>JAJHZJ010000187.1:1507535-2707535 GCA_023548195.1 Bettongia penicillata ogilbyi
TTTGGACATCTCATGCACAAAGACCCTCATGGGTGCCCCAGACGTACAGATTATCAATGCCATCTATCCTCTAATGCATACTAACTACTGCCCAGGACTTTTGGGCACATATGTATACAAGGCACATATGTATACAAGAGCACTTTACATTCCCTTTCTTGATGCCATCTTAGAATAAATCTCTTTTTCAGTGTAAACTTAAGCAGTCACATCTAATACTGTGTTTTGCCCTCTTTTGTCCCAGGTCTTGTGCAAGCCCAACCTGAAGACAAATAGAGTGCCCTGTCTCAGACTCCCGGGGCCAATAATAGGTTGGCAGGTTAGAAAGTCCCTCCCCCAAAACTTGACAAACTGCCCCCAAAGGGTAATGACTGACTAGTTGTGAGCCAAGCATGACCATATTCCCTCTATACTGTAAGTACTTGCTGGAATGACTCGTATTCAGAGGTCCATTTGCCCCATAGAATCATCCTTCTCTATATGCTGATTGATGCTTCTTTCTGCTTTGGCTTGTAACTATTGGTCCAAATAAAGCCTTTCAATCCCATGTCCTAAAGGATAAACAGCAGGTCGTCTTTCCAGGACAGCTTCTCTTTCTACAAGGCTTCCCAGTTACCAGACCTTTCCTGATTCCTTTAGGCACCTTGTACATATATGGTGCTTGTTCTACATCTCCCCCAATCAGAATGTAAACTCTGGGGTCATGTTTTTGCCTTTCTTTCTCTCCCCAGCCCTTACCACTGTGCTTGACACACAGTAAGCACTTAATAAATGCTTGTTGATTGTTGGCTCCATCCCACCCACTCCCAAAGTTATTTAGTGTGTACTTGGAATGTGCTTTGGATTTGCTTCTCTGTTATACACAATCTATAAGCTCCTTCAGGGCAGGGACTGTTTTTTTCCTTTCTTCGAATCTCTAGTGCTTAGATCAGTGCCTGGAACATAATAGGTGCTTAATAAATGCTTGCCGAAGAATTCTTGAAGGAATGCATGAAGCACTGACTAGAGTGACTGACAGAATGAATGGCTGGATCTGGGCTTAGTCTGAATCATAGCTATAGAGTTGGGTGTGACCTTAGAGGCGATCTGGTCCTCCTCACTTCCATTTTACAGATGAGAAAGCTGAGGCCTAGAGAGGGGTCACAACTTGCTGAAGGCCACACAAAGTAATAAGCAAGCCAGTGAGGTTCCCAACCTCTGGGCCTCCCTGTTCCTCCCGTACTAGAGAAATGCCAATTATTCTTTCCAGTAAGAAGGCATCCCTTTCCCTGAGGTCAATCCAATAATCTCCAAATTCCAATATGGTCACCCCAGCTCTGGCAAACCCCGGTCATGAGCATCTTTTCTCCCAGCCTCCTTATGCCCTTTTTTATTTTCCTGGCTTCTGCGCTCTCTCTCAATCTCTCTCTCTCTCTCTCTCTCTCTCTCTCTCTCTCTCTCTCTCTCTCTCTCTCTCTCTCTCTCTCTCTCTCTCTCTCTTCCTGTCTCAGTTTCTTACACTTTAATCTCAGCTTGTCCTTTCTCCACATCAAGGGCTGTACATCATCTTTAAAGGTCAATGACAAACTGAGGGGAGGCAGGAAGGAAGTGGGGGCAGAGCCAGGAGACCTTGGGCAGGAAGGTTCAGTTCGGCCTTGGGAGCAGCTGCTTTCATCCCAGGGCTATGTTGGGTGCTGATCCGACCTTGGACCCAGATTAGTGAATGCTTAGAGTGGTGGACAATCCTCCTCTGCCTTCCAATCCTCCTTTCTTTCCACAGCCAGAGGTCGATCATCTCAGGCTTTGTCCTTGCTCAGCCTTCTTCTTTTAGAGTTGGACTATCAATTCTCTCCCTTTCCACTGTGTAGATCTTGTCCGTACATTGCTGCTTGCATGTCATCTCCTACATTAGCATATGAGCTCCTTGAGGGCAGGTGGTGTATTTGCATTTCTTTATATCCCCAGCCCTTACACAGTGCTGGATACACAATCAGCAATTACTAAATGCGTATTGACTGACTGACTGATGGATGGACAATTACAATCAATGGCAGATTCAGGGTGTCTGGGGTCCGGAGCTTGGAAACTTGTAAGACCTTTCCTCATAAACATTCCATAGAGTAATGAAAAGAGGGAGGAGGCCTGGGTTTGAATCTCAGTTCTGACCCCATGGCTATGTTCCGTCAGGGAAATCACTTAAGCCTCAGTTTCCTTATTTGTAAAAGGAGAGTATTAATGCCTGGCCTGCCATTCTCATGGGGTTGTTACGAGTGAAGTGCTTTGTAAATCTTAAAGCATTAAGGAAATGTGAGTTATTTTAATTCCCACAGATTGTCAGGATTTCTTTAAAAAAACAACTAGGGGGAAGGGATAGTGTGGTATAGACTAGGAGTGAGGAGACTGGGCTTCCATTGTTAACTCTACTATTTACTAGCTGTGTGAACTTAGAATAGTCATTTTGGGGAAGTGGGAGGGAACAAACATTTTATTAATTAAGCACCTACTATGTGCCAGTCACTTTGCTAACTAAACTTTACAAAGATTATCTCATTTGATCATCCTCACAACTCTGTGAGGTAGATACTGTTTTACTCAAGGAGACTGAGGCAGATAGGTTTAGTGACTTGTCCAGGGTCACACAGCTAGTAAATATCTGAGGCCAAATTTGAACTCAGGTTTTCCTGCCTCTAGGCCTAGTGCACTATCCATTACATCACCTAGCTGTTTCCTTGGTATTCACTTTCCTCCTTCATAAAAGGAACATATTACATTCAGTGCTTTCTGAGATCCTTTCATACTCTGTTTCATATTAAAAAGCTTTTTGAAAAAAATGACACCACGATTTTAATGGGAAACAATGTCATTGTTCTATTATTTTATCTAAAAAGGTTTTTTTTCTCTCTCACACATCTTTTTTGAACTTACCACAACCTTGTGAGATAGGTAATGGAGACGTTGTTACCTTCATTTTGCAGATGAGAAAACTGAGGCTCAGAGATATCAGGTGACTTGCCCAGCCAGAAAGGAAATATCAGAGGTCTAGGGCATCTTGACTTCAATTCTTTTCACTCTTCATTGCCTCCGAAAAACAAACAAACAAAAAGCAAGAATGGGTTACCAAAAGTGTTTTGAGTTCTTGTGTCTTTCTTCACCATTTTCTTCCTGTCTTCACGGAGGTCAATATTGCCCTTCTCACACCACCCTATGTGCATTTAGTATTATTAGTTGTGTTTGACTCTTTATGACTCTATTTGGGGTTCTCTTGGTAATGATATTGGAGTAATTTGACATTCCTCTTCCAGTTCCTTTTACGGATGAGGAAACTGAGGCAAACAGGGTGAAATGAATTGTCCAGGGTCACATAGCTAGTGTGTGAGACTGGATTTGAACTCAAGAGAATGAGTCGTTCTGACTCCTGGCTCAGCGCTCTGCGCACTATGGTGCTACCTAGCTGCCTTATATGCCTTTAGGGGTTAGTGAAGGGAAACTTCTCTACCGCATGGGGGTGGGGTGGGTCTGACACTGGGCTTGATTCGCTTTACTTAGTGAGCTTTTGCCTGGGTAATCCTACACTAATTACACCTGACTGTTCTCCCTGCCCCTCCCTGGTCTCACCCACTTTTCATCTCCCATGTATGCAGTTGCCAGACTAAAATCCCTAAAATAGAACTCTGGATCATGCTATTTTCTTGTTCAAAAGCCTTCAAAGGCATAATTTTGGGAAAATGGAAAAAACACAGAATTCAGAGTTGGAAGATTGTTGTTTGAATCTGAGCTTTGCTCCTTACTAATTGTTCAATCCTTTTCTTCTCTGGGCCTTAGATTTCTGATCTTGGTAACACATGGCCCATTCCCAAAAAAGGTTGGGTAGCTCCAGCACATGGACTGGGTTCAATATTGAAAGGTTCCCACTAACTCTCTTTGGTTTTGTATCCCAGGTGAGAGAAGAGATTATTGATAACCAATGATTTGGGGATATCCAGGCCACGCTCCACTTTTTATAGACCTCATTTCAAAGTTCAGTCTCTGGAAGGACATTTCTGATAATGAGATTGAATTAATTCTCCTCAGTTCTGGTCAGAGCCTCCTCCCTCCTTCTATTCAGGCTGGGTAACTTAGAAGTAAGTGACATAATCAAAGTTCGTTAGAATAGACCAGTCCCTCATCACAATATTCATTCTCTCATTAATTGTCACCCAATCAGAGTTGTTTGCCACGCTGGGGAATACCCCTCTTCCAAGGGTATATAAGCCATGAGTCTGCTGCCATGATGGTTTTTGGCATTCAAGAAGAGTGCCATTGACATTTTATTAAAATGTTGGCATTATTAATAAAATGATTAATTGTCCAGGAATTGTCTCTTGAATTTCTTAAACAGCATACAGGTTAAGTTCTCTGAAAAGCTGTGGTTCCAATAAACATTGGGATGAGTCCACTAAGAAAAGGGTTACAATGACAGATGAACCCTCTCACAGCAACCCCAAGGGCTTTCCTAACTGTGTTGTACAGGCACAATGTATATCTTCAGCCAATGTGGAAAAGCAGCACATTGATCAAAATAAGTCATAGCCTTGAAAGGCTGGCATCTTATTGATCTAGAGTTAACTGTTGACCATTCTCATCAATGGACGATGCCTAATCAATTGACTGTTGGTTTGTCTTGGCAGAGCATGTATAAAGTAAATGGACTTTACACTTGGCATTGTCTTATACAACATTTTTATCAATGACTTTGAAAAAGGCACAGATGATGTACTCACCAAATTTGAAAATGGCATAATGCAAGAAAAGAGAACTCAGGCAGTAGAATGTCCCATTGGATCTAGGATCTAGGCAGACTAAAACAAAGGTCTAAAGCAAATAAGATGGAATTTAATACAGACAAATATGAGTTCTTATGAATTATTTTTTTTATGGATCACACACTCAATCTGAGTCAAGAATGCTAAGTATCAGCCTCCTAAATACCAGTCAGATCTTAGGCTGCATTCAAGAAAGGGAACAAGCATTTATATAGTACCTATTAAGTGCAAGGCACTGCTCAAAGTGCTTTTTAATAAGTATTAACTCTCTGATTCTTACAATAACACTGTGAGGAAGGTGCTATTATTACCCTCATTTTTCAATTGAGGAAACTGAGGCTGGCAGAGTCTACTTGATATACTTGTCCAGGGTTACTCAGCTAGTAAATATTTGAGGCTAGATTTGAACTTAGTTCTTCCTTCCCATAGGCTATTTTGACTGTGTCAACACCTACCTCTAACTAGTGAACAGAAGAAGGGAAGTAATCACTTTATTACACCTCCTACTGGTCAGACCATATCTGGACCCTTAGGTTCAGTTCTGGAAGTCATATTATAGTAAAGACAGTTTGGTAAGGAAATTAGAAATTCGAGACTGTGTCATATGAGAATTTGATGGAGAAATTGGGATATTTGGTCTGGAAAAGAGGAGATAATGGTGAACTCCAGAGTTTTCCTTAAAAATATGAGCTTCTTATGAAGGAGCAGGACAAAACTTGTTAGGCTGCTTGGCCTTAGGCGACAAAACTAGAAGAAACTAGTGAAGATGATAGGGAAGCAGATTTGTGCTTTGTGAAAGGCACAATTTCCTAACAAGTGGACCAATTCCAAAGTGGAATTGAATGAACTTCCTGGGGGAGGGAGTGGGTTTGAACTTCCTGGGGGAGGGAGTGGGTTGCCTCTCATTGGACATCTTTAAGTGGACATTGGAAAACTACTAATCACATAATCCTCAAATTTGGAGGAAACTCAGATATCATTTCCATGACTTTCTGAGACAATCCATCTCTCTTTGTTAAACAAGTGATTCCTAGTCAAGTACATTTTGGACCATATGATCTCAAATGTTCCTTCCACGTAGAAGCATTTTGTGTGTGTGTGCGTGGATGTATCTGTGTATGACTATGCAGGTCTATATCTTCTCTTACCAATACCCATTACAGATAATTGGATAAAATAGGAAAATGATGAGACAAGAAAGCAAAAGTGTTTTTATTAAACCAAGGCTCTGATGATGAAACAAACCACCCTGAGCCTCAGTTTGAGAAGTGAATTCCAAATATAGGAGAAACGCAAACACAGCCAACTTGATCTCCAATTTGGCTTTACTTCCAGCTATCTTGATGAACAGTGTGAGTTACCAAATTAAAAAAAAAATTCCATTTTCCTCTGGAGAAATTTCAAAGGCATTTATAATGCAAACATAGTGAGCTTACAAAGGCAACTTTGTGATTTTTTTTCAAATGGTGTAAAGATTAGAACTTTAAGTAAAAATGTTGTTAACTGAAGCAATGCCCTGACATTCTGGCTCCCAGAAAGGTAGGAGAAAAAAGAGAAAATGGTTGTGAATCCTTTTACAAGATGAGCCACTGTGGTCAAGGCTCTCTTTTTTGTTCCCAATTATAAAACACTTACTGATAGATAATAAGGGGATCCTTAGAGAGCCATAAAACCAGAAAAGGAAGTGTTCTCTTCAAATAATCAGAGTAATTGATATTAGTGGATGGTCCACTCTGTAAGTAGCCATGCAATTATAGCACAAGAGATCCAGGGAAAGGTCCCCTAGCAAGTCATGTTGACCCTCTTGCAGCAGATTTATGAGAGCATGTAGACAAACATCATACAGGATGAAGAGGCATTGTTTGACATCCTCTAATGAAAGACATCATGGATCTACCAGGACATTTAAAATGCTGATTTATATCTTCTTGTATTTTATTCCCCTCTGTGTACTGTATGATCAAACCATACTGGCCTACTGGCTATTCCTTACACATGACACTCATCTCCATGCCTGCCTATGACTCATGCCTGGAATAATCTGTTTTCTCACTCTTAGAATTTTGTGTGGTCTGTCCTTCGCTCTCAAAGAAGACCATGATATCAGGAAGATGATGACATGACTTGCAAATGAATTGGATTTGAGTGAGGGAAGGCTGTCCAAAGTCACCAGCCTCACTCTCTTCTCGGCAGTCATCTGGGTCCAGTGACCCAATATAGGTCAGAGTGATTGGAGATGGCCCAGGATACAGTGGGAGATCTTGATCTTTTTAAGCTAAGGTCTTTCTCACTTTGAGTGAGGCAATGCTCATTCAGTATGTGAGTCAAGGGCCCTTTTAATAAAAAAAAAATCAAAGTGGGAAGGCAAGATACTTAGGATTGCTAGCCAAAAGAGAAACAACTACTATTTACATTTCACTCTGAGCCAGGAGTGTCCAAAAAATAACCAGTAAGTGATGCTTGGTCAAGGATCTATTGTCCAATCAATGAGAGCCAGAGTGAACTGGGTTTAAGGCACAGTCTTTAAGAAGGAAATCTAGCTAGTACACCTCAAGATAACTAGGTAGGTTTCAGCCATCAAAATTTAACTTCTTTTGGACAGAGCACCCTTAGGTAAGGGCATGGTATTCCATGTGAGGAGAGGAGAAGAGAGATTAGAGTCTAGTAGAATGCCTGGCTTCCCTCTAGACTCAGCTGAGACTCCACCTTCTACAGAAAGCCTTTCCTGGTCTCACTAGCTGCTATTAGTTCCCCTCTACAATTCTTTTGTTTTTTAAAAATTATTTTTTTAATTAAATGTAAAAATAAATTTTGACATTTATTTAAAACAATTTTGAGTTCCAAATTCTCTTTCTCCAATCTCTTCCCCTTCATTGAGAAGGCAAACAATTTGATAAAGGTTATACATGTACAATGAAGCAAAATATATTTCCATATTAGTCATGTTGTGAAAGAAAACACAGACCAAAAAAAAAGCCCAAGAAAAATAAAGAAATTAAAATATATATATATGATGGTGGAGAGAAACCAGAAAGTTGCCTGCACTCTCCCCAGTTTCCCTCATAAATCAAGCCTTTAAAAGATTTTGGGAGCAACAAAATCCACAAAAGATGGAGTGAAACAATGTAACAATCCAAGATTGCTTAGATGGACTTCAGGAAAGGTCTGTCTCACTTGGGTTAAAGGAGAGTGCAGCCCAACCCAGGTGGTGTTTGAGTAAACCAGTGGGAGGCTCTTAACCACAGCACAGATCAGCAACTGAGGCCACATGGTTCTGGCTCAGCAGGCCAGTGACACAGCAGGCCAGCTGTGAGGCTCCCAGCCTCAGTGCAGCAGGCAAACTACCATGTCTAGGTATGGGCATGACTAGGTTGGGCCAACATAGTGCAGTGGGCAAGCCACCAGTCCCAGAGGCCCTGATGCAGAAAGCCAGGGACCAGGTCCCTGGCCCCTAGTGCAAAATGCTTGGGACAGTGCCCCTTGTATCCCAGCAACAGAGCTCAACTTTTAAAAATGAGCAAAAAACAAGAGCCTTGAACATAGAAAGCTGCTATAGCAACAGGAAAGATGAGAACACAAATTCAGAAGAGGACAACGATATCAAAACAACTTCATGTAAAGCCACAAAAGAGAATGTGAATTGGTCTCAAAACCAAACAATCCTTTCGGAAGAGCTCAAAAAGGATTTTAAAAATCAAGTAAGAGAGGTAAAAGAAAAAGTGGGGAAAAAAGATAGTTATGCAAAAGAATTATGAATAAAGAGTCAATAGCTTGGAAAAGGAAGAACAAAAATTGAAGGAGGAAAGCAACTCTTTAAAAGATAGAATTGGCCAAATTGATGGAAAAATCTACTGAAGAAAATAACTTCTTTAAAAGCAGAATTGGCCAAATGGAAAAGGAGGTTCAAAAGCTAACTGAAGAAAATAATTCCTTAAAAAATTAGATTTGAGCAAGTGGAGGCTAATGACTCTATGAGACGTAAAGAATCAGTCAAACAAAATCAAAAGAATGAAACAATAGAAGAAAATGTAAAATGCCTCATGGGAGAAATGACTGACCTGGAAAATAGATCCAGGAGAGATAATTTAAGAATTATTGGGTTACCTGAAAGCCATGATCAAAAAAGAGACATGAACAATATCTTTCAAGAAATTATCAAGGAAAACGGTCCTGATATTCTAGGACCAGAGGGTAAAAAATCATTGAAAGGATCCACTGATCACCTCCTGAAAGATTTCCAAAATGAAAATTTCAAGGAATACCGTTTTTGTGTTTATCCTTTGTTGCCGAAAAAGACCATGCCATCAGAGAAGTGATGACATAACATGCACTTGACTTTGTTTTGAGTGAGGGAGGTCTTTGCAAGGTTCCTCCAAAGCCATCTGAATCCAGTGACCTGATATTCATCAGGATGACTGGACATGACCCAGGATGCACTGGGAAACTTTGGCCCCTTTAGGCCAACATCTATGCAGGTACACTTAGGTAGCACCCATTCATTGAATAGGCCTGTTTAAGAAGTAGCCAGGACATGGCCCCTTAAATGAGGCAAAGAAAAGAAAGACATCAGGATGGAGGGAAACAGCAACAGTTACTATTGATAATCATTCTTCAGCCAGGAGGGTCCAGAAGACAGCCTTTAGACAGGTGGCAGGGGCCCCATGGTGCTTGAGCTTCACAGTGCAGCAGGTTTAAGGTTCAGGGAAAGGAAAGGAAGGGAAGGGAAAGGAATCTAGCCCATAAAACCCAAGTCAACCTGGTATCTTTTGGTCATCCAAATTTACCTTCCTTTGGAGAGGAGAAGGAAGGAGAGGGGGGGAGACAGACAGGAGAGGAGGAGCTGATATTCCAGAACTATCAGGTCAAGTAGAAAATACTGATAGAAACCAGAAAGAAACATTTCATATATGAAGGAGCAATGGTAAGGATCACACAGAATTCATCAGCTTCTACATTAAAGGATGAGATGGCTTGGAACATGATATTCTGGAAGGCAAAAGAGCTTGCATTACAACCAAGAATAAACTACCCAGCAAAACTGAGCATATTCTTTCAGGGAAAAAGATAGATATTCAATGAAATAGGGACTTTCAAACTTTCCTGATGAAAAGACTAGAGCTGAACTGAAAATCTGATCTTTAAATACAAGATTCAAGAGAAGTATAAAAAGGCAGACAGGAAAGAAAAAAACACCAGGGTATTCAATAAGATTAAACTGTTTACACATCTACATAGGAAGATGATGCTTGTAAATCTTAAGAACTGTATCTCTATTAGGGCAGTTAGAAGGAGTATACTTAGATCAAGGGTGTCTGTATAAGTTGACTTTGGTGTGATAACAAAAAAATTAAGGAGTAAAAAAAAGATTATGGGAGAGGAGAAAAGGTGGGAGGAAGAATGGGGTAAATTATGTCACATTAAGAGGCATGAAAGACCTATTATAGTAGGGGGAACGAATGGGGGAGTGAATATTGTTTGAACCTTACTCTCATTGGATTTGACTCAAAGAGGGAACAACATAAACACTCAGTTGGGTAGAGTTATCTATCTTACCCTATAGGGAAGTAGGAGGGGAAAGGGGGAAAAAGGGAGAGGTGGATAGAAGGGAGGACTAATGGGAGAAGGTGGTGGTCAGAAGCAAAACTCTGTTGAGGAGAGACAGGGTGCAAGGAGAGACAAAAGTATAAAAAGGGGGAAAATAGGATGGAGGGAAATATACAGTTAGTGATCATAACTGTGAATGTGAATGGGATGTATTCCCCTATAAAATAAAAGCAAATAGTATAGTGGATTAAAAACCAGAATCCTACAACATATTGTTTGCAAGAAAAACATTTGAATCAGAGAGACATACATGGAGTAAAGGTAAGAGGCTAGAGAAGAATACATTGTGCTTCAGTTGAAGTAAAAAAAAAAAAAGCAGGGTAACAAACAAAGCAAAAGCAAAAATAGATGTAATCAAAAGAAACAAGTAAGGAAACTACATCTTGCTGAAGGTACCATAGTCAGTGAAGTAATATTAATACTCAGGATAACATGCACCAAGTGATACAGCATCCAGATTCTTAGAGGAGAACTAAAGGAAGTTAAGTTACAGGAAGAAATAGACAGAAAAACTACACTAGTGAAGGACCTCAGCCTCCTCCTCTCAGAACTAGATAAATATAACCACAAAATAAATAAGAAACAAGTTAAGGAGGAGGAGAATTTTAGAATAGTTAGATATGATAGACCTCTGGAGAAAACTGAATAGGTAGAAACGAATATACCTTTTTCGTAACAGTACATGGCACCTATACAAAAACTGACTGAATTAAAAATTTTAAAATCAAATACAGAAAAATAGAAATATTAAAAGCAACCTTTTTTAGATCATGATGCAATAAAATTACATGCAATAAAGTGCCATGGAAAGATAGATTAAATATTAATTGGAAACTAAATAATCTAATCCTAAAAAATGAGTGGGTCAAACAACAAATCACAGAAACAATCAACAATTTTATTAAGGAGAATGACAATAATGAGACAACATGCCAAAATTTATGGGATGCAGCCAAAGCAGTACTGAGGGGAAATTTTATATCTCTAAATGCTTACATGAATAAAACAGAGAAAGAACAAATCAGTGAATTGGAAGTGCAATTTAAAAGTCTAGAAAAAGAACAATTTTAAATCCCCCAAATTAAATACCAAGTTAGAAATTCTGAAAAGCAAAGGAGAGATTAATAAAATTAAAAGAAAACTGTTGAATTAATAAATAAAATTGAAAGCTGGTTTTATGAAAAAATAGATAAATTTTTGGTTAACTTGATAAAAAAGAAGAAACCAAATTACCAGTATCAAAAATGAAATGGGTGAATTTACCACCAATGAAGAGGAAATTAAAGAAACAATTAGGAGCTGTTTTGCTCAACTGCGTGCCAATAAATTTGACAATCTATGAGAAATGGATGCATATTTGCAAAAATACAAATTGCCCAGATTAACGGAAGAGAAAAATAAAACATTTAAATAATCCCATTTCAGAAAAAGAAGTTGAACAAGCCATCAATGAACTCCCTAAGAAAAAAATCTCCAGAACCAGATGGATTTACAATTGAATTCTACCAAACATTTAAAGAACAATTAATTCCAACACGATATAAACTATTTGGAGAATAGGCAAAGAAGGAGTTCTACCAAATTCCTTTTATGGTACAAATATGGTACTGATGTCTAAACCAAGAAAGGTTAAAACAGAGAAAGAAAATTATAGACCAATTTCCCTAATGAATATTGATGCAAAAATTCAAATAAAGTATTAGCAAAGAGATTACAGCAATTTATCATGAGGAAAATCCACTATGACCAGGTGAGACTTATCTAGGAATGCAGGGTTGGTTCAATATTAGAAAAACTTATTAACATAATTGATCATATCAGTAACAAAACCAATAGAAACAATATGATTATCTCAATAGATGCAGAAAAAGCTTTTGATGAAACAGCACTCATTCCTATTAAAAACACTAGAACAATTCCAAAAGACTCATGATGGAAAGTTGTTTAATTATCCACATCCCGAGAAAGAACTATGGAATTTGAATGCAGATCGAAGCATACTGTTTTCACTTTTTTGTGGCTTTTACCCTTTTGTTCAGTTTTTGAACAAGTTGTTCAGTCATTCTCCTTTTTATAAGTATCCCCTCAATCTACAATTCTTTGTTACCACAAAAAGAGCTGCTATCAATATTTTGAACATTTGGATCCTTTTCCTTTCCTTTCCTTTTAAAAAATCTCTTTGGGATACAGACCTAGTAGTAGTATTGCAGGGTTAAAGGGTATGCACAATTTTATAGCCCTTTGGGTGTAGTTCCAAATGGCTGTTTAGACTGGTTGGATCAGCTCACAACTCCATCAACAATGCATTAGTTTCCCTATTTTCCCACATCCCCTCCAATATCTGTCATTTTCCTTTCCATTTCATTTGTTAGCCAATTTGATAGTTATGAGGTGGTACCACAGTGTTGTTTTAATTTGCATATCTCTAATAAATAATGATTTTGAGCATTTTTTCATATGATTATAGATAGCTTTGATTTCTTCATTGGAAAACTGCCTGTTCATATCCTTTGGTAATTTATCAATTGAAGAATGACTCATATTCTTATACATTTGACTCAGTTCTTTATATATTTGAGAAATGAGGCCTTTCTTCACTATTATGATTACTATGTATTTCCCTCCATCCTATTTTCCCCGTTTATCCTTCTCTTCCTCTCCTTTTACTTTGCCCTTCCTTAACAGGGTTTTGCTTCTTACCACTGTCTCCCCCATCCACGTTCCTATCAGCTCCCTTCTCTTATCCACCTCTCATCTTACTCCCTTAGAATAAGGGTAAGATAATCTAGGGTCATTGCTATCTATTCTGTATGTATGTTGTATGTACTTATTTATAGACATGTTATCTCTCCCATTTGGGCATCTAGGTGGCACAGTGGATAGTTGGCTTGATAACAGGAAGATTCCTTTTCCATAGTTCAAATCTGACTTCAGACACTTATTTGCTGTGTGACCCTGGGCAAAATCATTTAATCCTGTTTGCCTCAATTTCCTCATCTGTGAATGACCTGGAGTAGATGGCAAACCATCTGAGTATCTTTGCCAAGAAAACCCCAATTCAACAACAACAGTTTCTTTCATTAGATTGTAAGCTCCTTAAGGTCAAAGATCATTTTTTTTGCCTTTCTTTGTATCCTCACACTTATTACAGTGCCTGGCACATAGTAAGAGGTTTTTGATTGATCAATTTCATCAAATATTTATCAGGTACTGATTATACACAATTATTACCTCCATTGAATTCCAACATAGTGGTGACTCTGGCTTCTCAAAGGCTCAAAGGTAACAGTAGCAGGTTTTACCAAGTGGAAAGGCTTTGATGATGGGCCCAGAGATAAACTTTGCCTGTTGTCCAAGGACCAGTCTAATTGTTTGGAGAATTTCATCATCAGAGATGTAGGCACCAGGTGATGAATATCCTTGGCAACAACAACTCACAAAGACCATTTGCTGAGATGTGGAGGGACTGTGATCTGAGCCAGTGAAGTAAATGATCAGGATGAAGGACATGCTACTCTTGTGGAAAAGATGGTGAGATGCGGGATAGATGATAGTACAATTAGGCAGAATCAGTACTGGTTGAATCATAGACCCAGACCCAAAGAGTAGTCATTATTGAGTGAATGAATGAAATAAATAATGTTTATTAAGCACTTACTACTGTATTAAGCTAATGATTCAATGCCAGCTCGGAAGGCGGTCTCCCATGAATGCCCAGGGATCTGTGCTTGGCTCTGTGCTTTTTAGCATTTTTGTCAATGACTTGGAAGAAGGGATAGATGATGTACTTATTAAATCTGTCCTGATGACCCCAAAGCTAGAGGGCATGGCTAACGCAATAGACACTAAAGTCAAGATTCAGAAAAATCTTTGACAGATTAGAACACTGAGCTGGAGTTAATCAAATCAATCAACCATCCAAACACTGTCTGTTTGTGCTTACTCTATGCTAAGCTCTGGGGGCATATAGAAAGTGTTGTTATGGACTACTAGTACATACTAGTACGTGCTGGTTCTGAGAATGTGTACTTTATTTTACCTCTCTAAGACAGTTTACTCTTCTATAAAATAGAGATAATAATAAATCCTCAAGAACTTACTATGTTCCAGGCCTTGTGTTAAGCCCTAGGGATATAAAGAAAGGCAGTGATCCCTGCCCTTAAGGAGGAGGGACATTCTGATGGAGGAGATGCCATATAAAGAGCTACACATATCCACATACAGTGGATGTGGAAGTAATATCAGAAGTAGGGCACTCTGTAAGTGAATAAGAAGTTGGGGGGGGGGGAGCTTGAGAATGTTCTCTTGCAAAAGGTAGGATCTGGTCTGAGATTTGAGGGAAGCCAGGAAAGTCAAGAGGTAGAGGTGAGGTGGAAGAACGTTTCAGGTTTGGGAGACAGCCAGTGAAAAAGCAAAGAGATTTGAATAGGAGAAAATTCAAAGTCTTCCACTCATGTTAACAAATATCAAATTCAGAAGTGGAAGATGGAGAAGACATAGCTAGGTGGCTGTGTGATTTAAAAATGCCTGAGAGCTCAATGTAAATTAATTGTGTTGACTGTTACAGAGAGTGCAATCTTGGGCTGTACTGAGAGACATAGAGTCTAGTGGACCCATAGTTAGTCATCTGGAGACCAAGTCAAGCAGCAACAATGTGTCCTCAAATTTACTTTTCATGTACAATTCAGCTGAGGTGGGTTCCATTTCCCTTTCCAATTTTTTTTTTTGCTTCCCTACAATGCCCCCCTACTTTGGGCAAATCAGTTCACTTACTGCCCCTAGCACATACCTTGTATTCTTCCAGCATTGTGTCTTTGCTCATGCTGCTACACACACCTGGAATGGCTTTATTTCTCTCTTTTTTGCACCTCCCCAAATCTTACCAATCTGTTAAGGTCTTGTTCAAGTTCCACCTTCTGCAGGACTAGATCAATCATTTATCTGGGATTCATCATCTAGTTTGTGAATAATTCCAGTTTCTCCTCCCCTGTCTTCATTCTGCCCATCACCTGCTCACTTCAGAGCCCTCTCTTGTCCAACACAATGGGGAGTTCCCCAGCAATCCTTCTGGCCAATTTGTCCTGACTGCTGAGCAAGCACAATCATTTCTCATACAGGAAAGGCCAGTATCCGTGGGGAGCTGTCCGCAGGCAAAGCTCATGCAAAGACCAAGAGGAAAGGGATTAGTCTTAAATTCTGGGGCTTAAAAGCAGGATGGGGAGGCATGGTCACCCCTACTGAGTGAATCAGATTGGAAATCTGCCACTTGTATGGAATCAAAATCATTTGCACACCTGATTTCTGGCTCCATTGGTTAGATATTCACAACACTATATACTTAGTGCTGGAAGGGAACTTGGAGATTATTGAGTCCAGCTTCCCTATTTTATGGAAGTAACTGAAGCCCAGAGAGGTTAAGCACAGCTAACATTTGTACTCATATCTCCGACACTAAATCTGGTACTATTTCCATTGTTCCATACAGTCTTCATGGTTAAATGGCGATTTCTTCCCCTATTACTTATGACAACTCTTTAGGCTGTTCCTACCACATACATTGCACCATATATAGACAATTTGTATGTTACTTTCTATCTCTGCAAATGTGGGTACTTTATACCTCTGTGAGAAAAAGCTTCCTCATCTGTAAAGTGGGTATAAAAATCAACAAGCAAGAATTTATTAAGAAGTTACTATATTTTGGGTTCTATGTTGGAGTGCTAGAGATAAAGATAACCATTGTCTTCAAGGAGGTTGTACTCTAATAGGGAGACAACATGTAAATAAATTGGTACATGCCGGATGCATATGGAGTAGATGGAAGGTGACATTAGAGGGGAAGGGTGGGGGAGGAGAGACTAGGGAAGTTCCTTTGTCACAGGTGGCATTTGAGCTGAGCCTTAAAGCCAGGGATTCTTAAAGGTAGAGGTGAGAATGGAGACGGCCATTGTATAGTGATGGAGATGGAAGTTGGAGGATCATTTAAATAAACAGGAAGAAAATTAGTTCTCTGGTTTTCACTAAATCATAAGAGCCCTTGGAGGAAAGGTAGGGAGGGGTCAGATAGAGAAAAGCTTTAAATGTCAAACAAAGTTCATCATGACTACTTCCTTTAAAGAATCCCAGAATCTCAACCTCAGGAGGGATCTCAGGGTTCTTATAGGATCACCAATTTAGAGTTGAGAGGGACTTCAGAGGTCATCTTCTCCAGCCCTCTTGTTTTACAAGTAAGGAAACTGAAGTCCAGAAAGGCTGATGACTTGCCCAAAGTCAAGCATGTAGTCAGTATTAGAGTTAGGATTTGAAACTGACTCCAAGTCCAGTGCTCTTTCCATGTTGCCATAATACATCTGGAGGCATTTATAGTCCAGTCCATAATTGAACAAGAATATTCTTTACAATATTTCTGACCAGTGGTGATCCAGCTTCTGCTGGAAGACCCACAGAGATGGAGAAACTCCCTAAATTACAAAACAGCCCATTTTAATCAGTCAACAAGAATTTATGAAGCACTTAGTATGTGCCAGGCACTGTTCTCAGCCCTGGGGGTACAAAGAAAAGTAAAAATTTGATTTCTGCCTTCAGCAAGCTAACTTTCTGATGGGAGAGTCAACAAGCAAACAATTGTGTGTGTGTGTGTGTGTGTGTGTATAGCTATAGATACAGTGTGAATTGGAAATATTCTCAGAGGCAAGGCACTAGAATGCTTAGGGAGGGGTGGTGTCTGGGAAGGGGGGGGGTAAAGCCTCTCTGATAGAGAACAGGATTTGATCCGGGTCTTGAAGAGGGCGAGGAGACAGAGGTGAGGAAAAGGAACATTCCAGACACAGAATCAGTCAATGAAAAGACAGAGTCAAGAGATGAAGTATCTTGTTCAAGGAACAGCAGGGAGGCCACTCTTGGATGTCTCTCTCCATTAGGAAGGTTTCCCCATATTGATCCTAAATTTGCCTCTCAGTGACTTTAACCCACTGCTCCCAATTCTATACTTGGGGCCAAGAAGACGGAGAAGGAGGCTCAATCAAGTTTTGAATTTGGATTCACTGAAACAGAAGATTGTGGCTTCTCTTTTCCTACTGGGCCCTAGGGATTGGGGCTTTTGTGCTCTCCCTCTATATTATGGGGTCCTTCTCAGTTCTGGAACCAGAAATGTATGGCCTGGGTTCAGTCCTAGGGGAGTCTAGTCACCTAAAAGGAAGGATCAACCTCTTTTCCTCACACTCTTTGGCTCTTTTTACTCCTGCTCCAGATCCCCAAGTTTTGACTCATATCTAGAGTCTTCCAAGAAAGGGAAGTAGAAAGGTACTCAATATACAATGTAAATGAGGTATAGGACAGGTATTTTTTACTCCATGTAAAATAAATGCTTAAAAATGAGAAAACTCAAGAGAGTCCATTTACAAAGACTTAAAAGAAGAAAACATAATTTTTAACTTGAGCATTATCATGGGATACTGGATAGAGTGCTGACTTCAAAGCTAGGAAGACTTGAATTCAAATCCTGCTTCTGGCATATACTGGCTATGTATCCAAGCCAAATCACTTAACCCTGTAGTATTCTAGGCAACTGTCTAAGATTGTAAGTTTCATGGAAGGTGCTAATTAAGGGTAAGGGCCATTACTTCATGTGACCCTATGCCAGTTAAATCAAAGATCCAGTCTTTTTTTATTCCTAATAAAATTCTAAGATATGATTGATTCTAAGCTAAAGGACTAAAAGAGATAAATTGACTTGCCCTTAGTCCCCCAGCCAGTAAAGAAGGCGAGATTCAAAGCCAGATATTTATTTCCTCTTCAGTTCCCATAACTCTCTCTATCTCAATGAGGCTGAAATTTCTAAATATGAGAAATGGGAAAAGTCTGTGTGGTATGCTAAGAAGTCTCTTTTACTCAGTTTCCACTGAGTCCATCAGCCCTTCTCCTCAGAGTGTGTGTGTGTGTGTGTGTGTGTGTGTGTGTGTGTGTGCTGTGGGGTGGGTACATAAAAGACTAATAGACATCCATTCTCCATTCAGCCACCTTGGAGGCTTTCAGTAGATGGTAAGCTCAGTAGAGTTAACAACCAGAGAAGCTGATATCATATTAGATGAATCAGGAGGAACATGATGCTCTAAACAAGGAAAGGGAGAATCCTGTACTGTCCTTGTCATCTCCCATCTAAAGCACTGTGTCTTGTCCTGGGCACCACTTCTCAGGAAGGAAGTTGGAGACCATCTAGAAGGGATGACCAGGATGGTAAAGGACCTTGAAGTCTTGCTGTATAGGAAGTAGTTGAAGAAACCAGGGAATGTTTAGTCTGGAGTAGAGAAGACTGAGGAGGAGGGCAGGCTCATAACTTCCTTTAAGTTTTTGATGAGCTATCATGTAGAAGATGGATTAGATTTTATTTTTCTGTTTGGCCTTAGAGGGTTGAAGCAAGAGTAATGGGTATTTATTGCAGGGAGGCAGAATCCAGCCCCATATATAGTTCTGTCTGATTCCTGACCCCATCTGGGGTTTTCTTGGCACAGATACTGAAGTGTTTTGCCATTTCCTTCTCCAGCTCATTTTAGAGATGAGAAAACTAAGGCAAACAGGGTGAAGCTAGGAAACAGCAAGGAAATAGTTCCTTTCTCAAAGTGAAATGGGGTGCTGGGTAGGCGGTGGGCTCTCTCTCACTAAAAATCTCTAATCCAAAGCTGAATGAACCCTTATCATGACATGAATGTCAACACACATGGATGAATTGTTGTTTTGCTACCAGAGGCACCTCCAACTCTTTTTAGTGATTCCTCTGTTAGGATACTAAGATTCTCTGTCCCTGGGCTGACAGGAGGCCCAAATGACTCTCCTCTAGAGGTGGTGGGAGGGAGCTGGCTTAGGAGATAGGCGCACTCCCCAGTCTAAGTGAGAGATTTACGGAATGAGCTGTTAGAGAGCATCTTCCCTGTCTTCAAGTCGCCAATTTCTTTGGAAAATATGACCCCAGCTGAAAGCAGTAATGGGATTTCCCAAAGGTGGTAGGGATGCTACCTTCCTCTAGATCAGCCCAGGTGATACTCTAGGCCGGCTGTGCTGGTCCTTATTAAAACTGCTCTCCATTTTTCTCTCTGATTGAGATTTAGTGCAAGGAGTGGCATTTATGATAAAGAATGACTCTGATCAGCTGTCTAATACATTGCTGTATGTCAGGGAAGGGGGCTGAGAACATATGTTTCAGATATCCTTCTGGGCTCCAGAGGCTATGTGGGGCATTGTGGAAACACTGCATCTGTCTTGGAATTTTCTGGAGGGTTCACCTCTGGAAGGTGGGAAGAGGAATCCAGAGAGCTCTTTCTTGGAAATGACCACTGTCTTCTGGCCTCTGTAGCAAGGACAGCTCCCTCTATGGAAGGAGGGAGGTAGGTAGTGCTGTGGAGGTAGTGAGCCCCTTACCACTGGCAGTGTGTGAGAAGAGGCCACCCAGCAAGGATGCTATTGAGAGGATCCTTGTTTGGGTACGTGCTGGATCTGATGTCTTTTGAGGTCCTTTCTAACTCTATGATTGTGATGGTATGATTGGGGAAGGGAGATAACCTTATTTCTGTACACAACCAATGGAATGACCCTCCACTATTTATTACCCACACACCAACACACAATTAATCCTTCTCTTTCCAATGGGAAAATGTTCCCTAGGGACTGCCTTATGAGGAGGTAGAGTACTTGGTCATCCCATAAGACTTGATGGATAGAGCCATGCAGGGAATCCTGTGGAGATGAGACTTGGCAGCTGCTTCTGTGGGTGTTGTGTCCCTCCCCTACTGGCAGCCCATAAGAATGCCCAGAAAAAGGTTCTTGCCTCTGAAGTCCTAGGCATAACCAAATGGTTAAATATCAAATACAAATATGATTTAATCAGTGGAGATGACATTAAAAATGAGGAATAACCATCTACTCGTCACTGTACCCTGAGATCTTTCCATCTGGCTTGCAGCTGAAAACTTCCTTATCTATGTCTCCCTCATCAGAAGGAGAGAATAGGGACCATCTTTTCTCTTCAATTTGTAACCTTGGCACTTAGCACACAGTAAGTGCTCAATAAATACTTTTCCACTTATTAATTCATTTCCCTCCTTGAAACCTCGAAAATTTGCTATTCCTGGCCCATAATACTTCACCTTGCATTTGTGCTCTGGCTGTTCCTCAAGGCTGGAATGTGCTGCCCCTTCTCCTTCACATCTAGTTTCTCTTACTATATTCAAGATTCCACTTAAATCCACCTTCTACCGGTCCCTTGTGCCGCCAATGCTTCCCTTGTGAGATTAACTTCTATTCACTCTTTATTTCTTGTCTGTCAGATGCTTACCAGCAGTGTGACCCTGGGCAAGTCACTTAGCCCTGTTTGCCTCAGTTTCCTCATCTGTAAAATGATCTGAAGAAGGAAAAGGCAAACCACTCTGCCATCTTTCCAAGAAAACCCCAAATGGGATCATGGAGAGTCAGACAGGACTGAAAAAATGACAACAACCAAAAACTACTTATTTACTTGCGTCTCCATATTAGGATACAAGTTCCTTGAGGAAGGGCTTGTTTTTACTGCTGTCCCCCTTTGTCTTTATCCCTCAGCGCCTAGCACATAATAAGGACTTGATTAATGCTTGTAGCCTGACTAGCTAGTTAAGTATCTGAGGGGAGGTTCAAAGTCAGGGTTCCAGGCATCCTGATCATGCTGCCGCACTATCTCTGTTAAAATGTAGATATCATAAGGAGCCAATGGTGCTTTGTAGGACTCTAAAATCAGAGAATCACAGACTTAGAACTAGAAGAGATCTTAGACATTTTCCTGTCCAAGTGCCCATTTTACAGAGGAGACTGAGGCTTTGAGAAAAGTGATTTGTTCAAACTCACACAGATAGTAAGGAGCAAGGCTGGGTTCTGGATTCCTGGTGCATTAAGTACTCATTTCTTCTGGAAAAGTGGCGAGGCTTTAAACAGAAAAGGAGAAGGGATAGGCAAAGGGGAACAAGAGCCCTTGGATCCTTCAGAACCACAACTAACAGTATTGACTCAGCTGCAGTATGATCCAAAGTTTGCTGGCACTAATCAACTTCCAGAGTCGCTCTCCCATGGACGTGGCTCACCTTATGAGATGTCTTATGGAGGGGGAGTCTTGTCTCCTTAACCAGACTGGAAACTCCTGAGGGTAAGAGCTGTGTCATTTGATTTCCCCATAGTGTGGGGGAACCTAGGGCTAGTCAAAGAGATGGGAGAGGGAGGGGGAGGAGAGGGGAGCAACGGAAAGAAGAGAGGAGGGGAGGGGACAGAGGAGAGGAGAGGAGAGAGAAGGGGAGAAGCACAAGAGGGAAAAGGAAAGGAGGGGAGGGGAGGCAAGGGGAGGAGAGCGTAATAGCTTGTTGACTAATTCATCAAGCAATTGGATACCTGTTATGAGATAGTTACTGTGCTAAAAGTATTGGGAATACAAAGAGAAAATTAAAGAGTGCCTGCTTTCAAGGAACTTACATTCTGCGGGGAGGGGGTGCAACATATGCATAGGTCTAGATTTAGAGCTGGTTGGCATCCAGACCAACTCCTCATTTAGCAGATGAGAAAAGTGAAGACCAGGGGATTGCTAAATGACCCAAAGTCACCAGGTAGTGTCAGATAAGCAAAGACAAATTAGATACAAAGTAATTGGGGAACAAGTGCTAACAACTGGAAGGATCAGGAAAGTCTTTTTGCAGGAGATGCATTTGAACTGAGCCTTGACTGATTAATTGGTAGATTAATGAGAGGCATCAGGGTAGAGGAAGAAAAGCTCAAGATCTGCAGCTGAAAAGTAGGTTTCAGTCCCAGCTCTTCGACTTCCTAGCTGTGAGAACTTGGCCCAGATATTTACCTTTGCTGCGCCTCAGTTTCCCCATCTGTAAAATGAAGCACATACTTGATAGGGATAGTATGTGCATTGCAAGCTGGATTTCCTTTGATGCCTAAAACTTTTTGATTATTGGCCCTTCCAGGGGCTGGACCCAAGGGTGCTGACCAGGTGGAGAGCTCCTGGCCAAACAGACTCATTTCCATCAAGCCAAACCCTAGTTTCCAAGGTTCCCTAAGGCTTTTCTCCATCTTGTTTCTTTGGCCCTGGTTCAGAATATTGTTTTTGCCCCATTCTGTGCTCCCTCATTTCCCTTTCTTTTCTTTCTTTGCTCTTTTCTCTCCTGCTTTTGTTTTACTCCTCTCGCTACACTATCTCTTCCTTTTTTCTCCTCTCATTTTTTCTCATTTCCTTCCTTTTCCTCTTCTCCTTGTCCCTTCTTTCCCTGCTCCTCCTTCCACTCTTCTCTTCTTTCACTCTCACTTTCTTTTCTCATTCTTCTTTCTTTTCATCTCTATCTTTTATTCCTCTTCTCTCACTCCTTTTCCTTTTCTCCTTTCTCTGACTTCCTCATTCTCTCTTTTTCTTTTTGCTTATTTCTCCTCTCACTTCTTCAGCTGCTTTTCACTATTCCCTTTCTTCTTTACTTTTCTACTTCTTTTTCTTTTTCTCCATCTTCTTTCTCTCCTCTCCTCTCCTCTCCTCTCCTCTCCTCTCCTCTCCTCTCCTCTCCTCTCCTCTCCTCTCCTCTCCTCTCCTCTCCTCTCCTCTCCTCTCCTCTCCTCTCCTCTCCTCTCTTCTCCTCTCCTCTCCTCTCCTCCCCTTTGCTTTCCTCTCCTTCCCTCCCCTCCCCTCCCTTTTGCTCTCCTCTCCTCTCCCAGGCTCTCATTGTCCTGGAAACATCTGTCCCTCTGACTGTCTGGACCTTGGTGGGGGGAGGCCAGAGAGCTTCCATGCCCACATAGAGCACAGAAGCCAAATTCGGAGGGAACCAGGCTGGTCTGGCTGTCAAAGCCATAGGGGGCTAATAGCATATGTACCCAGGGCTCTTTTGCTTGTCCCATTCCTTCTGAAAGGCTGTTCTTTTCCACACTGGAAATTCTTAAGCTGGGATTTAACTTTAATTACATATTGATTAAATAGAACAAAGGCACAGGGGCATTGGGGAGCTGGTTCCAGGAGTGGCCTGATGGAATTTCAATTCTACTTCTCTTCCTTAATCCCCATCCCCCATCACTCTTCCTACTTCTAGATGGTCCCCCTGCCTTGCAGGCCTGTTTTCAGCTGAAAAAGCCAATAATTAAGCTTATTCTGGTGAACAAAAGAGCAACAAATGGATCCAGTGGTCCAGAGAAGGCATTCTTCTCCCTGTACAACCCATAGCATTCTATTGGTGCTAGCCAAGAGGTTCCTAACTTCTTATGAACATGGTGGAATGGATGATTGTTCTAGAGCCACAAAGGAAGTCAAAGACCTTCTGGTCTGAATTCCTTCACTTTATAGATGAGAAAACTGAGGTTCAGGAAGGTTAAGCAGCTGGCCCTAGGTACCATGGGTAGTAAGGGAAAAGATTACTGGATTTTAGAAGCATGAGATCGTAGAATTTTGAAGTTGGAAGGTACCTTATAAATAATTTAGTTCAATTCTCTCATTTTACAGATGGAGAAACTGAGACACACAGAAGTTAAGTGATTCAACTAGGGTCACATAGGTAGTAATTAGCAGATTCAGGGCTTAAATTGAGGTGATATGGCTTCAAGTTTAGAGCACTTTCCGCTGCACCATACTGGTTTCTGTCTCAGCCTCCAGACTTTAGTTTGAAACCCAACTCTTCCACTTACTACCACTGTGATTTTGGGTTTTCTCATACAAAATCAAGGGATATGAATGGATGAACACAGCAGTTGGATTGCTGGACTTGGAGTCAGGAAGTCCAGTGGGACCATTGGGGCTAAAATGGAGGTCAAAGATTATCAGGTATAAATGAGCTGCAATGTGGGTCATTCCCATAACCACAAGATCACAAGTTTTTCACATATTAAACAACTATAATATAATCTGTATGAACCTTTCCAACTCTAAATTCTGTATTTCTACAGCCTCAGGAGACTCTTGGTCTTGACTGTCATCCCAGAGATACAAATGCCAGCCTCAGCCATAGAGTATAAGGCTACATTATCATTAGAACTTTAGACATCCTGGTATGGAGGAATAAGTGTTGAATTGGGAACTTGGAGATATGGGTTTGAGTCCCAGACCTTCCAGAAGCTATCTGACCTTGAGCAAGTCATGTCTCAGAACTCTGGCTTCCTCATCTGTGAAAAAAAATCAACTAGATCATGTCCAAGGCCTCTTCTAGTTCTGACATTCTAGGAGTCTGTGCTGATTCCTTCTGGATGACCTCACCTCCTTTGACTTCTGTGACGATGTTTTCTCCTGGTTATACACTTCTCTGCCATCATCTCTTATTCCTCTTTCTCCTTCTACCCCTTGAATGTAAGCATCTATGAAGTCTGCCCCCCCTTCTTATCTTTCACTAGACTCTTTCCTTTGATGTATCCTCCACTTCTATGATTTCAATAAAATTATTTAGGCAGATGAGCTCTCATATTTTCTTCCAGCCTCTAAATCTCACCACCACTGATTACTCTCTATGTAACCTTGGGCAAGTCACTAGCTAATACTTGGGCAAGCCTCTTTGAGTCTCACCCTCTCTATATGTAAAATGCTAGATAACCTCTGAAGTCCTTTCCAGCCCTAAATCTCTGATCTTCCAAATTCTGTCTCTAATTGCTAATTGAGCATTTTTATTTACATATCCTCCTGGTCCTTTAAACTTTTTCAAAATTGATTTCATGGATGTATGGACCCTGCTGTGATGAAACTCCCTCTTTCAATTTAGATAAGCTTCTGGAAGCTGTTCAACATCTATTCTTAATGAGTTAAGTAATTTGCCCCAAGTCACATAGTCTGAATGGGTTAAAAGCTGGACTTTAACCATTCAGAAGTCAGTTCTCCTACTGTCACAATGCCAAAACGGGTCTAAAACCAGCCTTGTTCTATTTCTCCTAAAACTGTCTTTTCTAACTGATATCAACAAAACATTTGAGAAATGTTTCCTGCTTTTCCATTATGAGCCTTGGCCATTCTGAGCAAAGCTATCCCAGTATTCATCATCTTCCTCCAAGTTATTCCAACATGGAAACCGAGTCTCATTACCACCACTCATTCCCCTATATTCCATCAGGTGTCACATCTCAAGGAGTCTCCTGTTTCCTCCAATATCTTTTGCATCCCTACCTTTCCTTCCATTCCCTCCAGGGTCCCTTTAATTGTTGAGGGGAGATCCGGACCTGTAATTTCAACGGTATAGGAACTTCTTCAATGGAATCTTCCTCCACAGAGATGAATTTGGGACTCCTCTGTAACTTAACATCTTAGAGACTTGCCTGGAGGGACACTGAGAGGGGAGTGAGTTACCCTTGGTCACACAGCTAGTATATATCAGAAGCAGGAACCAAACACATTTTTTATGATGTTGAGATCAGCCTTCTATCTACCACAGCAGGCTGCCTCTACTTGTACAAAAAGAGTTCATATTTCTCTCATAGAATCATAAACCCAAAGTTGTAAGGGAACTTAGAGGTCATCTAGCCCAAGATTCTCATTTTATAGATGAGGAAACTGAGGGCCAAGGAGTCTCAGTAACTTGCCAAGATCACATAGATAGCAAGGAGCAGATTTATGAGAAACATTTCCTCACATATTCCTCCAGTCCTCTCTCCACTATACTTCACTATACCTCACTGCCTAGTCCAGAATTCCTTTCACTTGTGAAGTGAATAGAAACACTGAGTCTGGAATCGGGAGGACCTGAGTTCAAATACAACTTCAGACACTTGACGCTTACTAGCTGTATAACCTTGGGCAAGTCACTTAACCCTAACTGCATTGCCTTACCCTCCTCCAAAAAATAACCAAAACAAAAACATTTCCTAACAACTGCTCTGTAAGGTATGAGGTACAGGTATTATTGTCACCATTTTATGAAGGAAAAAACAAAGACTGATGGTGGGGAGAAAAGGAAGCTACTTTACCTAGGCCACAAAGGAAGTTGATCATCTTAGAGTCAAAATGAAAACCCAGGTCTCCTAACTTACAATGATGATGATGAGGATGATGATGATAGATTGGTGGATGGATAGATAGATAGATAGCATTTATACATAGTGCTTACTCTGTGCTAAGAACTTATCAAATATTATTTCATTTGATGCTGGGAGTACCCCATTTTATAGATGGGAAAACTGAATCAAATAGAAGTTAAATGACTTGTGCAGGATCATACAACTTAAGTGTCTCAGATCAGGTCAGGTTCAAATTTAGGTCTTCTTGACTCCAGGACCAGCTCTCTCTCTGTTACACTTCAATGCCTAGTCCAGAACTCCTTTCACCTCGCCATACCACATGGTCTCCAAGAGAGGAGAAACAAGGAATCAAACCAAGGTGTGGCTGGGAAGACTACTACAATATCTTTTCTCTGATTCAAGATGACTGCTGGTTATAAGGTGGGATAAGACATGGATGTGAGATGGGTTGAAGTAGAGGGTCTATTTTATTTTATTATCCATTTTTATATTGCTTGGTCGGGGGGAGGAGTTGGCTTCTGAGCAATTGATTTCTTTCATCCGATTGATTAAGTCGTAGAAAATAAGACAGATAATAAAGTACTAACTGTTTTTAAGAAAATATTTTTGCATGTATAATATGTCTCTCTAACTGGCCCCATCAGTTGAACAAAGAAAAGAAAGGAAAAGAAAAGGACATATAAACGTGGATAGCCTAGCAAAACAAATTCCCATATTGGCCATGCCTGAAAAACTATGTCTCTCTTTGCATTTTAACTTACTGCATTTTTAGCAGGAGACAAGGGGTAATATTCCATCTTCAGTCTTCAAGACTTGTAGTTTATATTATCTTTGTTGTTTTTCTTTAGAATATTATTATCCTTGAATGAATTGTTCTCCTAGTTCTGTTCTCTTTACCTTGGATCAGTTCGTAGATATTCTTCCAGTTTTCTCTGAAATAGTCCATTTCATCATTTAAATGAACTGTCTAGCCCCTATCCATCTACAAAGTGTGAACAAGTTTCTCTTTGATTAAATTAGAAGAGGAGCCTAGTCATTGGCCTGGTGAAAACTGGTCATACAATAGAGCTACAGTGGAGCTCACCAGCTCTCGTTTGTTCATGTTCAAAGTAGCTTTGGGAAGTGTGTGAAGGAGGCACCCCTTCTAGCACTTCCAGAGATTGTCTATGCAAGAGAATTAGAGGGGGCGGAGCCAAGATGGCGGAGTAGAAAGAGGCATGTTTACAAGCTCCAAACCCACAGCCCATATATTTAATGTAAGAAGAGTTCCCCAGAAGTTCTGGATCATTGAAAGGTGTGTAGAAACAGAGTGGAAGAGATTTCCGTTCCAGAGAGCCCTGGAGAGCCGTCCCCAAGGTCCGTCGAGCCCCGGAAAGAGGACCCCACCCGAGCGCTGCCCTGGCCGCGGCCCCAGAGAAGCTGATCCGAGCAGGCTTCAGGGACGGAAGCTCCGGCGGCTGGGAAGGTCCCTCTGCCCACAGACTCTACAGGTCAGTGAGAGACATGCCTGGGCTCACCGAGAGGGGAGCGGGGTATCTCCGTGACTCGGGCCCCCTTGGGAGGAAGCAGCAGAGGCAGGGGCGGGGGTGGCAGTGGAGGCAGCAGCCGTGGTGGCCCGGGACTCCCCCAGCATCAGGCAGGATCTTCATTACTGAAGGTCTCTGCATAAACCCCCTGAGGGAGCTGAGCCTGGGAGAGGCCCTGCCCCACCTGCTCCATTTCTGAAGGTCTCTGCATAAAGCCCCTGAGGGAGCTGAGACTGGGAGGCGGCCCTGCCCCCACCCCAGCACCAGAACTAAAGCTCACATTGATTAGCAGCCGCTTGCCCTGGAAAGCCCATGTGAATCTCAGACTCCAAGCACTAGCTGGGCGGATCTAGGCAGGGGTGGACAGGAATCTCAGAAGTCAAGTAACTGGCTGGGAAAATGCCTAGAAAAGGGAAGAAAAATAAGACTATAGAGAGTTTTTTCGAACAGATGCAAATGATCCCGACTTTCGGATCTGACGATGACGAGGACATATTCTTGCCATCAGCGAAAGATGTGGAGGGTGGGGCCTCAGTACCCCAGACATCCCAGGGGGATGTCGGGTGGGCTCAGGCCTTGGAAGAGCTCAAAAAGGATTTTGAAAAACAAGTTAGACAGGTGGAGGAAAAACTGGGAAGAGAAATGAGAGAGATGCAAGAAAAGTATGAAAAACGGGTCAATACCTTGGTAAAGGAGACCCAAAAAAATGCTGAAGAAAATAAAACCTTGAAAAATAGGCTCACTCAATTGGCAAAAGAGGTTCAAAAAGCCAATGAGGAGAAGAATGCTTTCAAAAGCAAAATTAGCCAAAGGGAAAAAGAGGTTCAAAAGCTCACTGAAGAGAATAGTTCTCTCAAAATTAGAATGGAACAGATGGAGTCTAATGACTTTCTGAGAAACCAAGAAATCACAAAACAAAACCAAAAGAATGAAAAAATGGAAGAGAATGTGAAATATCTCATGGGAAAAACAACTGAACTGGAAAATAGATCCAGGAGAGACAATTTTAAAATTACCTGAAAGTCATGATCAAAAAAAGGGCCTAGATATCATCTTCCATGAAATTATCGAGGAAAACTGCCCTGACATTCTAGAACCAGAGGACAAAATAAGTATTGAGAGAATCCATCGATCACCACCTGAAAGAGATCCAAAAAGAGAAACTCCTAGGAACATTGAGGCCAAATTCCAGAACTCCCAGCTCAAGGAGAAAATCTTGCAAGGAGCTAGAAAGAAACAATTCCAGTATTGTGGAAATAAAATCGGGATAACTCAAGATCTAGTAGCTTCTACATTAAGGGATCAAAGGGCGTGGAATAGGATATTCCAGAAGGCAAAGGAACTAGGACTCAAACCAAGAATCACCTACCCAGCTAAACTGAGTATAATACTTCAGGGGAAAATATGGTCTTTCAATGAAACAGAGGACTTTCAATCATTCTTGATCAAAAGACCAGAGCTGAAAAGAAAATTTGACTTTCCAACACAAGAATGAGAAGAAGCATGAAAAAGTAAACAGCAAAGAGAAGTCTTAAGGGACTTACCAGAAGTGAACTGTTTACATTCCTACATGGAAAGACAATATTTGTAACTCTTAAAACTTTTCAGTATCTGGGTAGTTGGTGGATCCATACACACACATGTACATGCATACACGCACACACACATACACACATGCACACACATACAGAGACAGAGAGCACAGATTGAATTGAATAGGATGGGACCATATCTTAAAAGAAATTAAGGTAAATGGTGAGAGAGAAATGTAGTGGGAGGAAAGAGGGTGAAATGGAATGGGGTAATTATATGTCATTTAAGAGGCAAGTAGGAGACTTTTTAGTGGAGGGAAAAAGAGGAGAGCTGAGGAAAAAAAACAAAAAAACAAAAAAACAAGAAGTTTACCCTCATCACATTTGACTAAATGAAGGAATAAAATGCACACTCATTTTGGTATGAAAACCTATCTTACAGTATAGGAAAGTGGGGGATAATTAGATAAGCAAGGGGGGGGATGATGGAAGGGAGGGCAAAGCGAAGAGGGAGCAATTTGAAGTCAACACTTGGGGAGGGACAGGATCAAAAGACAGAAGAGAAACAATGAGGGGCAGGTTAGGATGGAGGGTAATTCAGTAAGTCTTACACAACACGACTATCAGGGAAGTCATTTGCAAAACTACACAGAAATGGCCTATATTGAATTGCCTGCCTTCCCAAAGGGAATGGGTGGGGAGGGAGGGATGGGGAGAATTTGGAACTCAAAGTTTTAGGAACAACTGTTTAGTATTGTTGTTGCTACTAGGAAAGAAGACATACAGTTAATGAGGAATAGAAAGTCATCTGGCCCTACAGGAGAAAAGAGAAAATGGAGACAAGAGAAGGGAGGGATGACAGAAGAGAGGGTAGATTGGAGATAGGGAAAATTAGATTGCTTGGGGTATTGGGGTGGGGGGAGAGGATAAAAGGGGAGAAAATTTGGAACCCAAAGTTTTGTGAAAATGAATGTAAAAAGTTAAACAAACAAACAAACAAATAAATAAATTTAAAAAAGAGAGAGAGAATTAGAGACACAGGTGAGGGAGCAGAGACACAGTCTCTTGTCGGACAAACACCCAAAGAATTAATGACTGAGGGAAGAAGAAATTTCATAAAGTCTGGCATCTGGCAGTAGAGAAGAGAACCAAATATGTATTCAAGGAGAGCTAGTCCTGGAAATTGAGAGCTGAGCTGCAGAGAGGAACAGACTCTGGCAGTCCAGATGAATGCCCTTCCCGCAGTAGAGACACTGACCTTGGGTAGAGTTGTGTGAGAATTCCACAAGGAGAGAAAAGGCCAGGGCCCCAAAGGACCAGAGACATGAGTTGCTTTGGCTACACATGTAATCATACCATTTCACTTTAAGTTTGCACCCACTCTTCCCACAGACCCTATGTACATTTATGAGAATGTGCTCCCTAGATTTATTGCAGGGGTTGGGAGTGGAGAAATGTTTTATAGCAAATGTTCTTACTATGCCATTTTAGTAAATGCTACTGCTTTGAGATAATTTTATCTTCTGCCAGAATGTTAAAAGGAAACTCCCCATTGGGAGCTCATGAGCCATAGTTTTAAAAGGTTTGTACCCACAGGAGCCTCTTAGAACCTGAGAAAAGTATTTATCCATTGGAGAAAGAGCCCAGAGAATATGCTAAACTAGAAATACCCTATGAAAATTCCAGCTTCATTCCCATTTAGCTAAGAGAAAGGAAAAAAGATGTAGAGGATAGATTGGATGAGAACTAGTGGAAGACAGCTAACGGGGGCTGAGTAAAGATAAAGGAAAACGTCATATACCATTGAATCTCTAATATAGCTTCGAGTATATGGGGGTCCTTTTCTTGACTTTTAAATATTTTTCTTTCTTATTATAAACTAAATCATCAAACTCCATAATGTTTTAATATACAAAAAAGAACAAAAAAGAAAATTGTGCATGAAACCATGAATTTCTTTTATATTGAAGCTTTTTAAAAGATGTATGTGGCAACCCTGGTGTTCTCCTTGACTTTTCACCTACACTCAACCCACATATCAAATCTATTGCCAATTATTGGTGGGCATAACATCCCTTGTACCCATACTTTCTATTTAAGCCCAACCTCAGGCCCTCTCTCTCTCTTATTTGGACTCCATCAGTAACCTCTTAATTGGACTCTTGGCTTCCAGTCTTTCCCAGCTTCAAGGAATCTCCCACTCAGCTGTCCAAGAGATTTTTCAGATCTACCTGGACACTCTCCTTCTCAAGAATCTTTAGAGGTTCCCTAGTGCCTCTAGAGAACTCAACCTGCCATTCAAAGCCCATTGAGTCTGCCTTTGGCCAACTTTTCCAGCTTATTGAACATTCTTCCCCTTCAGAAACATGAGTTTCTAGCTCAATTGGTCAATTTTCTGCTCCCTCAAACTCTACACTCCATCTTCCACCTCTGTGATTTTGTACAGGCTATATCCCTTGACCCTAAAATGTACCCCCTCCAAATCTTTGCTTCTTAGAGTCCCCTTCCTTCAAGGATCAGAGAATGTAGCATCTCATACAGGAAGCCACTGATGTTTTCTCCCTCCTCAAATTATCGATATACATATTTATATGTTTGTATGTATATATACATATATAGTATACATAAGTATATACATATGAATGGAATAAGGTTAGTGAAGACTTTTCAGTGCTTAACAAAAGACTTTTAGTAGATGGTTAGGCCTAAGTTTCTGCTTCCCAGAAATCATGTGACTTTTGGGAATATGAAACTTAAACTCCCCACTTAGGTTACCATATCAGCATTAACACAACCCCATCATTGGGTTGCCACATCAACATCCACATCAACATATTATCTATTGGTTATTTCACTTCTTTCTTGTCTCCTATTCACAGGGTAAACTGTCACGTTTAGATTGTGAGCCCGCCTCCCAGCCAATGGGAGTAAAAGGCCAGCAGGGGGGTGGGATCTGCATTAGGGCTATATAATCTCTATTTTCGCCTTCCGTAATTGCCTCACTCTCCTGATTACTTATCAGAGAGAAGATGCCCTTTCCGGAGAGATCATAATAAAATCTTGCTGCTTTGCTTCTACCTTGAGAAGTCTCTGATTTTTATGGGAGTCGGTGGTCTCTGGCCCATACACACATATAATATATATACACAAATGTATATATAACATATACACATATGCATATATAAATACCATGTGTATATATAAATTATCACACTATATATATGCATACATAGTATACATATACATGTATTCATATATAAAAATTAACATATTATATATACATATATACATGTGTATATATGTTTCAGACACAGCCAATGTGGAAATTCATTTTGCTTGACTGTATATTTGTTACAAGAGGGTTTTTTTTGTTTTAATTGGGAGAGGTGGGAGGGAGAGAAAAATGAATTTTTGTTCATCAAAAAAATTACATTTAATTTTAAAATGATCATGTATATACTTAAGCTTGCATACTGTATTCTCTCAAATAGATGGTATGTCTTTGCACCGCTAACCCTCTAGCACATAGTAGGTTCTCAGTCATTTCTTTTTGCTCTGTAGTAAATGGATTCATTAACCAGGAACACAATTCCCAGGCTCAGGCTTCTACTCTCTGTCAGTCTGTTGTAGTCTACTTTCCTTTCTTCTGTTGTTACAAAGCTCCCCCCTCTTCTGTCTCTGGGGGAGGGGGCATCCAGCATGACCCAGGTGATCACTGGTGGCAGGAGCAGAGAACTACCTTCGGGGCCAGCTCCCCACCCTCACCCAAGGTGGGAGAAGGGGAGGACAAGCCTAGGCTGGAAGGATCTGGCTGGCTGCTCCCCACTCCCTCCCTGCCTGGGCTCCTCTTTCCTCCCAGATGGTTTGCAGCTCACAAGACAGGATTGAAGTTTTCTTCCCCAGCTTGGGAAGGTTCAGTAAGAGCAGAGGCTGTACTGGGGGGAGAGATAAGGAGCTGGTCCAGGAATCATCAGAGGCTTTCCCCAACAGATGTTTGGGACCATGAAAACAGCTATCCTCGCTGCCACCCCAGCTCCAAGCCTTCTGAAATGTGGCAGGAAGAGATTCGCAGTTTCTCTGCTCCTCCCCCGCCTCCTTCCTTCCCCCACACTCCCCTTCCTCCTCTCTTTATGATTTATTAAAATGGATCAAAATTGTGTAGCTTTAATTAAAAGAAAGAAAAATATATACAACAAGATGATTTGGGGACTGGCAAAGGCTGGGGTGAACGAGCCTAGTGGGACTGGATCAAAGCTACTTCCATATTTGGGCTAACAGGCTTCAGGAGAGGGGGGATGTTCAGGAAACAGAGTTGGGGGGAGGGGAGGAGAGAATAATAATTACCCAGTGACAAGCCTTGAACCCTCACCCACTGCAGAAATACTATCCCACTGTAGGATAAAGAAAGAGAGCTGGCTCTGATATAGAGGTTCTGGGTTCTAATCCTGCCTTGGATACTACCTGTGTGGGTTGGATTAGTTGCCTCTGAGGTCCCTGTGTTCCACATTGTAGGAGTGGGGGTGGGGTGGGCAGGAGAACAGAGATGGTAGCCAGAATAACTGAGTCATACAATATTAGGCAAGATGATTTCCAAGACTATCTCCAGCCTCTTCATTTTTCAGGAGAGCAGAACAGGACCATCACTGTTAGGATACTAGACCTGCAAGGGACCTCGGAAGCCAGTTAGTTCAACCTTCTCATTTTACAAATAAGGAAACTGAGGCCCATAAAGGAGAAGTAATTTGCCCTGGGTCTCACAGCTAATTTATAACTGAGGTAGGATTTGAACCCAGCTTTTCCTTCCTTCCATTTCAGGGCTCCATATGGTACACCTCACTGGTTATCACTGTTTTCAAGTTCTTTGAAAGACTGTCAGATACAAGAGCCACTGGATTCTCTCTACTTGCCCCCCCCCCAAACAGCTATGAGTGAGAAATGTGGAGGGGTTCGGATAAAGAAGAAATTCTTAACATCTAGGATTGTCCTGGGATGTATTATGAGGTAGTGAGCTCTCTGTCACTAGAAGCAGTAGATGGATAACCCTCTGTTTGGGATATTAGTGTGGGCATTGCTGCATGTGGTTGGGAAGGTGGACTAGATGACCCCTTCCCCATCTATGTGTCAGTGTTTTTAGAATCATCCCTGGAGACTGTCTGGGCAGGATACCCCAGAAGGAGCACACCAAATGTCAGGAATGCTTTCCTGGTTCAGCCCCATGTAGAATGTTGAGCAAGAGGGGACATAGCCGATCTAGTCCCAGATTTTGGCTTTGATGGAATCCTGGAGGGATGGCCTGAGGGACTGTATTCTCAGGGCAGGATAAGCCCCCGTCCCACCCTTGGTGTCCTATTAGAGAATCTGAAAATCTGTTTCTATTACAGTTCACTGTCCCCTCTGTGAAAACCAATCCCACATTTGTTTGCAGCTGGAGAATCCCACTCCTCTTCCCCAGATCTAAAGTTGGAGTCCTGAGTTCTCCATGTGGTCATGCCGAATGGAAGGGTCACCTCTGAGGAGGTCTCTGAGGTCCCCTGGGCTGCAGGATTGCGGCTGGTTGTGGGCTGGAGTGTGAAGGAGGACCGGTCCAGAAGGTAGCAAGGGTCGGGCTCAGTTCAGAAGCCAGGAGGGGCTCTCAGAACCAGCTGCTCTCTCCCAGACTCCTACCCTGTCTCTGGCTCAGTAGAGTTGAGTTGGCAGGCATCCAATGAGACACAGGCCAGCCCTTTGGCCTCAGACTGGGGGAGGGGCAAGGCACTTTCCTGAGCTAGGCACCTCTGAATTCACTTTCCCCTGGGCAAGGCCTGTCGAGGGTGGTGGGGGTGTCAGACCAGCGGGAGGCCTGAGTACAGAGCAGCTCAGCAAAGCTGCTTAACTGCTTCTGGGCCTGGGGAAGTTCAGGGGTTGGGCTGTTGGGGGGAAGGTAGAGCAGGCTCAGTGCCCAGGCCTGACAAGGCGCCAGGCCAATGCCTGGGTCTGTCTGAAATGCTGCTTCAGCTGGGGCTATAATAAGAACACGGCATGCATATGCATGAAAGTCTGATGAATATGCATGCTGGAGGTCTTACTAGAGCCAGGGGAGGCCCAGGAGCCTTTCTGATGCATGGCCTGGACCAGAGGGGGCTGGAGGAACCTCTGAATGGCCCTAGCAGATCTGACAATGGCTTCCATTTCTACAATGTTTCAAAATCTCCAGGGCACTTTTCTCTTAACAACCTTCAGAGATCAATCATGCAAGGATTCTTACTTCCATTTTATAGATGAGGAAACTGAGGCACAGGAAGGCCTCAATGAGGTATGTCCAGGGTTACATGGCTAGCAACTTACACACAATTGGGATCATAGATTTAGAATAAGAAGGGGCCTTAGAGTCTGTCTAATTAATTTTACAGAAGGGGAAAATTAGAGAGAGGAATGGACTAGTACAAGGTCATACAAGAGGCAAGTAAGACATGGAACCAAGTCTCTTGACTCCCCATCTGTTTCTAACTCAGTAGCTCCATGCAGCTGTGGCTTCCATTTAGTTGACCTATAGCAGTAGGTATTTATTGAGCACCTATTGCATACTAGGCACAATATTTTCCCTGGCCTCAGGGAGCTCTGTTCTACTGGAAGGAATGTGATTGTTGACATGACCTTGTGTCGTGAGAATTTTCCTGGTCCACTGCTTCTGGATAGAGTCATCCACCCTGGCTATATTGTGAGTGCAGCTACTCACTGAGAAAAAAACAAAATGAAATAAAACAATTCACAACCACTCATCTTGCCCCAAAACCCTGGTCTCATTCCACCCCAGGGACAGAAGAGTCTTGTAGCCTGGGAGATAGGGAAGGAGAAAGGTTGTCTCCAGGGCAATCAGTTTCTTCCTCAAACTAGGGTCTCCCTTTCCAAGTTCCATTATCTGTCACTTCCAAGGGAGTTTCAGACCCATTCTGTTCCTGTCTTTACATGGGAACTGACGTTGGCCTGAGCGTCTGAAACTGACAAGACATGTTGGCGGGTGTGGAAACTGTCAGCAGGGCAGCCGCCTGTGAAATTAACATGATATCGAAAGCGTCAATGTTTATTTACTGGAAATATCTGGACAGGATGCTGAGCTCTGGAGGGCTGCTGCTCTGTGTGTGTACTGTAAGGTGGGGTAGAGAAGGGAGGGCAGGGTTATCTTTCTTCCTCCATTCTCCTCCCCCCAATTCATAAAGACATCATTCAGGAACCCAGGAAGATCTCTTGATCCCAAGATCCTTGCCCCAAGTAGCTTCTGTGGGTGTTATCATTCTTAGAAACTCAATCAACATTTATTAAGTTCATGCTTTTGATCTACTCCATGAGTGATAATATGAGAATGATACAAAGTTTAGATAAAACATGATTCAATTTAATTATACACAACCCTGATCAAGCATTTATTAAGTACCTACTCTGTTCCAATACTGTAGCAGGCACCAGGGGATACAAAAATAGAACAGGATAGGATGTAGATGGAGAGCTAGCTTCACAGCCAGCAAGATTTGGGTTAAAGTCCCATCTCTAACACATCCTGGTGGCTGTGCAACTCTGGGACAGTCACTTAACTTCTCAACTAGAGAGTTAGGCAATTCTCCAAGGCTTCTACAGAAGATGACAACCTCAAATGATAGGAATTTCCTCACCTATAGTGATGTCACAGGTCCCATCCCTATCCCTATCCCTGCCCTGAAGGAGCTCATGTTCTACAGAAAGAATACAAGTACACAGATAAGTGAATATATACAAAGTATTTTTTTTGGAAGCAGGCACTGGAAAAGCAAGAAACGTCTTGTAGTTCTTGAACCTAGCTAAGATGTTGTAGAAGTAGGTCCGGACCAGGAGCTAATACAGCTTCCCCAGTCCCTGGGAACATGCCCAGTACTTGAACCCAAGGTGGAGAAAACACTTTTCAGGGTAGACACTACCTGGACTGTGCTGAGTTTGAGCCAAATTCCCCTTAGCACATAGTCCTTTGTCTAGAGTTCCTATTTAAGCCACAGTGCCCCTAAGGGGATGGGTTCCTTCGGGCTTTTTCAAATTTTCAGTTGTTTAGAACCATCCTTGGGGGGATGGGTCAGAATGTTCTTGGGGCCAATGGGGCTTGCTGAGACTGGTTAGTGCCAACTAGCTTCTATCTCCATGTATCCTTCAATAAAGTCTATGGCAGTAAGCTAACTATGAGTCTGCTCAATTATTTAATCAATAAACATTTGTTAAGTACTTAACATGTGCCAGGTATTGTGCTAGGCACTGTATACACAAAGAAAATTTTTAAAAAAGCACAACTCCTGCTTTCAGGGAGTACATATTATAAGGGGAGAGACAACATGTAACATACCATGTAGAATAAGTTAGATGGAAGGTAACCTTAGAGATGAAGGCTCTAGCAATTAGGAGTGGTAAGGACTGGGAAGGCTTCCTGCAGATAGAAGCATTTGACTTAGCCTTGAAGGAAACCAGGACTTCTATGAGGTAGTGATGTGGGGGAGCATTGCAGTCATGGGAAGCTCAGAGAAAGGAGAGGGAGAGTTATGTGTGAGGGATGGTGTGACTAGATCATAGCAGCCATGATGGGGAGAAAAGTGTAAGAAGACTAGAAAGAGAGGAAGGGCCCATGTTATGAAGTATTTTAAATCTTAAACAGAGGATTTATATTTGATTCCAGAGATAATAGGGAACTGCTGGAATTTATTGAGTGATGGAGGTGATGCTGTCAGAGTTGTGCTTGAGGATATCCCTTTGGCAGCTGAGTGGATCATGGAATGAGGTAGGGAAACATAAGGCAAGGAAGCCAAATTAGGTTATTGCCATAGTCTAGACAAGGGGTGATGAGGGGTTGACTTAGGGTATGAATGGAAGGAAGGGATGGTAAAAATGACAAGATGTTACAAAGAATTGGGTAGAGGGGGTAAGGAGCTGAGGTTTTAATCCTGCGTGCCCTGGAGGATGGTAGTGCTCTTGATAGTAATAAGAACATTGGGAAGAGGGGAGGGTTTGGGAAAAAGACAATAAATTCTGCTCTGTACATGATAGTTTGGGATGTCTATAGGAAATCCAGGTTGAATTGTCCAATAGGCAGCCAGTAATTCAGGGCTGGAACTTAAGAAAGTGATGAAAGCTGAAAATAGACATTTGGGAAACTTTTGCAGAGATGATAGTTGACGCATCATGTCAGACAATAGGAACTCTTTGAAACCAAGACATTGTAATAGGGATTCCAAGAATGGGGAGAGTGACAATTCCAGGAATATCCTCACTAAGGTTGTAGTCTGGTAGGTGGGATAAAACAAAAACTCATATAATGCATAATATCATATAATGAAGACATATAGGTAGCAACAGCTCAGCAACTGCCTCCTTAGTACATAGTAGGCAGTTTATAAATTCTTGCTGATGGGTTGGTAGATTGAAAGAAAACATTATGTAAAGTTTAAGGTCTATGGGAGGCAGGGGTGGAATGGAGATCAAGATGGAGATCATGGAAGGTTTCCAGGAGCAGGAAGGGAATAGGCATTTATATAGCACCTACTATGCCAGATGCAGCACTAAGTGCTTTACAAATGTTATCTCATTTAAGAAAGAATGGCATCTGAGTCGGGCTTTAAAGGATGAGTGGGAATTCTACAGATGAGGAACAGAATGGCTAGCATTCTAGGCATAAGCAATAGTTTGAGCAAAAGTAGCTGCAGTGGTGAGAGAGGAAAGGACTTGTTTGATGGATTTGATTTGATTGTAACATAAAGCATAGAGAGGTAAAGAGGGCAGAGGCATTACAGGTATGGGGATAGCTCATGCAAACCTACAAAGGCAAGAGATAGCCATATAGTAGCAAGTAGCAAAGGTAGAATTTAAACCCAGGTTCTCTGATTCCAGTCATTGATCTTTCTATTCTACCACACTGCTTTTTTCCAGTCAGGTGTCCCCAAAAGTAGGGACCAATTTCTCCATTTAGATAGAGGGTTAGCCTGGAGCCAGTCACTCATCAATGGGATGAGGAAATTACTCAGTCAACTCTTGTATACCAAGAACTGTAATTGAGGCAATCAGGTGGTACAGTGGATAAAGCACTAAACCTGGAGTCAGGAAAACATGAGTTCAAATCTTACCTCAGGCACATATTAGCTGCATGACCCTGGGCAAATCATTTACTCCCATTTGCCTCAGTTTCCTTATCTGTCAAATGAACTGGAGAAGGAAATGGTAAACTCTTCTAGTATCTTTGCCAAGAAAATCACAAATGGGGTCACAAAGAGTCCAACATCACTGAAAAAATGAAGTACAAGCAAAAAACAAAGGCATACATAAGGTAGATGAAGTAACCTTATGTATGATGCAAGGATATAGCATGAGTGTGTTCTAGACTCTGTCCCCTCTTTTAATGATACCTAAAACTCCTTGCTGAGCCTGGCAGTGGTGCCTGGAAATCCCCAGAGAGGGTGGCAAGCTCTGACAGAAGATGGTCCTCACTCTTTTTTTAAAAAATTAATTTATTTGTTTTCAGTTTTCAACAATCACTTCCATAAGTTTTAAATTTTCCCCCCTTCCCCGGCTCTTCCTGAGATAGCATGTAATTTTATATGGGATCTACACATACATTCTTATTTAACACATTTTCACATTAGTCATGTTGCACAGATGAATTAAAATGAATGGGAAACCATGAGAAAAACCAAACCAAACCAAAACATAACATGAGAAAATAGTCTGCTTCATTCTGAGATCCATTTCCACAGTTCTTTCTCTGGATGTAGATGACATTTTGCCTCAAGAGTTCTTTGAAAATGTTTTAGGTCCTTGCATTGCTGTGAAGGTCTAAGTCTCTCAGAAACAGTCCTCACGTTTTGTGGCTGTTTACTGTGTATAATGTTCTCCTGGTTCTTCTCATTCCACTCAGCATCAGTTCATTTAAGTCTTCCTGGGTTTTTCTGAAGTCTCCCTGTTCTTTTTTTCTTATAGCACAGTAGTATTCCATTACATTCATATACCACAACTTGTTCAACCATTTCTCAATTGATGGGCATTCTGTTGGTTTCTAGTTCTTGGCCGCCACAAAAAGAACTGCTACCTATTTTTGTACTTGTGGGAAAATGGTGTCCACTCTTAATCTCAGTGCCTTCCTGGAAATCACATCTTGGGCAGCTCTCACCTGGGCTGCTTTGTCTGCTCACCTATGGGGAAGGCTGACAGCTGAGAAGGTCAAGGGGTGGAGGTCATAGGACCTTAAAGGCAGAAGTGAAATAGATATTTTCACAGGCAGTGTGATCCGGGAAGACTGGCCAACAGCTGAGACCATGATGTCAAAATATGTTTATAAATAAGTTTATAGGGCATTTACTTCATAGTTTAAAGGAATTCACATCCCTTATCAGGAACAAAAGTGAGTCAGGTAATAGTCCTATTCTCCTCTATCCTGTGAATTAATCAATCAACAGACATTTATTAGATACCCATTATGTACCAGGCATGGTGGTAGTTGAAACAATCTCTGTCCTCAAGGATCTTACATTCTAATAGAGGACACAGTATATGCCTATATAAGCATATGTAGATTATATACAAAATAAATGCAAAGTAGTTCTGTGAAGGAGGATGCGAGCAGCTGAGGGGGGTCAGAAAAAGCATCACATCTGGAGTGTTCTGGCTACTCTGTTTTTGAAAAGACATTGGCCCTCAGTTCATCAATGAGCAAACATTTGTTAGTCCCTATGGACCAGGCACTGTGCTAATTGCTGAGGGTAGAGATAGCAACTGGACCTGTGATTTCGTCAGCACTGGAACTTCTGGGAAAGGAAACTCTCTACTCATTCAGGTTGACTTTTCTGTGACTCAGAGTCTCAGAAAGTTGCCGAGACCACCGAGGGTTAAATGAGTTGTTTGAAGTCACGCAGGAGATAAAGACAAAAATGAAAGAATTCCTGACCTTAAAGAGTTTGAATTTTATTGGAGGGTGCCCAGAGGAGGACAATTAAGGATGTGAAAGGAGTAGACACTGTCATACCAGGTGTGGATGAAGGAACTGGGGATTTTTTGCCTGGAGAAGGAAAGGCTCAGGGAAGACATGATTACTGTCTTAAAATATTCAAGGAGCTGTCGTGTGGAATAAAGATTAGAATTCTTCTGCTGAGCCCTAGAGGACTGAACTAAGAGAGATGGCTAGAAAGTGCCGGGAAGCAGACTGGGGACTTGATAGGAGAGAACCTTCCTAGTAGTCAGGTCTGTCTAAAAGTGGAGTGGGGAGCCTTATGGACAGGGGGATCCCAGGACCTGGAAGTCTTCAGGTGGACTAGAGGGACCACTAGTCAACAAGGGTGTAGATGCCTGCTTAAATACAGGTTGGACTAGATGAACTCGGAGATCCTTCTGGTTCTGGGCTTCTGTAATTCTCATTCAATGTTCTGGGGAGTCATAGGAGGTCAGCAGAACTAGTAGTTATGCTCTCCTTTTATCTTAGGGGAAAACTGAGCTCCCCACTCCAAAGGAACGGGACACGCCCCACAACATGCAATAAACCAGTTGTTGAACCTAGCTTGGAACCTGAAAAAAGAGGGTCTTCTTCAGTGACCTCATCCCTGACATCTAATCCTTATGAGGGACATGTGGCTCAGCACCTTGGAGAGCGCCTGAATGGAATTCCAGGCCACATTCTTCAAGGAGGCTGAATGGAACTAGCAACTGAAGGGTGTGTGTGCAGAAACCCTTAGTCCCCCTTTCCCTGTCCAAGAGGCACCCTGCCTTGCCTTCTTAACAAGTCAGAGAAAAGTGGAATTGTTGGTTCTTTGTTTGGCTGTTTCCTTCCTTCTTTTCTCTCACTCCTTTCCCCCACCCCCCATTTCTCCTCCTCTTTCCTTCAGGTTTGCAGAAGCTGGTCCCTGGTAGCTCTGTTCTGGTCGCCTAGGAAACAGTTCAGGGAGGGACCTCCATTGGCCAAGCTGCCAGCCGGCTCTGCTCCCCACATATGGGAACAGAGCTGCGCTGTAGAGCTGTGTGCCTGCATGTGTGTGTGTATGTGTGTGCGTGCACATGTGCATGTGTGTGTATGTGTGTGTGTGTGTGCTCAAGAACAGCTATACAGATGGAAAATACTGATATGATCAGGGAGAGTTGCTGAGGGGAAAGAAGGGATGCTTAGTAAGGGGGCTTCTCTGAGTCTTATGCCTAGCAGGTTTTGTGTGTGTGTGTGTGTGTGTGTGTAGAGATATTGGAGTGGAAGAAAAAGAGAAGACCAAACCCTCTGACTAATTTCCATCCCTACAATCTCAAAGGAGAATCAAATGGTAAATAGATGAACACATAGTACAGTGGAGTCAGAGGATATTGGTTCAGACCTTACTACCTGTGTACCTTCAGACAACTCATTTAACCACCTTGAGCCTCAGCCTTCTCATCTACAAAATGGGGTGGCAGTAGTGGGCTACTAGCCTCTCAGGTCCTTTCCAATTTCAGATACATGCTCCTCTGATCTAAAAATTGCATGTGAGAATAAACAAGGAGCTTCAAAGAATTGTAGTAAAGTGTGTCATCAAAGAAACATCTGAGCAAAAAAGATGGTCTAGTCATGTGCCTGGAGGGAAGAAAACCAGATGGATAGTCCAATTCTCTGGGTGTGAAAAGAAATCAAGGAAGAACTTCAGCATATTGGGTGGACTCCCTGTGTTGAGCTTATGGAAGGACACGGGTGAGAATCACCTAAAATGGGAAGGCATGTACGGATGACAGTGTGCATTGTTGGAGAGAATATTCACATCTGTGAGATCTCACATCCATTTTAGTATCAGATGATATCATAATGTCTGGGGAGCAGAAGAGCTTTTTGGAGGAATTGTAACAGGACTGAATTTATTCTTGAAGGTATTCTCCCCTATGAGCCTTTTGGAGGAAGAGAAGGAGAGTGAAGGAGAAGCCTGAGCCCTTGAATAGTGGGATGGACAGCTAGAGAAAGCATCTGGCTCACTTAGGCTAAGTTTCTGTCTCCCCATGCCAATCCCCAAATTACAGGATCAGACTCAAAGAATGCAGAGCTGCAAGCAATCATCTAGTCTAAGTCTCTCATTTTCCAGGGGAGGAAACTGAGGGTGAGTTTGACCTTGCCCAATGTCATGGTGTTGAAGAGCTGGGAATAGTAGGGTGGGGCTGGGGTGAGCCTTGTCTTCACCATTCGCCCCTGGAGACCCTGACATGAATTTTTCAGCTTGCAGATTTCCACATCTTAAGCTGGCAGCAGCAGCAGCCCAAATACAGGAAAACTTTCCTGGAGACCTTGGCCTATAGCTTGAAAGCAAAGTGCTTGACTTTGATCCTAAGCCAGTGTCTGTGGTGGGAGGGCTGATGATCCTGCCCTTCCCCCCTCTCCATGTCCTCCTCTGCCCCATCTCAATGGCTCGCTGGTCTCTGCAGTCTACAGCTGGAGCTGGGATAGGAAGTTCCTAGAAGGTCAAGTATCTGGCCTTCCTGTCGTGGGATGCTTCTCTAGGTCCCCTTTTCCTGAGGACCTCTTTTTCCCTTAACTGCCCCCTCATACCCCTCATCAGTCACATTCTCCAGAAGGACTCCCCAGGAAACAAGTTTATATTTTTGGCAAAACGAGGAAAGTAGAAGACAGATGAGGATCCTGAGGTCACTTCCAGCTATTAACGTCATGATATTCTGCTCAGTTCTTGGGTCCTCCTTCCTGTAGACAGGGCTAATGTGGTGTTATTCTGGGGACTTCTCTCTCTCTCACTAGTATAGGCACAGAATACTTTAAACAGTTTTCTTAACAGAATCATAGAACATCAGAGTGGGGAAGGACCTGAGACATCAAACCCTTCATTTTATAGATGGAGAAACTGAGGCTCAGAAAGGAAAAGTTCCTTGCTCAAAAGTGTATGGATAATAAGTTGAAGAGTCAGGACTTGAACCCAGGTCTAATCCTTGGTCTAACCTAACCCCAGGTACTTTATCCTAAGCACAATTTCACCTCTGCTTCTTTCATCACTGTACTGTCTCTGGGGACTCAGGACTGATGATGGAAGTGTCCGGGCACCCCAGACCTAATCCAGGGTTCCCTATTTTAATGGACTAGAAATAACCACATTGAGTTTGGGCCAAGGGAAGACTTAGGGGAAGGAAAATTGTATGAGGTAGACCATTTTCTTGGTCATACTTGTCTTCCAGTTCTTTAGACTTGGGTAAGTCACAAGTCTGTGACTTGCTCCTCTCTTAAAATGAAGGAATTGGACTCTCTCCTTTGAGGGTCTCTTTCAACTCTGTAACTATGTGCCTCTGATCTCATATCTGACTCCTCCATTTTATTTCCAAAGCTACCATCCTAATGCAGGCCTTCATCACCACCAACCTGGACTATTGCAGGAATCCCCCTTCTCTTCCTTCTCCAAATGTTCTCCCTTTATTTGCTGCTTGAAAGCAATTCTTGGAACACAGTAGGAGCTTAATTCATGCTTGTTGCTTGTATCATATCATGGAAAGAACCTTGGAAGTCATCAGACCCCTCATTTTATAGATGGGGAAACTGAGTCCCATGTTGGTTAAGTGACTTACCCATGGTAGCTAGTTCATCTCCGTGTATTCTCATTTCATCTCCTTCCTTACCCTCTATTTACACACCCACTCATTTTCTCTATTGTTCTCCTTGCTCACTTTTAAGCAGGTGGGACACCCCCTGGCTGTCTCCAGGAGCTCAGGCTGAAAATTCCAGGAGCCAGAGACTCAGGCTTTGCACGCAGGGCAAGCAGGAAAGCTAAACTGTTGCTCCTAATCTGGTGGTGGCAGATTGGGCCCCAGCCCCTCCTCTTCTTTCCCTTAATTACTTTACTTTCTGTCCCCTCCACTCTACTTCTGGTCATAGCTGGTTCAGACAGTCTTCAACAGCTTCCACGACTTTCTCTTTCTCATTGCATCCTTATTGATTGACCTAGAACTGGTTGGGAAGGTTCCATCCTTCTGCCAGTCAGGAGATGGGGTAGAGGGAATTGGCAGGCAGCCAATCAAAACTGACTACCGGTGAAGAGCCCTAAGAAAAGTTCCAGTTGGATAGATGAGGGAAGGCAGGGCTCCATGAAGAGAGGGACTTGCGGGTAGAATAAGCCAGTGTGAAGGGAAGAACGAAAGAGAAAACAAGGGGAGGGGGTAATGTGGGAAAGCCTGAGCATCCATCCAAGACCCTTTCTTCCTGAGAGAAAGGTTCAGGCTTAAACTGTTGTACCCCTGCTATCCTCCTCACTAGGTACACTTCATCTCTTCTCTTTAAGGAGAAAATGTACTGGATTTTGGAGTTAAGGATTGTTTTGGGAATCCCACCTCAGACACTCCCTGCATGCCTTTGGGTGAGCCACTTAATGTCCCCTGACTCAGTTTCTTCATCTGTAAAAGAGGGGCTGGACTAGGTGACCTCTGACAACTCTCCCAGCTCTAGACCTACGATTCTGTAATTAAAATTATGTGACCTCTCCAAGACTCCATTTCCTTATTTGCAAAATGAAGGGATTATCCCAGACCCTTGATTGGGACCTTAGGGAGCTTGGGCCACTCCCTCCTTCTACAGAGGTCCAGAGAAATCAAGTGACTAGGACAAAGTGAGCACTTAATAAATGCTTATAAATCGATTGCCTAAATTTGCAGAGGCAATAAGTGACAGAAACTGAGTTCTTTGGTTCCTCTGAGTCAACTCTAAGATGTCTTCTTCCTGCTCTCCATCTCCTCCTTCCTCTTTCTATAATTTCATCTGGAATGTGAATTGAGGGGGGTGCCCTTCCCCACGGCACAAATCCATCATCCTTAGGATACTGAGGTGGGAAGGAGATCATGCAGGAGATTCTTATTTTAACTAACCACATTCACTCGTTTAACCACCCTGAGCTCTGTGGTTCTGACAAGCATGAGCCTGCCCCCTGTCAATCTGGTGTCCTGAGGCAAAACCCCAGGCACTCTTTCCTAGCTGTGGCACGACCTCAGCCACTCTTTCAGCGCTGTCCTGTCTCTCGGGCAGCTGGGCTGGGAACAGAGGTCTCCAGACATCCCAGACCTATGCAGTCCATGTGAGCAATAACCACGATAGCAGTGATGATAATGATGAGGTGCCCATCACCATAACCATTAAGAAGAATTCCAGCGTCTCCCTGGGTCTCTGTAATGAAGGGGCTCCAGGTGCTGCCCACACGTGCTCTGAGTCCTTTTGTTTTTCAGTGGAGGACAGTAGAAAGAGTGCTAGCTTGGGAGACAAGGGATGTAGGTTTCAATCCTGGTACACATGTGACTTTCGACATATTCCCTTGACCTCTGGGCCTCAGGCTCCTTTCCTGCAAAAGGCAGCCCTGTTGGATGAAGTCAGGGCTCTCCCGGCTCTAACTCCTGTGACTTTCTCTTGGCCTGAGTTTTAGCATCTATAAAGTGAGGGGGAGAGTCCTTCAGGCTCTTTGTAGTCCTAAATCTTGTGTTTCCTCTGACTTTTCCTCCTTCTCTCTCCCGATTCCTAGGAGCCTTGGGGGGCTGGGACAAAGGAGTTTGTTTATGGAAAAAAATAGCCCCATCTAAGGTTTCTGCCATTACTACTGCTGTTTCCACGATCTCTACTGCGGTGACAGCACTCTGACATAGGCCAGCCTCTTCACTTGCCCTGCCTTCCCAATCCTGCCCCAATTCCGGTATGAATTCTATTAGAGTGTCCCCAGTCCATAGGAGCAGAACAGCCAGTGGGCTGGTTTGGGAATGTGCCGAGAGACCTCGAACTTCTGCTGGGGAAGCCCAGTCATCCCCTTCCCCCACCCCAGGCAATTAAACAGAGTGTAGAAGGTGGTTGGAGCTCAGAGTTTCCCCAACAAGGCTTTACCCAGACAAATTCTGGGCCCTGTGCCTGCCAGCAGAGCCCCCATTCCTCACCTTAGAGAGATTTGGTCCTGCATCCCAATGAGATGCTTAAATGTCTCATTCATCATTTCCCCCTCCCCTTCCTCCTCCGCTCAGCCCAGCTTGGGGGCCGATCAACCTTGCAGTGTCCCCTTCAAGCAGCCTCCCGGGGAAAGAGGGAACAGCTGCTCTCATCCTCCCTTCACGAAGGGCCCAGGTATCCCTGCTCAGACTGTCTGTGCCATCAGCACAATGCCCCCCCTCCTCGATGCCCCAACAAAAGCCTGAATCTAAAGAGTCTCTCCTGTCCCAGGCCTGGCATAGAAGTCTGTTAGCTTCCCACCTTCTAAACAATGAGCAAAGGGGAAATGCATGAAATGGGGTGGGAAGAGGGTTCAGATGATCAGTTATATATGTGCCAGGCACTGAGGGGGTCCACAGAAATAAAGCATGTCACCCATGTACCCTCTGCTGATGGGCTTCCCCCTCTCCTCACCAAAGAGCTGGTAGAAGTCATGACCTTCCCAGGAAAGGCAGCCTGGGAAAAGGAGCTGCTGCCAAACCATATCTGAAGTGAGAACATGAGCCAGCAAGTATAGATGAGAGGAAGAAAGGTATATAGAATCTTGGAGCTGAAAAGGGTGCCTGACAGTCGGTGAGTCAGTCAACAAGCATTTATGAAGGACTATGTGCCTAGCCTGGGTTAGCTGGTGGCTTCCTCCTCTGAGTGTTTGCTGTAGCTAGTGATCTGCCTGTTGAACCAAAGTGGGGGCTTCTCTAGAGGCTGTACAGGCAGGACCATATAAGGCCCCTTCGTGTATCCTTTCTCTATTGTCCTCCAGTATGAGTCATAGTGGACCTTTGTAGCATGCCCCCTGAGTTCTGGGCTTAGTATTCTGTGCCACCCATGTTTCTTGGGTAAGGGGGAGAGTCATTGGATCACGGCTCTATTTGTAGTGCCCTGTGGATAGTTGGGAACCCCAGCTGGCTAGGCACAGTTGGTCAGATCAGGAGGGGAAGTGGTCACTAATGAGCTCCAGATTGCATAGGCTCAGCTCTCGTCTGAGAGTGTATGTAGCCCAAAGATGACCTCATCAGGATAGCACACCAGGGAGGAAAAGGAAGGAGCATGTATTAAGTACCTACTATGTGTAAGGTAAGCACTTTAAATATATGGTCTCATTTGATCCTTGAAACAACCTTGGGAGGCAGGGACTGTCATCCTTCATTTTATAGATGGGGAAACAGAGGTTAAGTGACTTGCCCAGGTTCATATAGCTAGTACCAGTATGAGGCTGGATTGGAACTCACTGCTTTCTAACTCCAGGTCCAGTGCTCTATCCACTACATCTGTCCTCTAGTCACTCACAATTCAACTGGACACTTGTGTGTAAAGTTAACTGACTATGCAAGGCAGTGTGAGATGTGTTAAGTGCCAAATGAGCGGTTCAGTGGAGAAAAAGATCACTGTGAGAAGGAGGGGGCTTCAGGTGGTCCTGACTGGGAGTCAGAGAGGATGGGGAAGACTGCAGATGGAGAGGATAACATGAGCAAAGTTAGAAGAAGGTATCAGTAGTATCTGTAAGAGAAAATGAGGAAACCAGACTGACTAGGGTGGCAGGATGTAGGAAAGATCTGGAGGATAATATCATTTCCCCTGACTATCTCCTCTCCTCTCCTCTCCTCTCCTCTCCTCTCCTCTCCTCTCCTCTCCTCTCCTCTCCTCTCCTCTCCTCTCCTCTCCTCTCCTCTCCTCTCCTCTCCTCTCCTCTCCTCTCCTCTCCTCTCTTCTCCTTCCTTCCCCCTCCTCTCCTCTCCTCTGTTCTCCTTTCTAGGACACTGAGAGGTTGATTGGCTTGCCTAGGGTCACAGAGTGGGCAAGTGTCTGAGGGAAAACTTGACCCCAAGGCTTCCTAACCCCAGAGTTTGATTTTCTTGCCACTAGTAATGCAACAGAAATCACAGGATCGGGTTTCAAATTTCAACTCCACCATTTTCTAGCTGTGTGACCTTGGGTAAATAACTTAATCTCCCTGGGTCTCCATTTCACCATCTCTATAATGGGCACTGGGACTCAATGGCTTCTAAGGTCCATCCATCTCTAAAACTAGGATCATATGATAAGGAATAAAAGAGAGAGAGAAGAACACCAAGGATGTTTTCTACCCTCCCTGGAAGAATTCAGATAGTGGGAAGAGAGATTCCCTGGAGACAGTGAATGACTGCAGATTCTCCTATTTGTGAATCATGAGATCATAGGCACAGAGCTAAAATGAACTTTGGAGGACATTTAACCCAATCCCCCTCATTTTACAAATGAGGAAAGTGAGTCTCGGAAAGGTTGATTCACTTAACCAAAGTCACATGTGGGAATCATAGATCTAGAGTGAGAAGGGACCTCAGATACCATCAAATTGGCGAAGATCAGCACTTAACCCAGAGTCTGGCACACACAGTAAGCACTTAGTAAATACTAGCCAAATGGCAAATGTTAATTGCTTAGTTCAACTCCCTTATTTTTCAGATGAGGGAACTCAGGGGAAATTAATAGACTTCCTCAGAGTCATATGGGTTGTAGGTGACCATGGCAGCATATGAGACAGATCTTCCAAAGCCCATGTCTGATGCTCCAGCTACTATGCCATCCTATGTGACCTAGAATCACAGATCTCTAAATGGAAAGGGATGCTCCAAGCCGTCTTGTCCAATTCCCTCAATCTGTGGATGAGAAAGGGAATGACTCTCCAGTGTTGTACAAGCAGCAAGTGTTGGAGCTAGGATTCAAATTCTTTCCTGTGACTGTAGGTTCTGCATTCTTGCTGTGGTGCCGTAATTATGCTGAACAGACTGAGCACCAGAATATTATGGGATTTCTTCAATGAGATCCATCTCCACTCAACAAACGTTGGCTTAGTAACACTCACAGGAAGAAAACAAAACCAGACGGTGAAGAATACATTATTTTGAGACCTTGGCATGTAGGTGGGCAGGCCCCTGTGTTTAGCCATCAGGGCATATTTCTTCAATGGACACTACACACGGACAATGAACCAGGTCCAGAATTGACCAGGAAGAAACCAGACTGGATCACACGTAGGGAATGGTAGAGTATCTCCAATGGCCTTGTGGTGAAAACTTTGAACTTGGAACCAGGAATTTCTGGGTTTAAGCTCTACCTCAGATATTTATGAATTGTATGACCTTGACTAAGCCATTTAAACTCTCTCAGCCTCAGTTTCTTCATCTGTAAAATGAAGCAATTGGCCTTTCTGGCTCTGACTGCATGATTGTTCCTGTACATAAACCACCACCACTTTATGACTGGCTTCCCCCCACTGCTGCTGGATGGCCATGCATCACAGGATACCATGAAATGTGAAGGATCCTAGCATTGGGTCATCCAATGGGAAATGGAAAGGATGTAAATAGGTTACAGCCAGTTACCCAGGATGATGTCCAAAGGAAAAGTAGCCTCGAAGACATCACCCAGGGAGGTTACTACCAGAAAACTGAGGTGGTTTGATTAGATTGAAAGAAGGTTCCATTGAACAGAGGGTCCCGATATTGTACTAGCTAAGGCCTCCAACATCTGGAGTCACCAAGTCCAATCCCCTACCTTGGGGAAGGATTTTTCAGAGTCTGGTAGGATCATCAGTGCAGAGCTGGGACTTTAGAGATCAATTAGTCCAATTTTCTTATTTTACAGATAAGGAAACTGAGGCCCAGAGAGGTTGTGACTTGACCAAGATCTTATCTGCTGTTTCACTCTTGTCATCAATTTATTTTGTGTGTACCATATCTGTATCTGAACATAAGAAGATGCTGGGGCTTGAGGGTAAAAATACTCCAGAGACTGTTTCTTTTGTCTGTTTAGATATTAAACCCTGGTATATCTGTATACAGCAGGTGTTTAATAGATGCTGATAGCTTGATTGCCACATTGCTTCTAATCCTAGGAGATACTACATAAGCATTTATTTACCTCCTTCGATTTGAACCCAAACAGATTCAGGATCCAGCTTTTGGACACATTTCTTGGTTTTGCTATTTGATCACATAAGACAACTTTTATATTAGGTAATCGAGAGTCTTGGGTTAGGCACTATAAAAAGTAGAGAGGGAAGAGGAGGCAGGATCCCCTGCCTTCAGGGAGTCTGCTATTTGATGGTGCTCCAGGTATTATTATCTCTATTTTACAGGTGAGGAAACAGAGGGCTGATGGAGAATAACCTCATAGGAAAGAGAGAGATATGGTGCTTACCCCAATCCCCAACCCCCCATTTTTAGCTCATTTTGCGTGTTGTCTTTCATTATTAGACTGTAAGCTCCTTGAAGACAAGGGCAGTCTTTTTTTTTTTTTTTGTATTTTTATCATCAGCACTTAGCCCAGTGCCTGGCACATAGTAGGTTCTTAATAAATGTTTAGCAATTGACTGACTGACTTCAGGGAGCCCCAATTCTGATGGGGGAGATACTGATCACCAGTTCAGAGACATCCTGCTATGGTGATAGAGTTATAACTCCGATCCTCAGGAAGTCTCCACTTTGACAGGCAATCCACAACCTATACCTTAGGGGAACTCCCTTAGAAACAGCTCAGCCATGAGGCAGTCCCTGGCATGATAGCCCAAAATATAAACCTTGCCCTTTAGGACCCCCTAGTCTGCTAGGGGACATATCCCTGCCCTTAGGGACTCCCTTAGCCTAGTTTGAGGTCAGGCTACATGCGCATTGCTCTCAGAGAGTCCCTGAACCCATGCATGTCAGGTGAAAATCGCAGGCATTGGCCAGTGCAATGGCCCTGAGATCTGGCTCCTGGGGCTGCCTTCCTTGCCTTCCCCTCCCCCTTCCCTTGCTGAGCTTGGGGATCTCTCTGCTCCAGGGGAGATCCCCATTATCTGCTCTCGTGTTCATTCACTGTTAAGTGAATATGTTTTTTGTGTCTCACACCCAATTTTCCTATCTTTTCCCTGCCACGGAGAACAGCAACCACTTAAATACTCCCCAGCTGGGGGACAGGCACATGTGTGGGAGATGTGCCAATGTACTCCCACGTTTGAACTCAGATTGCCTTTTGAACTCCTGGGCACCTGGGGCGGTGGGTTGCTTTAGGGCCTGAGTGGTTTCCAGGGACCTTTGACTCATAGGAGGTGGGGTGGAAAGGTCTGAAAAAAGCTTTGCCTTGGGTCATCTGGTCTAACTCCCTCATTTTACAGATGGGGAAACCAAGGCCCAGAGTGTTCAATGGCATGCTCTAAGTCACATAGTTCTGATTTGATGCCCACAGCCTTTCCCAACCCCACCTTCTCTACTCCCGTATTGTCTCTGTGTGCATGTCCAGTTTTCACAATGAATTGATGCCTCAGCTGGCATTACGACTCTGTGTCCCGACCTTTTCAACCCTGACAGGTGACAGTGGGTAGTACCCAGCAGGATCCCTCTGGTGCTGCTGGCCTTTGTCCCTTCCACCCCCCTCCTTGTACTGGTCACACACTGGGGTCAAGTTCAGAGAGGACATTGCTGTGTCTAGGACCACAGGGTCTTCCCAGGCCATTTCCTCCCTTCTCCTGAGGGTGAGATTCAGTCTCACAGCAGGGGCCTTGGAGGAGGTGGCAGTGATGGTATGGATGGCCTGCCTGCCACCTACATTCGGGCTGAGGGGATGGGGCCTGAGGAAGGCAGACTCCCTGGTAAATAGGATGGTGAATGGCATCAGGTCACAGGGAGGGCACCAGCCAGGCAGCTGGCCCTTTATTGAAGGAGAGATGGCCTAGTTTTCCCATTTCAATGGCTGCCTTAATCATCCCCACTCTGTATGTTTTGTGGTTGGCTAATTGGTTTTGTGGTTGTCAGGGGAGCCAGGCAGGGTTGGGGGAGGGAGAAAAGGGGAGCCGGGAAGGATTGGGATATGGGGAGGCAGAAGTGGAGGGGAGGAGGGAGAGTAGAGACTTAAGGAAGGAGGATAGAGAGGGCGTTTAGGGGGTGGGGATGGGGTACAGTAAAAAGAAATGGGGTGGGAGTGTACAGAGGTAGAGTTATTCCTAGTATGGGACAGATGGGGCTTTGCTCCAAGGGACTGACGTGGGTGGGAGCTTTTTTTCCCATGGTGAGGGGTTCACGCCTAAAATGATCACCATTCTTCATCTTTGCCTTGTGGTCCTTTGTCGGTTCAGGGACCTGTCATGGAGGAATCCTTCTTCCTGGTCTGCTTTACCTCTAACCCCATAGAGGATGAGGGCTGGCTCGACCCTCTCCCAGCTGGACTACACTTGCGATTGAATGTCCTCTGTACTGTTCCCCTCCCCGTAAATTTTTTGCCCCAGGTGAAAATTTTCTAGTTGTATGGAAGAATGAGCAGTAATGATGCAGGGAGCAGAGAAAGGAGTGATGAGGCAGTTACCTGAATGTTGGAGGCTGGAAGACACTGGGAATAAGCCCTGGGGCTGGCTCCATCGCCCTCAGAACCAAGTGGGGAGATGGACCAGAGCAGGATACTGGGCCTCCCAGTCCCTCAGTCTCCTGGGGGTTGGAGCTGATCAGGAGCCATGTGAAGGAGGAGACTGAGAGAAAGCTACAAGATAGCCTTCCTGACATGACCCTGGTTTGTCCTTCAATGCCAGTTGTATCTACTGCTGTGGATTAGAGTAGGCCTACTTTCTGCCTGGAGAATCTCTCCTTCCCTTTCCCAGGTACATAGGTACACACACACACACACACACACACACACACACACATCCATACTCACAAACACAGACACACAGAGAACAATTAGATTTGAGGGAAATTTAGGACAAAAATACCTTTGGTGACATAATATTTCTTTAGTGGCCCAGGTAATGGTGATGGATGGCTCGCTGCTTCAGGCTCATTACCTGGGACACTAAAAACACATCTCACACTTTCTGCTGAGGGTTTCACAGCTCCTGATTCTGAATGTAAAGGGAAATCAGAAAATGTCCCTGAGAAATGTATAGGTTTTAATCACGAAACTGTGGGATCACAGTAAGTCAACCACAACTACCTAGATGACTCTCCCTACCTCAATGCCTCTGGGAGATGCCCAGAGGATGGACATCACAGTGCCAAGGGTAAGGTTGGGTGGGGGCAGGGCTTCCTTTCTGGAATGGGGGAATAGGGAAGGAACCTTCTTGTGGTGTTTCTGTTTGACTTTTCATGACCCCATTTGAAGTTTTCTTGGCAGAAATATAGGAGTGGTTTGCCATTTCCTTCTCCAGTTCATTTTACAGAACAGGAAACTGAGGCAAATAGGGTAAAGTGACTTGCCCAGGGTCACTTATCTAGTGTTTGAGACTGGATTTGAACTCAGGTCCTTCTGACTTCAGTCCCTGGTGTTCTATTCGTTGGGCCACCTGAGTGAGTTGGTTCATTGAGTTCACTCACTGTGCCCTCCCTCCCAAAGACTCTCTTGTTTTATCCCTTGGGCTTAGAGCAGAGGCTTTACCTCTCCCTCTATAGGCTGTCTGAGAGCAGTACTATGTCTACCCTACTCCTGTAGAGGAAAGAGGACTTGGGCACCCTGAGGGAGCTGTGATCTGGGACTCCAGTAACCTGGGGGAGCCCTGGTCTGGGACTCGGGCACCTTGGGGGTTCTTTCTGGTCACAACTCTCCATGAATTTGCTCTGTAGCTCTGAGCAAAGTCACTTACCTTCACTGAGCCTCAGTTTCCTCATCTACAAATTGAGGGAATTGGATGAATTCCTCCCAAAAGATCCTCCCAGCTCTGATATTCTGTAATTCTAAGACCCTTGCGTCCATTATTGCTAATGATGCTAAAGCACTTACATACATGATCTTGTCTGGTCCTCACTTGGGATATGCTGGAACTAGTTTGGACTGGAACTAGCTTGGACAGCCTATTAAATTTTCAGTGTGAGTATGTACATTTCAACTCTGTGTCTCCCTCCCTTATTATTTTTCTCTTCTTTCCACCATCTCCTTCCCTTTACTGATGGATGGGCCATAGTTTTCTCTCCTTCTGGCTCTTATATCTGAGTCAGTTTTTTCCAAACTTGCCAGAACCCATAAATCTATCCTTTCCTCTCCATTTCTGAAGGCTCCTGCTTGGGACCTCAGGGATCTCTGAGCTGGGTCCACCTAGCTCACCAGATCCTTCTTGGGAACCTTCCTTTTGGTCTTCCCCTTTACAAATATTTCCAAATGTTCTGACTCCAACCCAGGGCTTGACCTACTTAAACCCTCTGAGTACAGAATAGGACTCACTGAATTTCCAATTTTGGTGGAGAGACCTCCATGGACAATCCTGATTAAAGATCTCTTCCATAGCATTCTCAACAAGTGGACACCAAACCTTTCTTTAGCGAAGACCTTATTTAGTGAAGCAGCTCATTCCACTGGGAGGCAGGTCAGATGTCTTCCTTCAATCCTGGTTACTTCTTCCCTTCCTCTCACCCCTCATCCTCTCCATCTCCTTAAACCCTAACTGTCCATCAAGGCCCAAGTCAAATCTCTTCTCTTCCCAACTGCTCCAGCTGATAGAGAGCCATCCTCTAAAGGAGGAAGGCCTGGGAACCTCTGACACATACTGGCCAAGTCACTTAACCTTCCCATGCTCTAGGTAATTCTCTCAGACTAGAGGCTGTAGTAGCATTAGGAGAAGGACTGTCCTCAGAGGGGAGTTCTCTGCATCCATGAAATCATCAGTTTAGCCCCTAACAAAATCCCCCAGGAAGTTTTGCTATTCCAAAGTTTTACCTTCTTTGACTTCCTATAATATCTTCTGAATCATGGTCCCCTTTGGCAGTCTGGTGAAATTTATGGGCCCCTTAGAATAATGTTTTTAAATGCAGAATGTAAAGTACCAAGGAAATAAAGATAGAATGTTTTTCACATCCACACAGACTCCCTGAGATCTCTCCACCATCCCCAGCCCCATAGGGGTTGGGGTCCAAGTTAAGGACCTCTGAGCTGGAGGAAAGAGTAACTATGTTTGGGTTAAGAGGACCCCGGTTCTGCCAGGAGAAGCCATTAGCTTAGTGGCTGAAGTGCTGGTGTTGAAGTCAGGAAGACTTGAATTTGAATCCTGCTACAGATACCAGATGGCCCTGTAACTTCAAGATAGTCACTTAACCTCTTTCAATCTCAGATTTTTTAATTTCTAAAATGGGAATAACCATTGAACTTACCTCCCAGGGTTGTTGTGAGGATAAAATGAGATCGTATTTGAAAAGTGCTTTATAAACCTTGAAGCTCTATCTCAATTCTGCCATGACTGCCTGTATTATAGGACCCTACATCTACAGCTGGTAGAGGCATGTAGTCCAAACAACTGAAGCCCAGAAAGATTTGCCCAATTTTACCCTGGTAATAAGGTGGAAGAGTTGGGATTTGAACCCTGGGCTTCTGACCCCAATCCAGCAATCTTCTCCCTGTGTCTACCGAATGATGCTTGTAAGTCCTTTCCTGGGCCTGGAGCCTACTTGCCTGCCTGGTTTCCAAGACTTCCAGCATCCACACCTAACTGCCTACCTCCCTTCCTCTGCCCCTATCTTTCTCCATCTTCTCCTGTATCTTGAAGCCTGCTTCCAGCACCTGCTCCCACTTCCCCTTTCCATAATCCCAACCATCTTGGGTTTCAGGAAGCATATTTATTTACAAGGAGAAAGAAAACATGCAGAAAGAATCCATCCAGGGAAGGAGAGGAATGCTTTGGAAAGATTCTATCCAACTCAGCCTGGATGACTCTGACTACTCTAATTAAGTCCCTCTAGCTGACTGTAACTCATCAGTCCTGAAATGGCCCCCATAATCCTCTCTGGCCTGGGTCACCCACCATGGGGTCTTCCTCCCTTGCAGCTGCCAAGAGAAAAGGTGACTTGTCACAGATCATCATGTGTGAGGTTAGGATTCATCCCCCTGGACATTCTGGCCCCATATCTCCCCTCTGTCAGTCATACTACACGCAGCTACCAAAATGACCTCTTTTCCCCTACTGCCTTTAGGACCAAATAGAAGCTCCTATGTTTGGGCCTTCCAACCTGGCCCAACTTGCCTTTTCAACCTGCCAGAATGGGCCCCATGATTTCTCCCCCACCCCCAAGAGTTCCCTCCAGGCCCTATAAGGGACACCTGGAAGGGTCCAGCAAAAACCCCACAGGAGCACAAGGCCTGCAGAGCTGGGATAGACAAAGTGGCTTCTTTCTCACCTCTCTCCTCCCTTACCCTTGACTCCTACCAGTAAGTGAGTGCCCCAAACAGACCAGGTTCCATCACTTTATTCACTGTCTGAAATACATTCCTTTTCTCTCCTCCCCTCCTAGGCAAACCCTAAGCAATCCTTCCTGGTCTGGACAAAGTCCTACCTACTCCAGGAAGCCTTCCCTGACTGGATCCCCAGCAGGGATCTATCCCATCATAGACAGTACAAATATTCCCCAGCATTTTTCAGTCCTGTCTGTCTCTTCATGGTCCCATTGAGGGGAGTGTTGGCCATTTCCTTTTCCAGCTCCTTTTACAGATGAAGAAGGTAAGACAAACATGAGTAAGTGACTTTCTCAGGATCACACAGCCACTAAGGGCCTGAGGCCAGATCTGAACTCACAAAAATGAACCTTCCTGACTCTAGGTTCAGAACTCAATTCAAATCTGGTCTCAGACACTTGACACTTAAGTCACTTAACTCAAATTGCCTTGTGTGTGTGTGTGTGTGTGTGTGAGAGAGAGAGAGAGAGAGAGAGAGAGAGAGAGAGAGAGAGAGAGAGAGAGAGAGAGAGAGAGAGAGAGAGAGATGATACTAATCCTAGTTTGGAATACTAAACAAAGACCAGCCAGATCAAAAAAAGATCACTGCAGGTATGCATAAGAAAGATAGGGCTAAGGAGGAAGCTACAGGCCCTTTTAATTTTGCCTCTAGGTTTATTTGAATAACAACCTAGCGTATTATGGGAGCCTGAGGGAAACCTCATCACCCCGGCATCATCCAAGGTCCTTGGTGGTTTTGTTAGAATTTCCAAAATGTTCTGAAGGACCACAGAATGATGACCAGGGTTTGACCAAAGTCAAAAGGAATCTTCTAACACTAGGTGGGATAGCTGGCCAGAACCGGCCAGAGGGTTTCTAATGGTTTCTGCTGCCTGTCCAGCTGGGCACAGCTGTCATGGCCTTGGGCCATCCATGCTGAAGGAGCTGTAGCCCTCCCTGCTAAAAGAGAATGCTATTAGCCACTTGTATCCCCAGCAGAAAGTTTCAGAGAAGAGCAAATCGGCCTACAGGAGCTGAAGACCAACATATGGCAGCAGAAAACAACTCACTGAGCATTGCAGTAGGGACCAGCAAAGACGATCTGCTGCCCCCGGGGAGAGTGAAGCGGAGTAAATGATGACCTAGTAATGTCATCAAGGACATCCGCAATGGTGTGAATGCATTCAAAGGCCAGGCACTGGCCTAGGCCACGAATGTTTCCTGCATGTATAGACCTTCCCTTGTGTGGTCTGGTTACATGTGTATGTGTGTATTGACTGTCCCCACTGGTGCTGTGGTCACCTATGGGAGAGAGTGGAATGCTTGTTGGATGAAGGGAAGAGTCTGCCCTCTCAGGTAGGAGGAGAATTTGTCCCTTAATTTGCTGTCTTCTTTGAAGAAGAATCTTTTGTTTTGAACTCGTGTCCTTTCTGGAAGGGTTAGCAAAAGGGGCTTTTATAAGCTATGTGTTGAGTGCTAACTCAGAGCTTACTTTTCTGGGAGCCTCCTTCCTGGGTGGAGATGATACTGGTCTCTCAAAGACTCTAGCAATAAAATATTAGCTCTGATCAGTCCTGACAAGCTGGGAAGCCTTCTAGAAGGGGCCCAGGGATAGACTGTGGATCAGTTGTTCAAGGACTAGACTTTGTTTGGAAAGTCTCCAAACCAAGGGGCTGAATGATGCATATTTTGGATCATAGCAACTCATGAAGACATAGAGGTATGGAGGAGTTGTGATCAGCACTGGGAGATGGAACACCCAACCAAAGGAGATCCTGGTTCTTCTGAGGTGCCATGGTACCATGGATAAAGGACTGGACTTTATCTTAAACCCCACCTGACACTTATTAATTGGGTGATCAGGATCAAACTATTGAATATCTTTGGACCTCAGTTGTCTCTTCTCTAAAATGGGAGGTAATGAATTACCCCCTCCACAGGGCTGTGAGGGACACAATTGCTAAATCTTTCTTTCCTCTTGAAATGTCTATTATCATTCTTCTGAACTATTCTCTATGAGGCTAGTTACTCAAGTTCACACTAGGAAGCAATGTGGTACAGTAGGTCTCTGGGGACCTGTTTCAAATCATGCCTCTGATCCTCCTTGGATGAACTCAGCAAGTCACACCTCTCTGGACCTCAGTTTCCTCATCTGTAAAATGAGGAGGTTGGTCTAATCTTAGGCCTGATCACAAAGAACACAGTCTAATGGAATGAGCCCTGTGTCCTGAAATCAGAACAGGAAAAGTTGGTTTCTAACTGTGTGATGTTGAGTGTTCATCTGTAAAATGGGTATCCTAAAAGTTGTACTGCCTTCTTTGCAGGCTAGGGTCACTGGATAACAGAGTATATGTTGGGGAGTAAAATATATGAAGACTGGAGAAATAGGAGAGGGTGAGCTTATGAAGGGCTTTGAAGGCCAAATGCAGCATTTACTCTTTGATCCTGGAGGCAATCAAGGAGCCCCTGGATTTATTGAGTAGGGGGCTTGATGTGGTTGGTCCTATGAATTGGGAAGATAACATTAGTAGCTGAATGGAGTGAGGAGAGACTTGGGGCAGGAGGCTTCTCCATCCCTAGCAGCTCCTGCAGTGATCCAGGCATGAGGTGATGAGGGCCTGCCCAAGGTCGGGGTGTGTCAGGGGAGAGAAGGGGGTGCATGAGAGGCAGAATAGCCAGTGGCCTGGCCTGTATCAGCTGCCTCCTTCCATACACCAGCGCTAGGGGAGGGACTTGGGGAACGGGTCAGGGATTGGAGGGGACTCCCTTTGCCTTTTCCTACCAAGGAGATTTGGGAGATTGTTTTTTCTGCCTTCCTGGGGCAGCCCTGGGGGCTCCTGTGACCTTGGAGTAGAACAGTCCTGGCTGAGGCTCCTGGGGACAATGTGCCTGGAGGTGACAAGCTTTATAGCTCTTTCCTATTTACGATCCTATTTTTTTTTAACGAGGTATGTAAATGTCTCCTCCATGGAGAGCAAAGTCAGATCTCCCTCTAGATAGATCTTTCCCAGCAGTGTTAGAGGGAGAGAGAGAGAGACAGAGATAGAGAGAGAGAGAGAGAGAGAGAGAGAGAGAGAGAGAGAGAGAGAGACAGAGAGACAGAGAGACAGAGAGACAGAGAGACAGAGAGACAGAGGACAGAGAGAGACAGAGACAGAGAGACAGAGACAGAGAGAGACAGAGACAGAGAGAGACACACAGAGAGACAGAAAGAGAGGCAGAAACAAGGTGGGAAAGAGGGGAGACAGAGAGAGAGACAGAGAAAGAGAGACTCAGAGTGAGAGAAATAGAGAGGGAGAAAGAGACAGAGAAAAAGAGACAGAAACAGAGAGGGAGGGGAGAGACAGAGAGATACAGAGACAGAGAGACTGAGAGACAGAGAAACAGAAAGACAGAGAGAGACACAGAGAAACAGAGACAGAAAGACAGAGACAGAGAGACTCAGAGGCAGACCGAGAGACACAGGGAGAAACAGAGACACACACAGAGAGAGAGAGACACAGAGAGAGAGAGAGAGAGAGAGAGAGGGAGGGAGGGAAGCAGGGAGAGAGTATGTAGAGGCTGGCCAGGGACCCATGGACTTAGGGCCAAGTTTAGGTAGTACCTGGACTTCCAAATGTTGACTGTGCACTAATCAATCCCCTTTGGAAGGTCTGCTTTCCCTGTACTAAAGAGCATGATCATCCTGGTCCTTAGAAAGTGACCAGGTCAGAGGACAGCCAGGATGCTGGGCATGTTGGGCAGGGGCTTAGGGCCAACCCCTACACCTTATGATAAGTCTCTAAAGGGCAGAGATGGAGCCCCAGCACCTGCTCCACAGGCCACCAGCTATGCTAACGAAAGGTCATGTGATGAAATAGGAAGGATGAGGGATTTGGAGATACTGGAACTGGTTTTGAGTTCTGGTTCCAACATTTGCTTGCTGTGTGACTTTGGATGACTTTTTTCCCTCTCTGGGCTTATCTATAATGTGGGGCTAAGTATACAGTGCCAACCTCCTTGAAAGTCCAAGCAGTGTTTACTGTATAGAGAGCTGGTCTAAGAACCAGGAAGCACCTGGATTCAAGTCCTGACTCTGACATGTGCTGACTGTGTATGTCTAACCCTGGGCAAGTCATTTACCTCACTTGTAAGATGGGTTTAGAACATCAGCTAACTCAGAGGGCTGTTGTGAAGACAAGTGAGTTCATATAGATAGAGCACTTTGCAAAGCGTAGAGCGCTTTATAAATGCTCACTATCATTGCATTGAACATCTCATCACTTGAGGCAGCCCACTAAGGTTATCTGTGTTCTAGAATGTGCCAAACTACTGTGGCAGAGAGAGCTTCTTCACTGAGGCATTGTGTTTCCTGATGAAATCCCAAGTCCAATCTCTATCCTCATCCCTAATACCTACTTTACAATATTGTTATAAGGGGAGTCTCTGGGAGCTGTTAGCGGAACAGAAATTGGGGATTTTTGTTTCCAGGGATAGTAGGAAACTTATCCTTCAATTGGTGAAGTCCAGATAGGGGTCCTTGGGATAGATAGAGGCCATCCCAGAAGGTGGGAGTGCTGGTGGTTGGGATCTTGCCTGCGTGTGGCCACTGAGAGGTGAGTCGTCTGATGCCGGGCTCTGTTCTTTCTATATTGTAAGTGCCGAGAGCCCTCTATGTTTCAGCACCCTAAGCAAAGGCCCAGTTGTCCTGTCCTAGTTATACCTGTAGGTGATGGGGTGATTGTTGTTATGATGGTAAATGATACTGGTACTTCCTAGGGTCCCAACCATGGTTGGCTTCTCCACAAACAGACTTCTGAAAGGAAACCGCAAGATCAATTTTACCAAAACATCTCTACCTCCATCCAAAACTTTTATGCCCCCTACCTGTTCACTGATTCATGAAATGTGACAATTTGGGTGGTCTAGTCCACTGGCCTCCTGCACTTTTCCTTTGATGTTTTCTCCTTTGCCTCAATACTGTTGTTTCTCCCTCTTTTCTAGATCCATCATTGAACCTCTGTTCTTCAGAGCTAAAAGATCCATTCTCAGTGCTGGCGTGTGTCAGGGAACTGAAGATGGAGAAGACAGACCCCTTGGTCATGAAGCCCTGGGCTGGAGGCCTCACTATCCCAGGCATCTCAATTCCCCTTGGGACCCATCCAAGTGAAAGCTGTACTTAGTCCTTTGACTAATTTTTGAGACACTGGGATTCTCCAAATACCCCTCCATCCCCCAAACCTCTGACCTTCCTGACCCCTAAGCCTGCCTGTCTGTCTTTTAGTGCTGCCTAGATTCTTCCATTAGCCAGGGGGCTCAGTGGGTAGAGTTCTGGACCTGGGGTCAGGAAGACCTGAGTTCAAATCTAGTCTCAGACACTTATTAACTCTGTGACCCTGGGCTCATCACTTAACTTCTGTCTGCTTCCATTTCCTCAGTTATAAAATGGGGATAATAATAGCACCTACTTCTCAGGTTGTTGTGAGGATGAAATGAGATAATAGTTGTAAAGCACTTAGTACAGTTCCTGGTACATAGTGGCACTTAATAAATGCTTAATCATTAGTAATACTCATCACACATTGGGGGCAGAAATTATACTGCTCCCCAGTGCAGAGTATTGAGAAAGGCAGCCTGGTCAGGAGGAAGTAGGTGATGGCAATGGAGCTTCTGGTAAAGTGAGAGGGACCCATTAGGTGACCATCACTCCCCCTCTCTGAACCTCAGTTTCCTTTTCAGTAAATAATGAGGTTGAACTGGACAACATCCAAGGTCCTATATAGTTTTTACATTCTTTGATTCTGTGTGTTTCAGGATCCCTGGTTGAGCAGTTATCATAGGCATCTACTCTGTGCTCTGATGTTTTAAACCCAACTTAAATGAAAGACTTGGAGGTCACTGGGTTGGTGGGGTGAGGCCAAGGCCAAGAACTTGTTGGCCATTGATCTTCTGCCTTTCAATCCCAACAGAAGGCATTATTCTCTCATTGTTCCTCTAGGTTTGACATTCAAAGCCCTCCACAGCATTGCCTGAGACTACCTCTCTAGCCTCATCTGAGAGAAAAGATGAGGAGGAGGATGGGGAGGAGAAGAAAAAAAAGATGGGAAAGAAGAAGGAGAAGGTAGAAGAGAAGGAGGTGCTCAGAAGGATTTCATTCTACCTGAATGGATTTCCTCCTGGTATCAGATACCATAGAATACTCAAAAGAAATACCTTGTCTTCCACTCCCATCCCCAAGAAACATCCTCCTTTCTAGCAAAACTTTTGTCGTCCACCTGCAACCACAAGGCTCATTCCTGCTCTGTGCCTTGGGGATAGAAGCTTCCTCTTCTGTATGGGATCCCCTTCACTTTCCAAATCTTCTCCATTCTTCAAGGCTCCCCCTATTCCAGGAAGCCTTCCTCTACTGCCTAAAATACTGAGTCTCCTGTTCCACAGACTTTAAGAGTGCGGGTAAATTCTTGTCTCTTTCTGGACCTCTTTCTTCCCAGTTGTAAAATGAAAGTATTGTATAATATGATCTCCAGCTCTAGAATTCTTTGTTCTAATTCCCTACCTCTGATATTTTATGTTCTAAAATCCCTTTTAGGGTGACATTCTATGTTTTATGGACTCTCCCACCTCTGCCATTTTAGAGTCTAAGGCAGGAGTTCTTAACCTGGGGTCCATTAACTTTAAAAAATGTTTTTTGATAATAATATTTCAGCATAATTGGTTTCCTTTTAATTCTATGTATTTTAATCTTATGCCCTTAAGAATATGATTCTAAGAAGGGTCCCATAGACTCCATTGGACTACCTTAGAGGTCTGTAGCATAAAAAGGGACCTTTGCTCTAAGGTCCCCTTCCAGATATGACATACTACGTTTCATGGTCTAAGGTCCTTTCTCACTCACTCAAAGATCCTATGACTAGAAATTCCTCAAGTCCCATCCAATTGGTCTAAGGTAGCAGGGTGTGGGCAACTGAGGAGATGGACAGAGTGGAAGGAAAGAGGCAGGAAGGATTCAAAACTGACTCAGACCAGGACCATTTGTGTCCAGAAGTTGGAATTCTGTCTTCTCCCTCTTGGAAGGGCATCAATAATAAAACACTACTAAGTCTCCTTTGATTTGCAGCGTAAGGTTTGCAAAGGACTTTCCTCAGAACAATCCTGTAGGTTAACAGATGCCAGTGGAGATGAAGTAATTCATCCAAGGTCACATGGCTATTATATATCAGAGCTAGCACTCCAACTCGTGTCCCCAGACTCTAAGGCCAGGACTCCTCCTTCCATGCTTTCTTCTGAGATAGAGGGCCATCATCAGTCTATCCCTCTGTATGCTATAATAGCAGGGCATGAGGAGAGGCCACCTCTGGCCTTAGCCTGGGCTGGGAGCCAGCCAGCTGCTCACTGTCAAATGGAGATGACTCCTGCCCTTGTGGTCCCCAAAGGGTCTTCAGAAGGGTAGTGAGATAATGAAGGCAAAAACCCTTTGGAGAGTGTTAAGCACCAGGCAAGAGATATATGCCCTTGGGCAAATCCCTCCACATCCCTGGGGCTCTTTCCTCACTTGCTCAAAGGAAGAGAAACAATATGAAGTCCCAGGCTCTGTGAATTTTAGCCAATACTTTTGTAACTTGACAAGGTGCATGTGTGTATTTAATAAATTCATAAATGTGCTTGTTGTCTCTCCATAGAGTGGAAGCACACTAAAACTCTCTGTTCTGGTCTTTGTATCCCGATTGCCCAGGACAGAGCTGGCACATGGTAGATGCTTAAAAATGTGGAGTCCCAACTAAAATGTGACCTTACACAAGAAGCCTTTCCACATCCCCCTCAAGGATAGTGATTTTCTCTATTGATTATCACCAATTTATCCTGGCTAAGGTTTGTTTGTCCCTAGCTGTTTGTATGTTATCACCTCATTAAATTTTAAGGTCCTTGAGGATAAGATCTGCCTTTTGCTTTTTTATGAATTCCTAGTCTTAGCACAGTGTCTGGCACACAGTAAGCACTTCATAAATGTTTATAGATTAACGGATTGCTGATTGGTTGGTTGGTTGGACCAACTGAGTCAATATGTCCTGGTTTGAAGTTCTTGATTCTAAGAACCATTCACTGGGTGATTGGCCCAAACACTTCCTTTCTCAGTGCCCTGACAATTATTTGTGTGTATACACTGAAGAATAGATGCCTATCTGTTCAGGAAGAGGAAGTTTACTGACCCAGTGGATCCCTATGTGGGTTTGGAGAAAAGAAAAACTAAACAAAACCCCACCCAAACCCATATAGTTCAGACTTGACATGAAAACTTAGGATGAAAACTATATTCCAGTAAAATGGAAGCTCTTTGAGGACAAGAGATGTTTTCATTTTCTTTGTCTTTGGACTCTCAGCACTTAGAACAGTGCCTGGGATAAAATAGTCACTTAATAAATGCATCTTGAGTTCACTTATTGAATGTGATGCTCTGGTGGAGATTTGGAGATGTAAAGATAGACCTATCTTCTTTCTGTTTGTTGTTGCTTGAGTTGGATCCAAGATCAGCAATTCACCCTGCCTCCATCACAGTGAGAAGATTATAGGGTGTATAGGCCTAGAGGGGACCATCATCTAGTCTATCCCTACTACACTTTACAAATGGAAAAACAGAGGCACACAGACAGCGCCATAGCTAGCAATTCTGATACCCAGGTAAAGAGCACAAGATGAATGCTCACTGCGTGAGAAACAACAAACAGAAGGTACCCTCAAGTAACCTTTTTAGGACTGTAGGATACTGTCCTACTAGGAGAGAAAGAGACTCTGGTCAACTTCAGCCAGGAGGCTGACGCCAGGGGTAGGAGCAAGGGAGACGACAGTTGGGTTAGATGGTATCTAAGGTCCTTTCCAGCTCCAGATTTAAGATCCAATTCTGTCTCCTCTCCATGTCCTGTTGGAGATGGTGTCTGGGAGTGGGGATGGGGTAGGCCCCAGGCTGCCCAGACAGATGGAAGTCCTCCTGTACCTAATTACTTATAATTGGTTTACAGGACTATCATAAAATCCAGCCTGAGCTAAAGAAATCAGCTTGCTTAATGGAGCCAATCACCCTAACTGCCTGAGAATCACAGACAGCTCCACTTAGACCAGCTGCAAGGACCCATATCTCCCCCAAAGAAAGATAGAGACTCAGAGGTCCTCATAATTGAGGGTACAAATGAAGGGAAGAGCTTCCAGAACATTCCCTGGAATCTAAGGGAAGGCTGTAATCCTCACTTCTTCCAGGAAGTCATTCCCTGGAACCAATAATACTATAGCACCACCTCCCAGGGCATACCCTCCTCCAAGACCCACCCGGATGTTGGAGGATTAGGTTAAATCATAGCATCATTTAGTTAAAGCATCCTAGGATCATGGGTTTGGAGCTGGAAGGAACTTTAGAGATCACGAACCTCAGCCCCCTCATTTGACTGATAGAAGAATTTGCTTGTTTGTTTTCTTGTCTATAAAATGAGGAACATGACCTCATTTCCATCTCTCTAGAAGGGTGGAGCTGAAATTAAATGAAACACGAGTCCTTTTTTCCCTTTGATTGGTCTCTTTGGCCTTGTAGTAGTATTCCTAAGTCAAAGGGGAAGCACCATTTAATAATTCTTGAGCATAGTTTCAAATGGCTTTACAGAATTACTGAATCAATGCACAGCTCCATCAATGATCCACCAATGTGCCTGTTTTACCACAGCTCCTCCAACATTTGTCATTTACCATTTTCGTTAACTTTGGCATTCTCCCGGGTGTGAGGCAGAACCTTAGATTTGCTTCAATTTTCATTTCTTTAATTATTAAGTGGCTGGAGAAGGAAATGGCAAATCACTCTAGTATCTTTGCCAAGAAAACTCCAAAATGACTGAAGACAACTTAACAACAAATTATTAGTGACTTGGAGCATTTTCTCATGTTAGCTTAGATTTCTTTCCTTGAGAATTGCTGGTTCATATCCTTTCATTCTTATCCGTTTATCAATTAGGAAATGAATTTACTCTTGTAATGTTGAGTTAATTCCATATACATCTTGGAAATTATGTCTTTATCGGAGAAACTCGTTGCAAATATTTTCTTTCCCAGTTAAATACTTTCTTTATAATATTAGCTGCATTCATTTTGTTTGTGCAAAATTTTTTAGATTTTTTTATATAATCAAAATTATTCATTTTATCATCTTTAATCTTCTCTCTTCCTTGATTGGTCATAAACTCTCCTTCTTTCCATAGACTCACAAGGTATATATAATATATATATATATATATACATACACACATATATATACATATATATATATAAATGTTTGTTGATTATAAAGACAAATAAATATTGTTTTTAAAAAATCAAGATCAAATGAAATACCAGAGAATGTATTTGGGCTAAAGTGGGGGGAGAGGGGAAGGACAGACAGCTTCTGAATGACCCAATTGATGTCTTTGCCCACCAGAGTAACTAGGAGAAATTATAATAACACTTCTAATAATTCAGACTTCCATAGTCTTTTGAGGTTCTAAATGTGCTTTCTTCAGACCATCCTGTGAGGCAGATAGTATGATTCATTTTACAGGTGAGGTTCCTGAGAATCAGAGAAGGAAGTAACTTTGCTCAAGGTAACACTGCTGCAGCATTTATAAATCCACAACTTCCAGTCTCCTGCTCTGTCCCTCCCATTCCTGTTGATGAGGAGAAGGGCATAGCCAGGATATGTCTCTTTATATCTCTTTTCAGTTAACCTAAATATAAGCAAATATGAAATTGAATTGGAAGCATGAAGACCTCCGGAGAGCACATGCAAAAGGAGGCAAGGAGTAGACGCTGTATGTACTTCAGAGTCTAGGAAAGGCTTTAGAAATTTTCTAGCTGATGAAATTTGTTGAATAGATGAGAAAACAAAGGGTTCAGCTCCCTTCTCTTACAGTGCCTTAGTGGTAGATGTGGGATTAGAACACAGGTCTCCTAGCCTAGGGCTTTAAAAAACAAAACAAAACACCAGAGGTGGATGAACTTAGTTCCTCTGACTCTAAAACCAGTGTGCTTTTCACTGCTCCATACTGTCTCTCTATGCCTCCTTCATATGATCCTCACTAGAACCCTGGGAAGTAGGTGTTATTATACCCTTTTTACAGATGAGGAAACCGAGTCTGAGAGCAAGTGATTTGCCCAGGGGTCATATATCTAGTAAGTTTCTGAGATAGGATTAAAATTTGGGTCATCCTGACTCCAAGTTCAATGCTCTGTCCATCATGTTACCACCATTTTACAAATGTGAATGAAGACTGAGGCCCAGAGAAGACTCTCAAAGCCTTTTTAAGCTTAAGCTATTAAATGTCAGAGACAGGATCTGAATCCAGGTTTTCTTGAATACCAAGGCCAAATATCTATTCACTGTGCTACGCTGCCCTTTAATGACCAGATGTTGTCTGACTGTCCTACAGAGTTTTCTTTCATGACCTTTATCAGCATCTTTCCCAAAAGCCTCCAACTCCTTCAGGGTTTGGGGCTTTCAGGGCTGACAACATAGGACAGGGTCAGGAAGCCCTTTCCAGCCTGGACTCTGGACAGGCTACAGAAATGTCTCCCTCTCTCCCCAGACATCCTCGGCTGCTACAACAGCTGTGTCACGGAAATCCAGCCCACACCTGGCATCATGCCAGGCCATTGTCCGAAGGGGCTCTGAAGAGATGGCAGTCAGGATTGAACTAAGGGAAACTCAGAAATGGAACTAAGGAAGAGAAAAATAACACAAGGCAGGCTACATCTCAAAGAAAGCCACTTGGGTGCACCTGTCTCCTCTCCTCTGCATTGCCACCAGACCTCCCTTCCTCCATTATAAATCATAAAAACAATGAACCCTCATGTGTCTAGCCCATTCTCTTGTCCAAAGCATGTCCTTATCAATTCTTTCATTTGACCCTCACAAGTGAGATTTACTGTCTTCACTTAACACATGACCACAAGGACCAAAGATGTTGAGGTGGTTTGCCCAAAATCACACAGCTAATTAATGGCAGAGCCTGGACTTAATTCAATTTAATTCAGTAAGTGTTTAGGAAGCACCTACTATATGTAAGGCAATCACTGGGATACACAATGAAAAACAACACAGTTCCTGCATTTAAGGAGCTTACAATCTCATAAAGAGGGTGTGTTGTGTACATAAATAAATATATAACAAGATGGAGTGTGAAGGGAAGTAGGTCCAGACAAAGTGCTCTAAGAAAATTTGAGGAGGAACAGACCACTTTCAGGTGGAAGTGACCGGGGAAAGATTCATGGAAAAGGTGGAGACACTTGAGCTGGGCCTTGGAGACAAGCAGAGAGAGGTGGCTCTTGGTGGAGGGGTTGTCCTGGATGGAGGCATCAAGGCAGGAGAGGATGCGGCAAAGTGGAGTAAAGCAGTGTTGTTCCATTCAGCTGAAATTCAGAGTACTTGTAAGGAAACATAGGGAATGAAGTCTAGATTTTAGATTTTCTAGATTTCTCTGAACTGTCACTTCTGAGGACTGATGGCAAAACACTTTCCTTACCTCTAGACAGAGAGGTGGTGGATCACACATGTGGAATGAGACACCTATTGTCCTATATGACCAATGGGATATTTTGATTTGCTTACCTATTTTGTTACAAGAGAGAGATCTACTTGGGATTGGGGAAAGAGTCGTTGGGAAATAATAGTAACATTTTACAAAAGGGAGTATAAATAAACATAGAAGATAGGCTGGAGACCAGCTATGGAGGCCTTCACTGTCACTGAGCGAAGGGGGTTATATTTTATCCTGAAGGCAATAGGGAGCCATGGGAGGTTTTTGGGGAAGGGAGTGACTCAGTTGACTTTTTCCATTAAGAAGAGCACTTTGGCTGCAGAGTGCAGGATAGATTGGTGGCAAGGTGACAGTGGTCCAGATGGACAGGTGATGGTTGTTGGAGATGGGTGTCTTCTGCTATTCACCTAGAGCATCTTCGCACCACATTTTTATGACTCCTAACTCAGCAATTAATTTAGCCCTAAGCACACTTGGGGAAGCTAAATTTTGCCCAAGTGGACACCCTAGGTGGTCTAAAATTCAAGCTGGGGAGGAAAAGAGGGAAGACCTAAAGTCATAAGAACAGAAGAAAAAAGGGACAGGATGAGTAATTTAACTAGTCAATGACTTTGGATTCTAAGCTGTATATGTGCCATACTTTTCTTCTGACAGAGTAAAAAGGCATATTAAAAATGGCTGACCATCAGGAGACCTGGGTTTCAACCCTGGCTCAGCCACTAACTCTTGGTGTGAGTTTAGACAAGTCATTCCCTTCTCTTGAACTCAGTTTCTCTATCAGTAAAATGATAGGATTGGACTAGAAGACCCATCAGGTTCCTTCTGGCTCTAGAACTATGATCCTGTGGTCTTGATTCCAACATGGTAATGCCTTTTGATGGTGCTAAGGTCTTTTCCTTGCTCCTTCTCAGGGACTTGACAGAATGATTGCAGGGCCTAGGAGAGCTAGAGTTAGAAAGAACCATGGGAGTAATTGAGCCTAATCTCATCATTGATCAAGTGAGATAACATAATAAAGCACTTTGCATATCTTGAAGCATTATAGCAATGCTAGTTATCATCATCACCACCGCCAACATCACCAACACCACCATGGTTGTCATTGTTTTACAGATAAGAAAACTGAGGCTTAGGAAAGGTAAGTGACTTGTCCAAGGTCATTCACATAGGAAGTGGTAGAATTGGGATTTGAATCCCCAGGTCCTCTAGTTCCAAATCCAGAACTCTTTTCATTGGGCCACATGGATATGAAGTTCTGCCACATGGTTATCCAGGAAGAGAAACCAGCCTTCCACTTTGCCTCATCCCTCAGTGGATGTAAGTCCTTGATTTGGAGAAGAAGAAACAGAAAACCAAAGGACAGAAAGTGAGATTCTGGGACACAAAGTGAACATGCGTTTAAGTTGCATTGGGAAATGCAGACATGGAATGAAAGGACTGAGTGTCCGCTGTCTCCTGTCCTGGCCAGGCCATCCCTGGAATAATGTGTTCAGTTTGAGTGACACATTTTAGGGAGCCATGGACAAGCTGGAAAGGAGGGTAACTAGGACGATGGGGGACCTGGAAACTGTGCCCTATGTAAATCTGTTGAAGAAAGTGCAGATGTTTCCCCTGGAGAAGGGAAGACTCGGGTGAGACATGACAGCTGTCGTCAAGTATTTGGAGGGCTGTCAGGAGGAAGAGGGATTCTGCTCATCCTGCCTGGCCCCAGAGAACAGAACCAGGAGCATTGGGTTGCAAAGCAAGGTTTCAGCTTAATATAAGGAAAAACTTACTAGACATTAGAGTGCACAGGCCTGCCTCAGGAGGCAGTGAGCTCCCTGTTGAGGAGATCTTAGTAAAAGCTTTGTGGGCTTGAAGGAAGGTGAAGGAAAAGAGGATCACAGGATTTAGAACAGGAAGAGACTTAAGTCTTCCTTGTGTTACAGATGAGGAGACTGAGGCTCAGAGATTAGGGTAACACATGTAATAAATAACAGAAGTCTAGATCCTCTGACTGTAAATACAGTTGTCTTTCCAGTATATGGTGCACATGTCCAGGATATTGTAGAGGCAATTTTATATTCTGGAGGGATTGGGCAGACTAGCCTCAGAGGTCCCTTCCTGAGATGCAGTGAGTCTGTGACTAGTGTCTCTAGGGGCTGGGTTGAGATTGTATGTTGACAAGGAACCTAGGAACAATGAAATTCCAGGGTATGGTCAAAGCCAGTGGTCTGCCCAGCCTGGGATCTTTCTGTCAACAGAATGCACTGAGGATCTGCCTGAAGAGGTCCTGATAGAATCACACATCAAAGCAGTTTGGGGAATCTTGAACTGGGAGTCTACTTTCTTAGCCTGGCTTTATTACACATCTATTGTGTGACCTTGGGCAGGTCACTTTCCTATTAGACTTAGTTTCCTTCTCTATAAAATAAGAAAGTTGGACTAAATGATGTCTAAGATTCTTCCCATCTTTGACAGTTTCTATCCTCTATAATAAGATCTCTTTCAGTTCTTACCTCCCATGTCCTGCCTTCTAAGGTCCCCTCCAGCTCTGATGGTCTGTATTTCTTTATACTCCAGCTTTTCTCAGTAGCCATCTATGGCTCTGCCATTCATCAATGTGTCCAGATCTGTTTGGAATCCATTTATATTTTCTGCCTGCACCACCTCTTGGGTGTAATGAGTTCTCTAAGTTTATTATCCTCTGTGTGAAGTTGAATGCTCTGCTGTTTGTCCTAAGCTTACCTTGAAGAGGGGTCCCTCAGATGAGTATTTAGGGATTTAGTCAATAAACCTCAGTCTTTTTCTATTGAAGAACCACAGTGTGTGTTGTCTGTCCCCATTCTGCAAAAACTTTATGGCTCAAAGAGAGAGGCACTGAGTCTGGTATAGTCCCTGTTTTCTTGGAGTAGAGAAGACAGACTGTCCAAGTTTCCCTACCATTCTAGGTCTTCCAGCAAAGGGCAGATGGCTCTGTCAGCTGGGTCATAGAGCAGATTCCTGCTCCTGCTCCAACAGGGTTTGGACTGGAGGAACTCTGAGGATGAATTTCTAACTCTTAGTGACAGTGAATCTATCCAGACTTAGGAGAATTCCCAACTACTATACCCATCCCCTCAATCATGAAGAGTAACTTCCAGGTGGGAGCTGACCCAGGACTACTTTTGGGTTGAAGCTGTTGGTTCACAAGGCTCAATCCAAACATCAGAAATACTTTCCATTTTCCAGGAGGCCCCAGCAGTCAAGTCTTAGAGGTAATGGAGTAACTGTGGTACTCCAAATGCCTCAATAATGTGATAAGGCAGTCAAACTAACCTAATGTGATCATAGGTTGAACTAAAATGGGGGATAATCCTGCTGTTCTCTGCGCTGACCTAGGAAGACAAAAAGGAGGAAGAGGAGAGACTCTCTAAAGAGACTGGTATGACTGCACCTAGATTCTTATGAAGAAACATACAATATAAAGGCAAGCACCAATAATGGAGGATGAGTCTAGAACCATGGCAGAATCCTGTAAGAAACATCAAGTGCTCCAATGCTCAGAATGAGCTAAGGCTGGTGTGAGGTTAGGACACCCAAAAAAGTCTATTTTTAAAATATCTTTTGAGAGAAAGAGGAGGGTCAAAGGAGAGATGGCATCACAACCCTAGATGGATGATATGATCATAACAGATGATGGAGAGAAGAAAGAACTGTTCAGCTCACTTTTGCTTCTGTTCTCTTTGGAGAGAAAAAGCAGAGCAAATATACTAATGAGGAGTTGATAAATGGAATGTCGGGAGGTGGCAGGAGAGCACTGAGTTACCCTTGATTAGTTCATCAGATCACTAGACCTAGACAACCTTCATCCTTACGTGCTGAAATTACTGAACCATTATCATTGATTGTTGCAAGATTGTAGAGAATAGGAAACCTACTACATGACTGGAGAAGGAAAATATTCCAGGTTTATCTAAAAGGAAAAGAATGGAGTCCACAGACAACAGGTCAGCACACTTGATTTTGATTACTGCCAAAATTCTAGATGATACCATTAAAGGAATGGAAAGTGAACATTTAGAAAGGGAAATGGTGATCACAAAGAACCAGGATTGCCAAGAATGAATGGGTCATACCAGACTAACCTCATTTTACTAAAACAAGAGGATGCTATAATTAGAGTTTGCTCAATTTTTAGCAAAACGTATTTTAAAAGCTCTCATCTTGTTCTTATGGCAAAAATGAAGGGATGTTGTCCTAGATGTTGGCACAATTATATGAATGATTGAATGGCTTTACTCAAAGATTAATCAATAACATTTCAATGATAGCTTGGAAGGAGGCCTTTAATGGAATGCCCCAGGAATCTGTGTTTAACGTTTTTATCAATGACTTGAATAAAATGGCATGCCTATCCAATTTTCAGATGGCACAAAGCTGAATATTTAGTGTGCTAGATGACCGGGTCACATTAGAACATTGGGATAAATCTAATAAAATAAAATTTAATAGGGACAAAGGTAGTCTTATCTTTAGGTCCACAAAGTATAAGATGGGTGAGATACAGTTAAGCTGCAGTTGGTCTGAGGGTGATCTGATGGTATTAGTGAAATGCAAGCTCAATTTGAGTAAGTAGTGTGATATGTTATCCTCTCTCCACCCACGTCTAAAAAGAAAAGAACCTACTGTAATCATTACTTAACAGTCATTAGCTTAACCATATTGAAGGCATAGTTTTCCGATATAAGGAGGAGATAATACAATTGTCCTTGCTCCAAATATACTGTAACACAAGTATTACAATAAGTTCTGGGCATTACATTTTGAGACTTTCTCCAGCTCTGGACCTTCTCCAGCTTATGAAAGCTGGAGAAGGTTCAGAGGTGTGTAACTAGGATGGTGAAGGGCCCCAAGATCATGCCATGTAAAGATAGGTTGAAGGAATTGGTCATAGTTTTCTTGCAGAAAAGAGGTGGAAAGGGAACATGATAGCTGTCTTTGAGTATCTGAAGGATTCAGCACCCATGAAAAAGGAATTAGACTTGTTCTTGGTTTCAGGAGGTAGAACTAGGGGCAATGGGGTAGAATTGAGGAGGTAAGTTTAGACTTGATGCAAAAGAAAGCTACCCACCACTGGAGCTGTCCAAAAATGGAACTGGCCAACTTGGTGGAGGCAGGAGTTGCCCTTCACTTTATGTGTTATGATAGACATTGGATGGACAGTTGTTGGGCTTGTTGTAGAAGGATAATTCTCATTCAGGTATGAGTTGGACAATGTGGCCTTTGAAGTCCTGTGATTCTGAGAAACAGAAGAGCATCTTGACCAGAGGCTCCTAACCTTTGTGATATCATGGACCTAGTGAAGTCTATGGATCCCTTCTCCAAATAATGTTTTGTTGTCTACATTTATAATTAGAGAAGTGTTAAATTTCAGCTAGGAGTTGGTGAAAATAAGGATGTATTTTTCCCATCCAAGTTCATGGACCCCCTGCAATCCATCCATGGATCCCAGGTTAAGAATCCCTAGTCCAGAGGACGATGACCAGGCTAGTAAGGAGAAGCCAAGCTACATAAGGATCTCTTGAGTGAAGTGGACACATCTAGTTTAAATAAGAGAAGGTATAGGGAAGGTATGATTGTTGTCTTCAAGTATTTTGTGGGCTGTCACATGGAAGAGCAATTAGTCACATTTGACTTGGTCCCAGAAGGCAGGACTGGTATAGAGAGTGGAAGTTAACAGTGAAGCATATTTCAACCTTAATAAAAGAAAAAAGTCAAAACCAACCTTCCTCATGATGAGGGCTGTGCTAAGTGGACTGGACTGTCCTGGGCAATAGTGGGGGTCTTCTGGCAAAGGCTGTATGATTCCTCCTGGGGTCCATTGCATGTGGTTCTTGTTTAAGACTAGATTTGACTAGATGGCCTGAGGTCTCTGCTAACTTTGAAATTTTGTGAAATTTGTGTGAAAAATTATTTGTCCTGTTCTATGGCCTCATTCTAGCTGTAGGGTGCTAAGGGTAAAAGGGACGAATGCACTCTGTCCATCCCTTCCTCCTTTTGCTCCTCTTCTCTCACTTCATTTACCTGAAGGGAACTCCCTTCAGGCTTGTCCCCCTGGTTATTTCCACACTCAGAGCTCAGCTGTGGGTTTTGTACCAGTCCCCAGGTATCTCTGATCCTTGACTCAGCCTTCCCTAAGTGAAGGAGAACCCAGGTAAAGGGACCAGAGACAACAACAGTGGTGATGTGGCTTCTCTGCTACGTCACCAATATCTTTTCCAGAGATGGAATTGGAGCATCTTCATGCAGAAGCCTCAGATTCTATCCCACCAGCATGTGGAAATGGGAGCATTAATGACACTGTAGGAGTGCAAAGAGCCAAGAGGAGGGAGCTGGACATGTGCTGACTGTGTCTCAGAGTTTCAGATCTTTTCTAAGAATGTTATCTTTTTTCCCCTGTTTATGCCTCTTGATTTTCCCAGTCCCCTGTGCCTGTTCGGATGCCTAAAGGTATTCAGTCTTACTCAGCCTGCGCTCTCCCTACCACTGTTCTCTGTAATTCATCCCACCGAGAAGTTTCTATTCTTCCAACAGCGAGCTATGTTTAAGGACCCAGTTGGGTCCTTAACACAGAAAGTGGTATCTTAATGCAGAGATCCCAGTTTGGGCTCTCTGAGATTGTGTAGGAGAAGGGGGAGGACGGGAACCACTGAGCCTTCTGGAGGCAGTGTGCCCTAGTGAGATGACAGTGCTAACGTGATTAGCACAGCACTTGGCACACAGTAGATGCTTAAGGAATGCATGTTCCTTCCCTATTTCACCCTCTACAATTCTGGAGTCAGTCAGACAATGCAGGATAAATTCCCAGTGCTGCTAATTACTACCTGTGTGACCTTGGGCAAGTCACTTAATCTTGCCAGGCTTTTGTTTCTTCATCTATAAACAGAGGGGGTTAGATCAGAGGACCTTTCAGTTTTCAGTCTATGATTCAGAATATGACTCCTGGCTCTTGCATTCATGGGCTATGTGACCTTGGACTAGCTGCCTCATAGAATCAGAAAATAATTAATACTGAAAGGCCCTTACAAGGAATCGGATCATAGTATTGAGGGGAAGGAAGCTTGGCTCCATCAAGTAACAGATGGGAGTGACCAAGAGAAACAACTTCTTCAAAGTCATACAAGGAGCAAACAGAACAACTGGGATTTTAGAACCCAGAATTTAAGCACCATTTCTACTATATTGTACTCCCTTATTAGTTCAACCCTTTCCTGAGAATGGCACCTCTTCTACAGTACATCTGATCTCACCTCAATTTTCTACCTATAAAATGGGACTGATCATATCTATCCTCTCTACATCATAAGAATAGTCCATTGAGATAATTGATGTGAAAGGCAGAGACATAACTAGGTTAGGGCAAGCAGAACTCTGCCCTAGGGTCCTAGAATAAAGAGGGTGCAGACTGCATTTGTACTCCAGAAGGCAGAACCAACTGAATTCAGCAGCTGGTTAGCAAGAATAATTAATATAGGAAGTTACCAGATGGTTGCTTACTTACTCTTTGCTTTACTCTTTTACTTTACTCTTACTCATTGAGAATGAGTAAGCTCAATGAGAACTGGGGATTCTGACCCAGTTGGTATCCCAAGGGATCTGTCTCCCATTTGGTCCTTTTGTTCTCCTTTCAACTGCTTTGACCCTGAATCACAAAGTGCTATTCATATACAAGGTTGAAGAAAATGTCAGTGGGTGATAGTGAGGATAATGGTGGGTGTAATTGATAGAATACTGGACTTGGAAGAACTGGGTTCAAGTCACACTTCTGACATTCACTAGCTGTGTGACTATGGATAAACCACACCTCCTCCATGAGCCTCAGTTAAAATATTTGTAAAATGAGGGGGTTAGTGTTGGTGAATTCAAAGGTCCTCTTTCAGCTCTGACTTTACAATACTATGAACCTGTCAGCATGGCTACTCATTCTGTCCTCAGTTAGGTATTTCCTGAGCAACCCAGATGTCAACCCAATTAACCATGGATATAGTTCCCTAAAGCAAAATTCTGGGAAGTTGTTAATCTGCGTTAGGAACGGAGTAGCTTGGGGTGAGGTGGGAATCCCTAGTCAAAATCTAAAGTGCTAGAGATGAGTCTCTAATCTCATCAAGGAGGTTACTGTGAAATTCTTGGAAGATAAGTTCTTCATCCCATCGATAAGACTTGACCAAGGTTACAGAGGGATGGGCCTGGATGTAGAGTGAGACTGTGTGAGAGAGAACCTGCAATATAACAAGGATTCTAAGACACAGACTTGAACCCCCAGGGGTTGGGGCGAGTAGAGCGGTGGTGTTATTGCAAGGAGCTCTTTAATCCATGTTTGGATCTGGAAATAAGCAAGCACACCCTTAGAAAGCTAAATAAATAATGTCTCACATATGTATAATGACTTTTCAAGTGAATGTAGATGCTGTTGGGATTAATAAAATTAAAATTCATTTTAAAATGCCACTGAATTGATAGCAGCTTTTTTTAATCCTGTATTTTCTCAGTAAATTAGGCTTGATGTAATGAATTTTAATAGGGTTGCACCATCACAGTGTAGTGCAGGGGTGGGGAACCTGCAGCCTCGAGGCCACATGTGGCCCTCTAGGTCCCCAAGTGTGGCCCTTTGATTGAATCCAAGTTTCACAGAACAAATATTGTTCTGTAGAAATTTGATTCAGTCAAAGGGCCTCACCCAAGGACCTAGAAGGCTGTATGTGGCTTTGAGGTCTTGGTTTCCCCACCAGAAATTTTTCAATGTTAAAAAAGTGTCTCCCATTCTCCAAAATTGGGACTTCATTGTTATAATTGTAGTAGGCCTAGATTTTAGAATCAAAGAACTTGGGAGTTAGAAGCGACTATGTCACATTAATCCATGAATCCTAGTACTACATATCTGACAAAGGGTCAGTCATCTACCCTTTGCTCAAAGATCTCCACTGGGGATGAGAAGCTCATTACCTCCCAAGGCAGTCGATTCTACTTTTGGACAATCCTGTTAGTGAAGTTTTCTGTACATGCAGCTAAAATTTGCCTCTAAGCCACTGTTGATAGGATTTAGGCCCAGAAACCCCCTCTAACCCTAACTTCTCCATTTTGCAGAAAAAGAAATGGGCCCAAATAGCTGAATTGACTTATTCAGGTTATCTGATTGCTGCAGCAAGCCATTTGACATTGGCCTTTTCTTATGCTAGCCTTGTAGACAAGATAGATGGCAGTTAGGTGGTTTTAAGGATGATTGAATAAATGCATCTAAGCAGATGTAATTAATGGAGGAAAGTCTCTATTGAGGCCACAGGGTACTATCTTCTGCCATGTTCTGTTCAGCATTTTTATTCAACGACCTGGATGAAGACAGAAATGGATTGCTTATCATACTTATAAGTCCCAAATTTCTAATAGATAAGGAACTTGTTGGAGCCCAGACTTGGGCTCCAAAAACATCCTGGCCAGCTTTAGTGATCAGCTGAGTCTTAGCAGATGAAAGTTAGTAAGAATCAATGATAAGTCTTCTACGTAGGCCAAAAAAATCAATTGCACGAGCATATGCTTTGTCATGTGTCAAGGTATGTCACGTTCTTTTGAAAACCACTTGGGAATTTAAGTGGATAGTTTTAAGACATGATTAATTTGCATACACAGAAGCCTGCAATAAGAGAGCTTTCGTGGATGTGGATTGGAGGCCAAGCCACTAGAGCCATCTTTGAGTATTTTAAGGTTATCATGTGGAAGAGGATCATCTTGCCTCCAGAGGGCAGAAGCAGGAACAAAGAAGTCTCTGTCAGGTTCCACATGTGGTTTATTTTGTACTTGTCCAAAACAGATATCACATAGTGTAGTTGTATAGATGTCTTATTTCCTTCCTGGGCTGTAAGCTCCATAAGGGAATGGACCTTGTTTAGTACAGTGCTCTGTATACAGTGGATGTTTAAGAAATACTTTTGAATAAGTAAGAATTGCCAGGAAGCATATTTTATGATATCATAACTAATCAGCTCATAACTCTTGAGCTAGAAGGGATCTTGAGGGCTACCTGGCTCAAACCCCCTGAACTGAAGCCTAGGAAAGTTCAAAGATTTGACCAACATCACACAGTGGCAAAGGTAGGATTTGAACCTGGGTCCTGTAACTCATAATCTAATGCTCTTTCCTTTGGGCTTTGCTGATTTTAGCACAATATAAGGAAAGACTTTGTAACCATTAGAGCAGTTCATAAGTAGGCAGGACTCCCTGGGAGGCTGTGATTTTCTTGGCAAATAGAAAGCGTAAGACCATTTCTCAGGGATATTTTAGAGAAAATTCTAGAGCTAGACCAGGGGTTCTGAACCTGGGGTCCATGAACTTTGCACAAGTACATACACACACACACACACACACACACACACACACACATGAAACTATTTCAATATGATTAATTACCTTTGAAATCCTTGGTTTTTTATTTTATGCATTTAAAAACAGAATTCTGAGAAGGGTCCCCATTGGGTCCCATAGCACCAAAAAGGTTAAACGCCTTTGCAGGCCTCTGCCAAGCTGATTCCTACCTGCAAAGGTAAGAGTTGGAGAGGGTGACCATGGAGGTCCTTTACAGTTCTGATGCTTGGGACTATTGCTTTTTTGATTGAATTACTAAGTAATCCCAAAGGAAGTTGATCTGTAGACTTTGGTTAAAACACTCAAGCTCCCTGACCCTCAGTTTCTCTATCTGAAAAATGAGGTTCCTCCTAGTTTTGAGATTCTAGGATACTGTGATAGCCCAAAGGACTCTCATATTTACAAAGTTGCCTGATGTCCCATAGAGGAAAGGAAAAAAAATAACCCATAGTGCTCTTTACTTCCCTCAGTTCATCAAATAACATTTTAAGTTCTAATTCCATTTCCATTGAGTCCTGGCTAGGGGAAACTAAGAGAGGGGGTGTCCAGTTCCTGAGAAGGCATATCTACCTCCCTAGCCTCACTAGGTCACAGATCAAGAGAACTCAGAAGCCAACTTTCTCATTTTACAAGTGTGAAAACTGAGGTCCAAGGAGGTGAAATAATTTTTCCAAAGCCTATAAATAGAAGCCTCCTGTGAGTCTCTTCAGTGGGAACTAGGCTCCATGATTTCATCACCCTCAAGAATATATGCTTTGCTGGGGCCCGGCCCCATAGACTGTAGCTGTAGAAAGAACTGTTCTGTGTTATGCAAACAATACTGAATTTAGAGTTTGAATCCTGGTTCCATCACTTGCTACATGTGTTCTATTGCACAGTTACATTTATATTGGGCCTTCATTTTCCATTTCTGAAATGTGGGTTTGTACTAGGGGGCCTCTGAGATCTCTTCTAGTCCTAGGCCTCTGATTCAATGGACCAATGCCTTGGGGGCCCTACCTTTAGACCCTACAGAGAGACCTACAGATTTCAGTTTCTGAGATGGAAAAGAAGGCCAGGAGCCCTCAGGCTAGTCGGGGAGGAGGTTAGTGACTAGTTAGAGGGAGCATCTGCTCTTGGCTCTCCTCTTATCCTCATCCTATCTACACCACTCTTCCCCTCCTCCTACCTCTGACCTTTCCCCAGGCGCTGCCACCAGCCCCATCTCGGTTTTTGCCTCAGGGGAGACACCGAAGCGTTTATTCTCCCTAGCTCTGGATGCCCCTGCAGGCCTGGTGGCCAGTTTCTAGCAGCGTCTTCTCTCTTTGTCCCTCCCTCTCTCCCTCCCCACACCCCTCACCCCAAGCAGATGCAGCTGCTATCAGAGGATAAAGGGGAGGGGATATTGAAAAGCCTTGTCATTCCTGAGAGTCCAAGTTTCTGCTTTCCACATTTTCTCTCTAGCCTCCCCATTCCGCCTCTCCCCACCCCCATTCTGCATTAAATGTCTAGTCTGGCCTTCCCTTGCCTGTTACTCACTTAGGGAAGAGAGTGTGAATCAGCCTGCTAGGACTAGGTTAAGTCTGGGTGGCTGCAGCGGGTAAAGCTAGGATCCCAGGCAAAGGGGATTGGGTCCAGCTGCCTCATTTTGAAGACAAAGTAGCCAAGGCCAATAGAAAGCAAACTCTTGCCCCAAGTCACGGAGATAGGAAATGGGGAAGTCAGGATTTGGACCCAGATCTTGTCATTACATCAAAGTCATCACTTTCCTCGCAGCTTTCCATGGGAAACTGCAGAGAAACTAAGTGGGTCTTTATAGGGCAGAGCAGAAGCCCCGGCTGTTTCTGGGACAGTGGAATGACTTGCCTCTGCAAGCAGTGAATTGCCCATCACTGGAAATATTCAAGCACAGGCTGCATGGTTGGGGAGTGAGGTTTGGAGGGAATTCCTTCAAGGGGCTTGAGGTCCCTTCCAGTGGTAGGAAAAGCTGAGTTTGACAGCCCTAAGGGCCTTCTGCTACCAAGAGCCACAGAACTGCTGGCTAATGACCATTCCAACTTTTGGTCTCTTCAGAAGCTACTGAGCCACTGGAAGCCTTTAAGAATCATAAATTCTTTGGTGCAATTCTGGATACACCCCCTCTTCCCTGGTAACTTGTGACCCACCCCCAGGTATCATCATCCTGTAGATGGAATCACATAGGGACCTACAGCTCTGAGTTCTCCCCACCTTGCCCTGTGCGGGGCAGTCCCAGAACAGGAGCCACCCAGGACCAGGTGATGATAGTAATAACTAGAACAATATAATAATGATAATAATGCCCACAATAACTCCCATCGATCTAGCTCCCTATAATTTATGGAAAACATTTCCATCTGTTAACTCATGTATCCCTCACAACAGCCCTGTGAGGTAGGCAGGACAGGATTTATTATACCCAATTTATAGATGTCTAACTGAGGCTCAGAAAGGGAGAATCAGCTTACCCAAGTTTACACAGCAGGTCAGTGGCAGAACTGGGGCTTTAACTCAGGGCTTTTGCCTTCTAGGCCAATGAGTACAAGGATTCAATGCCGCTGACCACATCCCTGCTCCTCAGACCCATGATTTCCCCATGAATTCTCAGCTTTGGGGAAACCATAGGGCAACCATGTATCCCTGGCACTGAATGGTCAGCAACTTCTCTTCTTCAGGTCACCCCAAGTCTCCACAGCAGATAATGTGGAACCCCCAAGCTGGAATCCACCCTTATCTCCCAGGCAATCCCTGGACTCCCTGTGAGCCTCAAGGAAAAGGCCTGACTAGAGAAGATTTTGTCCGAACAAAAAGGCTAGACCAGATGTAGAGACTGAGGTAGAGTTTGGGAGAACCAATGAACCTTTGATCTATTACCTCTTTTGCAGGGGAGGCCCTTTTCACAGAGTAAGAGAAGATGGAGGAAGAGGAAAAAGAGGAAGAAGAGGAGAGATCTGATTGGGCATGGGGTCTGGACAGATCAGGAAGTCAAAAGTTTGCATTCCAACTATCTATAGGAAATAGTTTTTTTTTATTATTTCAAGTTTTCATAAAAATCCATAATTATTGAAACCCAAGTTACAGAGGAAGTTCTTAACTTTTTTATTGATTTATTGAATTTTTTTGTGTTTGTTGGTTGGTTTGTCTGTTTTGTTTTGCAGTGGCCTCTGACCCCAGTCCGTCAGAGCGTGTCCCTACAAACACTGAGTCCGAACACCTGGCCAGATGTTGTCCTTGTATAAAGAGAGCAGATGGTGAGGGCTGGGGCCAGGCCAGGGTTGTGTAGTAGACAGGGGGCGAGAGAATTAGGGGTGAGATGGAGTGGGAAGGATGGGAAAAGTGGAAGGGGGAGAGAGAGGGAGGGAGAAGGAGAGAGAGAAAGAGAGAGAGAGAGAGAGAGAGAGAGAGAGAGAGAGAGAGAGAGAGAGAGAGAGAGAGAGAGAGAGAGAGAGAGAGAGAACCGTGTTAAGTCTCAAAGTTTTGTGTCCTGTGGGCCTGGGGTGGTCACTTCCTGCACCCCTGGGCATCCCTGCCCCGTCTCAGATCATTTTCATATTAAACTTGCGAGGTGCGTCAGCAGAGCTGATGCCAGCGTCCGACTTGCGGGGGACATATTCAATCTCAATGTTGTGCTTTGTGTTCCCTTTTCCTCGGCTCCAGAGGAACAGGAGGACGAGGCAGAAGAGGACCACGCCCAGGAAGGAGATGAAGCCCATGGTGGTGGCGATGATGAGAGTCTTGATGTCAAAAGGGAAAGGCACGGTGGCGCGCGTGCTGTTGGCGTCGCTCTCGTTGGGCTGGTTAGAGATGAAGGCGAAGGTCTTGTTGGGCTGATGAGGCCAGTCGGGCGAGTAGCTCCGTACGTGCAGGTGAGCCAGCATGGAGTCGTTACCGCCAGCATTGGCGGCGATGCACAGGTAGGTGCCGTTGTCCTGGATCTGGGCGTAGCGCACCTCCAGCGTGCCGTCTGGGAAGACCGTCAGCCGTCCGTTGCTCTTGGAAGAGATGAGGTGCTTACGGGGTGAGAGCCAAAGGATGGCGGGGGGCGGGTCCCCGTCCGCCCGACAAACAAACTGCACCGTGTGGCCCTCGTCCACGAAGACCTGCTGGGGTTTGCGGTCCCGGATCCGAGCGCGACGGCAGGTGAAATAATTAGGCAAGAGGACATCGGGGAAGTCCTTGAACTCTTTGCCCTGGACAAATTCTGGCGTGGCGCACGTTGGCTGCTGTTTGTTGAAGTTGAGTCGCCAGCGGCGCCGGAAGACCCAGAGCAGGCGGCAGTCACAAGCAAGGGGGTTGTTGTCCAGGATCAGCGTCTCGAGGTTGCCCACCGAGTGGAAAGCAGATTCTTCTAGGGTGGTCAACTGGTTACCAGAAACGTTTAGGATTCGCAGGTAGTTGAGTCCTCGGAAGGCATAGGGCTCCACCACCATGAGCTGACCCCCTACTAACTGGATTTCCTGCAAGCGGAGCAAGTCGTGGAGCATGGACCCCTCTATGGTGAGGATGGGGTTGTAGGACAGGTTGAGGAAGCGGAGATAGACCAGGTGGCGCACAGACACATAGGGGATGGCGGTCAAGTTGCAGTGAGTAATGGACAGCGAGGTCAGGTTGAGGCCATAGAGGCAGTTGGATGTCATGGTGTCCAGATACGGCCAATGAGAGATCTCCAGGACCTTGAGCCGGTACAGCCTCTTGAAAGAGTAATCCCGTATGGCGTTGATGTTGAGGTGGCGCAGCCGCAGCACAATCAGGCCGTGCAGATGGGAGAGAGCCTCCGTGGGGATGGAGGTTAGGTTGCATTTCTCCAGCGTGAGCTGCTCCAGGCTGTTGAGGCCGCTGAAAGCTCGGTGGGAGATGTAGACAAGGTCATTGTCCCCGACCTCCAGGGACTTGAGGTTATACAGGTCCTGGAACATGTAGTCCAAGAGAATGACGATCTTGTTCTCGCTGATGTCCAGCTTGGTCAGGTTACTAAGGCCCGTGAACACACCCAAGGGGATGAGCTTGAGCCGGTTGCTGCGCAGCCCCAGAGTCCTGAGGTTAAAGAGATTGTTGAAGGCGCCAGGCTCCACGGCGCTGACGATGTTCTCATTGAGCTCTAGCTCTTCCAGGTGGGGATAGCTGGCGAACTCGTCCTGGTTGAGCGTCTTAATGCGGTTCTTCCCCAGGTCCAGGAGCCGGGTCTCTGTGGGGATGCCCTCGGGCACAGCGATGAACCGCTTACGGTGACAAAGGACGGAGCGTTCCTGGGGCAAGCACTCGCAGCGGGGCGGGCAACCCGTGGCCGAGCCGGACAGGACAGAGCCCAGCACCAGCAGAAGGATCGGCTGCCAGCAGGCCAGGATGGGGGTGTGCATGCTAGCGTCCCCGGCGATCATCCTCTCTCTCACCTGCAGCCAAGGCAAACACAGAGAGAGGACCCAGCATTAGAAACTCTAGCAACGGATCGGAGGTGCCCAGTTAGAGCAGAGTCCCTTAATTTTACAAAGAAGGAAACTGAGGCCTAAAAAGGTAAAGGGACTTGTTCGTGATTATACAAGTAATGAGCAGCAGTGGAGGATTTCAACCCAGGTTCTTGGACTCTTTCTACTGAATCCCTCAAGGGGATCAGGATATGTGTTAAGGGATGTTTATATCATGCTTTCAGTATTTAAAAAGACCTCTATCTTTGCTGTTTCATTTAATTTTTCTAAACCCCTAAAGAGAGGTCAAATAGATCTGAGTATCCCCATCTTATAGCTGAGGAAGTAGCAGCTCAGGGAGGTTGTATCTGGTGTCTATTTCTAAAGGAAGGTGGACTCTTCCTCAGTAGAATGGCAGCTCGTTGCAGGCAGAGGCTGTTGGATTTTTCTCTTTGTACCCCAGAAGCCAAGCATAGCGCTGGCACATAGCAGACATTTTAATAGATGTCAATTGACTCGTCATAGCTTATGGCCCCAGAGGCCGGAGTGGACCGAAGGAGGAGTACAGATTTTAAGATCACAGGATTTTAGGGATTATTCAGCTCAGTGCTCTGGTTCCCCATTGAAGGCTTCAATGAGCACCTGCTACAATGGGGCTGGAGTTTACAAAAGCAAAATGGAAATGGGTCCTGACCCCAAGGGGCTTCCATTTTATTGAGGCTAGTGTGTGTATATAGCTATATCTATAGTGTTTGAATTATATATGTATATGTATGAGCATAAATACCCACATGCATACATACATGTATATGTACATATGTGTATACACACATTCATTCATTTATTTATTCACTCACTCATTCATTCATTCGTTTGTTTATTTATAGTAAGCCCAAAGGGAATATGACTGGGTCTTGTGTTGGAGATAGATGAACTGAGTTTTGCAAGTGAAAGGTTCTGTGAAAGTGGGGACAGTGAAGGAATATATTCCACCCATGAGGGACATCCCCAATGCAAAGATATGGAAGTGGGAAAGCTGTACACAATCTTATGAGATAAATAGCACAAATAAGATAATCCTCACTTCACGGAAAAGGAAAAAGAATGGGGGATGGAAAGAAATCTATCGAAATCTCGGTATCTGTCAGGCTGCAATCCATCCCGAACATCTTGCTGACACACTGAGGGGAGAGGGGATGGTTCACAGGCAGCTCTGAGGCAGAAGCAGACCCTTCTTTATCCAGGAAGAGCTCACCAGCTTGGAGAAGAAGAGCTGAACCTTCATGGAACAATGACCATTGAGGTTCGAAGCCTTTTACCTCTTAATTACTCCCTCATTAGTGTAGCTTTTTCCCCTCGCTGTGCATCTCCTTCCGAGGTCAAGTATGAGTAGGACCTCCTTCTTCTACATCTGACCCATAGGACAGCCTGACACAAGCCAACGTCCACCATAGCCACTCCCTATACACAGGGGGGGTGGTCCTAAATCTACATGGATCAATAGAATGAACCACTGACTGGAAGCCAGAGAGAGGGCCCTTAAGGGAGGCTCTTTCTTTTCCCCCACACAGAGTCAGCAGGGGCTAGTGGAAAAGGCAGTCTGCATTCAGATTCAGCTAACCTGCATTCGAATCCTGCTTCTGACGATTTCTAGGTCTATGACCTTGGGCCAGTCATTCTCTTCTCAGGTGGAGAGTTCCTCATCAGCAAAGTGACAAGGTTGGGCTGGATGGCTTCTGATTTTCCTCCCAGCTCTAGATCTAAGACTCTATGACTAGTATCCCCATATCCCAGATGAGGAAACCTTCCTGGAAAAGGTGACTGACTTGCCCAGTCAGATCTATAGCTCTGGTGTAGTATAAGAAATATGGAATTAGGAGATAGAAGAGATTTTAGAGGTCACCCAGTATAAGTCATGGAGCTAAGTACATGGAGCACTGCGCCTGCAGTCAGGAAAACCTGAGTTCAAATTTGACCTCAGACAATTACTAGCTACATGACCTGGGCAAATGACTTAATCCCATTGGCCTCTGCTTTCTCATCTGTAAAATGTGAATCATAATAGCACCTACCTCCCAGAGTAGTAAGTTTCAGGGATAATAAGTGTAAAGTGCTTAGCGCACAGTAAGTACTTAATAAATGCTTGTTCCCTTCTCATTAGGAATTTATTAGCTCTCTATGATCCTGGTCAAATCCTTAATGTCACAGAACCTCAGGATCTCCCCCTGCCCCCTTCATAATATGGTCCTGATAATCAGAGGATCAAAGATTTAGAGCTGGAAGGGAACCTGAGAAATTATCCCAACCTCCCCAGAGTTGTTGCTGGATTTGTAAACATTAGGCACTGTATTAATGGGAGTTAACAATAGCAGATGTCCTCTAACTCCTAGGGAAGGTGTGACTTCTTGCCTGCTTGCAGGAAGGCGTCCCCCTGCCACCTCTCTGTGGGATCCTGCATTGCTGATGACCTTTTGGAAGTCTGGGGATGCAGGATGAGCCCTTTGCCCACTTTTCCCTGTTGCCCCAATGTCTCCAGTGTTCCAGAGTAATGGTGAGAAGGCTCATGGGGCAATGACTGTGCTAAGCCACCTCCATTGCTAACTCTCTGTATAATCCTTCCCTCCCTGCACCTCCGACCCCAAATGTGCCATGAGAAGATTGCACCAGATGGCTTCTGAGCCCATTTCCAGGTCTGGCATGTTCCCATTTTACTTCCTGCTGTCATAGAGTAGTGAAAATTGGGCTGCTCTGGGAGGTGGAACTGAGTTCCAGCACTTCCTGGACAAGTTCTTTTCTCTTCTCTCTCTGCAGAAATCCTAATGCACAATATAAATGCTGACCATTGTGTTTAATTATTACCTGTGAAATGGGGCATGCCCATACTGCCATTCTTACAAGGTTCATAGGATCATAGGTTTGGAGCTTGGAAGGGACCCCAAAGTCACCTCGTCCAACCCCCTCAGTTCAGAGAGGAGAGAGCTGAGGCCTACCCAGCTGGGTAATGTCAAGGTCCCACAGGTGGCTGCTCTGTAGACCCAGGATTAGTACTGAGGCCCCTAACTCCCTGGCTCTCACTGTACCCTTGTTTTTGTATTCCCCAGCCCCTAGCACGATGTCTGGTACATTGTAAATGACTATGATAAATGCCTGTTCATTTCTTGATCAATAATTATACTATGTTCCTCAATGGGCTAGGAGTCTCTCCTGGATGTTTCAATACAACCCCCACATCCTACATCATCACACAATATTGAGAGTTTTTCCCCAATGGATTTAGAACAGGAATGGACCTGAGAGAACATCCAATCCAAGCCTCTCCTTCACAGATGGGAAAATGGAGACCATAGGACTGGAAAGGACTTGGTCAAGATCACCCGGATAGTTAGCAGCAAGGGCTGCTTGGGTGGGAAGCCTGGTTGCTTCTTGTCCTTCTTTCCCATATCCTCTCCATCTTGGCTCCTTCTCCTTCCCCACCTGACCCCAATCCTCCGGGACCCTCTATCCTCACTTTCGCCAGAGTCGTACATGCTTCAGTGACCCACCATCAAAGAAAATATCCTGACAGGCGATCAATAAGTAATTGAAAAAGCAGCTGGGACCATCTCTGGTGTGAAGCCTGGAAATGGTGAGAGATAAATGGGCCTTTTAGCACCGGGTGGGCAGGCATATCACACATGCCCAATGGAGCTGGAGTCTGGGGATCTGAGGTCTAGAGCTGGGCAGGCCCTTTGAGGTCATTCTGTCCAACCCTCTTCTTGGATAGATAAGAAAACCAAGACTGGAAATGTAGCCCAGGTAGAAGTGGGCAGTGGTAGTCTTTTCTGCCTTGAAATCTAGGGCTTGAGGTGCTCTGCCACACTGACCATGGCAATCACATCCCCATCCTCAGAGTCATGCCCACCAGTGGGGACCAGGCTTCCTTTGAGCCTTCTGAGTGAAAGTGTCTGACCTGGCTCTGCTCCAGCTACCTGAGCATGGTGTGTAGACTGCTTCAATACCACTGGCTACTCCCCAGCTCAAGCACCCACATTTGATCCCCATCGTCTACCAAGTCTGATAAAGACACAAACCCTGGCCTCTGGAGGTCTCCCAATCTGATCCCCACCACATCTTCTAATATTCTCCTGTATCCACCCTCCCTTCTGACCAAGCTGGGCTCCTCACTGTCCCTTCTCCAGACTAGTGTGTGCAATGACAGCAGGAAGGGACCTTAAGAGGTGATTACATTCTGTTTGTTCATTTGAAAGACGCAGATAAAGAGGCCCAGGGAGGTCACATGGAGGGTCTGTGGCACATTATTGGAGATTGGAACCCAGTTGCTGGAGTCTAGAACCCAGAAGGCATAGAGCTTACCTAAGAGTCAGGAAGACCCAGGTCCAAGTCCTCTCTCTGACATATAATGGCCCTATGACCTCAGGCAAGTCACTCACCCCTCTGTCTCCCGGGCAACTCCCAAACACTGTAAACTATCAGAAAATGGTGCCCTCTCCATTGGCAAAAGGAGGTTCCTCTCCTGGGAATTCCTCACAGGGCTCATAACTCTCTTTATCTCTTCTTCCGATTCCAAAACCAGGATTCTTTTCACTAAGCCATTACCAACCCAGAACCATTGAAGACTATCCCATTAAATATATATTTCAATATATAATAATATGGTAATATTATATTAATATATAGATGCAGTAATAATATGATATATTTCATGTGTGTATTCATATATAAAATCCTATTCACATTCCATACATATGAAACATATGTATGTAATTGCATATATGAATATATTGAACTGTATGTATTCACAGTCATATTTAATATATGAAACATATATGTAACTATATGTATATAAAATATGAATTATATATGCATATATGTAATCCTTTTTACATTTCATATGTGTGAAACATGTGTATAACTGTAAAAAATATATAAATTATATATAAATATATGGAATTATATATATTCTTGCTCAAATTTCAAATATGAAACCTATATATAACTATAGCATATAAAACATGTAATTATATATGCATGTATACATATTTTGTATATACAAAACATGTGTAACTATATATACAATATATGTAACTATATATTCCTGTTAAAATTTCATAAATAAAACATATGTGTAACTACATTTAATATATAAATATATGTAACTATATGTGTACATATAAAATATGGTTCACATTTCATCTATGAGAAATATATGTATATTTTATAACTATGTATTGTATATTATATTATATATGTGTATAATAGATATTTTACAAAATATGCATGTAACTATGTAAATTCCTGTACATATTTCATATATTATACTATATGTAATATAGCATATATTTAACTATGTATTATATAAATATATGGAGTCATATATGGCTATGTATAATTCTATTCACATTTCATAATGTGAAATATGTAACTGTATATATGAATATATTATATATAACTATGTATTCCTGCTCACATTTCATATGTGAAATATATATGTAATTATATATAGAGAGCATATAAATAGATATGTAACCACATATGTATGTATATATAAATATATAAAATTCTGTTCACATTTCATATACGGGAAACATGAATGTAACTATATATGTATATATGAATATATTCTATAAATACATCTGTGACTCTATGTAGTCATACATATAAAATTCTGTTGACATTTCATATATATGTAACTGATAAATGTGCTAACCATTCTCTGCAGCAGCCTTTGTACCTTGTACAAAGCACCACCAAATACCGTATTCTAGGCTTTAGGACTCAGAGACATCATGGCACTTTGCTATACTCAGATCAGAAACACCTGAGTTCAAATTCTGCCTCAGGCACTTACTAGCTATATGACCCTGGGCAAGTCATTTGACTTCTTTGCTTCAGTTTCTTCATCTGTAAAATGAGGATAACCATCCCTGGAGTACCTGCCTCACGGGATGTCATGAGATGTGACTGAAATACTATAGAGAAAGCTCTGGGCAAACCTGAGTTTGCTTTGGAGACATCAGTTCATATTTCTGTTCTCAGTGCCTAAGGGCTCTAGGTCCCCTAGCATTATGCTGGAGTCATGGAGGGCATCATTACACTCTAGGCTCTTAAAAGCACAGAAAATAGGATATGTCCTATGTGGTTCTGGAGCTGAGAAGAACTATCACATGGAAATTGTGGAGTATGGTTTTAAACTCATCCCACAAAGCCACAGCATGGGTGAATTTACTTTCTTGTGAAATGTGGGTGCTGCAAAGGCCCTCAGGACAAATGATGTCTGAGCTGGAGAGTCACAGGCTCATAGCTTTAGAGTCAGGGTGGACATTAGACACCATTGAATCCAACCTCCTCTTTTTATAGACCAGGATCTGGGATCCAAAGTGGTCCAACTTGCCCAAGGTTATCAGGTAGATCCAGAATCTGAACCCAGATCCTTTGACTTCAAATCCAATCCCTTTCTCATTGTCCAATGCTTCCTCTTATGAGAGTTAACGTTGCCTGGAAGATAGAGATATAGCCCTGGATCCAGAAAGACCTGGATTTAGGTCCTATCTCTGACATGTACTATATAACCTTGGGCAAGTCATTTAACTTTTTTGTGCTCCAGGCAGCTTTCTGAAGGGAAAGGGAAAACATTTATTGAATACTCACTACTTGATCAGCACTATGCTAAGCCCTTTACAAATATCATCTCATCACAACAAACTTGGAGGTAGGTGCTGCTATTATCTTCACTTTACAATTGAGGAAACTGAGGCAAACATAAGTGACCAGGGTCACAGAGCCATATGTTGCAGAGAAGATGTCATTAGTCTTCACTGGTAGAGAAAATTGAATCATTTGGGAGTTCCCTATTGAAATCAAAAGTTGGCTCTCTCTCTCTCTCTCTCTCTCTCCCTCCCTCCCTCCTTGCCTCCCTCCCTCTCCCTCCCTCTCTTGATGTCTCTTAGAATATAGATTGTCAGAGTTGGAAGGGACCTTAGAACACAGACCACTGACTTTCAGAGCTTGGAAGGCTCTTAAAACAAACTGTGAGAGATGGGAAAGGGAGCTGAGAATATGCAGCATAGAATGCTAGAACTCAGAACACAGGTGACAGCTGGAAAGGACCATGGAACATAGACTATCAGAGGTGGAAGACATTTCAGGACATAGAATATGAAGTTGGATGAGATTTTAGAATCTTGAATTCCAGATCTGGAAAACAGCCTCGAGTTCCTGCCATCCAACTTTCTGATTTCACAGACTAGAAAACTGAGGCTTGGAGAGACAGAATTACCTTCCCCCAGGTTACATAGGGAGGTGATTCTGAAGCCAGGCGTACTGGCTCTTGGCCCCGGGCTTTCTTTCTGCCACCCCACAATTGTAGTTACATGGTCCTTCAGGACACCAGAGTGATGCTGCCTTGTGTCCATTAAGGCAGGTCTGTACCTCCCATCCAAACTGGCCTGGTCTCTCAGCGGGCTTACACAGCTTGGCAATGTTTATAACACTGGTTACTCTCCTAATTGCGGCTGCTCTGGAGGCTGCTTTATGCATTTAAATCAGAGCTTCATGTTGGATACTTGCCCCCCTGAAGGGGTTCATTCAAGGGCACAGGTTTTCAAAATTGGACCAATAAATACAAAAGCAGTAAAAAACCTCAGGGTTGGAGGAGGGAATTCGATCCTAGGAGGGACACACTGTGTTAGGGATGGAATTTTCTTCTGGTCCGGAGTTACGCTGGATGCAAGAAAGATGCTTCTTTTCCACTAGTGGCAGGATGGGTCTTTGGGTCTGTTCTCTAGGGAGCCTAAAAGAGCATTGAGCCATTTGAGCTTCTTTTCACCTGTTCCCCTTAGGGGGCAGTGTGGCACATGGGACAAGCCATGGGATCTGGGGTCAGAATATGGAGGAGCACTTCCATCTATCAACTGAGTTACCTTGAACAAGACTTCAAATTTGACCTCTCTGGGTCTTATTATCTATATCTTTAAATGAGTTTGGTTGTACTAGGTGATCTCTGAGGTCCCTTCAAGCCCCTAAATCTGATGATCAGCCCAGAATCCTAGAGTATTCCTCATGCCCGATCAGTTACTAAGCTACCTCAATACTCTCCCACCAACATCCCTCATCTCTCACACCTGCCTTAGTCTCTCTCTGTTCCTCTGGTCACCACCCTAATGCAGGCCCTCATGAGCACTTGCTTGAGGATGCAGGTGGCCCAGAGGATGGACCATTAGACACAGAGTCAGGAAGACATGAGTTCGTATCCTGTCTTGGACACTCACTAGCTGTGTGACATGGGGCAAGTCTCTCATCCTCTTTCAGCCTCAGATCCTCTTCTGTAAAATGGGGATAACAATATCACCTACCTCGTAGGGTTGTTGGAAGGCTCAAATGGTATAGTACATGCAAAGGCATATGGCAAAGTTTAAATGCCAGCTATTATTGGTAATGTTAAAGTAGTCCCTTAACAGATATTTCTATCTCCACTCTCTCTCCCAACTCCAATCCTTTCCTGCCATTGTTGACTGCCAGACTACTCTTTCTCATACAAAATCCAGTCAAGTTTACTCCTCCATTCAAATATTTTCCATTGACTCTCAAGGAAAATTCAACTGTTTTCCCCCCAAATCAGGGAATATGGTTTTAAATGGCTGTCTTTTTCACCTAATTCCTGTGCATTAATTGTCTTACAGCTGTATGTGTATGTATGTATGGGGTGGGGGAACGACTTAGAACATGGAATATAGAACACCAGAACAGGAAGGGATCTTGGAATATAGAATGTGAGAGATGGAAGGCACCTTAAAATATAGAACGTCAAAGTTGGGAGGGCCCTTGGAATGAATATAGAATATGAGAGCTGAGTTGGTTCTCAGAATATTGAATGTTATTTAGGGATGGAATGTACCTTAGAACATAGAGCATCAGAGTTGGAATGAAACTCAGAACATAGGACATCAGAACTGGAAGAGATCTTAGAACATAGGAAGCCTAGATCGTATATTAGAGGCTGACTTTAGAACACAGAATGTCAGAGCTTGGAGGGACCTTAGAACAGAGAACCGAGAAAGTCAGAGCTGAGGAGGAGCCCACCACAATCTGACACTTGTTCCTTCCACTCTTTCCATCTGGTTCATGTTGGCCCTCACCCCATTCTCTGCATTCTAGTGAAATTGGGCAGCCTTTATTATTCCCGCTCTGGCTACTTCACCATAACATAGCACTTTGGGGTTTGTGAAGCACTTTACATACCCTGCCTCTGAGCACAGGTTCCCCCCCGCTTCCCTCACTAGTCTAAACTGACTTGTATCATACCAAATGGCAGCCCCAGGATTCATTCAGCATCTATGAAGCACCTAATGTATGCAGAGCTGGGTGCTGGAGTAGATACAAAGTTTGGAGAAGACACAGGTATATAGGAGACAGACTCGGGGTTCAAACCTATACTGGAAGATCCTAGATCCAGAACTGGGAGGCCTCTCCAGCAATTTTGCAGCAGAGAAAACCGAGGCCCTGAGAAGGGAAGCCAGACAGTGGCTTGCTCAAGGTCACAGAGGCACTAAGCTTCTGAGGTAAGATTTTCACCTAGAGCCTCTGCCTCCATGTTTTGTGTTCCTTGCACAGCAGCATCTCAACACTCAGCCCTCCCTTCCCTCTTTTCAGCCACCCCAGGAGAGCTAATCTCAGTCCTGAGGCTAAGGGGCAGGGATGCAAGGGAGGGAGAAAAGGTCATCCAAGATGATGAAGAAGGGAGGAGGTGTGGGAGAGAGAATGCAGACTCCTTGCTTTCCCTATTTGCGTAGCCTACCCATACCTAATTCCCCTTTCTTTCCTCATCCCTCGCTTGTCTGATTTCACATTATTTGCACTCTGGCTCTAGGGCATGAATTTGCTATTATTGTTTCATGGAATAATGCAGCAAGTTCATTTGGGAAACATCCGAGCTCAGGGGCTGAGACAGACCAGGTGCCCTTGGGGGGTGAGGGAAGAAAGGAGGGAACTTGGGCTGCCTTTACCAAGAGGACAGAATAGAAGCACCTGAGACCCTGACCCCAACCTCAAAAGGGTACTTGTGTATGGGTGTGTGTACGTGTGTATGTTATGTGTATGTGCATGCTATGTGTGTATGTTTTGTGTGTGTGTGTGTGTGTGTGTGTGTGTGTGTGTGTGTGTAGCAAGACCTTGACCAAGGAATTGCCTCTGAGGACCTCAGTATATATTAAATTCAATTTAATTCAACAAGCATTTATTTGGTACCAATTATGTGTCAGGCACCCCAGACAGACTTCAGGGATTTAAAGACCAAAACTTCCCCTGCCTGAGCTAGCAGTTTGACAGTGGGTGAGGTCATATCATTGTTCCAAGCCTCAGTCTCTCCATCTATAAAACGGATATCATAATATTTGCCCCACCTCATTTGTAAAATGAAAAGTTTGGACTAGAAGATCCTGAAGGTTCTCTGTAGCTCTAAGACTGTTATCTTTCCTCAGAATCTTTAAATGCTAAAGAAACTGAGGTCTGCAGACTAGGGTTAGGGAATCTAAAGCCGAAAAGGACTTTCGGAGGTTGCCTCTTCCAAACCTCCCATTTTACATGAGCAAAGTGAAGCCAGGACCTTGCCCAGTGTCACACAGACCTGAAGCTTGAACCAAGGTTCTCTAACTCCAAAGCCAAGGATCTTTCTGCCTCTAACTCCTGACTATTAAACAAATGTAATTCTCAAGTCTCAAGTAACCCAGGTTTTGTCACCTAAACACTGTGTGACCTTGGGCAAGTCATCTAACCTCCATGGGCCTCTATCTCCTCACCCGTGAAATGAGATGGCTGGACTGGATAACTTTAGTTGAATTGGATGACCTTGAAGGTCCTTTCTAACTCTAAATATATGATTTCATGACCTTATTTCTCTCATGGAAAATACATACATAGACCATCCCAATTGTACTTTCATCCATGAAGATGCTACACAGACAACTTCTGTCTTTTTTTTCCTCTCCCATGAATCCTGAAACCAAGGTTGGAAAAAAGCCCAAAAGCAGACCAGCAAAGGAAGGATTTGGGCCACCCAGTAAGACTGTCCTCCAAAGAGGCATGATGATGATAAAGTAAAAAGTGAATTTCATCCCATCTTTGGGGATAATCTGTGGAAGGTGTTAGGAAAGCTGGCCTTTTCTCTAGTGAACACATTGTCTTCCCCCTGGCATCTGGCCACCATTGAGAAAGGCCAAGGGCTAAAAATATTGTGTGGCTGATAAGATGGTTGGCAGGCACTGTTTTATTGTGGGCAAAAGCCTACTCTGGGCACCCTCTGAATCTGGTCCCACCTAGACGATCGAGAACAAAGTTTGGATGCAGTGGATGGGGGTGGGGTGGGGCAGGGATGTGAGTTTGGTGAAAGCCTTAGCTGGGAGACAGCAAATCAGAGGCTACAGTCAGCTGACTATGGGTCTTATGGCAATTCAGGATTAAATGAAGCCATGGTAAGCTAGCGTAGGGCTGGGGTCAGGGCAAGTTTGGGGGGCAAAGTTGGGATAGAAATCAATATAAAGATGGGGTTGGGGCAAATTTGGGGGCCAAGGTGAGGTTGAGAGCAGGGTTAAGTTTGATGGCTAGGGTAGGGCCTATGTAGGGATGAAGACAGGGTAAATTTGGGGTCAGTGTAGGGATAGTGGGGTAGGGAAAGTTATCAGTTTAGGACGAAATGAGAGTTAGAGGCCTGGGGTGATTGTAGGGATGGGAAGCATTATAAACATGGGAGGTCAGTGTAGGGATGAGGGAAGTATAGAGAAGTCATCATGGGCATGGGGAAGGATAGTTCATGTAGGGATAGGGCACTGTACGGATAGAAGAGGAAGTGTAAGAACAAAAAGGTCAATTACAGATGGACTCAGTATAGGGATAGAGAGAGCACAGGGATACGGGATCACTGAGATATAAAGCAGAGTAGGGATAGGGACGGTATAAGGATGGAACCAGTGTAAGGATGGGGACAGAGTAGGGATGGACAGTTAGGACTGGGATAGGACATAAGGTTCAGTCATGTTTGACTTTCTGTGACCCCATTTGAGGTTTTTTCTTGCAAAGATACTGGAGTACTTTGCCATTTCCTTCTTCACCTCATCTTATAGATGAGGAAACTAAGGCAAATGGTTAAGTGACTTGTCCATGGTCACACGTATGGGGTCATGAAGAGTCAGAGATGACTGAATAGCAACCAATGCCCATATCTACCCTGTCTCTTGTCCCAGTCCTAACTCTCCATCCCTGCCCTATCCCCTTCCTTACCCTGATTCCCATCCCTACACTCTCCCCATTTGAACTCAGGTTTTCTTGACTCTAGATCCAGCACTTTGTGGGCCTGGAGTCAGAAAAACTCATCACTGTGAGTTCAAATCTGGCCTCAGACACTTATTAGCTATTACCCTGGGCAAGTAACTTAACTCTGCTTGCCTCAGTTTTCTTCTCTGTAAAATGAGCTATAGAAGAAAATGGTAAACCACTCTAGTATCTTTGCCAAGAAAACTCCAAACGGAGTCATGACGTTGGACACAGCTGAAATGACCAAGCAACAACAAAAATGAATGAGGGATGAGCAGTCAAGGTAAGAAGAGGGACAGGATAGAGACTGGGGGGCAATTCAATCTTATTAGTAGGAGATGCAGCTAAAAATCTGTTTCCTGGACCTTCTAGCACACCTGGATAACACCTGAACTGAAGCACCATTATTCCTTCCCCTCGCAGGTGTGAACTCAACTTCTACATATCACACACACACACACACACACATACACACACACACACACAGCGTCTCTAACACAATGGGGCTGGGAGAGATCACGTCAAAATATTTCTGCTCTGTCTCCTTTCAAGAATTCCCCCATCAGACCCAGCCAATTAAGGTGCTGGTTATGAAATTAACCATAATTATGAAAGAGATACCTAATAGTTTGCATATTGATGAAGAAACAGAAAGTGAATTATCCTGAGAACTCAGATCCAGCTTTCCCAGGAAAGAAAGACATCAGGTGGGTCTTGCTATGGATGACCTGCGGGAAAGAAAAGAGGGAGGTAGGGTTTTGAAGGTATGTGTCTGTGTGGGGCAGATGAGAGAGAGAGGTCCCAAAGAGGCAGTGGCAAGGGAGAAAGACCAGAGAGGTGGGAAACAGGAGGCACAGAGGGAGAAGGGTAAGAGACTATTAAAGGATAGAATGAGTACATAGAACACCAGAGAGACAGACAGACAGACAGACAGACAGACAGATGGAGAAAGACAGAGATGAGGAGATGGGCAGATAGGGTGACAGAGAAGATTAGATCTAAATATAAATATAGACAAGATACATAAACCATGTCCTTTGCTAAATTCCTCCTTACTTGCCTCCTCACAGAGTAGAGGTGAGTCTGGGTTCTTAAATGCTTCATGACCTGTGTGCCTGTCTTCAGAGGACCAGCCTAATAAGTGTGAGTATCATCAGAAGTCTAACTGCCAAGTACTGATTTCTTTCCTTACTCCCTCCCTCCCTTCCTTCCTTCCTTCCTCCTTCCTTCCTTCTTTCCTCCCTTCCTTCCTTCCTTCCTTCCTTCCTTCCTTCCTTCCTTCCTCCCTTCCTTCCTTCCTCCCTCCCTTCCTTCCTTCCTTCCTTCCCTCTTTCCTTCCTTCCCTCTCTCCTTCCTTCCTTCCCTCTTTCCTTCTTTCTCTCTCTCCTTCCCTCCTTCCTTCCTTCCTTCCTTCCTTCCTTCCTTCCTTCCTTCCTTCCTTCCTTCCTTCCTTCCTTCCATCCTTCCTCCCTCCCTTCCTTCTTTCCTTCCTTTCTTTCTTCCTTCCTTCCTTCCTACCTTCCTTTCTTCCTTCTTTCCTCCCTTCCTTCCTTCCTTCCTTTCTTTCTTGTGGGGGTGAGTCATAGCAACTCAATTTAATTAGCTATTAAGGATGGAGAGACTGGTATCTGTAGGAGTAGGGAACTTGCTCCCACTGGGAAAATTATTAACCTTTTGAAGTATCAAAATTGTGCATAATACATGTGGCTGTAAAGGTACAGGACTAGAGTAAGGAAGGTCTGGGTTCAAATCCTGTCTCTGATACTTACTTAATGGTTGTGTGATCTTCAGCAAATCACAACTTTTCTGAGGAAGACCCTCAGATCACAGACTCAGAGCAGGAAAGGTCCTCTCAGACCATTTAGTCTAACCCCACCATTTTACAGGGAACTGAAACTCAGCGAAATTAAGCGGCCCAAGGTAACCCCAGGTAACAAGCATCAGAGAGGGATCTGAACCAGGTACTTTGGCACCAAAATAAGTGTTCTTTCCACTGTACGATCTGCCAGCTTAGCTCAGACAGTAGGATCTTAGCATCTTAATATCTGGGCTTAGACGCTTACATAATTAGAATCATAGTATCTTAGTTTGGAGCCTTAGACTTATCTACTAAATCATGTGGGTAATGATTTCTCTTGGTGAGGGTGACTGCAGGGATTTCCTACAACTGGAGGAGTCATGAAGCATATGTATCATAGAGACAGACATACCAAGAGACACGGAAGCAAAGGGCAGAGATATGGAGCCTCAGTGAAGAAAGGGGAAAGATGTATTCTATAAACTTCAGTGGCTCCTAATTACCTCTAGGATCAAAGATCAACATTAAAAGCTCTTCACAGTCTGGCCTTGTTTCCCCTGACTCGCATTCACTCCACAGGGCAGCCACATTGACATAATTTCCATAGGACAATCCACTTCCCATCTCCATGCCTAGAATGCTATCCCTCCTCATCTCTCTCTCTAGGGATCCCTGGTTTCCTTTAACAGTCAGCTCAATCACCACCCTCTATACGATTCCCTTCCTGGTTCCTCAGCTTCCCCTGCCAGTATTCCCTTGAATGTATTTTGTATGTATTTGGTTGTCTAAGCTCTTTGAAGGCAGGGGCAGCTTGGCTTTTACCTTTCAATCCCTGTCACTGTCACTTAGCCCTTCATAAACACTTCTTGATTGTATATGAATCAGAGAATGAGTCTAAATCCCAGCTCTGTCCTCATTTTGTGTTCTACATTGGTCTTCCACTGGTCTCAGTTTCCTCCCTTGTAAATGAAAGGCTTTGGGTCAGATGAGCTTTGAGGTCCTTCTAGTTCTGCCTGGATCATAGGATAAGCGCTGGGACAGACGTGAACATTTTAGACTATGTCCTCCAAGGTAAACCAGGAAAGAGAGAGGAAAAAATAAACGTGCAGTGACTTTGAGCAAATCCTCCCCACTCTGTACATCAACTTTCTCCCCTACAAAGGAGGCGTTTGGACTCTCTGGGGTCTAAAGCCCTTTCCAGCTTGGAATTCTCTAGATACGGAACGACAAACCCACCTACAGAAAACTAGAGAGAGAGACAAACGGAGAGTGGGAGACTCGAAGACAGAGGGAGGGAAAAGTCTGAGGGAGGGAGCTGGGGGAGGGGAGAAGCAGGGAGAGAAGCCTGAAGGAACAGCTTCCCTGGAATAAATGTGTTAACCTCGGTGTTCACTTAAGGGGAAGATTAAGAGGGGATTTCCAGGGCATAGTTATAATTACTGAGGCTTGTTCCAACACCTTCAGGCTGGGGCAGCACATGATGAGAAAGGAATCATTAAGGGGCTGGGAGGAAAAAAAATAGAAAGGACCAGGCCCAGGAACTGAGACAGAGCCACAAGGGGATGGGGGCCCTTGGAAGGGAAGCGACATGTCAATGAGTGGACATGTTGGAGGCAGAAGACCCGGCTTCATGTCTCACCTCAAACAAACTCAGCAAGTCACTTACTGGGGTGGCCCCAACCAACTCTCTAAGACTATAAGATGCAAATCAGCTCACTCTATCTATCTATCCATCTATCCATCCATCCATCTAGACCAAGCTTAGCCTAAGGAATTATAGTCAGGTGTATCTTATTATTTTTGTATAGTCTTTCTTCCAACTCGGATACATCAAGAAGCTGTGACTATGCAGATAGAGGTGTATTCTCTCTTTCAGTCTCTTAATAACATCATGGATCACCTTTAGGAGCAGCTGCAGTCAAAGTATTCACCCCTCTGGAGGCAGCTTGGAGCTCTCCTTCACCACTTAGCTGAGCTGGTCGTCAGGCTGCAGGCTTGTGGTCCTTGGCTGAGACCATATTCAAAGCTTTCCCAGGTCCTCACAGAACTTCTGCCACACGTTGAGCTAATGGAGAGGCTGTATGGTGCAAGGACAAGAGTCAAGGCTTTGGAGCCTAAAGGGCCCAAATCCTGCTTTTGCCACTTGGGCAGAGGACTTCCTCTCTCCTCTCTCCTTATAAAATGAGGGGATAGAAAATGAGGGGACCTGTGGGCTCAAGGCCACATGTGGCCTCCCAGACTAGATTATTTCCAAGGTCACTTCCAGCTCAAAGCTCAAGATCTTCATGAATGCAGAGCCTGTTTATTGTGAATAAAACCTAGAAATGTACTCTTATTAACTGACATTTATCTAGCACCTTAAAGTTCAAAAAGATTCAACATTTAAGTTTTTATTTCTTACAGATTATTCTCCTTCATGAATGGTCCAGTAAGATGTACTGTTTCTCACACATCTCCCACCTCCATTATATTGCACAGGTAGTGCCTCATGCCCTGTATGACATCCCCACCTTACTCATCTTGGCCTCTTGGAATTTCTGATTTCCTTCAAGATTCAGTTCAACCACCACCTCCTATCCAAGGCCTTCCCTGGTAACCACAGCTGCTCCCTAAAATTACCTTGTAGCACTTACATCCTTTACAACAAGGAAAAATAGCTTGGAGTGCTGAGTCCTATGTACTAAATGGAGAGGAAAAGAGAAAGAGAAAGAGAGAGAGAGAGAGAGAGAGAGAGAGAGATATGCATAGAGTCTAAAGGAAGTCTAAACAGTAAGACACAGGAAGGGAAAAAGGGAAGCACCCCCCAAAACTATATCCAGTGACTCCACGATTGGACCCAGGTCCAGCCTTGGTCCTGTACCTGAAGTCAACACTTTTCATGAGAGTCAGCCTGGATTCTTGGTACTAATTGGACTTGAAGCCAGGAAGACTTGGCTTCAAATCCTACCTCAGGCACTTACTTAGCAGTATGACCATGGGCAAGTTCTGTAGTTTGTCTAAGCCTCAGTTTCTTCCTCTGTAAAATGGGTACAATGCTAGCACCTCCTTCTCCACTTGTCATAAGAATGAAATGAGATCGAATGAGGGGGTTGGGTTCTGTGTCCTCTGATCTATTATCCTGGATTAATTCCCTAGAGTAACTATTCAGACAACAGCCGGATCCCATGGAGATGTATGCCAGGCAAACCTTGGCAGCTTCCCCTGCACTAACCAGGTGCCAGACCCAGGCAGGGGGGCATTGATTAGTCTCTGCTCTATCACTATTGTCAAGTGGACAATTAATGCAGCTGCTTGGCTTGCTATGGCTGCCCCGCTCCCATTCATCTTCGAAAACAGGGAAGGGAAGGGGGAGTAAGAGAAATCTGGCATGGTCAGATCCACTCGGACCTTCAATAACTCCAATCTCTCCCTTTAAGCCTCAAAGCTGTAACCTGGAGTATGATGATGGAGGATGGATGCTCAGCTGAGTGGAGAGATAGTATGGCTTAGTGAGTAGAGCCCTGGACTTTGAATGAGGATGACCCGGGTTTGTATCCCATCTCAGGCAGTTACTAGTTGTGGGATCCCAGGCAAATCCCATAACCTTTACTAGCCTGGTTTCACATCTGAAAAATAAGGAGGAGAAAAATAAAGAACCTCTCTCATCGGGTTCAAGTGAGATAAAATAGACAAAATGTTGGCCATCAGAGCCTCTGAATCCAAGGCTTCATGACTCTGGAGAGACCTGGCAGCAGAAGAAATAAGGAATCTTGGGAGGGACATTGGAAGTTTTCCAACCAACCTCTTCATTTTCCTGAGAAAGAAACTGAGGACCAGGTAGGTTACCCAAGGTCCATAGTTACTGGTAGAGCTAAGTCTAGGGTCTTGGTTGGCAGAGTCCAGGGCTCATTCTGTCACATGCCTTTTATTCAACAGACATTTAGGACACTGTTCTTAATGCTGCAATATAAAGACAATGTCAAAACAGGCTCTGCCCTCAAGAATATGGTATAAAAAATAGAAGGCAAAGAGTAAGGATGGCAAGAAAGTGACTGGAGACCATACTCTAGACCAGAGGGGTCCAAAATACTGCCCACAACCCAAGTCTAGCCCAAACCAGATTAAAATGTAATTGGGAAATATTTGGCAAAATAAATAAAAACACAATAGAACATAGATGATGTTAATATGGGGTTTTCTAAGTCCATCTGCAGCCAGCAGAGATCTTACGTCTGGGTTAGTGACCGCCATTTTGAGTTTGACAGCACTGGTCTACATCAGCTGGGTTTGATCAGCACTAGTTTAGACAGACTGAAACAGCTTGTTTCTGATGCGTACAATGCTCAGGGATTTTCCTGATGGAAGTGTGGCACCTCGGAGAGAGTTCAGACCCAAGTATATGGCTTCTCTGCCTCCTCTTAGTCACTGGTGGGGAAGAGAGATGGTGCTCAGCATGTTATCTGGTACACTGTAGGTACTTAATAAATGCTTGTTGATTGACTGAATGACCAATGGGAGGGTAGGCCAGGAATCAGCAGGAATGTAGAGGAAAAGGTATGAGATGGAGGGAAAACAAAGAGGAAGGGAGAAAAAGGAGAAAAGATGAGAGATGGGGGAAGAGAGAGAGAGAGGAGAGAGAGAGAGAGAGAGAGAGAGAGAGAGAGAGAGAGAGAGAGAGAGAGAGAGAGAGAGAGAGAGAGAGAAGATGAAGAGATCTGGGGAGAGATATCAAAAGAGTTAAGGGAAAAGGTGAGATAGATTGGGAAAGGCTGTGGAGACAGAAAATGGGAGAAAGAGAGACCGAAAAATGGAAAAACCAAGGTTCAAATCTTGGCTCAACCATTTGTGAATACTGAATTTATTCCATTGTGAATAAACTTCAGAAGTGTGTTCTTAAAAATACCAGACATTTATACACAGAGAGGCAGAGAAAGAGACATTGTTATGGATGAAGATGACAGAGAAAAGCGTAGGACTCAGAACTAAGGGGAGAAAGCAGAGGGTCAAGTGGGATGATGGGGCTCTTAAAAGAATGAGATCACAAAATAGGAAAAAAAAGACAGGCAGTGAAAGAGGAAAAAAGAGAGAGAAGGAAGGAAGAAAAGAGAAATGATAGATAAGAATAGAAGAAGGAAAATAGAGGGTGTAAAGGACAAGGGATGGGGGGAAGTTAGAAGGAGCTAGTCTTCAGATGGGAGGAAAGAGGAGTGCCTAAGAAGAGGAGGAGGGAAAAGAACAAGAGAGGAGGAGGATGGCCAGAGGGAGGACAAACAATTCAAGCTCTCTCTGGCCTTTGGTTTCCTGAAGCTGGGGCTTAGTCGATAGTTTACTACTCCCAGAACAGGGCTTTACCCTCTTTTCTCCTCTGCTGGCCAAAGAAGGCCCAGATGGCTTCCTGGAAAGGAATTTCTGGCTCAGCATTTCCCACACCTGAATAAGCCCTGAGAATCCTTAAGAAGTGACGGGGCGCACACAGTCACCTACCTACTTCATTATTTAATTATTCATTAATATGAATGGCAATATGGCCAGCTTTAAAAAAAAATGATGTTGTAGAAGGTGCACAGACCTCAGAACCAAGAAAACTGGGTTTGAATCATTAGCTATGTAACTGTTAGTCATCAAATCTTTATAAGTCTCAGTTTCCCCATATGTAAATGCTGATCATAGATTATGATAGTTGGAAAGGACTTTAGAGATGATCCAGTTCAATCAAAGAAATATGACCTGCCTAAACTCATACAGATGGTAAGTAGCAGGGCCAGGATTGGAACTCAGTTCCTTGGACTCCCAATCCAGTGTTTTCTCCATGGCCCTCTTCTTTCCTAGTTTACTTCACAGGGCTGCTGTGGTGAATGGGCTGCCTCCAGAGGCTAAAGGGACACTTCTTTTCAGGTAGGGGTTGAAGGAGTCTTTGTATCCAAGGTCCCTTCCAATCTCTCATTCTGTGACTGTGCAAACTTGAAAAGATTCTCTTGTTAGGGTATAGGGTCCTTGGGAAAAGGGATGGTTCTATTCATTGTGTTTGCATCCCCTGTGGTAGCTTATAGTAGGTACTTAATAGATGCTTATTGTTAATTGCTATAGGGCTTGGAGGTATGCACATGCGCGCGTGCACACACGCACACACACACACCCTTAGAAACATATACTACCTACATGTATATACGTAGACGTGTAACAGGTCCACCAAACCCCAGACCCTTTATCCTTCCTTCTCCTTCCACCCAAGAATCATCTCCCCCAGTGGTCTGCCTTTGTACCTCCAGAAAAGAAAATGGGAAAGATCTTGTCCTGTTTTTAATTTTGCTCAAAGACCACCAGCTTTAACCCCTAGCTCTAGAATCTAATAAGCCTCCCTCACTCAGAAAGTTCTTCTACAAAGCTAACTTAAATTCCTTCTGCTGCAGTTTAAGTTACTGCTGTGGTCCTATTCTCTCCAGTGGGGCTGGTCTGTTGTCTCCATGAAATGAGACTTGGAAAACTAGGAGACTTTATGAGGTTGGCTATTTTTTCCCAAGGCCTGGAAACACTTTGCTGAGGCCACAAGCAGTCTTTAGACCAGTCCTAAAGGATAGTTTTCCCAGTAGTTTGTGGAGATACTTGTTGTCTGCCCCAGTGACCCACAATGGGTCTTCCTGAAGGGTAGTTATGGGGGGGAGGGATGGACTTGCTTTGCCTGGTACCAGAGGGCAGAATGAAGAGTGGGGAGGGAGAGAAAGAGAGAGAGAGAGAGAGAGAGAGAGAGAGAGAGAGAGAGAGAGAGAGAGAGAGAGAGAGAGAGAGAGAGAGAGAGAGAGAGAGAGAGGTTGAGAGGCAAGATTTTAGCTCAGAATCAGGAAAGATGTCCTGATCATGACGACAGCTATCCTCTGGTGGCCCAGGTTTTGTGGGGAGGCAGCAGGCATCCCCTCCCTGGGGAATCACTCAAATAAGGGTTGGATTTCATAGTCCCTTCTGACTGAAATTTTAGGATTCTGGGAAAAACGGAAAACCCTAGGACCTGGCCCAGAGCACCAGGAACAGGGTAGGCAGGTAGGTAGGTTTCTGTACCAGACTCAGCTTGGCCTTTGCAGCCCACTCCCTCTCTTTTGCTGCCTCTCCCCTCCTTCTCTCTGATGGAGAGAAAAATCAACTTTGAAGAAAATTGAGGTCATGCCCTTTGCTGTACATATATCTGTTTTCCTCCTGCTCTTTGGTTGGAGTTAAGATTTCCCAGGCCCTTGGGGGCTTTCTCCACTCTCCACCTCTCTCTCTCTCTCTCTCTCTCTCTCTCTCCTCTCTCTCTCTCTCTCTCTCTCTCTGCTCTGTTTTTATTTGGGGAAGGGGGATGCTCTGTCTCTTGTTTTCTGTCTGCCTCTCTCTATGTCATGTCTCATTCTCTAGTCTCTCTTTGTCTTTCTGTTTTTTAAAAATCTGTCCAATTCATTTTTTCTATTTTATCTTTCATTCTTTTCCCTATCTCTTTTTTTGTCCTTTCTTCCTTTGCTTTGCTTTTTCTGGTCTCTCTCCTCTCTGTTATTTGTTATGTTTCTTTTTCTCTGGTCTCCTCTCTGTGCCACTCTTTCTTTTCTCTTCTGTCCCTATCTTCATCCCTGTTTCTGTCTCTTTGCCTGACTGTGTCTTTCTGGCTCTCTTTCTCTCTGCCATTCTCTTTCTGTGTCACTGCTTCTTTCTCTGTCTTCTTTCTCTCTGTTTGTCACTTCCCTCAGTTTCCCTCCCTTTCTTTCCAAGTAGCTCGATTGATGGCTTTCTCTGGAGCTACCTCCACCTGCCTGCCCTCACAACCTGCTCCTATTCCTCTCCCTGAGGTGCCCTGCTTATCAGATAGGGATGGGGGAAGGAGTGCTGACTCTGTAGTTCTGAAAGGCCCTTCAGGTGAAGCTGACAGCAGCCTGCTCTCCTCCACAGGCAACCTGCCAGCCAGCCAGTTCTCCTTCCCTCCTCTCCCTGCCTTCTACAGCCTCTCTCTCCATCCTGATGCTTTGAGCTGAGGCTTTCAGAACCTCAAAGATCCCATCTAACTTGTATTATTTTCTAATTGTGAAGTTAGAGTGAACTGTGAAGGTAACATGGCTGTGTGTGTGTGTGTGTGTGTGTGTGTGTATGTGTCACAGCACAAGGTCACGGAGGCCTGAAATTCCCAGTGGGATGAGCCCCCATCTGGAATAAATGTGACTTTGAACAAGTCACAAGTGACTGGAACAAGACTTTGGTAAACCAAGTTGCCAGGAGGTGGGGAAGTTTAAGGGGCCAGTCCTTGACTGGGAGCCAGAACAGCCTGGTATTAGCCTTGTATCTGTCACTGTTAACTGAGTAAACTCCAGAAAATCTTTTTTTCTTTACTTTGAGCCTCACTTTCCACATCCGTTAATCGAGGGGGTCTAAGTAGGTAATTGTTAAAAGACTTTTCTAGTTGTAACATTCTAGGGCTGTGCGTGTCGTGTGTGGTATGTATGCATGTGATATGTGTCATGTGTGTGGTGTGTGTGCGTGTGTGCGTGTGTGTTGGAAGCAGGCACACTTAGAAGTATGGCCCAGGGGAGACAAGCAGGCTGGCAATAGGGCTGAATGGAGTGAGCCTGAAGCAGACCTTCACTTCACATACATTAGGTCCCTCTCTGCCCAGCTGTGCTTTATGCATTATGAGCTGGCAGCCTGACCCAGTCCAACCATCACCCTCTGCCATTTGTGGGATAAATTATGAATTTTAATTGTCTAAACATCTTAGTGTTTAAACCATTCTAAATATATCTAAGGCAGAGGGAGGGCAGGTGAGAGAGAACAAGAGAGAGAGAGCTGCTTGCCTGGAGACTCCCCCAACCCTTTCGGTCTCTCTCCCTCACCTGTATCCCCCCAGTGTGTCCTTGAAGCCACTCATTTATTCTCTCTCATTCCTTCATTCAGCAAACAGTTCCCTAGTTCTCGCCCTCTGATGGGCACCTTGGGGGCAAGGTAGGAGTTTGAGGCCAACCTGACATGAATTAAAACTCCCTCCTCTTGAGAGGTATCCAGTCTAATACCTAAACACCAAGCCTTGTGAGACAAATGCATAAGAGATGAGCCTGGAGGGAGGGAGGGAGAGAGTGTGTTCTTGGTTAGGAAGGCTCTGGACTAGAATTCAGGAGATTCAGGGTCCTAAGTTCTCCACTAACTAGCTGTATGACCCTTGTCAGGTCAACTGAACCTGACTTTATCCAGGTCTTTAGTTTCCTGGTATATTAAATGAAAGGTTAACTAAGTTATATGAAAAGCCTTCTTGTTCTCTAAATCTTAAGTAGCTGAGACTGAGGAAACCTGAGGTCACCAGCAAGCTCCACCATAAACTCAATGAGTGACTGGCCAAGGTTCTTTTTCCCTCTGAGCATCATTTCCCTCATCTGTAAAACAAGGGGGCTGTTCTAGAATAGAGGGCCTTGACTCTAGCTGCAGCTAAGCTTCAGGGGGCCTGTGAACTGGAACGGAAAAAAAATCCATCTTGATTTCAGTGTACTGGTTTTCTTTGTAACACCACACATTTTATTTTATGCATCTAAACATGATTCTGAGAAAGGTGTCTAGGGATACCCAAGGGGGCCATGACCCCCAAAAGGCAAGGGCCCCTCGTTGAGATGACCTCTAAGTGCCCTTTCTGCTCTAAATCCTATGAGCAGATGTGGCAGGAAACTTGGGCACCTGTCTCAGGTCTTCTACTAACAGCACCATGGCCAACTTACTTAAACCTTTTGAACTTCAGCTTTTTCATCCGTAAAATGGGATAGACATCTCTAATAATCAATGAATCTAAAATATGAAGAGTGTGTTAGGCAGATAGAAAGGAAAGAGAAATCACTTTGAGTTAGAGATGGGGAAGGGAGGGATCAGGGAAGTTTCCTAGTAGGACTTGAACTCTTGAGGAAGGTTTTCATTAGATGGTGGGGACTCCACTCCCAGTGCGTCTGGTGAGAGGGGTGTGAGTAAAGACATGAAGGACAGCTCTAGAAGGAGAGAGACCTAGGCTCAAGTATCACCTCTGGCACACACTGGCTGTGTGACCTTGCACAGGTCACTTAACTTTTCACTTTCTCAAGCAAATCTCTAAGAATAAGTGGTAGAGCAGGTAATAATCAGTACTGGCAGGAGGGGGGCATTTCCTCAAATATATAACCACTAAACTAATGGGTCTGTTTTTTAAAGGCCAGAAAGCCTGGGCTACATCCAGGGAACAGAGAACATCTCTTAGTTACCCCATCCTGCAGGGAGAAGGGACATAAATTCCTCTTTCAATCATGGGACACCTCATTTCTACAGGGAGACTCTCAACGTCCCACAGCTCCAAGGATAGTACCTCCAGAGATGGCCCTGCCCCTGCTTCTCATTGTTTCCTGATGACTGTCCCCTCATTCCCAGAGGCCTCCCTTCTTTATATTTCTCCTTCCTGTCATTCCTCATCTAGATGCTCTGCCCACTGTCAACATTTAACAAGGAATATGATTGATGTTGGAAGTCTCTACACCTACTCTATCCTATACTAGGGGCTGTGAGGGAGATGGGAGAAGGGGAAGATAGGGTCCCTGCTCTCAGGGAGCTTCCAATCTGGTTGGGAAGCCAAGATTCACTCTCATGGAATACAGAGGGATCAACTGGAAAGTAATATTTGAAGAAGCAATAAGTATGAATTGAACGCTACATATGTGAGTACAATTACAGGCTGATCCCATGGACTGGGGGTAATTATGGCCGACTTCTTGGAAGAGGGGAGTTTGGAGCAAGGGACATCAGCTTAGAAGACGGAATAAGAAAAGTCTGTGCTGGGGGTAGGATGCCTGGGGAGCTGGGGAGGAGGCATGATAGGGAAGGAAGATAATTCAAAGCATTCACAACTGGTAAAAACTTAAGAGCTTATCTACTCCAACCCATTTTACAGATGGGAAAAAAGAGATGCACAGAAGAAAAGTGAAGGAAGGTTGAGCAGGATGGTGAAGGACCAGAGAACAGGGTCAGATGAGAACGGGTTAAAAGACAGAGGGGGAAATTAGCCTAAAAAATACAAATTCAGTGTCCTTACTTAGGTTATTTATTTCATGGAGATTCTTTGAATCTAACCCACTCCCCAACACTAGTCTGCCAATCTAGAGGTTGGCATAATACCAATTTGTCATTGATGATGCCAATCAGTCAATGGTTCATTGTGGGTTCAGAGTGAAATGTCCCTATAGGTGTTCCCTAGGGAGTTCACTTGAGTTCTGTATTCTCTCTAAGTCTGAGGAGATCCCTCAGCCTCCACCTCAAACCTAGAACCAGCCTGGCATCTTCAGATAAGCATACAAATGCCTCTGGCATACCCAAACACTCTCACTTCTCCTCCTTTACCCTCTCTCCATCCTCTGGGAGTGGGGGCAGTGGGAAACAAGCACACTATGGGGAAGATGGTAGCCTAAACGCCAGTTTACCTTAATTTCACCATAAGTCTCATGGGATGAGTGGAGATTTCTAGGGTCATTGAAACATGGAATTTCGACCTGATTAGAGACCTTTGAGATCCTCAGGTCCAACTATCTCATTTTATAGAGGAGGAAACTGAGGTCCTGAGATGGGAACTAACTTTTCTGAGATCACACAACCTTCTAGACCTCCAGATCCTATTCTCTTTCTACTAAAGGAGGAATGGGAGTGGGGAGAAACCCTAACAAAAGAGAAGTCCTGCATTTTTATTTATATCTATATACATGGTATACTATAAATATAATAAACACTTTGTACTTTCCCAGGCACTGATGACTAAAACCACTTACGGCTATTAAAAAATTTAATCCCCACCAACAGATCTCTGTGGCCCATTTATCCAGCTTGGTAAACCCATCTCGGTGTGCAGCACAAGGGACCAACTAGTCTCCTTACACCCTGTCTTTGTCAGACCTCATTTAGAGGCCTGTGAAACGTGTGGGCTGCCATATTCTAAGAAGGGACTTGGCGAGTTGGAGAGCAGGCAGAAGAGAGGGACCAAGCTGGATGATTGGAGACTGGGTGAAAGGTCTATTTAGACGAGAGAAGGGACCCCAGCTGACAACTGTCCTCCAGTATTCAAAGGGCTACCAAGTGCAATAAATTAACCAACAAACATTTATTAAGCATCTATTGTGCTAGACCACAGTCCTGTGGATACAGTGGCCAAAAAAATAATAAAGGAAGTAGGCCCTGCCCTCAAGGAGTTTATAGTCTATGAAGTAATTGCATGCTACTTGGCCACAGAAGCTACAGCTGAAAGAAATGGGGGAAATTAAAGAGAGTGGGACCCACCTGGACTTAATACAATGATATGCAGACCTCAAGGCTATTAAGACCATAGAAGGACTATAGGTGATCATGGGCCAAGCAAGCATCCTAGAAGCTGGTTCAGTGGATGGTGCGCTGGGCTTGGAGTAATTAAGATCTGAGTTCAAATCTGGCCTCAGATACTTATTAGCTGTGTGACCCTGGGTGAGTCACTTCATCTTGTTTGTATCAGTTTCCTCATCTGTAAAATGAACTGGAGAAGGAAATGGCAAAGCACTCAGTATCTCAGCCAAGAAAAACCCAAATGGGGACATGAAGAGTTGGAGACAACTGAAATAACTGAATGACAAGAATAACAAAACCCTTACACAATGCCTGGTACATAGTAGGTACCTTAAAAATACTTGCTTCCTTTCTTTCTGAGTGCCCCTTACTGGTCCTGGGATACTGGGAGCATATGGGGTGTCCAAAGAGGTTAAGTAACTTGTGCAAGGTCAGTGAATAGCTGAGCCAGAATTGGAATCTGAGTCCTCTGACTCTACCCTGGTAGCTCCTGCCTGAACCCTAGGGGCAGAGGCAAGCGGCAAAGTAGTAAACTGAGGCTCCACATAAGAAAAATCTTCTCACTAAATGGATTTCCCTAATAGCATTAATGGTCTACTTTGGTATTAAATTAATTAAGAGGTGAATTAAAACTTCACCTCTAACATTTACTAGCCAAGCTATTGTAAACAAGTTTGAGCCTCAGCTTTCACATCTGTAAAATGGGGATAACAGTACTGTAGGCATCTAGGTATCCCAAAGGACTTGGAAGCAGGAAGATATGAACTTGAATCTTGACTCTTACATGAAAGCTGTAGGCCTGGGTACATTACTTAACCTTTCTGAACTGGATTCTGCATCCATAAAATGGGGATAATAATAGTATCTACTTCATAGGATTGTAGCAAGAATCAAGTGTATCAACATGCCTAACCTTAAAGGCTATTACTTATTATCTGTGGATTAGCACTGTCCAGTGCTGGAATAGGTTGCCTCATGAAGGAGTGAGCCTCCTGTGATTCTCAGGTGGATGACCTCATCTCTCAGGAAGACTGCAGAAGGGGGTTACTGTATTGGCTTAATGAGCTCTGAAATAATACTGTCCAGATTCCGTCTCTGGCCACCATTTTATGGACCAGGCACATAAGTGACTTGTTGAGGTTATGCATCTACTAGAACCCTCCTTCTTTAGACTTGTCAGTCTATAGGGGTGGTATACCCTAACCCTACCTGCCCATTTCCAAGTGCTAGATTCTAGAATTTAGAACAGTAAAGCGGAAAGAACACTAGGTTTTGAATCAGAAGACCTGGGTTAAAACCCCAGCTCTAATACTAACATCTAAGTGACTGTAGCTAAGTCATTTCTTTCTCTATACCTTGATACCTCATCTGTAAAATGAGAGGACTGAACAAAATGATCCCTAAAACTCCTTCAAGCTCAGATTCTATGAACAAATGATTCTGTTAAACTCAAGGTTATGATCCTGCCACAGGGTAAGACTCTCCTCCTCCAGACTGTAATTCTTGGGCCAAGCAGAGAACCCTTTTATCCCCTCCCTCTCCCCTTCCCCGAGCTAGCTGATCAGGTTCATTGCTGAAGGAAGCAGAGGAGGCAGTGAAGAGATTAATTCCCTGAAAGGGGAAAAAACCCCACACACCCTAATAACATGTTATAAGAGGTTGGAGGCAGTGAACAATACTCTAGTAATGTAACCCTGGTGGTAATCAATTTTGGTGTCATATAAAATAGGCATAATTATTACACCAGTGAGGAGCTAAAGTCAATAACCTGCTTCAGGGATTGGGGCCTGCTGGCCCTGGTGCTTAAGTTGAGCCAAAGCAACCGCAACCTTGGCTGAGAGAGAAGGCATGTGTTGGGACTGCAATTCTGGCCAATGCCAGCTTTTAGCACTACTTCTCTGGATGCTGCATCTTTATCAAGAGTACAGGGAAAACATCAAAGAAGACGAGAGAGAGAGAGAGAGAGAGAGAGAGAGAGAGAGATCAAAATGATAAAACAGGTCCTTGAAATGTGGAACCTAAAATTTGGCTCAGTGGAGGGTGTGTGTGTGTGTGTGTGTGTGTGTGTGTGTGTGTGTGTGTGTGTGTGTGTGTGTGTGTGTGTGTGTGTGTGTGTGTGTGTCAACAAGACTATAACCACTGGGAATGATTTCCAACTTTCCAAATGGCTATTTTCCTTTTCCCATCTGTTTGGGGGAAATTGTCTATGGAGGATTTATGGAATCTGAGAACTCTGAGAGGTCTTACATGCTTAGAATTGGAATAAACCTTAGTGGTTATCAAGTATCATAGATTTAAAGTTGGATCTTAGAGGTCACTGAATCTAATACCTTCATTTGACAGATAAGGAAACTGAGGCTTAGAGAGATCAATTGTCTTGCCAAAGGTCACATAACTAGTAATAACTAGGAAATCATTTTGGTTTGAATGAGTATACAGCAGAGAAGTAGAAAGCAAGGAAGGGTATTTGATGCCAAGAGGAGATAGCTCAGATTTTACCTCCTGTGTGTAGGCAGTGTAGATTCAGGGGTAGAGTTTTTCCTTCCCTTAGTATTGCCTCTCTTTCCCACACTGCAATTCTGTCATGGGATCATAAGCTCATGGGATTTAGAACATGGAGAGATCTTGGAGATTCCCCTTCTCCCCCACTCCCTATTTTACAGAGGAGGAGACTAAAGCTTAGAGAGAGTCAGTGTCCCCAAGGTTCTACAACTAGTTGGCATCAGAGCTATGACTTGGAACTTTCTTCCTCTATGACGATTGCTACAGTTTTAAGACACCTGGGGAGACTGAGGCTCAGAGAGGTGGTCAGTCATCCAGACAGTCAAGATTAGAGATAACCTTTGCATATAGGTCTCCTGGCCAGGAGTCTAGTGATCTCTATACAAAACCACCCTCCTCCTCTAATTTTCCTTTCCTAAATCCTACCTCTTAACATGCAGCTTTAAGAGCCCTTTCCTCCAAGAAGGCTTTTGGATTGCTCCAGTCCACACTGATCCCTCTACATCCTCTGAATCCCCTCCTACAGCCCTGACTCTGGACCTTTTTTTTTAGCTCTCATACACACCACCTTGTGACCTCTCATGTTGTTAGCTAACTTTTCTGTGTGAATCTCCCTTGAGAGACTAGGTGTCCATATAGAGAGAGCCCACGTTTTATATGTCTCTGTCACGCTTCAACCTCTCCCAACAATTCCTACTAGCACTGTATTCTACATGCAATTCCACACTGATCTAAGTCTCCAAATTAGGGCTACAGTCAGAATTATTTTTCAGTGTATAACTCAAAATTCATTTCCTTTCACAGAAATCTAATTTTAGAAGTATAACCTATATTTGGAGACAGCCTATATTCAGAATAATACAGTAGGTTCTGAGCAAGATATAATTTCTCGGGGCCTCCGTTCATGTGTCTATAAAATGGGGATAATATTGACAGCACCTACCTCACAGGGATTTTGCAAGGATTAAATGAAGCCACATGTTTTGTACTTATAGACAATAGAAAAATTAATTCAACTTTTGGGAGTCGGGTCACAACAGCTGGGTGCTATGATCTAATCAGATGGGAAAGTCTCTAGTGTAGAAACTCTCTTCATTAATACTGCTTGGTAACCAGTCTACACCTGGTAGCCTTAGAAATTTTCCTGGGTAGTAAAAGTTAAGTGAATTGCCTAGGCTCCTACAGGGCAGGATTTGAACTCAGACCCTTCTAACTTCAGAGATGGCCCTCAATCCACTTCTGCATGCTGCTGCTCAGTTATCATTATATTGGATGAATGAATGAGTAGTGGAAAGAGTTCTGGATTTATATTCAGAGGAACTGACCCTTGTGGACTGAATAAGGCACTTAAAATCCCTGAGCCTCCATTTCTTCATCTGGAACACAAGGGGTTTGGACTAGGTAAGGGTTCGGAACTTTCGGTGTCATGGGCCCTTTTAGCAGTCTGGGGAAGCCTATGGATATTCCTCAGAATGGTTTAAAATGCATACCATAAGAATCTGGAACACCATTATCAAAATATGTTTTTAAAAGACTCACTGATCACCAAGTTAAAAACCTCAGGACTCAATGGCATTTCATGATTTCTAAGCCTTCATGATGCAACTCTACCATTCTGTGATTCAGCTCTAACATTCCAGGATTTCTTCTATGATTTGAATGAGTGAGTGAAGCAGTAATTGAAAACACATCTGAGAAGATGCCAGTGTCTTAGCCACCAGAGCGAGCAATATGAGGGCAGATGAGGACATCGTGGTAGAAAAAGTAATTTCTGGGAGCTAGGAGACCTAAGCTGAAGTCTCTGACAGTGGCTCACCAAGGTTGTCTCATTCATGACCTGTAGATACAATACCTAGCCTCTTCTCTCAAAGTAAGAATATAGCAGTATAAGAAAGGTGGAAGTAGTTTAAAGTACATAAAATTAAAAACTACACAAACATATGGTGAGTATGTGTTACGATGATGACAATTATAGAGGAGGCTAAGTACCTTAGTGAACTGAGTGCTGGATTTGGAGTAAGAAAGATCTGAATCCAAATCCTGCCTGAGATACTCGATAACTCTGCAACCTGGGGCAAATCAGTTTGTGTCTCTAGACCTTATCGGCAAGATGAGGGGATTAGACTCAAGTCCTCCAAGGACACTTCTCAGCTCTAAGTTTCTACTTCTGTGATTTAACATTATAATCTCTCCTTGCCCCACTTCTACCACTCCAACTAGAGATTTGCTACTACTCTCTAGCTCAACTTTAAACAACCACAATTCATTCAATCAACATTAAGCACTTATGTGTTAGGCACTGTGCTAAGCCCTGGGGATGCAAAGAAAGGTAAAAGACAGTCTCTTCTCTCAAAGAGCTAAGTCTAATGGGAAACCAACATGCAAACAACTGTCTTTGCAAACAGGCTACATACAGGGAAAACTGGAGGTAATCAGTCTAGGGAAGGAACATATCTTGCCTTTACTTATCTTCTGTGGAGATCCAGGGAATACCATACAAAGGGTATGCTAAAGCAACACATTTTATGTAGCCGCTCAGGGTATCTTTGTGGGCAAGATGGAGAGATGTGGACTGGATGATAATATACTTGGTCAATTTGAAACTGGGTAAATAGTTGTATATACAGTCAAGTGGAAGAGGACAGGATTTGAGGGCTGTCAGAGGAGTTGAGTTCTAATTTTGCCTCTGCAACTTAATACTTGTGTGACCTTGGACAAGTCACTTAACTGTTCTAGGACTCATTTTCCTCATATGGAACAAGGGGAGTTGAATTAAGTGACCTTTAAGATACATTACAGCACTAAATGTATGAGTCTAGCCCATATTAACCTGTACTGAAGTGCATAGTTGAATGTCCCAAGGATCTGTCCTTTGTTCTGTTTCCTTCAGCACTTCTATCAATGACAACAAAGGCACAAAGGATATATATATATGAAATTTGTGTGACACAAAACAGACAGGAATAGCTGGCTCATTGGACTGGAGAAGAAGAATCTAAGAAATCTCAGGAGGCAAGAATAGTGAGCTGAAGTTAACATGGTGAAACTGAATGGAGATAATTGCAAAGACCTGCAGTTGGTTTCAAGAAATCAACCACCCAAGGAAATCATGTGTTTCAACTAGATAGAAGTTCGCATGAAAAAGGCTTAGCAGGATTAAAGCTGGATTCAGCAAAAGCATAGTATTATGGCCGAAGGAGCAAAAGTGATCTCTGGTTGCATTAGGAGGGTACAATGAATAGAATTAGGTGAGTTCTCCATCACTATATAGATGCTAGATGTCTTAGGATATTATAGATATTATAAATATTTAGAATATTATAGAAGAGGTGGTTATGAAAGTTGGTGACCTCTGAAGGTCTCTTCCTACTAAGATTCTGAGGGCCAATAAAAGTCAGCTTCTACATTCTGATCTCCTTTGCTATTTATTCTAGCTTTTCCCTGATCCTAGAGGTCTCCTCTCCTGCTGAAGGGGTTCTAAGCTCTTACTGTATAGAAGCCTGACCATTCTCAGTTCTTTGGCATGGTTTAGTAACACTATCCTGACTACAGGATGAAACCCAAACTCCTTATCCTGTGGTGTCATAGGAACTGTCATTAATTTGGGGTCAAAGGACTTGGAATCAAATAGCACCTCTACTTTTACTGCCTGTACAAGTCACTTAACTTCTCTTGGCCACAATTTCTCATTCGTAAAATTAAAGAGCTGGACTAGATGACCCTTAGGGTTCCTTCAGGCTCTTGGTCTATGGTCATATGATTTCTACACAACCAAATCCTATCCATCCTTCAAAGGCAACATCAAATCCTACATCTTCCAAGAAGTGTTCTCTGACCTTACCATCCCACAGTGGCTTATTAGATTATTGAAAACAACAATGAAAACATTTCTCATTACTCTTGTCCACTCACCCCAATCCACCAGGCCAGCAAGATGGACAAAACAACAATAGAGGGGCCCCCTGGTGGCTAAAGATGCTCCTTACAGGTCAAGGGGATTTAAATATCTACTATGTGTCTGGCAATAGGTAGAGAATTTCCACTTGATGGTCCAGCAGGCATAAGGAAAATTAAAATCGTGTTGTCTCCTTTGCCTCTACTCATCCTTCTTGACCTACTGAATGGAACTTGACTGCTGAGGGACAGTATGGTGGGGTTAGGAGGTAGAATCAAGGCTAGGATGAAAATGGGGAGAAAGGAAACTGAATTCCTACCCTTCCATTTTCTGATTCCCATAAGACACTTCTGGTCACTTTTATATCTTAAAGTATAAGTTAAAATTTAAAACTGCAACAAAAACTCTGCCAACTTGTAACTAAAATAATGAAAACAAGACCATTCTCCATTTGCCAGGAGAACAAAAACTTCTTGAGGGCAGACAGTGTTACTTTGTTTCCTGCCTCTGCCAATATTCCCAGTACCTATAGTATATAATAAAGCAGATAGATGGCACAGTGGATAGAGTGCCAGGCCGGGAGTCAAGAAAACCTGAGTTCAAATTCAGCCTCCTACTATGTGACCCTAGGCAAGTCACTTAACCCTGTTTGCCTCAATTTCCTCATATATAAACGTAACTGAAGAAGGAAATGGCAAAGCACTCTAGTATCCCTGCCAAGAAAACCCTATTTGGGGGCACAAAGAGTTGCACATAACTGAATAACCGCAAAATGGCATAGAATAGGCACTTAAATGTTTGTTAAGCTGAACTAAAATTTTTAAAGTTTTTTACTTTAAAACAGGACAAAAACATTTTTAGTGCTATATTCTAGGAAGTTAGCATGAGAGAGTGAAAGCGACTCAGGATTTGGAATCACCAGACCTGGGTTCTGATGTCAGCTTTGCTCCTTGACATGTGACCTTGGGCAAGTCACTGCCCATCTCAGGTCTCTGTTTTCTCAACAGTAAAGATCAAGTTGGACAAGGTGACCTCTAAGCTCTCTCCTAACGCCAGATCTTCTGATCCTATGAAAGTTGCCTTGGTAGATGAAGGGGCCAATGGGGAAGAATTCTTTTCAAACTCTCCTGAGGTGGGTAGAGGTCTGGGTCAGGTCTGGAGTTGAAGTACCCCAGCCTTCAACCCCAGGGAGGCTTGGCCTCTTTCCTCAAACTGATAAGAGCTCATCAAGTGGAGTCAGTTCCCAATGCTAAGGAAAGGCAGAAGCCTAAGGCAGCAGTCAAAGTGGTAGATGAGGACTCTGTGACCCAGCAAATCCTAGTTTCTTCCTGAGCTTCTGTTCCTTCCTCTATGCCATGGGGAACTCTCTAATGCACTCAAAGTTCTCTTCAAAATACTGTGATTGTATAATTCTTTCTCCTTGGACTTATGCATGTGATGAATCAGCTTGTACTCTTCAAAGGAAGACTTTATTAGCTTTCAGCTGTTTTCCTCGGTTCTTTCTCCTGTCTACTGTCAGTGCCCCTCTGTCTACAGCTGCACTTGATCTCAGCAGCTGTTGGCTGCAGAAAATTCTTGGTAAGTCTGACTACTTCTTGTCCATCGTTGGAGCCCAAGCGAGTCACCATATACTGATAATAGGGAAACCAAGTTCAATAAAGTCTGGTAGAATTGAAATCAAGGGCAGCTAGATAGAGTGCTGAACCAGGAAGACTATTTTACTGAGTTCAAATCTGGCCTCAGATAATTACCAGTTGTGTGACCCTGGGCAAGTCACTTAACCCTGTTTGCCTCAGTTCCCTCATCTGGAAATTAAACTAGAGAAGGAAATGGCAAACTTCTCCAGTGTCTTTGCCAAGAAAACCCCAAATGAGGTCATACAGAGTTCAGTCACAATTGAAAAATGACTGAATAAAAAAAAGAATTGAAACACCTTTCTAGATCCCCCAGTTGTACCTCAATTTCTTGAAATTACCTTATTGTGTTTATTACCGTACCTTACTGTATTTACTTTATCTGGGTACATGGTGTCCTCCCTGTCAGGATATAAGATCCTTGAACTTAGGGTAAAGGAACAAGCACGTATGAAATGCCCACTATATGCCAGGTACTGTACTAAGGGCTTTACAAATATAATCTCCTTTCATCTGTGAGACAGGTGCTTTTATTATGCACATTATTTATTTTTACAATTGTTGTGAGTAAAGTACTATGTAAATGTTAAAGTACTGTATAAATATTAATGTTTATTATACGGTTGAGGAAACTGAGGCAGAGAGAGGTTAAGTGATTTGCCCAGAGTCACACAGCGAGTGAGTGTCAGAGGCTGAATCTAGACTCAAGTCTTCTTGACTCCAGTCCAGTCCTCTATCCATTGCTCCACCTAGCTGTCTATTTTCAGTGCCTACCACAGCTCCTAGTGCATACTTAAGAGGCTTAACAAATACTCATTGATTAATCTACACAAAAATAGATATTAGAAATACTTAATAGAATATAAACTCCCTGAGGGCAGGTGTGGTTTCATTTTTGTCTGTTATTTCCAGCATCTACCACAGCTCCTGGGAAATACACAGATATTTAATAAATGCTTCTTTATTGGTTCACCGCCCCCCCTCAAAAAGAGATTAGAAATACATCAGCTTCATAAGGGATGATTTCATTTCTGTCTTTGTATCCCTTGTTAGGTGGCACAAGGGTAGAGCACCACGCCTGGAGTCAGGAAGACTTAAGATTCAAATCTAGTCATTCTCTCTCTCTCTCTCTCTCTGGAGGGGAGAAAGACAACGCAAATGGAGTTAAGTGACTTGCCTAAGGTCACCCAGCTAGTAAGTGTCAAATGTCTGAAATGGTATGTGAAGTGTTCTATTCATTTTGCCACCTAACTGCTGCCAAATCTCAAACACATGTTAGCTGTGTGATCCTGGGCAAGTCACTTCACCCTGCTTGCCTCAGTTTCCTCATCTGGAAAATGAGCTGGAGAAGGAAACCACAAAACACTTCAATATCTTTGCCAAGAAAATCCCCAATGGGGTAAGGAAGAGTTAGATAGGATTGACTAACAAGAAAATCCCTAGCGCTTGGTGCCTAATAATAGGTGCCTAATAAAGGTGTGTTGACTTGACTTGAATTATAGCATCTAATGAGCATCACATATTTTATTGGTGGCTTAGGAAAAGCTCTGTCATTCTCATCATGAACTTTGATGAGGGTTATGTCATAAGAAGGGACAAGGGAGATTAATAAAGGACTTTTATCCTATGAAAGAGTTATAGATGTTAAAGACAGCTGCCATGGGAGAGCCCACTGATGAGACATCATCAGATCTGATTTTATAGACTCACGCCTCCATGTCCTGTTAGACTCTTGCATACTTTCATACAGTTAAATCCTGAGTAGTTTGAATGGGGTTATTTAAAAAAAATGTTTAAAAGGATTAGCCTTGGGGTTAGGGGATCTGGGTTGGAATACTTGGAATATAGTTCCAATACTAGATGGAATACTTTCCATCTACTACCTATGTGACCTTGGGCAAGTCATTTTAATTTCCTTGGGTGTTAGTTTCTTTCTCAATAATCAATCCACCAAGAAGCGTTAATTAAGGTTTACTACTTAGTGTGAAGCCCACTGAATGTCTACTATGTGTCAAGTACTGCGCTAAGCATGAGGAGTGCACATAAAAAGATAAGACTGTCCCTTCCCTCAAAGAGCTAATATTCTACTATAAAATGATAGGGGCTACACTCGTATGACTGCTGAGTTTCCTTCAAGCTATAATTCCTATGAACTTATAAATTAAAGTTATTATATCAATAAGTAAGTAGTGACTGAGCACCCTGTGTTTTGGGATGGAGGTTACTGGAGAGAAAACCTTGTCTGTGCTTTTAAGGAGTTTATAGTCTGGGGGTAGGGATGCAGCAATTACAGGGAACAATGAACATACAGCTACAAACAGTATTTAACAGTAATCACAAAGACAGAGAGTATAGCAGTATCCCATAGAAAATGGTAGAATGCCTTCAATTCAAGAAGCCCAGGGTTCAAGTCCAGCTTCTGACCCTGGGCAAATCATTCAATCTCCCGTGAAACTCTCTGAGGCTTAAGTTAGAGCTGCCCATATTCATAGGTGAAAGGAATTCCCAACACCCCATTAAACCAAAGAAAACAAAACACCTGTTAACCTAACAGCCCTGGAGGGTATAGCACCGGCTTGCAGTATTTAGGAAGTCAGAGGAAATGGAGAGGTCCCTGTGAGCTGGATTAGTCAGAGAAGACTTCCTGGAGGAGGTGGAATTCGAGTTAGACTTTGAAGGATGGGGTTTTTGGTAGGATAGGGAAGGAAGAGGAAAGAGGGCATCCCAGGTCAGAGGAACTATGACTAAATGTGTGAATATGGGTGGGGGTAGGGTGGGGAATGGGTGTGAGAATAAACCTGGGAAAGAGGCTACTAAAGAGAGCCTGTGTTGAGGAGAAAGGGAAAGTAGTGTTAGGTGACTTGGATGGGGTCAGATTTTGGAGGGCCCCTAATGCCTCCCAGAGGGGGAGACTTGATTTAGTCGCCAAGAGGGAGTCTTTATAGGTTATCTCATTTAGAAGTTATTTCTTGGGAGTGGGAAGGGGCAGCTAGACAAAGCATTTATTAAGGGCTTACTATGTGCCATGCACTGAGTTAATCTGGGGGCCTCAAAGTCAAGTGAATAAGATAATCCCGGCCCTAAAGTAGCTTACCTTCTAATGAAGAAAGACAAGACAAAAAGAAGAGCCAGAGAGGAGATAGGAAAGGCACATGGCAATCTGGACCTGGGTAAAGTAAAGCTCAGCTATTAGAGCCAGGGAGTTACTAGGGGCAGAACCCCAGTTTCCGGGGGGGGGGGAGGTCTCTTTTTATAGATGAGGAAATACGATTTTTCCAGGATCACTCAGTTGCATAAGGAGAAGAAAGTACCATCCTACTTCCCTTGTATGGAGAGAGGAAGGGGACTGAACCCATCCAACTGCCATCCTTTTTACTCTGGGTGAGGTCTATTCTTTCTAAAGGACATGATATCCACTGTCTTAGTCTGGTGAAAATGATGACTAGACCCTCCCACTCCCTCATCCTACTAATGGAAAGAGTACCAACCATTCACTTCACACATGCGCAATGGAAACGCATCCTGTTGCTGGATTCTGCCAGGGCTATGAAAAGAATCTTGTATCCAAAACTTATTAGCTGTATGACAGAGGCGGATCACTCCTCACCTACTTTTGAATCTCAATTTCCTTATCTCTAAAATGGGCACAATGATATTGAAAAAATGGTTTTGGGGAAAGCACTCTGAAAACTTTAAAATACTATATGTATATTAATCTTTACTATTAGCATTTCCCTCCTGAAAATGCTGGTCATTTCACTTCCCTAGTTCCCTGCTGGAAATATACAGACCATCTCACTACCTCATTACTTCAAAGAAACATCAGAGATCACCATCCCACTTCCTCATTTCTCTGCTGAAGACACTCAGGCCCCACTGCCTCATTTCTTCAATGGAAACAAAACAGAGCTTCCCTCTTCCTCAATTATCTGCTGAAAATACATAGGCCCTCAAAAGCCAGTTCCTTCATTTAATCCTTCTATTAGAAACAGCATACAAACCATCCCACATCCCCTTTATTTGCTGAAAATGAGGCCACCCCACTCACTGATTTGTTTCCCTGACCATAAGCATTAAATATCCAGGAAGACCCCTAGAGGGCAGTAGTAGATTAGATGCAGCCCCATGCCTACAGGTGCTAGGGATTGGAGAGAGAGGGGTGCTTGAGGGTGAGGGTATATAGGTTTGTGGGATCTCTAGCAGTAGGAAGGTAGAGTGAATTGCCCTGGGGTTAGAGAAGAGAGGAAAAAGAAGGAGGAGTCAGGGCTGGCGGGAGGGAGCCTATGCTTTACTGTTTCATTATTACCCTTCACCCCTGTAATTGAGGAGGAGGACAGAAAGATACCCTCCTTGGGAAAGGAGGCCAAGCACTAGGCTTAGTCTCTAAGTTTCTTCAGTTGTTCTCACTAAGACAGGGGGTTCTCTCCCCTGGAAGACTGTCCCTTTCTCTAACAAGTCCTAAAAAAAAGGATCCCAAGGTCAGGGCTTGTCCAGAAGTGCCTTGCCCTTCCCCAGTCCCTGGACATAGTTCAGTCTGAGAGCTAAGCATTCTGGACTCGTGATGCCCAACCCCCAATCAGGAGTGTCCCTAGTCTGCACCTAGCTCTACTGGTGTGTGTGTGTGTGTGTGTGTAGAGGTTGTTGGGAGGTGGTGGTATGTGTACCCTCTGCCCACTAAGCCCTGCCCGTGAGGAGCAAGCAGTGTGCCATTGTAAGCAATTCCTTCCTTCCCCAGGCAAGGACTGAACAATCTTCATCACTGTTTATGACTTTACTCTTACAGGCTTGGAAGAGTCCCACAGTTGTGCCCCTGGCTGGCAGAGTGAAGAATATGGGTCCAGCCTCTCCTAGCATTGGCAGAGTAAGGGGCCAGTTTGCTGACCCTTGCCTGACCATCTTTGGCAGGTGTCAGGAGCACACATACACACACACATATCTCTGAATGCTTGGCTTCATCCAGTTCCTTGACCCACCCCCACCCCCACACACACCCCTTTCAGCAGGCAGCAAGAACAAAGCCAGTCAAGGAAGGCCCAGTTTACCCACCCCATTCCCGACCCTTGGGGAATCTGAGGGGAATTGCAGCTTCAATTCTGCCCCCATTCCACTCCAGCCCTAATGAGGTCCCCTCAAGAACCAGGTAGATAGAACTACTCTAGTTTCTTCAGCTCTATTGGCAAAAGGCTAAAGTTGGGGTCCTAGGAAAAGCAGGAAAGAGATAGAGGTTGGGGCTGGCAGTCACCAGACTGAAAAGGGGTGGGCTCAGGGCCCTAGTGAGCTGTGGCTATAGGCAAAATTAGTTGCTCCAGACAGGGCCCAAGGAATATTTGGCAGCTGGGGGTGGTGGGGGTGTTAGTGGTGGTGCCCAGAACAAGGAGCTTGCTGGAGATGACATTCTCTGTCTTCCAGTGGCAGGGAGGTTGTGGTTGTGGCTAGTACTGGAATGGCCCCACGAACCCCTGTTTCCTTTCATGCCTCCCATTTAGGTTCAGAAGGTTTGAGCTCAACCCCTTCCAGTCTCATTCTGGCTTCCGGGAGATGGAAAAGGGGAATTCGGGGAACCCAAGGCACCTCAAAGCTCAAGCCATCTCTTTCTCTGCCTTGAACAGAGAACCAACTAGATTAAAAGGACCGACTAGGGAAAGAAGGGCTAGAAAGGGAAAGAGACTGGCAAGAGAGAGGCCCCTCCTGGTCATGGCAGAGAAGGCTCCTTCTCTCCCCCAGCGGTGGACTGAGGGACTGGGGAGAACAATGCAAAGAATCCCGCAGCCTTCGAGCCCCCAGGGACCAGGGTTGGGACCGCCCTGAATGGGGAAAGCCAGTTTCTTCACCCTGGTCCTGGCTTGGATCTCCTGCTCCTATCTCCCTAACTTTCCCCATTTTGAAACTGGGCCTAAGGGTCACTCTATCTGTCCTGAATGGCCCCAGAATCAATCATGCCTGTTGGGGGTTTAGAATGATGGAAGAGAGAGGGAACCCCAGTGCCTGACTCAGGAGAGATACATATTGGGGGAAGGGGGAACTGAGCTAACAAAAATGGGAACAGAGAGACAGTCTGCAGCCTCCAAGGGGATAGGGGATACGGTGATAGGTAGCTGTCTCACCCCCACCTCTTCTGCTTCGGGATGGAAACTGGGGCAGAGAGATGTTGGGACAAGGAGAAGTCATCACTAGAAGGACAAAAGCCACAGGGAGAGCGTTCCTATCCTCCTCACAGGGGCTGGGGTAGCTTCTATCTGCGCTCTTTTTTGCCCAGCCTCTGCCTTCAGCCAGTCTTTCCTCCATCCCTGCTTCATTTCCTCTCTCTCCCTCCTTCCTCTCTTCCACCCACCCCTCAATTTTCAGACATTTCTCCCAAACTTCTAGATTGGCGCAGGCAGGAGCTTGGAAGGGGCCGGGGTAGAAGGGAGCAGATACCTGGGTAGGGCAGAGTCTTCTCTTCCCAAGAGGATGAAGGAGGAGGCAGCCCTTTAGGCTAGGGGGAGAGAGGGACATTAAGGTAGAGATCTCGTTTAATTCCGCTTTTGGTTGTGTGCCTAGTGCACACCATTGGCTCTCAGCACAGGCTAACTGAGAGGCAGAGGGACGCGGGAAGGGAATGGAGCTTTGCCTCCGGAATGGGTGGGTGGGTGTAGTGGCGGCTGCTGGCCCTGGAAACCTTCGTGGGGAGAAAGGAAGCGTCCCGATCACCCCTGGGAAGCCCTCAAAAATCACCAGCTCACAGAGGGGTACAGTGAGAGCCGAGGCTAGGGCTGCAGGAAGGGAAGGAGGCGGAGGTTGGCTTAATGATGGGGGGAGGGATGGGAAACAACTTCAGAGAAGACGAGAAGAGCCTCTCTAGGGGAGGGAGGTACCTTAGAGGGGAGTAGACTGAAGATAGGCAGGAGATTAGAAATTCGGGTGACATGGAATACGGTACGGTGTAGAATCCCAATTTCAGGGGCTAGGGCTGGAGTTGGGAAGGAAAAGGCGGAAAAGAAGAGAGAAGAGGTTCGCCCCTCAGCTCTAAGTCTCTGAGATTAAAAATATATACATATTTAGTATATACACATACATATATAGTATATATGTATGTGTATATACATATATATAGTATATATGTATGTATGTGTATACATTTGGAGGGTGTGGGAGAGAGGGGATTGAAGGGAAACGAGGGCAGGACAGGACTGGATTCTCCAATCAGAGCCCTAGGGCCTCTCTCTCCTTTGGGTTCCCCAGTTACCTCCTGCTGACCATTCCCCCAGCTGAGAGGTCCTTCGCTTGGAAGCACTGCCAATCCCCACCCCATTTAGCAAAAGCAGCCTCTAACGTATCAGGGACAGCGCTTCCATCATCCTATACCAAGGCACCGTCCCTTCTCCAGTTTGCGGGGAATGTGCCCTCCCCTTCTCCGGTGTCCCTGGCTCCAAACTCCCAGCAGCGGGCCGAAGAGGGAGCGAAGCCAGAAGAGGCCCCCCCAACCCCTGCCCCCGCCCTCCCCAGACAGGGATAGGAGTGGAGTCCACCTTGTGGGGAGGAGAGGAAGAAGGAGAAGGCGTAGGGGGCGCAGCCCTGCTCTGCCCAGCTTCGCCGAGCAAGCTCTGGGGGGCCAGAAGGGGGGCGCTGCCAAGTCGGGTTGGGGTATTGGGGGGGAGTAGGTGGGTGAAGGGAACGGCAGATTCAGGCCTTGGCAAAGGTCCGTGGTGGGGAGGAGGGGAGTGCCCTGTTCCCCCCGGCCAGAGCCTGCCTTGCTTGAGGGCTGCCCTCAAGGAGTGCCGGTCCCTCAAGAGCTCCCGGCTCTCTCCTCCTCCTTCCCTGTCGCTAGCTCGCTCGCTTTCTCGGCGCCCGCCCGTCCTCCATCCCGGGGCTGGGCTGGAACCCGTGGCCGGCCACTGCTCACCTGCATCTCTTGCTCGCCGTCCGTCCGCCAGCCTCGGTCACCAATCGCATGTCTCCCCCCAGCCCCAGCCCCCTCCCCCACCTCCTCCTCCTCCTCCTCCTCCTCTGCTGCCGCCGCCGCCGCCGCCGCCGCCTCTTCCCGTGAGTCCACCCTCGGCGGGGCCGCCTGCGGCCAGCACGAAGCTGAGCGGGCGCGGGGCAGTGCCCCCGGGGTGGCCCGCGGCTGCCGTGTGCCCAGGCCGGGAAGCCGCTTCAGCCGCGCCCTGGCTTTCTGGCTCGGACTCGGGTTCCGAGGACTCCGCGGGTTCGGGCTCCGAAGGCTCTGAGGGCTCCGACTCGGGTTCCGGGGGCTCAGGCTCAGCACGGACACGGGGTCCCGGCCCCGCGGCGGCGGCGGCTAGGGCTTCAGCGAGCCCTGCGGGGCCGCCCCTGCTTCTGCAGCCGCCGACGTCGCCCCCGCTCGGGCTCCTGCTCGGGCGCTGGCCGCTGCTCCTGCTCCCGCTGGGCGCGCCCGAGGCCGCGCGCTCTGCCTATACCGATCCCGATCCCGAACCGGGCTGGGGCGGCCGCCAGCGGGCAGCGGGGACGCATCCTGCCCGGCCCGGAGCCGGCCCCCGCGGCCCGACGGAGCGCCCCGGAAGGGGCCCTCGGGGAGCGCCGGGCTGCGGCTCCCTCCCTGCCTCCGGCTCTGGCTCCGACTCCGGCTCTGGCTCTGGCTCGGGCTCGGGCTCGGGCTCGGGCTCTCCGCCTCCGGCTCGGGCTGCAGCCGCAGCCTACCACCCCGCAGCTACCGCGGCCGCTACCACCGATCGCTCAAGAGCTCCAGCGGTCCGCTCTCTGCTGAAGCTCAGCCAGCCAGCGAGGGCTCTAGTGGAGAGCAGGAGAGAGAGGGAGGGACACGGAGGGAGGGGGTTGGGCGGGGGAGGGGGCGCGGCTGCAAAGCCACCGAGAGGGTGGGGGGAGAGGCTCGTTTCACAGAGCACCTCCCTTCCCCCCTTGGCCTAAGTATCTTTCTCTGAAAGGTGAGTGCGGGCGAGATGGCTCCGTCACTCCCTCCAGCCCCCATCCGAGAGGCAAGAAATATCGAAGGGATTGGATCACGAGGTTTTAGGATTCCTAGCTGGAAAGAACCCTAATTAAGGATTATCCAGTCCAAGTCGCCTTTTTACAGCTGGGGAAACTAAGATTTAGGGAAAAGGGACTTGTTTCTAAAATCAGTATTAGAGTCGGCATTAGAACCCAGCGCCTCTGATTCCCAATCCAGTGCTCTTTCCACCACATGGGGCCAACTTTTCTAGGCACTTCTGGGGATGCAGCCCCCAGACCCAGTGTTACCCCTGGGCCCTCCTTGGATCTTCTCCTTTCAAATGTGTGTGATAGAGTTCCTTATTAGACGTAGATTTGGGAGGGAGTATGTGTGTGTGTTTGGGGGAGAGGGGAGTCTGGTGGTGGGGAGGGCAAGGGAGGCTAGGATCCTAGGAGGGCAAGTCTCAGTCTCCTTAGTGGCTCCGGTATACAGACTCTTCCCTTCCTCTCTCCATCCCCCCACCCCCACCCCCTTGGAGAGGCCTCTTCTGCAGTAGGCACTGTGTTGGAACCCTTCATTTTACACTTGGGGAAACAGAGGCCCAGGGTCTTTTTCTCTCCCCCCCACAAGCCCTCTTTAGGGATCTCCTTCCCCCTAGATTCTGGGCCTCCCCTTTCCCCTGCTAAGGAAACCAGTAGTGAAGAAAAAATAGTGTCAGAAAAGGACAGAGGGATCCTGGCGTTTGGGAAGCCCAGATGGATTGCTGGAGGGAGGGCCCTGGGGGCATCCAAGGAGTGTTCAAACTAGAGGGCGCCCTTCGGCTTCCCGCTAATGGCATACCTCCAAACCCAGTGGTGGATAGCTTGCCTGACCCTGGTGTCTCCAAAGCCCGGAGGAGGGCAGTGCAGAGCCTGGATGGGTGGCTGTGGTCTCTCACATTTCTACCTGGAGGCCAGCAGAGGGACTCAAAGAGCCTGGAAAAACTGGGAAGTTGGTCTGGGGAGATCCTGGAATTACAGAGATGGCTCCCCTAATCCATCTCCCTCATTTTGGAGGTAAGGAAACTGAGGCCCAGACCTTAGAATGAGGTACTCCTCAAAATGGAAGAAAATTAAAAATCCCCTTCTCCCTCCCAGCTTGCCTTGTTTTAAAGGTGAAGTCAATGAGCCCCAGAGAGCTGAGCTGATTTTCCCACAGTCCCACCCAGAGCAGAGCTGAGTATCAAACACACCTTTTGGGATACCTCTTCTGACACCAAATCCAGACCTCTTTCAGGTCACAATGCTGCCTCCAGGCTAAGGGCCAAGCTGAGGTAGAAAGCCCACCCAGAAGAAATCATTATCAGACCCACACCTCTGACTGTGGATCTGTCCTCTGATGGTAAGTGCTGACCTCAAAGATGACTCCACCAGAAAATGATCCAGCCCACACCATTATCAAGCTCTTGGAAAGATTTCCCTGATAATCAGGCTGGCTGTCACTGTTTTTCAGTGGTGGAGATCCCCACAAGGGAGGGGTGTTACCCCATTTTCCTTCTGTCTCAACCTAGGCTTCTCATTGGATAATCAGATATACAATTTGGTAACTGAGTCAGAAAAGGTAGTCTTTCCAAAACTCCACCGTCTAGATCTTTGAGCCAGCAAAGATCTGTAGCCTAAACTTCTAGGCTTCCTGGTCTATCAGCTCCCCTAAAACCTACCTGGAATGACAAATTCTGCAGGCCTGAGTTTGAAACCCATTCTGTTCCTTACTGTATGATGTTGGGGAAGTCACTTTCTGAGGCTTGGTTTCCACTTTGTAAAATGAGATGGTTGGAAGAAATGATCTTTAAGACCCCTCACACTTTGAGATCCCATGTTCCCTTGCTCTCTCTTTTCTCCCTTATGGTTTCTTTATCTTAAAGTAAGGACAATCTTTCAGCCTGCCCCATCCTTTCCTTTTTTCCCTCCTTGCTGGAAAAAGTGCAAGATGATGCTTATTTCCTTGAAACCAGATGTACTAAGAACATCTAGATTGATGGAACATCTGGAATCCATTAACATTGCATTTTGGACTTCTCAAGGGATAGTAAGGCATACAAAGCCATGTAGTTCAGTGGAAAGAGCACTGGACCTAGAATCAGTAAGAACTGAGTACAAATCTGGCCTCACATATTTACTAGTTGTGTGATCCTGGGCAAGTCACTTAACCTGTCCTTGTCTTAGTTTCTTTAACTGCAAAATGGGAATAATAGCATCTTTCTCCGAAGGCTCTATGAGGATCAAATGAGATATTTGAAAAAATGCTTCACAAACTGTTCTACAAAAGTTCTAAAAAAAATGCCAGCTATTATTATTAGACTTAACAGCTGAAAGAGACCTTAGAGATCATCTAATGCAACTGCTTTCAGTTGCAAACATCTGAAGTTTGTAGAAGGGAGGGATTTGTTTAAACTTACAGAGATAATAAATGGTAGGCAGGATTTGAACCCACATCTCCAAATCTCAGACACCAAATCCAGCATTCTTCCCTTGAAAATCGTAGACTCAGCTCCCACCCCTGCAATTCTGGAGGAATGAAAAGAGGGTAGACTTCATTTTTCTGCCCCTCTAATATCTATGAGGTGGTGGGGAAAGATGGAGGGCAAGCATTTTTGGTAGATGGGAAAATGTTTTGCACTGGCTTGCACCCCAGTCCCCAACACACACACTCAATACTACCCTCCTGCAATGTCAGATGAGGCCCAGCAGGGAGTGACAGACTAGGCTATACAAGGGGAGGGAGGATGATGAGGGATAAACCCTTTGCACAGATACAGATACACACACACACACAAACACACACACACATCCCCTTCCACTTCTCCTCCAGCCCACCCAGTGTCAGCCTGAACTGACCTCATGGACCAGGGTACCCAGCTGTGCACCCTGTCCTTAATCAGAATACATGGCAAGCTATTGGTGCAGTGCATTTGCTCCAAATACTGAGACATTAATTTCTCAGCCTTTCTCATTTCCCTCGGCACCTCTGCTCTCGTGCCAAGCCGTGAGGCCCCATGGTGCTGTTGGTGAGCTTGTGCCCAAGTCTCCCCTCCCCCACTCCTCCCACCACCCAAGACAGGAATAGACATGGGTTCTGCGTAACTCCACTCAGCCAGAAACCCTGGGCTGCCCAGCCTGGTTCTTAGGGAGAGGAGGGGTGTGTGGGGAGCTGCTATTCCCAGTGCCAGGACTGACGCACGATGTGACCATGGGCGTCTCCACCCCCAAGTCGCCCTTTCCCTTTTCTATACCTCAGTTTCCCATCTGTGCAATGGGGGTGACTATGGTGTGGCCTTTCCAAAGAGCTGGGGAAGATGAAAAGTGTGTGTGTGTGTGTGTGTGTGTGAGAGAGAGAGAGAGAGAGAGAGAGAGAGAGAGAGGATGGGGAGCTATTCTTTCTTTCTAGAGTCACCCCATTATCTTTTAGTTAGGATTAGAAGCAGAGCCATGTCCAGGTATAAATCATGCTGCTGCCTTATTTCTCCCAATGAATTGATGCATAAACCATCCTACTGTCCTACTTTTCTGATAGAAACAATACACAGACCACTCTGCTGACTTATTTCTCCAATGAAAACAATATGCAGACAAACAAGCTTCTCTGTTCCTGTGCATCCCCCCCCCCACTCCATTCAATACAATCCAACAAGCATTTACCTACTTGCTGCCAGGTGTGGTGCTAGAATGCTAGGAATACAAGTTTAAGGGTGGGAGAGAGGGCAACTGAGTCAAGTCATTCACTTTACCCCACTTAGCCCCATACCTTTATCATGTGAAAGCACACCTCTACTGAATCAATCAGAGGTGGGAACTAGGTGTGAACAAGCCCGAACACTTCCATTGAATCAATCAAAAGTGTTTCAACTAGGTTTGACAGGAAATCTGTTCAGATTAGTTGAGCGATTTGGTCATACCCTGTGGGGCTTACATAAAACCAGTAAACTACTTTGGAAGCCTTGAGCCTAGCCTTTGAGAAAGCGCTGCTTGGGAAAGAGAACACCTCACCCCTTCTCTCTTCCCTCCGCTTGCTTAGAAGAGGACCTTGCAAACTTCAAAAGGTCTACTCATCATTAGCATCCCACTCCTGGTACCATCTCAGAAATACCTGACCTGGTGGCTGCCTTTTGAGCTGAGGACAAATTAGACTCACTGAGGAAAGAGAGCTTTAAACCTCTGCAAGAGAACCAGCAGAGAAGTTACACCATGCCTAGGGTGAAACTCATGAGAACCCTATGAAGGGGAAGAATGGACTTCCATCAACTCTTCTATCTCATATACTTTAAGCTGGAGTCTACTGCCCTTTGGATACTGTGTAGTGTGTTGTGTGTGTGTGTGTGAGTGTGCATTTTGTATAAACTATTTGTATTAGCCCACCTTAGTAGATACAGCTTTTTAAAAGTTAATTAATTCTAGCTGAATAATTCATATTAACTGATAATCACTGGGGGGGAGACCACCACTAGGGGCTTATAAGCTACAGTTTTATAAAACACACTACTCTCTTAGCCCCTTTGGGTTGGCTAAGATGTAGTAGAGGCAGCTATGTGTTAGAGATCCAGCCTGCTAGTGCCATTTGCGGTTGGGACAGTACTTTCAGAGCATGTGTCACCCAAGGCAAAAATGAAACCATGTCTACCTTAAAGGCTCTTACATCCTCCAGTGGAAATATTACATAGTCAACCCAATTGTCTTATTACTTCAATTGAAAAAATACACAGACCACTCTACTACCTTATTTCTCTAGAGAAAAAAATATAGCACTAAATCATCTTATTGCCTTTTTTTGTAATGGAAAAATATACATATGATCTGATAACAGAATTTTGAATGCAGTTCAGACTGGACTGGTCTCTAACCTGGGAATGGCTGAAACTGAACAGGGAGGCTAGATGCAGGTGTGTCAGGATGCAGAGTAGCACTTTAATTTATTTCAGAGTGAGGAAAAAGACTTACATGAGAGGAAGCCTTCCCTTCCCGAAAAGGAAGGCTTAACAGGTTGGGATACAGTCAATGCTTATGTACATAAGTGGGTTGAACTACGACACAATCATTTTCAGGTCTTGAGTTACTGTTCCCATGGGACAGTATTGTCCCAAGTCTTGGGGGTTGTGATTATGGGGTACAGAACCAGAGTTCTGTGATGGTAACAGGAATGCTGTATTTGGTAGTGACAAGGAACAGGGATTGTGACTGTGGGATGAATGGCCTTTGGAAATAGGGGGAGCTAAATCCTTCAGTGAACACCTAGTGTTGGTTCAAGCAATACAATTTGCTAGAAGGTGAGATCATTCCAGAGCACAAAGGATTATTGTTATGCCAGGCTCAGGGCACAGGCTGCTTGCTGGGCTTTAGCTCTGGAAAACTGGGGATCTCCAAAATATCTTGACTGGTCTCACTGCTTAACTTTTTCCAAAGAAAACAGTTAATAGATTTATCTTTCTGCCTTTCCCTCACTCTTAGTTCATGTACCAAGGATGAATTAAAATCAGGAACTTCCTGTACTCCAGTTCCATTCATGGTTCAGCCTTTGGGCTTGTAGGTTTGGGCAGCTTATAACCAGATAGCTAGTCTGCACAGATCCAGGAGACCAGCATCTAGGGTTCAATGTCTAGGGTTCCAGTATACTCAAGGAAGAAGGGTTAATTATGCATGCCTCCTGTACTTCCGAGGCTTTGGAAACTCATATAATTGTTCTAAGATTCCATGTGGACATTCTTAGAGTCTCTCCTTTCCCTCTTGCTTCCAGCAGATCCAGCAGTAGTCCCTGCACACCTCAAGTTCTGTGGAAGAAAGAGAAGGGGAAGGTCTTCTGCCCTCAGGGAGGTTCCAATACAGTCGGGGAGAAAATACTAACATATTTATGTAAAGATAACTCACAGCATTGGGCTTTGTGTGCTAAAGCCAGATAAGGGAGGACTTTATAGGAGGAAGAGAGTATGGGTTGGGTTGAGTCAACCAAGAAATATTTCATGGTGGAGATGAGGCTTAATGTGGGCCTTGAAGGCATGGGGAAGGGGGAATCATAGGATTTAGAACTCAAAGGTACATTATAGGTCATCTATTCTGAAGCCATCAATTTACAGGTGAGGAAACTAAGCCCCAGGGAATAAAAGTGACTGGTCCAATGTGTCACAACTAGCAAGGAGTAGATCTGGGATTTAGATTTGTCATTTTGTGACCTTATTTCTTTGGGAAAGAAGGGATAGAAAGTTTTTTTAAAATGGCATATTTTTAAACTTCCTACTTATTCTTATACCAATAGGATTTACAAAAAAAAAAAATTGAAATAAGCAAAACCTATCAGCACACTGACCGTGGCTGGTGATACATACCTCATTCCATACCTAGCATCTTTCACCTCTCCAAAAGGAGAGCTTTCTCATACAGGAGAGAGAGATGAGTCAAGGCACTGAGGCAGGAATTAGGGGGATAAGGCCAGTCTGGCTGGGGTAGAGGGTTCATATATGGAAGTGGTGGGCAATAAGGCTGGAAAGCCTAGTATCTCTGATTTCAAATCTGGCAATTTTTCTATGGTACCATATTGCTTCCTCACATTGGAAGGCAGAACTGAGTTCTGAAATAAGATCCCAATAGGCTAAGACAGTGGGTTGAATATAAGAAGATAAAACCAAGTTGGGATAACTAACATCTTATACTTGGACTATAAACAATAGCTGCACAAATGGGGAGGGGTGATGCATGGTTAGATATAGTTTTTAGTAAAAACATAGGAGGGTGAGTTTGGTGCTCTGCAAACTCAATAACACATTAATGTGATGTGGTGGCCAGAAGAACTAATTCAACCTGAGGTTGCCTGAACAGTCACAGTGTCCAGAACAATGAGGGAAGTGTCTATCCTCCAGAGTCTTCTTGGATTAAACCTTATGCTTTTAGAATAAAGTGTCCTGTGACCGATTCTGTGGCCACATTTTCGGAAGGACATAAATCGGAGGACATTTAAGAGGTCCTGGAGAGGAATGCAAAACCATGAAGAATAGGGCATGTTTATTTTTTCCCTGCAGAAGAAAAGACTTGTAGGGGAAGACTTGGGATCTGTCTTCAAGTACAAAAGTCTTGGTGCAATTTTTAAGCATAGCATAAAATGACTAAGTTTAACTGCACCGGGACTTTTTAGGATGCCCAGTAGTTGAAGGGCTGTCCCATGAAAGGGAGGGGGATCGGCTTAGCAACTGAGGTGGGAGAGCGTGCTTCATGAAGGGAGGCAATGTCTCCTGTAGGTCTTTCTATCCGTACTTCCTAAGAGTGCTTGGCACATAGGAGGTGCTCAAGAAATGCTTATTAAATTAAATTGAAAGTTACAGGGAAACAAATTTCACCTTCATATATGAAAAACCACTCAATTTACCAGTTTATTATATATAATATAAGTGTAATTGAATCAATTGAATTTGAATTGTTTTCTAATTTTTCAGTGTGTATGGCTCTGGACTCCCCAAGCAGACTGAGAGGTCCCTAAGGGCCAAGACTGTCTTTCTGTCTCTTCTGCAGTGGAGTTGGGCTGGACACATAGTAAGTATTTTTAAGACCTGGAAAAATTAGTGAAGTAAACAGATTGAATTGGAGATAGTGAGGGTAATGTAGTTTAGTTTTTTTTGACCAAAAAGCCTCCCCCAATGCAGAGGACCTGTCTTTTCAAGCTTCTTTCTCACAAATAATATATCCTAGCTTGGGGATAGAGAAAGGAGGCCACCATTGATGAATGGATGGATTCAGTTTGATGAGGCCTTTTAGATCTTGGCTTGGGAGAGATCTAGGGATGAGATGGATAGGGAGAATAGAAGAAGGACAGAGAGGGATCTGTATGGCAGATGCAAGCCAGACTGGGAGAGAAGGCCATAGGCCAGGAATGGGAGAGAAGGAACAAAGGGAATACCGACTTCTGGGTAAGGGAAGCAGGCACAGTCACCAGTTCATTGGGTTTCTTTAAAAAAAATTTCTTTTAATGATGATTTCTGAAGGCATTTGAACCCTAGCTCAAGAACGTCTGGGATAGTGAATTGTCCTAGAGAGTGAGAAGTTATTGGCATATCTCTCACTAGAAAGAAAAATGAAAAGAGGGAGCTCGGTTTTAGGGGAGGAAGAGGGGAGGGGCTGATGGCAATGAGTAGAAGACCCTAGAGACCCAGGGCGGTGAAGTTTGAGGGTATGGGGGGGTGGCGTGTGCATGATTAGATGCTCGTGGCGGTCAATGTTGAGAATGATTTTTGTGCTAACGCAGAATAAAGTCTGTGACTTGGAGGCCTGGGGGAGGGGGTGTGTCTTACTTTATGTAGCAGCAATGGTCCTGGGTTCTGTGTGACCTCTGTTTCTTGGAGACTGTTCCTATATATGAAGGGGGTCTCAGATGCGAGTCCATGTAGCCCAGTGGAATGAACACCAGATTTGGAGTCAGAGATAGTTTGAATCACAACTGGGCTACCCACAAGAGTGTCTGTGAGACTTTGGAGATCAGTTTTCTCATCTGTAAAATGGAGCTGTTGAAAGAGATAACCTCCTTCCACCTCTAGATATCTGGCTGGATGATTTCTAAGGTCACGCCTGGTAATAGTGTTCCAAGCAAAGCTGAAATTTTGTAAATTGAAATAGTGTAAACTGAATCTCATTCAGAGCTTGAATCATTTCATAATACAAACAATTCCTTTACCAACTTATGTTTGGTTTACAGCTGGACTTGGTCATTTATCCAGTTTGCTTAAAACAGGGGCAGACCTGCTACACTTGACAAATAATAGTAATGATGGCTCATATTTATCTAGTGCTTTAAAGTTTGCTTATATTATCTCATGTGATCTTCAATTTGATTGAAGAAAGAAGGGAGGGGAAGACACTGTGGGACAGTATTTCCAAAGAGGGAGCTTCTCTCCTGAGAAGTACAGACAGATGACCTTGAGAAAACTTCCCAAGTGAAGAAGACCATGAAGTGAAAGGCAGAAAGGTCTAGTAGGAAGTGCCCTGGGCTGGGAGTCCTAAGACCAGAGGACCGGACTTGGATCTCTATTAAGCTCTTGGGACATGGTTAAGTCTCTTTGGGCTTCATCTTTAAACTGAGAAGTTTGAGTTAGGTTCTCTTTAAAGTCTTTTTCAGCTCGAAATCCTATGATCATGTAAGTCACAAAGATCTCTTCTCTGAGCCTGTCTTCTGTAACACCAAGATTAAATGACCACTAATGACCCACCCATCCCTGCTGTTCTCTAGATCTCTTTTAAGAATCCACTAACCTTGCAGGTTTATAAGGAGAACAAGGAAAGGGTCTGTAAGGGTTCATGACCTTGAGAAAACATGGAAGGTACAAGTTCAAGGGACTTTGAAAGATTTCAAAGTAACAGTTTCATCTGCCCTTCCCTCTCTCTAGCATTTAATGGAGGGGGAAGCAACCAACCTCATGAAGTCAAACCAACTCTAGCTGGATTGGAGTGGTTGGGAAAGTGGGAGAGAAGCTGAGCTGGGAGAGCAGGGGAAGGGAGGCTACTACAAAGGGAGGAGGAGGGAGCCCTCAGGCAGTCCAGGCTGTTCATGTGTGTGAGTGAGAGACAGAGATGGAGACAGAAAATGAGCAAAACAGACAGAGAAAGAAGGAAGAGTGAGTGAGAAACAAGAGAATGAGAAAGAAAGAAAGATAAAGAGAGGGAAGGAGAGAGAGAGAGAGAGAGAGAGAGAGAGAGAGAGAGAGAGAGAGAGAGAGAGAGAGAGAGAGAGAGAGAGAGAGAGAGAGAGAGAGAGAGGAGGGAGGGGGAGAGGGAGAGAGAAAAGATCATCTCACAGGACACTACTGTTGTTTCCCCAGGAGGACACTGGAGTGACACCAGCATTCTTGTTGGGGGAAATGTAACTGGTCAGGCTATCAAGGAGGGGGAAGTGTTTGGATGGACTGAGAGTGACTTTCTTGGGAGCAAACTGTCTATCTGAGCACCTGACCCAAGTTTAATCTTTATTCCGGTGATGCATTGAATCATAGCATTTTCAGGTGGTTATCATAAGGTCACAGACTCAGAGCTGTAAAGGACTTTGGAAGATATTTAGTCAAATACCCTCATTTTATCGATGATCAGACTGAGGCACGGGAAGTTATGTGTCTTGCCTAACAGAAGCAGGATCTGAATGTAGGTCATGGGATTCCCAAATCAGTATTCTTTCTGCTGGAAAGATTCTAGAACCCAGAATGTCAAAGTTGGAAGAGAACCTAGAACATATATTCTCAGAGCCAGAAAGAAAAGATCTTAGAGATAATCTGGTCCAGTCCTTCCATTTTCTAGATGAGGAAACTGAGGCTTAGAGGAGTTACATCACATAGTAAAAAAAATGAGGAGAATGCTAGTTTCAAACCCAAGGCTCTTCATAAAGTTTTCTTCTCTCAGTATCTTTGCTTGGCCCTCAGGGACTCCAGTGGGCAAATCCTACCATTGACGAAATCAGACAGAAAGCTGTTTGTCTCATAGGTCTGATCATGTCACATCTCTGCTTAAACTTGGGTAGCTCCCTGTTGCCTCTAGGATCAGATGTAACACCCTCTGGCGTTCCTCAAACAACCTGCCCCTTCCAACCTCTTCTTATGCTTTCTTGCCCTCCAAGAACTCCAGCTATATTAGCCTACTGTGCACCTTACACAGGATGCTTCATTTCCCAACCTCATGTTTTTGCAATGGCTGGGTCCCCCATCTAGAATGCCTTCTCTCCTCACCTCCAACTGATAGACTCCTTGGCTTCCTATAATGCTCATCTTGAAGACTGCCTTCCACAGGAAGTGACTCCTGGTTCTCCTAAACTAGGCTAGAGCCTTCCCTTTACATTCCATCTCTTTGGTATGTACTTGAATGTACTTCAACTTATATGTTAAAGGGTCACCTCTGTGCCATGATAAGGCATCCCATTGGAATGTGGGTTGCTGGAGAGTGGGGACAAGGTTTGCCTTTCTTTGCCTGTCAGTGTTCAGCATGATGCTTGGCACACTGTAAGCACTTGCTGTATGCTTGCTGATTAGTTGACTTCTTCCCCACCCTGCCCCCAATCTTTTCAAGCCCTTCCATTCCATTTCAAAACTTCTGGTCTCTTCCTTCTATGGAAGCATCCAAAAGCTCATTTTCTCTGAGGAATATGGAACTGAATGGATCCCTTGGGTGGGGAGGGGGAGGGAGGTTGGCATGGATAAAGAATTACCCCACAGCCATGCAGCTTGGATGGTGGGATTCAAGGAATTGTGATGAGTCATTTGGGAAGATATTTCTTGGCAGGGGGAGGTTTTCCTGGTCTTTCTGAACTCCCTTGGGTAGGTGGTTGTCTAACTTTCCTATGGATTAGGAAGTTTCATGGTACATTTCCTGTGTCCCCGGCTCATTTTGCTATGTCAGCGACCCTACCCTAGGCTTTCCAGTTACTGGGGCTCTCAGTATCCAAGTAGCCCCAGTTCTCAATCCTCCTTATTATTCCCTTTCCCAGCACCAACTGCACTCTAAACTCACAGTTGTGGAGCTGATCTTAGAGAAAATAATAATGAGCAAATTGTTCTCTCTGCCTTTTGCTTTTTAGCAAAACATCAAAGAATCATGGAGAAGATAGGAGACCACAGGGAGGAGTGCTGGGAGCTAGTGATTGCAGGGGCCTCTGCGAGAGGGGAGAAGACTAGAATCATTGGATTACAACTGACTGTAACTCTCAGCTTTGAGAGGAGCCTCAGATGCCATTATAAACAATGTGGACCTAAGTATACAGCTCCCCTCTTACACCCACTTCTCACTTGGAGACCCAGTGACTGGGAATCCACTATTTCCCAAGCCTGCCCAGTGCAGCTTTGGGACAGCTTCCACTGTTAGGAAGTTTTTCTTGACTTTAGTAGAAAGATACTTCCCTACACTGTCACCCATGGTTCCCTTTTAGACTTTCTGGGGCCAAGTAAGAGAAACATCTTCCCCACTCAAGTCTTCTTTTCCCTAATTATTTCAGCTCATTCTCATATGACATGGCCTAAGTCCCTTTCAACACTCTCCTGCCTTCCTCTGGTACTTATTTGGTTTGTCAAAATACTTCCCAAATTGTAGTGTCAGAACTGAACACATGTTCTGAGTAGAGTATCAAAGGACAGCTCCCCTCCTTTTTCTGGACACTCTGTTTTTCTTAATTCACTCTATGGCCATGGTAGATTGTTTCAGCCTCCATGTTGACTCAGACTGAGACTTTGGTCTCCTAAGCGCCCATTTTTGCAGAGTCACCTGTACCCCCAATCTTTTTTTTTTTCAAATAAACTCTTGCATCACCATAGTTCCTTTATCCCGTTTCTGTGCGGTTGAATTTTTGAACCCAGATGTAGAACTTGACATTTATTCTTATTAAGTTTATTTTGTTAAATTTGGTCCTTCTGGATACATTCTAGCTTGACAATGCTTTTCCAAAAATGCAACAGCCAGATCTGCCCACAAAATTCCAGCTGTATCTGTCCAGGACAGAGGGTGGAAAGATGATCACATCCCTCATGGTAGCCACAATCTTGTGTGTGTGTGTGTGTGTGTGTGTGTGTGTGTGTGTGTGTGTGTGTAGCTCAAGATACCCCTTAGTTCTTTGAGAAACCAGTGGCTGATTCACTCAATCAAATGGCTGATTCTTAATGAGCTTGCAGTCCAGGGCCAAGAGTTTTGGATCATCAGGTAACTAAAGAGGAATCTTGCCCCACTGCATCTTTTAGGGAAGAGGAACAGGAGCTGCTCTGTTCATTTGGTTTCTAGGCTTGTTGGACAGTTACATGTTTTGCCCTGGGACGACAAGAGTTGTGAGGTAGGTAGAGAGGAAGGGAAGATGTCTATTGAGAAGTATCTTTCTTTGCCATGACAGACTTCTGGTGCCCAGCATTGTATCGGACTGTGTTCACAATTTACACAAAGCATTGCTAATGGGAATCCTCCTTGTGAGGACACCCAGACTATTCTATTCCTTGAAACACTGTTAATGAATAACAACGAAACCTCATTGTAAGGTCATTCAGCTGCTCACCCATTCTGAATAATTCTAAGAGGGTTCCCAGGAAACTGGCTACTCCTTACAATGGCATTTTGCCTAATAACATGTTTTTAAAGTAAAAATTAATGACTATAGGTGGGATATCCTTGTAAGGAGAGGAGAGCCTGTGGGATCAAAGAGCGTCCTAGGGTATTAGAGTTGTATAGTCCATTCCCAGGAGAAAGCTCTGGGCTGGGAGACAGACCTAACCTCTTGTCCTGACTCTGCTAGGAAATTGATATAGAACCTTGCACCAATCACCTTCGTTTTCTGGCTCTTAGTTTCTTTATCTATAAAAGGGTTGCGTTTGTGTGCTCTCTGAAGCCCTTTCCAGTTGTAACAGCTTTGTTCTAAGGCCCCTTGTAACTCAGTTTCACCATAATCAGGACATTCTATGTTCAAAGGTTTCTTCTAGATTATACCATGTTCTAAGATCTTTTTCAGCTTTGACTTTTTACATTCTCCGTACTACATTCTAAGTTTCCTTCCCGGTCTAATATTCGATGTTATAGGTCCCTTCCAGCTTTGACTTTCTGTATTCTATGTTGTAAGGTCCCTTTCAGCTCTTACCACATTCTGTGTTCTAGGTCCTTTTTGGCTTTGATATTTTATGGGTTAGTAAAAGGGATTTTCTCCAGCTTACACAGCACATCACAGTTGGTTGGTACAATTAGACCTAGAACCACAGTCTTCTGACTCTTCATCCATTTTCCTTCTCACTATTCTATATGGATTTCATCATTTAAGCCAAGAGGAACTGAACCCTCTAGGAGATGGCCTATGGGAAAGTTCATCCATCTACACCCTGTGCTACCAGGGGAGGGGAAAACACTGAATCTCATTTAGGAGGTTCAACCTTTCAGCTGTACTCCTTGAGGCATCCAGATTGCTTCTATAGAGTAGTAGGAGAATTTTTGAGTCTTTGGCTTTGGGGGTGAGAGTCAAAGTGATTTGGTCTCCCAAGGTCAGAAGGTACTTGGACTTTTTGTGTTCCCTTGGGTGAAACACCTGCTTCCTCTCCTCCCCAAAGATTCCCTTCTACTTTCACCAAACTTTTCCCTTTCTCATTGAATCTTATTCTCCGGGCATCCAGGAGGCTCAGCTGTGGCCTCCCCCTCAGCAGAAGTGATGCCAATTCTCAGATGACTAAGAGATCTTCTGGAGGCTCTTAGCCTTTCTCCCCTTACTCACTTGTCTCCTCCTCCTCCTAGCTGGTCCTGAAATGGAGTACACAATGCACACACCCACCCCTGCTCACTCTTACCCTTGGTCTTTGCCATCAGACAGCCTCCAAGCCTCCTTCAATACCCCACTTCAATACCCACAGCTCTGAATCATGATTTCCCCCAATACAAGCCAATATCTCCACACTCCTTTCGTGAGTCTACTTTTGGTACAGTAGAAGAAACATAGGCAAGAGTAGTAGCAAAGAAACCAGATTGGAAGCTGGTCTTGCCACTACCTGCCACAGGATCTCAAACCAAATTATTGCCCTCTCTGGGTTTCAGTTTCCTCATTTGTCAACTCTATAATTCTCTCTCTCTCTCTCTCTCTCTCTCTCTCTCTCTCTCTCTCTCTCTCTCTCTCTCTCTCTCTGTCATAGCAGGCAATGATAATCCCTTACCTGCTGCCCTCACAGGGCTGTTGTGAAGATCCAATAAGAATTATAATGAATGGGAAAACTTAAAAAACAAAATTATAGGATCATAGATTTAGGACTGAGCATCTTTTTACACATGAAGAAACTGAGGCTCAGAGAGCCTGAGTCTCACTGTCACCAGAGGCAAGCTTTGTCTTCTGACTCCAAGTCCAGGATTTTTCCCACTGGACCCAGCTTGTCTATCATTTCCCTTCTCATGAAAGCAATATTTTCATTGCTTTAGCTCTGAAAGGGATGTTGATGCCATCTAGTCCATCCCTCTTATTTTACAGATTGAGAAACTGAGTCCCAGACAGGAGAATTGACTTGCCTATTACAACAGGTAGCAGAGATGGGATTCAAACTCATGTCCCCTGATTTAGAATGCAGCCTTGTTTCTAGTCCAACACAATTTTTCTCCTCCCCCTCCATATCTGCCAACTTAAGGGTTGTAAACAGGGAGGGAAAGCAATACCTTCAGAACTCTGTGCCCTGAATCTGTTCATGTTCTACTGTAAACCATTTCAGATGCACCCCAGGCACATCTGTCTGCTGCTTTCCAGATGGCAGCCCCTCAGGAACAGGGACTTCAAGCCCTCCCATATGGACATCTCTGCAAACCTTGGGATCTACAGCTGTGTTTCATGCCTCCTACATGGGCACTGGGGGAGAGGAGGTCAGAGAAGAAGATGCCACTGGTCCTATCCTCAGGGAGTAGCCAGTCTGACTGGGGAGGCAGGAATCACACTGCTCCTTCTGCACAACACTGGGACTTTGCATACATCTGATGCCTGTTTCAGGTCTCTCCACTCCAATCCATCCTTGATCCAGTCATTAAAGTGACTTTCCTACGTCACAAGTCCAATTTTGTCACCCCTCTACTCAAGAAACTCCAGGGCCTCCCGGTTGCATCCAGAGGCAAATCCAAAACGCTCTTTTGGCATCCCAATCGCTGTATCACATAGCACTCTCCTTTCCTTTCTGTGCTCCTACGTCTTACTCCCTACCACATCCTCTTCCATCCTGTGACATGGCCTCCTGACCATCTCTCAGCTCTGGGTATTCCCCATGCCTGCAATGCCCTCTCTTCTCAACTCCATCTAATGATTTCTCTAGATTCCTTGGAATCCCAACTAAGCTCCCTTCTTCTACTGGAATCTTCCCCAAATCCCTCTTAATTTTAATGTCTTCTCTCTGGTGACCATTTCCTCTCTCATATATCATCTTGCTTTGCATGCATTTGCATGTTTTCTCCTCTATTAGAGGGTAAACTTCTTGAGGGCAAGGTCTATCTGTCTGTTTTTGTATCCCAGGCACTGGCATATAGTGGTGTTATCGTTGTTTAGTCATGTGTCTGACTTTCCAAGACCCCACTGGGGCTTTCTTGGCAATGGCACTGGAGTGATTGACCATTTCCTTCTCTAACTCATTTTACAGATGAGGAAACTGAGGCAAATGGGGATAAGTGACTTGCCAAGGGTCACACAGCCGGTGTCTAAAGCCAGATTGGAACTCATGAAGATATAGTAGGTACTTATTGATTGACTGACATCAGCCCCATGAGGGCAGGGGACCCTGTTTTGTCTAAATTTTGTACCCCATTCCATGCCTAGGACATAGCTTTGTATATATCAGGTCAGGGAATCACAGACTAGAAGGGACCTTAAAAGTAATCAAGTCCAATCCTTTCATTTTACAGAGCAAGAAACTGAGTCCTAGGGAAACTAAGGTAGTAAGTGGCAGAAATGGGATTTGAATTCAGGTCTTCCAATTCCAAATCTAGAACTCTCCTTAGTGTTCCATGCTGCCCATGTGTTTAATTGGAGAAAATTAAATTTATTTGAAGATAACCAATGGGGAAGAAAGGGAGTAAACACATATTAAGCACTAACCATGCACCAAGCACTATTCTTAGCACTTTACAAATATTATCTCATTTGATTGGCACAACAACCCTGTGAAGTAGGTGATATTATGATTCCCATTTTATAGTTGAAGAAACTGAAACAGGCAGAGGTTAAGTGACTTATCCAGGGCTACACAGCTAGGAAGTATCAGGTCAGATTCAAACTCAGGTCTTCCTGACTCCAAAGTCATAGGCTTAATAAGTCTGTGAGATGGGGGAGTACAAGGATTATCTCCTCTTGACAGATGAGGAAACTAAAGCAGAGACTGGTTAAGTCACTTAGTCAGGGTCACATAGTTAATAATGATGATGATGATAATGATGGTGATCATGATAACTTTATATGTCATGTTAAGGTTGCAAAGTGCTTTGCCTTCATTGCCTCATCTTATCCTTATAATAGCTCCAGGAGCTACATACTATTATCTTTCTCATTTTAAAGAAAAAGTCACTGAGGTTGAAAAGTCAGTAAGTAATCTGTTCAGGGTCCCACTAGTACATGTCTAAGGCAGGATTTGAATTCTGACTTTCCTCACTCCAAGTCCATGACTGTTTACTCTGCCACCAAAAAGCCTACTGTGTGTTAGAGCCAGGATCTGAACTCAGCTCTTCTGAGTCAAGGCCAGGGATCCTTCCTCTACACCTTGATATGGACAGCAAACACCAGAGGAGGCAGGGAAGTCAAGGAAGTCTAGGACGGTTGCCCAGAGGAGGCCATGTTCAAATTGGGTTTTGAAATGTTTAAGAATAAAGGGTCGATACCATTTGAATGGATAGCAAGGCCTGGATGGAAGGGAAAAGCATTCCAGGGAAGGGGTACAAAGGCTCAGTGGTGGGAAGGAGGTTACTGTGCAATATCATTGGCATAGGGCACTCCCAGGTGAGGGAATTCCCTCTATCAATGCATGTATCACTTCTTCCACTGAGTTGATTAAATGACTTGCTTCAGCATCACATGGTCAGTGAATGGCAGAGGCCCCTCCCTCACTCTGAGACTCCATCTCTAGCCACCAGGCCAAGCTGCCTCTCACTATTTTAGGGGGACAAATCAGGGCTCAGAGACATCAAAGTGCCTTGCTTAGGATCACACAGCTTGGAAGCATTCAAGCTGGGATTGGGAACAAAGTCTGACTCCAGCCATTGTTCCTTGGCTAAGGGGGAGCACTCTTTCCTGCCTGATTCCCCCTCCCCCACCTGCAGGACCTCCCTCAAAGCCAAGGTCAGCCTTGCCAGGGATTGGCATGCCCCCCCCAGGAAGCAGCTGTGACCCTGGCTGTTTGCTCAGGGCTGTCAGAAGTGACTGGCATCCATCCAAAAGGGATTAAGATCAGGGGAGTGAAAAACATAAAAGCTTGTGTAATTACAAGCCAAAAAAAAAATCAAAAGATTCCCTTAATAATTGATGGTGGGAGAGAGTAAGTATCTTCGCGTGCTTGCCCAGTGTGACGCATTGTCCCGTTTGGCGAAGACCCAGGGTGCCGGGCATCGCCAGCTCCACTTGGGCGGCTTCTCTGCCTCTAATTCCGTTCATAAATTATGGGATTTATAAAGAGGAAAGCAGGTGTCATGTCGCTCCTATAAACAGCTCGTTAGCAAAAAGTAACGAAGGTGGATATGAGCAGCTTTCTGCATGGATTTCTAGCTCTGTACCCCCGCTTTTCTCTCCCCACGCCCAACTGCCCCCACCTTCTTCTCTCTCTGGCTAGTTAGGGAGCAAGATGAATAGAGAACAGGTTGGAAGGAGGCTGGGCATGGCTGGCAGAGCCTTTTGGGCCTCGGGCTGCCATTTTGCGATGGAATGGAAGGAGAATTGGCACCACAGAATTGGGGTGATAACAGCCTGGGTGACCTCAGCAAAGTCCCTTAACCTTAGGCCTCAATTTTTTCCTTTGTAAAATGAGCAGCTTGGAAATGATTTCTAAGGTTTCTACAAGCTTTTGTCATGCCTGAGGATAGAGAAGGAGGAGCTATGGGGACACCCTGGCCAGGGGGAAAAGGCTGAATCATTCTTCTGTCCTGTATGGGTTGTGTTTTTTTTCTGGAACCCTAATATAAGGACATTAATTGGTCTTAGAGTCCAAAGACCTGCATTCAGAGAGTCCTAAATTTGGAACTAAAGGGCGATCTTAGAAGTTACTCAGTTGAACTCTTTCATCCTACAGAGGCCCAAAAAGGTGTGATTTGTAACAGGTGACATAGCTAATAAGTTATGGAGCCAGGATGCAAGCCCAAGGCTTTCCACCCAGGTGTGATCTGGTCCAGGCTTTGCCAGGCACTGAGTGACCTTAGGTGAGTCACTACCCCTCTGTGCTTTAGTTTCCCTATATGGAAAATAGAGGTGACAACCTTTGTCCTACTGACCTCACAGAGCTATTATGAGCATTCAGTGAGGTGATGTAGGAGAAAGTCATTTGGAAAGTCTGGGTGGGATACCAACCCTGGTTGCTGCAACAGGGAAAAGAGCACTAGACTGGGAATTAGAAATCCTAGTTCAATATTTGCTAGCTATATGATCTTGAGTATATCATTTCCCTTCTGAACCTCCATCATCATCATCTCTGTAAAATGGGGACAATAATATACTGTCTAAATTGGGAAAGTTCTTTGTGAGCTATGAATCCCTATCAAAAGGGGAGTTCTCATGATTATTGTCTTCATTGTTGGAATGAGAGAGTGCTAGCTGTTAGGCAGGGCTCAGTTTTCCTTCCCTACAATTCCTGACATCCACCCTTCTTCTCATCCCATTCCCTTCTATAAGCCCCCTCTCTACTGACCCATGGAGGAACTCCTTTGTTCAAGGCAGAAGTTTTGCTCTGCTGTGGAAGGGAAGGAACAAGGACTCCTGGGTTCCAGTCCCAACTCTACCTCAAATACACTATGTGGCCTTGCAAGTCCCCCAACACCTCTGGGCTTCAGTGTCTTCTGCCCATGGACAAATGACACCAAGTCCCCAAAGTGCCTGTGTGAGATGCTCCCACCCAGGAGGCACAAGGGAACTGCTAATCAAATCATGCCTAATGAAGCATCCATTGCCCAAGCTCACATTTTACAGTCCATTAATGAATTACTCCAGAATATTAGCACAGGCTGGAGAGGGGAGCAGAGGGAAATATGCAGGAAACCAAGGGGAGGTCCCAAGCTGCCAAGCACCACAGTCTCTCCTTCCTGAGATATCTATTTTCAAATACAGATGATGATGGTGGATGTGCTAATGGTGGATGACAGAATGATGGTTCTGCTGCTGCTACTAATCTGGATAGTGGGCATAATAAAGAAAAACTGAGACATAGTGAAAGAGTATTCAGGACACTTCCCCCCCTCCCCAATTTGCCATGTGACCTTGGGTAATTAATTTCCTTTCTTTGGATCCTGCTGACTCATCTATGGAAGGAGGTCATTGAACTAGATCATTTCTAAGGTCTCTTTTCACTTTAAGAATAATCTAGGAGGGTAAGTCTAGGTCATAAGTTTAGGGAAGGAAGGGGCCCTATGGACTACCTAGTCCAATTCCTTCATTTACCAGATGAGGAAACCAAGATTCAGACTATAAAATGACTTATGAAGGGTCATATAGGCGGTAAGTAGCAGATTTGAGCTTGGTGTTGATCGGTGTTGATACAAATGGAGATATTGAAGGTGATGGTCAAGATGGTTCATGATAATGAGGCTGCTAGGTGGTGCGGTGGATAGAGCACTGGGCTTGAGTCAGGAATACCCAAGTTCAAATCCAGCATTAGCTACTTACTAGCTGCATGACCCTGGGCAAGTCAAATTCTCTTTCAATTTCCCTAACTGTTAAATTGGGATAACAGCATGCACCTTGCAGAGTTGTTGTGAAGATCCAATGAGAGAGTATTTGGAAAGTGCTTAGCGCAGTACCTGGCACATAGTAGGCACTATATAAATACTTATTCCTTTCCCATGTTCTTCCCCCTTCCTTTCCCATGATAGTGAAATCAAGGATGGACAGAATGATGGCCATGATGATGATGGTTGTCATAGGGATGATGGTGATGGATATGATGATGATGATTGTCATAGGGATGATGGTGATAGAGGTGATGTTGGTTTAAGTAATGGGGATAGAGAAGTTATGGAGATATAGCAATGATAGTGATAGTAATGGACATGATAATGGTTGTCATAGAGATGATGGTGATGGAAATGATGATGGTTGTCATAGAGATGATGGCGGTGGAGATGTTGTTAGTGATAGGAATAGAGAGATTAGTGATCACAATAGGGATGATGGTGATGATACTGATGGTGATACAGGCAATGGTCTTGATGGTGATATGATAATAAGTATGGTCAAGAAAATGGTGATTCTGCTAACGATGGTGATGATAGAGATGATGATGGTCCTGATGATGATAAAAAAGACAGTCATGACCATGATTAGAGGTATGGAGATGACAATGATTTTTATGGTGGTGGCAAAGATCATTCCTGTGATTTTGATGATAACGATGGCGGTGATATTGACAATGGATGGTAATAATGAAAGTAGTGTTGATGAGATGACAATAAGAATATAGAGGCAGGACCACTTACCTAGAGAGTCAGGGGGAAAGAAAGGAATAATGAATCAGATAGGACTCACATATACTGGCTCTATGAAACTAGAGGGACCCATAAGACTACTTTGGAGACCAATCAAGCATTGCCAGACTACAAGTCAAGCATTACCAAGATATGCACTACTGTATGTGGCACTAGGGATACAATGACAAAAGAAATAACAAAGTCCTTTCCCTCAAAGAGCATACTTGGGATCAGCTCTGATCCTTGAACTGATTGATACAAACAATAGGCATATATATTGAACTCTACTTGCATCCCCAACCCTGTGCTAGGTTCACTTGGGGATATAGGAGAAAGGAAAGATACACTGTTTTCCCTTAAGTATCAGAAGCAGTTTGTGCACATTTGAAAAGATAAAAAAAATTGTATAAGATAAGAAAACAGAAGGTGTTTCATGGTAGGGTGTGCCAAGTGTCAGGCAGGGGAATGATCAATAACTGCTATAAAAGCACAGAGGGAAACACTGAGAGATAGGGTGATCATGGAGGGCTTCCTAGAGGAGATGAACTCTGGGTTTGACCTCTTAGGATGGGGAGGGATTCCACAGTCAGTATTCCTGATTGAGTCTAGTGATCTTTGGACTCTGACATGTTGTTTTCATGTTTGGATAACAATGGGAGCAGTCTGACTGGGCTAGAGGGTGAAGGCTAGGAAGCTGAGGAAGATGAGAATGGGAGATAATATTGTGTCCAGCCCTGGGAGCTGGGCAGACAAAACCATAGACCCTACCAACTGGGCAGAAAAGATCCTGCTTTGGAGTGAGCCTGATCTAGTGCCCCTTAAGGAAGAGACCATCAGAACCAGAAGCCCAGCCTGAAGGACAGAAGCACCAGGAGTTATTGCTAATCAATTTGTCTCCCACTGAGCAGCCTTAATGAGCTGGTGTAAAGCTATTCTTAATGAACCAGGTATTAACTAATGGGAGGACCTTCTCTCTGCTAAGCCAATCTATCTTCTCCAGGAGGGCTGGAGGTGGTTGATCCTTTCCTCGCTGGCTGAAACTGCGGCTTACTCCCATTCCTTGGTGATGAGATGTGTGGGGAATGGGGACTTCATCTCAAAGCAATTCCTCCTCGCCCTCCTTTCAAAGCTTCCTCTACATATTTATGACCCCTTTGACTCTCCTTCTAGGATTTCACACTCCTTTCTGTGCATCTTTGTGAGACAGGAATTCATTATCATTCTCTCTCTCTGATTCACGAGGAAACTGAGGCAAAATGAGAAGAAATTACTTTTTCCAATACCCTCCTCTGCTAGGGCCTTTCTTCTAAAATTACTTCCCATATATGTGTATATAGATGCACGTGCACACACATACATGTATAACACAATATAGTACATATATGTATAATATACTATACATAATATACATTATATGTTAACATGTATTACATGTATATTTACATTTATTACACATATATAGTGTATATAATATAATGTACATAAATGTTTGCATGTTCTTTCTTCTATTAGAATATCAGCTGCTTGTGGGCAAGAACCATGTTTTTTACCTTTCTTTGTATACCCAGGACTTAACACAGTGCCTGGCACATAGTAGGCACTTCATAAATGTTTGCTGACAGGGCTGACCTACATTACAAGTCTTTAAGCAGAGGCTGAATGAGTCCTCATCCAGGATCCCATGATTACAGAGGAAGTCACTTGGCCTCCCTGTACCTCAGTTTCCCTAAATGTAAAATGAAGGGATCAGACTTGATGGACTCTGAGGACCCTTCCAGCTCTAGCATCTCTCTGGAAATGAGGATGATGATGGTAACACTGAGGACAGGCATATTTAGAAATGGAAGGAGATGCTCTTCTGACTCCCCTATAGAGTCCCTGTTCAGCTACAGCTCAGGTCTCTTTCAACTCTGACACTGGATGATTCTGTGAAGCAGCTGTCCAAGGTTGCAGAGTTGCCGATCTATGTCCTGACTTCTGCCCTATGTTGTTTCCTATCTGTACCCCTGACACACTCTTCTATGGCTTTTCTGTTCCTTCCTGCCCTGTCATCTTCCAGGCTCCCAGGCCCCCAGGGAAATCCAGGACCAAATTCTAACTCTAGGAACAGCTTCTTCAGAAATCAGAAGAGTGAGAATGCCTCATGGGGAGCAGAAACGGGGGAGGTGGAGAAAGAAAATACACACACATGCACACATGCACACACACGCACACACCTTGTTATGACTATGAAGATGAAAAAATATGACAGCTGCGACATTCAGTCATTCTTAAAATGCTCGGTCTCTGATGCTCAGCGGAGCACTCTAAACACAGAGAAATCTCCTTTGCAATTGCCCGTCCATCAACTCCTGCTGGTGCTTCCTGTCCCCAGTCCCCATAGCCCAGAGACAGGTTAGGAGGATGGACCACTGACGATAAGTGAGATGATCAGTCAGGGCAATGGAAGCCCTCAGAACCGGATCCAGCAGAAAAATAGCTCACATTTCCCCAAAATTCTCAGGTTTACAAAGCACTTTTTCTACAATAACCTTGCAAGGAGGTGATGTGAGGATTGTTATCAGCCCCACTTCCCAGAAGAGGAAACTGAGGCTGAGAGATTCAATGACACATCCTTGATCACAGAGCTAGGAAGAGTAGGGGCTGGGATTTCATTCCAGGCATTCTGACTGACTTTGATAAGAAATAATCCTTATGTGGAGATGGGGTTTGGGGAAATGGAACCAGAGATGGGATAGATATCTTGGGGGACTGGGGATGAATCTATTCAACTCAAAGTATGTCATTATGTTCCCCCTTAGCACCGCAAGTAGGAACATGTTAGGGTAAGGAAGTGCTTAGTCCAAGGCCACACAAAGAGTTCCTGTCTTTCTGTCTTCTCCAACGTGTTCTATGCTTCCCTGTTCCCTATTTTCCTGACCTATTTCCTAAGTTAGGAATATCCTTCTATCTCCTTTCTTGCCTGTTAAATTCTTACTCATCCTCCAGCTCAACTAAGATGTCACCTCCTTCCAATAGCCTCCTCAGATTGCCCTGACAACCTTGGGTAGAGAGAGAAAAAGGTCTTTCCTCTCCTATTCCTGCTTCACACAGCTGGTCAAAGCTCCCCAAGGCCCTTAGCATTAACTCATCTTGTCCCTTGCTCAGATACCTCATGTAGCTCCGTATCTCCTAGAGGTTAAAAGACAAACTCCTTGGCTTGTTATTTTAAAACTTTCCATAATCTGGTTCCAGACCTATCTTTTCCATTTGATTCCATATTTCTTCCCTTTACTTACACTTCCCTCTGTCCAAACTGGACTGTGCATCTGCCTCGGACTTAGTTTGCCCTCTCCTGCACTAGATGTATGTGCCAAGCTGCCTCAGAAAGTCAGAAAAGACTCCACATTGTCTCTTGAAAGACTTGTTTCACCTGAAGCACAATATAGGGCCCAGCCCCACCAAAGTCTTTCCTGAGCCTCTTCCCCAGTCAAGAGTGAGCTCTGTCTCCTCAATTCTCCACAGAGATCCGTGTTCTGGTTCTCTGACGCTTAGCAAGTTACCTTGTGTCATGTACGAATCCAGCAATTAGTGCAATCCCTGGCACATAGTACGTCCTTTATTAAGAAAAGATTAAAAGAAATCTTCACCAATTGTTAATGCTTTCCATCCTTAACCTCCTTATATTTCTCAGTGTATTTAACATCCTTGTCCTCGTAAAATTGGGATATAAGCTCTGTAAGAGTAGGGTCTATTTTGACTTGTATCATATGCCCAGAGCTTAGCATAGTGCCTGATGGAAATTATCTGTCTGTCTGTCTGTCTGTCTGTCTGTCTCTCTCTGTCTCTGTCTCTCTCTCTCCCTCTCTTTCTCTCTCTCTCTCTGTCTAATCTATCTATCTATCTATCTATCTATCTATCTATCTATCTATCTCTGTCTGTCTAATCTGTCTATCTGTCTATCTATCTATCTATCTATCTATCTATCTATCTATCTATCTGCCTGTCTGTCTACTATCTATCTTTATATATACTCTGTATCTATTCATATATGTATTTGCTGATTCCTCCAAGTTCCTTGAGAGGAGGAATTGTGTTCATTCTTTACCTTTTGTTCACTAGCACTCAGTGCTGATCCATAGTAGGTGCTTATCCCTTGCTTTTTTGATTCAATGACTAGAATCAAAGACCAATCATTAGTGCGTAAATGTCAATTTGGAGGAGATGTTTAATGAAGTGCCCCAGGAATCCATCCTTTGGCCTAGAGCTCTTCAGCCTTTTTGTCATTATTTGGACGAAGGTATAGTTGCAATTACTTACACATTTCAGAAATAAGGAAGCTAAGAGGGATAATGGGCTGACAGAATAAGGTGTTATTTTTCAGCCATTTTCAGTCATGCCTGACTCTTTGGGACCCCATTGGCAGTTTCTTGGCAAAGATACTGGAGTGGTTTACTATTTCTTTCTCCAGCTCATTTTCCAAATGAGGAAACTGACACAAACAGGGGTAAGCGACTTGTCCAGGGTCACACAACAGGTAAGTGTCTGAGGCCAGATTTGGTCTCAGGACAATGAGTCTTCCTGACCCTATGCCCAGTGCTTTGTGCACTGTACAATCTAGCTGCTCAGGAACCACCTCCCCTGCCCCCTGCCAAATTTCAATAGATTAGACTGGTAGGCTAAATCTTATAGTATAGTAGGGAAGGGTGCAGGAAGAGGAACAATGGGAAATCAATGTAAAATCTAAAGTCCTATATTTGGGTTTAAGTAATCAACCTCATAGACATACATTTGAGGAGGTACGGCTAGACAATAGCTCACCTGAAAAAGATCCAAGGGTTTAAGTGGACCATAAACTCAACATAAGATGCCATTGGTTCTCTTTGAAAATGAAGGATGGACGACAATGATGAGTCAATAAGTGCAACATGGTGAATTAAAAAAACAAAGCTAATGTAATCTCAGGCTGCATTGCAAATGGTGGAATGTCGAAAATGAGGAAGATTACAGTCTTGATTGCCTCTCCCCAGGCAAGGCCACTTCTGGAGTATTGTGTTCAGTCCCGGGTGCCACATTTAAAAATAGAGTATTGAGAAGCTGGAGCTCATTCAGACCAGGATGACTAGAAAGGGGAGGGGACTAGGATCCCCTCCAGGCTAAATGACCTTGAAGGTCCCTTCCAGCACAGACATTTTATGATTACTATGATTATTGTTTTTGAGCTTAGAAAAAGTTCTCCATTTTGGGGAATGAAAAACAATCTTATTCCAACAAACTAAGATGCCCATTCCTTGTAAACCCACAAATGCTACGGCAAGGTGAGTTATTATTCTTACAAACAACATTGAAAGGCCAGCTGAATTTTCTTTTTCTCTCGGATGATGTGGATTTCAATTCTATGAACCCTAGGACACAGTTTGTCTTCTCATCTAAGGAAGCATTTTCTATTCATCACAGGCTCTGAAATAGGAACTGTGTAAATGAGGTACAATTGGATGACAAGACTGTCCCCATCTGAATCAGCCAGCCCTGGAATGTCCTTTTAAGGTTGCTTTTGTACCCATCTTCACCATGAGTGATTCTAAAGCTTGAGAAAGAAAAGCCCTGGTATCTAGTGCTGTTGTACTGATCACATTACCATGAGGAAGATAATGGGGCAACCCATTCATTAAGAGTTGAGTCCTGGGGATACAAAGACAGTAATGAATTAGCCCTTGACTTCAGGAAGCTTATACTCTATGAAGGAGGGAAATGACTTCAGGAGGGAGGGAGAGAGCAATAACAAGTGGGGAGAGGGTCAAGAAAACCTTCTTATAGGAGATGGTATAAGAACTGAGCCTTGAATAAAGTTAGAGATTCTAAGAGATGAAGGAGGGGCAAGGGAAGAGTGCATTCCCACTATGGGGGACCATCCTTGCAAAGGTGCAGCATCTGGAAATGGGATGCCAAGCTTAGGGAAGGACAGGGAGGCCAGTTTAACTAGCAGGAGGGTAAGTGAAGGGGAGCAACAACATGAAATCAATATGGAAAGGTAAGTTGGATTCCGACTATGAAGGGTTTTCAATGGGAAACTGTGTTTTATCCTAAAGAAAATAGGGGCTCCCAACCTGGAGCATACATCCCTCCAAAGGATATGAGAGGTTATCAAGGGGATACAAGGAATATTTGGTAAATAATGACCATGCTATCCTATTGAAATATTCTAGAAAATCTTCATTGATTTTTCAGTCAATGCTAAGTTACAGAAGTTTTGGTGTTCCTTTGAAGAAGAAAAATTAATCTATTACTTAATTTGATTTCTTCTAGGCATATGAATGGCAAACTCTCAAATTTATTTCCCTTCACACTGAACAGGGAACTTGGGAAAGTTGACTGGAAAGCCCAAGTGCATAGGAACCCCAAAAGGTTGGGAACCCTTGGATAAAGGGTTCTTGAGCAAGGGAGAAATATATGCTTTAGTAAGATAGAAGCCTAGAATGCATTGATCCAAGGCTGGAAGATACCTTAGAGGCCATCTAGTACAATCCTCTCACTTTACACATGAGGAAACTGAGGCTTAGAGAGGGACTTGCCCAAGATTACACAAGTGATAAGTGTGAGGGGGTGGAATTTGAACATAGGTGAGGATGACAAGGATGAGGTGGAGGAGGAGGAGGGGGAGGGAAGAAGGAAGAAGATAAGGAGGATGAGGAGGATGAGGAGGAGGGTGAGAATGAGGAGGAGGAGGAGGGTGAGGATGAGGATAACTTTGAATTAGAATGTTTAAAAGTTTATAATATAGTTTTCCTCCTGACAACTCCAGGGCAAGTATGATTTCTCCCATTTCATAGAAGGGAAACCTGAGGCACAGAGAGAAGACTCACATGGATGTTGTGAGGAAATATCAACTACCACAATATTCTAGGACATTGATATTAATATTCTACAACTTTCCAGGCCATACAGCCAGGAAATGCCAGAGCTGGACTTGGATTCCCAGGCCAGAATTTTTGGGTCAAAACTCAGTTTCCTTATCTGGAGACCGGGCTTAACTACTTGCACTGTTTACCCTGGCACGTTGTTAACTTTGGAGTTTTACATCTGGCTCTGCCACTTACTTGGGTGATGTTAAGTATATCATGCAACCCCTCCCCTCCGCCCCAGTTGCCTCATCTGAAAAATGAGGAGATATCTCTGAGCTGCCTCCCAGCTCTAAATCCAGGACCTTAAATCTCACAAACCTTAAACCAAAAAAGAAATGGAAATTATTATGTGTAAAACTATAGACTGCTGTGTGTTGATAACATCTCTTTAATCATGAAACCCACATTAGAAATATCATGCCCAAACAGCTGCTCATTCAGGAAGGGAAAGGGATGGTCATTCAAGTCTTCCTGCAGTAAAGACTCAAAATTATCCCTCCTTCCCTCTATTTCCCTCTCAGAATCCTCTCTTTCAAAGTCCCAGACTCTCCTGTGTCAACCCCTATATATGGGCACCTCTCTACCATGTCTCTGGACCAGAAAAACCCAGTGATCATTGTGGGGTACTGGGAAATGCATGATAGGAGTCACAGGGTCTGGGTTCCTTAAGTGTGACCTTAAGAAGGTTACTTCCCCTCTTTGAGCCCCAGTTTTCCCATCTCTCCACTGAGGGGCTTGGAATAGAAAGGCCTTAAAGTTCCTTTCATTTCTGACATCTGGTGGTTTGGTTCCTTTTTGTTACTGAGTCGTTTCAGTCATGTCCAATGCTCCATGACCCCATTTGGGGTTTTCTTGGCAAAGACACTAGAGTGGTTTGCCATTTCCTTCTCCACCTCATTTTACAGATGAGGAAACTGAAGCAAACAGGGTTAAATGACTTATCCAAGGTTACACACTAGTAAGTATTTGAGACTAGATTCAAACTCAGGAAGTTGAGTCTTCCTGATTCTAAGCTCAGCTCTCTAGTCACTGAGCAACCTAGCTGCCCCGATATAGTTTCCTACCTCTTGACAAAAAGGGTAAGAGAGGATGAAAAAAAGAAGAGGAGAAAAAAATGAGAACCTGGTATCTTCTGTGCCCTGAGACCCTTGCCTCCTGGGAGAAGCCAGAAAGAAGGTTAAGGTCTGACTCAGACTGGACATGATGCACTAGATTAAAGGGATCTATCTTAGAAACCATCAAGTCTAAACCACTTTACAGCAGAAGAATCTGAGGTTCAGAGGAGTCAAGTTCCCAAGTTCACATAATGAGTCAATGGCAGATTGGAAACTAGAACAGGGTCTTCTGCCATCCCACCCCTCACCCCCACCCCTGGCCCCATGTAGGGGTTTTATTATGACACCAGCAATGTCAGACAAGAACACTAGGGTGAAAGACTCCTATCTCTTGTTATCCTCAAGTTTTTGCCTTCCCCCAATACCCTCTGGCAGCCCCATGCCTGAGCTAGAACCCAGGTCCCTTGTAGAGAGAGAGAGACAGAAACAGAGAACCAGGATCTAAAGAGAACAGTTGGGTAAAGTTTCACATTTAATTGGTGAGACTGAATTAAAGAGGCATATGTAAATGTGTGTGTGTGTGTGTGTGTGTGTGTGTGTAGTGTGCTATGTGTAGAGATCATAGCTCAAGACTGATCTTGAGCTGATATCTGAAGTTCATCAAGAAAAATGAACAAACTCAAAACCTGCTTCCTTTCAGACTCCCACTCCCAGGGCTAATTGCTCCTTGTTAAGGGAGGCCTTCTGCTGCTCTCCTAGCCATTGGTAAATGATAGTATGTTTGCATTTCCATAAGTAGGCCTGAACTTCACAAGTCTCTGCATTTCCCACTGGGGAGCCAGGCTTAGCAAATATACTTAGACAGAGTTAACAGCTTTCTTGTAAACAGGTGGCTTTAAGAAAAGAAGGGTAAGTGGAAACAAAAAGACTGGATTTGTTTATTGTCCTTTCCTCATTATGGACACTAGTCAGATGATATTTAGTATGTATATATAAGGTAAGACTTCAAAACAATATGAGAGTGCATGTCACAGAATTCAGAGTTGGAAAGGAAATCACAGGTTGTGTAGTCCAGTCCATCCATAAGAGATCCCTGCCATAAGATGCTCCACATATGGTCCTCTGTTTGAAGACCTCCAAGGGAGGGGAAGCCATCATCTCATGAAGAAATCCATCCGTTGAGCTTGCTACAAAGATTTTGCAAAGTCTCTTTACAGCTTCCCCCCATAATTCTGGATTATGCCATCTGAGGCCAATCTCTAATCTAATCTCTCTTTCCCATGCCATCCTTTCAAATATTTGAACACAGCTCTTATTTCTCCCCTTAGCTTAAAAATATGCCTGGTTCAACTTTTCACGCAAATAAAGTCAGATCTAAACAATTAGAAAAGCATCAGTTGCTCATGGGTAGGCTGAGCTAATATAATAAAAATGACAATTCTACCTAAATTAATTTACTTATTCAGTGCCATACCAGTCAAGCTACCAAAAATTTATTTTATAGAACTAGAAAAATAATAACAAATTTCATGGAAGAACCAAACGTTCAAAATATCAAGAGAATTAATGAAAAGAAATGCTAGGGAAGATGGTCTAGCCATACCGGGTCTTAAACTGTATTATAAAGCAGCTTTCATCAAAACCACCTGGTACTGGCTAAGAAACAGAGGGATAGGTCAGTGGAATAGATTAGGTACACAAGACACATTAGTTAATGACTATTAACTACCTATTAATAATCTACTAGTTGATAAACCCAAAGATCCCAGCTTCTGGGACAAGAACTCACTATTTGACAAAAACTGCTGGGAAAACTGGAAAATAATATGACAGAAACTGGGCATAGACTACCATCTTACACTGTAAACCAACATAAAGTCAAAATGGGTATGTGATTCAGATATAAAGGCTGATACTATAAGCAAACTAGGAGAGCAAGGAATAATTTACCTGTCAGATTTATGGAGAATGGAAGAATTTATAACCAAATAAGAGACAGAGAACATTATGAGGTGCAAAATGGATAATTTTGATTACATTAAACTGAAAAGTGTTTGCACAAAGAAAATCGATGCTATTGGGAGGGAAGAAGAACATTGGGAAAAAATTTTGATAACCAATGTCTCTGATAAAGATCTCATTTCTAAAATATATAGAGAATTGAGTCAAATGTATAAAAATACAAGTCATTCCCCAATGGATAAAAAGTCAAACCGGTTTTCAGAGGAAGAAATTAAAATGCCCTAAATGTCTATTGATTAGAGAAATATAAATTGAAGCAACTCTTAGGTACCACATCACACCTATCAGATTGGTTAACATGACAAAACAGGAAAATTATAAATACTGGAGAAGATGAGGGAAAATTGGAACACTAATGCATAGTTAGTGGAGTTGTGAACTGATCCAACCATTCTGGAGAGTAATTTGGAACTATGCCCAAAGGACTATAAAAATGTGTATACCTTGTAACACCACTTCTTGGACTGCATCCCAAAGAGATCATAAAAATAGGAAAAAAGGACCCTTATGTACAAAAATTTTTATAGCAGCTCTTTTTGTAGTGGCCAAAGACTGGAAATTGAGGAGATGCCCATCAATTTGGGAATGGCTGAACAAGTCATGGTATATGGTTGTGATGGAATACTATTGTGCTATAAGAGATGATGAGCAGGTGAATTTCAGAAAAATCTGGAAAGACTTACATAAACTGGGGCGGAGTCAAGATGGCGGAGTAGAAAGACACACATTTGTGAGCTCCGAACCCACAGCCCATAGATTTAATGTAAGAAGAGCCCCCCAGAAGTTCTGGATCACTGCAGGGGGTGCAGAAACATAGTGGAAGAGATTTCCATTCCAGAGAGCCCTGGAGAGCCGTCCCCAGGGTCCGTCGCGCCCCAGAAAGTGGACCCCACCCCAGCGCTGCCCTGGCCACGGCCCCAGAGAAGCCGATCCGAGCAGGCTTCAGGGACGGAACCTCCAGTGGCCAGGAAGGTCCCTCCACCCACAGACGCTACAGGTCAGTGAGAGACACGCTTGGGCGGACCAAGAGGGGAGCGGGGTGTCTCCGTGGCTCAGGCCCCCTCGGGAGGAAGTGGCGGAGGCAGAGGCGAAAGCGGTGGGGGAGGCAGCGGCTGGGGGCAGCAGCGGAGGCAGGGCAGCGCAGCAGCAGTGGCAGCCGGGGACTCCCCCAGCAGCAGGCAGGATCTTCATTACTGAAAGTCTCTGCATAAGCCACCTGAAGGAGCTGAGCCTGGGAGACGGCCCTGCCCCACCTGCTCCATTTCTGAAGGTCTCTGCATAAAGACCCTGAGGAAACTGAGCCTGGGAGGCGGCCCTGCCCCCACCCCAGCACCAGAACTAAAGCTCACATTGAATAGCAGCCACGCCTGCCGTGGAAAGCCCATTTGAATCTCAGACCCCAAGCACTAGCTGGGCGGATTTAGGCGGGGGTGGACAGGAATCTCAGAAGACAAGTAACTGGCTGGGAAAATGACTAGAAAAGGGAAGAAAAATAAGACTATAGAGAGTTTTTTCGAACAGATGCAAATGATCCCGACTTTCGGATCTGACGATGACGAGGACATATTCTTGCCATCAGGGAAAGACGTGGAGGGTGGGTCCTCGGTACCCCAGACATCCCAGGGGGATGTTGGGTGGGCTCAGGCCTTGGAAGAGCTCAAAAAGGATTTTGAAAAGCAAGTTAGACAGGTGGAGGAAAAACTGGGAAGAGAAATGAGAGAGATGCAAGAAAAGTATGAAAAACGGGTCAATACCTTGGTAAAGGAGACCCAAAAAAATGCTGAGGAAATTAACACCTTGAAAAATAGGCTCACTCAATTGGCAAAAGAGGTTCAAAAAGCCAATGAGGAGAAGAATGCTTTCAAAAGCAGAATTAGCCAAATGGAAAAAGAGGTTCAAAAGCTCACTGAAGATAATAGTTCTCTCAAAATTAGAATGGAACAGATGGAGTCTAATGACTTTGTGAGAAACCAAGAAATCACCAAACAAAACCAAAAGAACGATAAAATGGAAGAGAATGTGAAATATCTCATGGGAAAAACAACTGACCTGGAAAATAGATCCAGGAGAGACAATTTAAAAATTATGGGAGTACCTGAAAGTCATGATCAAAAAAAGAGCCTAGACATCATCTTCCATGAAATTATCAAGGAAAACTGCCATGACATTCTACAACCAGAGGGCAAAATAAGTATTGAAAGAATCCATTGATCACCACCTGAAAGAGATCCAAAAAGAGAAACTCCTAGGAACATTGTGGCCAAATTCCAGAACTCCCAGCTCAAGGAAAAAATCTTGCAAGCAGCTAGAAAGAAACAATTCCAGTACTGTGGAAATACAATCAGGATAACTCAAGATCTAGCAGCTTCTACATTAAGGGATCGAAGGGCGTGGAATAGGATATTCCAGAAGGCAAAGGAACTAGGACTCAAACCAAGAATCACCTACCCAGCAAAACTGAGCATAATACTTCAGGGGAAAATACAGTCTTTCAATGAAACAGAGGACTTTCAAACATTCTTGATGAAAAGACCAGAGCTGAAAAGAAAATTTGACTTTCAAACACAAGAATGAGAAGAAGCATGAAAAAGTAAACAGCAAAGAGAAGCTTAAGGGACTTACCACAAGTGAACTGTTTACATTCCTACATGGAAAGACAATATTTGTAACTCTTAAAACTTTTCAGTATCTGGGTAGTTGGTGGGTCCATACACACACATGTACACAAATGCACGCACACATACATACACACATGCATACACATACAGAGACAGAGAGCACAGATTGAATTGAATAGGATGGGACCATATCTTAAAAGAAATTAAGGTAAATGGTGAGAGAGAAAGGTAGTGGGAGGAAAGAGGGTGAAATGGAATGGGGTAATTATATGTCATTTAAGAGGCAAGTAGGAGACTTTTTAGTGGAGGGAAAAAGAGGAGAGCTGAGAAAAAAAAACCAAGAAGTTTACCCTCATCACATTTGACTAAAGGAAGGAATAAAATGCACACTCATTTTGATATGAAAACTTATCTTACAGTATAGGAAAGTAGGGGAGAAGGAGATAAGCAAGGGGGGGGATGATGGAAGGGAGGGCAAAGGGAGGAGGAAGCAATTTGAAATCAACACTTGGGGAGGGACAGGATCACAAGACAGAAGAGAAACAATGAGGGGCAGGATAGGATGGAGGGTAATTCAGTTAGTCTTACGCAACACGACTATCAGAGAAGTCATTTGCAAAACTACACAGATATGGCCTATACTGAATTGCCTGCCTTCCCAAAGGGAATGGGTGGGGAGGGAGGGATGGGGAGAATTTGGAGCTCAAAGTTTTAGGAACAACTGTTTAGTATTGTTGTTGCTACTAGGAAAGAAGACATACAGTTAATGAGGAATAGAAAGTCATCTGGCCCTACAGGAGAAAAGAGAAAATGGAGAGAAGAGAAGGGAGGGATGACAGAAGAGAGGGCAGATTGGAGATAGGGAAAATTAGATTGCTTGGTGTATTGGGGTGGGGGGAGGGGATAAAAGGGGAGAAAATTTGTAACCCAAAATTTTGTGAAAATGAATGTAAAAAAAAGTTAAATAAATATTAAAAAAGACTTACATAAACTGATGATGAGTGAAATGAGCAGAAATGAGAGAACTCTGTACACAGTAACGACCACACTGTGCAATGACTAACTTTGATAGACTTAGCTCTTCTCAGCAATGCAAGGATCTAAGATCATTCCAAAAGACTCATGATGGTAAATTCCATCCACATCCAGAGAAACAACTATGGAGTCTGAATGGAGATGGAATCATATTATTTGGTCTCTCTCTTTTTTGTTTTGCTTTTTCTTTCTCATGGTTTTTCCCATTTGTTCTAATTTTTCTTTACAACATGACTAATGTGAAAATATGTTTCATAAGAATGTGTATGTAGAGCCTTTATCAGATCCCATGCTTTCTTGGAGAGTGGGGGAGGAAAGAGAGGAAGAGAAAATTTAAAACTCAAGAGCTTATGGAAATGAGTTTTAAAAACTAAAATTAAATAAATTAATTTAAAGGAAAAGAAAAAAGATGTGGTTCCTACAACCAGTCCTTATATGATATGACCTCAAGACCCTTTATCACCCTTGTTGCCTTCTTCTGACAACTCTCCAGTTTGTCAGTGTTCTTAAACTCCAGAGCCCACACAGAACTGCATACGGCACCCCAGCTGAGGTCTGATGAGGGCAGAGCTCAGTGGAATGATCACTTCCCTGTTTCTTGATGCTGTGCCCTTCTAAATGTAGCCCAAGATGGCATTAACACCTTATCTGTCCCATCACACTCCTAACTCATAATGTGCTTGCCTTCTGTTAAAACCACCAAATAAGATCCCTTTCAGAACTCTTACCTACCTAGGTCTCTCTCACATGTTTGTGGCATTGATTTTTTTGGATCCAAGTGGAAGAATTTACATTGATTCCTATTAAATTTCATGTTGTGTTCAGTTCAAAGCTCTAGCTTTCCCTGATCATTTTGGATTCAGCCCATTAGAGTTCCATTTCCAACCCCCTCCCCCTTCAGCAGACTTTGTCCTTGTGGTCTAATTTCAGGGATGCTGGATCCCCAATATCCCCTGCCCAATCTTTCTCCAATTTCTCCCTGATGCTTTGAATTCCACTATTAGATATTCATCTATTTTTTCCAAAGGTTTAATCCCTGTTAAGTGATAAATATTCCATTTTAATTATTGATACTTCATATGGGAAGGAAAGATCTGAGAACAGATGGATTGGGAAAAGGGAGAAGAATTCTTTGAGAGCAATGGGTGGTGCACTGAACTTAGAAAGGAGAACTGGATGGGGGTGACTTAGAAGCAGCAGGGCGGTGTGGCAGAACAACTGTCTGGAGCTGGGTTCAAATCCCACCTCTGACAACTTCCTGGTCATATGTGTGTGGACAAGTCCCCCACCTGCCCTGGGTCTCATTTTCCTCTATTGTAAAATGAAAATAATAATGCTTCTAGGACTGTGGTGTAGGGCTCAAATAAGAAATTTGCATAATAAGCACTTTATAGACCTTAATGAGCTGAATAAATATCATCTATTGTTATTATTGCAGCCTGAAGGCATAAAAGTCTAGGTTTGCCAACTTTACAACTTAGTCATGGGCTTGGAGATCATCACTTAGTCCACTGACTTGCCTATAGCACTGAGGTTTTCAAAGCAATTCCCCAGCTTCCCCCCTCCACAACAGCATCCAGTGCAGTTGATAGTTGAGGATGATTATTCTCTTTTTTACAGAAGAAATGGAGACTCAGAAAAAGAGAATTGACCCATCCAGGGTCGCGCAGCTCAGAAGTGAGAGGGCTGGGATGTGTGCCCATATCCCCAGACTGTGAGTCCAAGGCTCTGGCCCACGCTCCCTTACCACCAAGCCCATGTTTCTAGCCATGATGTATCTGTTCAGACAAACTCCCCACCAGCCCACGTGGATGCGTGTGCTCTCTCTCACAGCGCTTCAGGGACAGTGTGCCATTCTCCATATTGGTGCACAGCAGTGTGGGCATACACACATCCATTCTATACCACTGCAGGTATGACTGCCACTAACATGGTGTTGCCATAGCAACCAGCAACCCCCTCCCCCAAAAGGAGTGGGGAACTGGAGGCCAGACTTTCCAAAGAAGAGGAGAAACCACAGCTTGTTCAGCCAGATTTGGGGTGGCCCAGCGAGTATTCTATCCCTGCTTCATCTCCTCCACAGCTCCGGGAGGATGGACAAGGTAGTGGAAAGAGCCATCAACTCTTGTCAGGACACCTGGTTCCTATCCTAGCTCTCACACCTAGGAATTACAGACAGTGGGCAAGTCACTCTCATTTGGGCTACAGTTTCCTCCTCCGCAAAAGGGAAAGATATGGGGGAGATGAGACCTTGAAGGTCCTTCCGCCTCTTAATCCTAGAAATGACTAATAAGCAACCTGCTGATCTCAGGCTTGCTGGGGGGGAAATGCTTTCCAAGCTGTCATCAGAATCAGACCAAGTACTTGCATCACCATCATTCAGGTCATGCTCTCTAAGTGACTCTGGGACATAGCGAGGAGAGCACCCAGCCACAGGGAATGGTCATAGCACACTCTGAATACCAGTCTGGCTGTTGGTTAACTCTGGGGCCAGCAGCAGTAAGGCCTTTAACTGCTCCCAGTCTATTTCCTCATATGCAAAAGAAAGTCCTTGAAACAGATGATCTCTAAGGGCCCTCGTGATGCTGAGGTTCTCTGTTTGGAGGCCCCTCCCAGCTCTGACATCCAATGTTCTAAGGTCCTTCCCAGCTCTGACATTCTCTGTTCTAAGGCCCTTCCCTCCCACATTCTCCTTTTTGTGTTCTGAGGAATCTTTTAGTTCTGATATTCAGTGTTGTTTTAAGACCCTTGGACAATCCATGTTCAGTATCCTAAAGGTTCTTCCCACTTGGTAATTCTGTGTTCTAAATGCCTGTGTAGCTTTGATGTTCTGTGTTCTTTTTTCCAAAATCTTTTCTTGCTCTGGTATTTTGTGTTCTAACACTCCACCCAGGTCAACAGTCTGTATTCTCTGCTCTAAGGCAATTCTGATGTGCTATATTCTGATTTGGGGACACAGGGCAATCTCCAGGAGGTGGGCCATCGAGAAGAAGAGGAAAGGGGCATTGGGAGAACAGCTGTTGGGAACTTTATGTTTCTGCCCTACATTGTCCTTGCCAACAGGTTTAATAGTCCTTTTTGGGGCGGGGGAAAGGTTCTAGGGGGGATTCCAGGTCAGCAACAAATATAGTTTCCCTCAAGAATATTTCAATTCCTGACTATGAAAGGGGTTTCCACAGTCCATTCAACACAGACTGTGACTTTGCAGATAAAATAATCACTCAGGCATCTGGAAATATGATGTATGAACCTGGCAGCCTCCAAACTCACACTCTTACCCCAGTCAATCTGTGTCATTCATAAATAGGCAGCTAGGTGGCATTGTGGACAGTGGTGGAATCAGGAGGACCTGTGTTCAAATTTGACCTCAGACATTTACTAGCTGTGTGATCTGGAGGGATCAGACTCCTTCAAACTCAGTTTCTTCAGCCATAAAAAAGGGATGAAAATAATGTCTGCCTCCCAGGGTGGTTGTGAGAATTAAGTGAGATTATATGTAAGGAGCTTTGCAAACCCTAAACCCATATAAATGCTAGTGATGATGATGATGAGGAGGAGGAGGAAGATGTCATCCCCTGGGTTTCTCATGCAGGAGGTGGAAACAGTAGGAGTCAGTAACAAACAAGGGTAGGCAAGAAGTGAAGAGAATGAAGCAGTTAATAAAACACTTGGCAAACAGAAGCAAGTGGTAAAGCTGGGTGTGAAGTCAACAAGCATTTATAAGTGCCTACTGTATGCAGGCACTGTGCTAAGCACTGGAGATACAAAGAAAGGTAAAAAACCCAACCTCAGTCCCAGTTCTCAAAGAGCTCCCAGTCCAGTGGGGGAGACAACATGCAAATAATTATTTACAGAAGAGATGCACACCGGATGTACTGGAGGTCATTTCAGAGGGAAGGGCCCAGCATTAAGGGGGATTAAGGAAGCCTTCCTGAGGAAGGATTTTAATTGAATCCAGAAAATAGAGATGAGCAGAGAACTCCTTCCAGGCTTGGGGGATAGCCCCTGAAAACGCTTGAGTCAGAAATGGAGTGTTCTGTGCAAGAAATGGCAAGGAAGGCATGGATCCCAGATTGTGGAAGGGGGTACTGTCTAAGAAGGCTGGAAAGGTGGGAAGGAGCTAAGTGACCAAGGTCTTTGAAAGTCAAACAAAGGGTTTGTATTAATCCTGGAGGTAACAGGGAGTCATGGGAATATATTTAATGGCAGGGTTGTGGGGGGCAGGGGAGGTGACATGGCCAGACTAGAGCTTAGGATAGATTGAAGTAGGGAGAGACTTGGGGCAGGTGGACCCCTCAGAAGCTGTCATGATAGTTCAGGTGTGAGGTGATGTGGGTGGGGGCTGTGTCAGAGGAGGGAAGGGAGAATATTCCAGGAATGTTGCAGAGGTAAAATTGACAGACCTTACCAACCAACTGGATATAGAGGTGGTGGAGGTGGGAAAGAGCCTGAAGAATTAAGGATGACACCTAGAACATGAACTGGGGGACTGGAAGGGGAGTGGTACTCTTGGTAATAGGAAGGAGCTAAGGAAGACAGAAGGTTCTAGGGAAAAGTAATGGATCAAGTTTTGGGCCGCTTGGATTAAGATATCTATAGGATATTCCATTTGAAACGTGTAATAAGCAATTGGCGATATGAGACAGGTTAAGATGGAGATGAGGGCTGGGTAAATGGACCTGAGCATCATCCTCATCAAGATGGTAATTGAATCCATGAGAGCTATTGAGCCCATCCAGTGGAACACTATAAAGGGGGAAGAGGAGAGGTCTTAGCACAGAGTCTTGGAGGATACCCATCATTGGTGAACATGGCCTGGGCAAAGATCAAGCAAAGAAAGAGGAATCAGACAGGCAGGGGGAGGACCATCAGGAGTATGGGCATGAAAACTTAGCAGTGAGTGACAGAGACAGAGCTCAGGAGGCCTGGCACTCAAGATTTCTGGGTATTCCTATCAGAGCAGGGGTCCTGCCCAGGTGGGCTCTGATCCTTTGGTGGAACAGGAAGGATGAGTGATTACTGGGAAGAGAATTGGGGGAGTTGGGATCTAACCAAGGGGAAGAGTGGAATGAACTCAGGGTAAGTGATTTTATAATGGATAGAATGCTGAATTTATGGTCAGCAAGACCTGGCTCAGACACTGACTAGCCATGTGACCATGATCAAGTCAATTCATTTATTTGTGCCTTAGCTTCCTCATCTGTAAAATGAAAGATTCTATTCAATGCCCCTTTCAACTAGAAATCTATAGTACTTGCCAAGTCTCATTCAATGGTCCTATATTTTTGCCAGTGACTGATTTCAGCAACAACAGCTAATACTTTCTCCCTCCAAAAATGACTTTTGGTTCTTTGGGTTCATGTAGTATTCCCCACCCCACCCTTATATTTCCATAGGATAGAAGCTTCTTGAAGGCAGGAATTGTTTAAATTTTGTCTTTGTATCATACCCTCTGCCCACCACAGTGAGATGTACACAAACAGGTTCTTAATCAATACTTGTTGAATAAATGAAGGAAGAAACAGATCACAAGAGTGTGGATGGCTCTATGCAGGTGGTCCCCACTCCTGAGAAAAGAACACACACAGACACGTACACACATACACATTCCTTAGGCATGTGAGATGCATCACACAGTTGAGCGTGGCAGTTTCTTGAGAGCAATAACTGTACATTATTTACCTCTAATAAATAGAGATGTGCTAAGTGTACACCTCCTGACTATTGTAGACTGTATCTGACCAATTGACTGTCTATCTGACTGATTCTCTATCTATCATTCTGTCTATCTGATTGACTGACTTGCTGTCTGACTTTTTCTTTGATTGACTGATGTTGCCTATATCTACCTGATTGTCTTTCATCAACTTACTTGCTGTCTGTCCAACTGTCTGTCTCTGATTGGCGTTGCTGGCTATGTGTCTGTCTCTGATTGACTGACTTGTCTATCTGTTTATCTGACCATCTCTCTGATTGATTTGCTGTCTGACTATCTCTTTGATCGCTGTCTGTCTAACCATCTAAATGTTGAACTGTCTGTTTGATTGACTGCCACCTAGAATTTAGAGATATCCAAAGCACATTCACATACCCTGCCTCCTTATGACCTCTCAAGTTTTTCTGTTGTCCAATGTATTTTATGTATAATTATAATTCTTTCCCCACCACCAAATAAACCCCAAACGAATTATCATAACCATGCAATTAATCCCATTTCTATTTATTTTACACACAATCAAATCAAGGGTCCATTCTCTTCCCTTCCTGCATTTCCAAGGATGATTGAAAACATACCTAGCCAACCATGAGATCAAAAAGCCTCATCTTCTAAGCACCAGCCTAGCTGGGTACCACAACCCTGCAAGGAAGCTGGGTGGGCACAGAATAATTACTATCACCTAATGAGATAATGTATATGTAAAGTGCTTTTGTGAATCTTAAAGCAGGAAAATGTTCACTTAAAATGTTCCCCTATTTTCAGGTGAGGGAAACTAAGGCCAAGTAGTATACATGATTTGGTTAAGGTCACATAGTAAGCTGAGTTCAGAGCTGGGACCAGAGTTTGTCTCCTGTGCCCTGTACCAGGACTCTTTGCACTACACCATCCTGTGTGGCCCATACAGCCAGGGGACCTTAATCGATGCTTATTGAATAAATGAAAGAATGAAGGGCAGGGATGCAAGAGTGAGGAGAGAGGGTTGGGGAGAGGACCCACAGGAATTAGAAAGCACCATCCCTACCACTTAGGGAATTTCCCCCTTAACTAGGGGGACAGGCTAGGAATACAAGAATCAAAGATCGATATTTAAATTCATTGATCAGTTTCCATTGGAGTTGGTCAAGGAACCAGGACTTCCTGGAACATGGGAAAGGAGGAAGAAATTGTGATGCCTGGGGGTAAGGAAAGACAAGAAAGACAAGACAAGTCATGCTTTTGGACTATTGATAGTCTGTTATTAGCTCCACAGACCATTAAAGAATGCTGGACTTGAAGCCAGGAGTTTTGGGTTCAAATTCTCTCTCTGATAATCAGTAGAAGTTGGACAAATCATATGGGCAAGTCACTCACCCCCTTGAAGCTTAGTTCCCTTGTCTGTAAAATGGGGATAATGACACTGTACCCCCAGTTCACAGAGATGTTGTTAGGGAAATGATTTGTAAGCCTTTAGGTGCTGAGAGAGGTAACATTGACTATTGTAAGGGCTCTTAACCTGAAGTCCATGACCCCCAAAGAGGTCTTCAGTGAACTTAAATGGGAAAATAATACATCTTTATTTTTACTCTCCCTTGGTGTCCTTTATAAATTCTATGTACTTTATGCATTTAAAAATATGATTCTGAGGAGAGCTCCATTGACTTCATCAGGTTGCCAAAGGGGTCTATCATGCAGCGCACATGCACACACACACATACACACTCCCACCACCATCACCAAATCTTCAGCCATTGCCTAGTATATCTGTTCTCAGAGCACATACTGACTGCATGACCCTGGGTATTTCCCTAATATTTCCAGGGCCCCCTTCCGATTCTTCATTTAGGCTGCACAGCAGATGCTGACCTGCACTGAGTGAGGGAGTTTCTAACAGTACTGAAATCCCAGGTCAGTTCTGAAAGATGCTATAGAAAAAGTGAGTTAGTGCTGTGATTGCAGGGGGGGGGGAAATAGAAGCCCCAAGAAGGGAACTTCCTTGCTAGCTGTGGATTTGCCTGAGGTGGGGGGGGGGGTGTTGAATTCCCAGCCCAGGGCTCATCAACATGAATTGGACACATTGGAGGAAGGGGTAAACTGATAACAGAGCTTTGATGCCTGGTTGAGATAATGAGGCAGACTGATACATTCTGGGAAGTTTGGGGGGCAAAGTAGGCTAAGAGAAGGATCAGGCTTACAGGGTTCATGGATATGGACCCTTTGTCAAAGGAAACCAGGGCTTATAGCTAAGGGAACCTTGTCTGACCCTCCTGATTTTACATGTGGAGAAGCAAAGGAAAGATAGCCTTGCCTGTGGTCATAGGGACTGATAAAGAGCAGAACTGGAATTCAGCTGAAGGGCCTCCAATTCCTGACCCAAGGTTCATTCTACAAAGTCTCCTCCCAGAGGAAAGCCTGAGCCCAAACCCCAGATCTAGGAGCAGGACCAAAAAGAAGTTTCTTTGGACTTGAGCAATCACAACTGTCCACAGAAGGAGGACTTTTAGAGGCTGGACCAGTGATGGGTTTAGAGCCACTTAGGGACCTAGACAGTGGAGGGACTTGCTTCACTCACTGCAATGGTATCTGGAATCCTACTCAAAGATGTCTGGTTAAAAAAATGACGACAGTCTTTTCATGGAAAGCACTATCATTGTTCTTTTTCTTTTCTTTACAAAATAACGTCTTAATTTACATTTTAAGATTAAATGTAAAAATAAGCCACTAACACTGCTTCCTTTATTTTTAGAACATAACAAGAGTTTGTAACGTTATGAAAGAAAAACTGAGATTCAGAAAAAACCCCAAAATATTATCCATTGTTAAGCACAGACCCAGAATCAGGCAAAGAGAGTCTGAGTCCTGGCCCAGCACTCTAATCTCTCTATGACCCCCAGCAAACTGCTTTGTCTCTCTGAGATAGGGAAAAGAAAAGTGGAAATTTGGAAGGGGCAAAGTTTGCCCTCCCTGGGTGGTGTCTTGTACTTTTCTGCCTCCCATGTGTCTCCCCATCCTTGACCCCATCTGTTGACCCCATCAAGGTTCAGTCCAAACGTCACTTCCTCTCCATGGCCTATGATGTCTACCTAGACCCCCACTCAGAACTGATGGCCCTCTTCAGTGGACTTCATGACATCTGCACGCCTCTTATATACTGGTCATATTTTCCTTGGTTTATTACGAGGGACAATCTGGCATGGTGGCTGAAGTATTGGACTTGGAATCAGGAAAACCTGGGTTCCAATTGCGCCTCTGACATTTAATTAGCTGTGTCACCCTGTTCAGGTCATCTAATTTATGATTCTGAATGTTTGCTTATCTCTAAAAAATGATGGAGTTGGGATGGATGGCCTCTGGCTACAGATCCTCTGACTCTGGTCTGATGAGCCAAGAGGAACTGAATAAGACCTGTGGGTCACAAGGATAGTGGGGGCAATGACTACAATGTCCTTACTAGGTTGTGAGCTTCCTGACAGAATATACCATGTTGTCTTTTTACTTTTTTTCCTTCTTCCCTCAGAGTCAAAGGCACAGCAGGTGCTTGGTAAATATTTATTGTATAAATAAATGAATCGTGATAGGGATGATGACGATTGGAGCATGAGTTATGAAGAGGAAGATCAAGATGGTGGTGAGAGTGGAGAGAGTGGATTCTGATGACTGTTTTAGAGGAAAATGTGGGCCAATCCAGGTGGGTCCTATGGTCAAAGATGGGATCAGGCTGGGGACTCCCCAGAGGTTTAGAGCTAGGCAATGTTGGGCAGTGGAGAAAGGGAAAGGGGAAGTCCTTCTCCTCCCTGGATCTCAGTTTCCTTGACTTTAAAAAAGGATAGAGGTTGGGTAAGATGACCTCTGAGGTCCCTTCAAGTTCTAAATCCTACATTCCATGAGCTAGCCCCCACTTTCTGTCCTCCGCATCTGCCTATCAGATTCCAACCTTGCTGCCTCTCACAGCCTCCCTCCCTCCCCCGCTGCCAGTTGCTTAATAGAGGTTTCCAGGTCGGGGTTTCTGGCATTGAATTGTATCGTAACAGGCTTAACTCATGTTTTTAACTATTTGCTGTGATGATTGCATTTTTAATGGGCTGTGCGGCCCCCCGAGGGCCTTAAAGAGGCAGCGCAGGGAGGCTTATAAATAAAATTATGATGATCATTATCAACAGCGTCTTCTTTCATTAGATCTGGGTTTGAACACAGGTTCAAGCAGCCATAAACAGTAATCCGGGGAAGCAGCTGACAGCTCCATAGTACCACTATTATGATTTTATTTTTAAATGTTACTTTTGCTTTCTGGTTAACTGTTCTTCCTGGGAGCCCAGAAAAGCCTTGTCAAAATTTCAATTCCCACTGCCTCTCCCTTCTTTCTTCAGCTTCTTCCTTTTTTTCCTGATCTTCTTTCCTCTCTCTCTTGGACTCCCTCCCTTCCTTCTTTTCTCCCTTCCTTCCCTCCTCTTCCTTTCTTTTTCCCTCCCTCCCTTCCCTTCTCTCTCCCTTTTCCTTCCTTTCTTCCCTCCCTCCTTCCCTTTCTTCCCCCACCCCTTGTTTCTTTTCCTTCCTTCCCTCCTCTTTCCTTTCTTTCTCTCCCCCTCCCTCTCTTTTCTCCTTTTCCTTCCTTCCTTCCTTCCTTCCTTCCTTCCTTCCTTCCTTCCTCTCTTCCCCTCTTTCATTCTGACCCTCATTCTTCTCTTTCCCTCTACTGTTCCTTAGGATCTGAATTTCATTTTGAGCTCTTCAGCAGTTTCTCTGAAAGAAAACAGCTGTGAGGCTCAGAGTCACAGAGGAAATATATTTTTTGATGACTTTGCAGATTCTCCCTCTCTATGAAAACTGCAGCTCCACTTATTTATTTATTTACTTACTTGCCTTCCTTCCTGTCTCCTTTCCTTTCGGCTCAGGGACACCTGGGAACAGCACCAAAGTTGACCACTTGTCCAGTGAGATTCTGGGAAGATCATGTGGGACTGGCTGCATCCTTGAGGGAATGGCTGTCTACATGCCACTTTGGTGGTTGGGCAAGGGGTTAAGTATGAAGATGGGTCTTGAATCTCCCACTTGGCCATGCCCTGATGTAGAAAGAGGGAAGTCCTATTTAACTAGCCATAGCTCCGAGTCCCAAGATGGGTCCTGCTTAGGCCAGAAGTTAGTCTATGCCAAGTTATAGTCAAACTCAAGCCCTAACCCCAGATCATACTCCTATATACCTACAATCCAAATCCAACTCACATTTCAAGTTACATCCTGATTCTTAACGTTAGTCCCAAGTCAGAGCCCTCACATAAAACATAACTCAACAGCCTCTCTTAGACATAGTCCAAAGCCACAAACTTAAACACAGACCTACTCATAATTCCATTATTCAGCCCTAACCTTAATCCCTAACAAGAAATAGAACATACATCCTAGCTCCAACTCTAAACCAAGCCATGACTATGCTTCTAAGACCGACCCCAGCACCAACCAAGCCCCTGATTATAAACATAACTATAAATTGAACTTGTACCCTATCTCTGACCTGAACCCTACCTATGGCATTTGCTTTGCTGGCAGCTCTGGTGGTATCCAGACCTGAGCAACAGTCATTGTCTTGATTGTGAACCTAAACAGAGCCTGAATGCCAGCTCTATCATCCCCTGCCCGATCTGATATCTGACCTAGAATGCTAGAACCAGCAGAGCTGGACAGGAGCCCTACACCTCCTTGTCACATGGCCAACGGCACATCCTTAAGATCCCAGTTTCATGTTGAGCTCTCCAGCACTTTCCCTGAAAGGGAACAACTGAGAGACTTAGCTTAGCCATTATCTAGGTTTCCATGGTGGAATTTTTGCCCCAGTGGACCCCAAAAGTCTCAGAGAGTTAGAAAAGACCTCTTATCTCTATCCTAACAAGAGTCCCTGCTTCACTTTTCTGCTTGGTCATTTGGTCTTTCCTTGAAGACCTCTAGTGACAGGAAACTCACTACCTCCAGAGGCAGCCTGGCTAGGAAACTTCTTTTGGGATTTACCTTTCTCTGACTTTCAGAATAGGGACTATAAATTCTTGAGAACAACAGTCTCATCTCCCCACCACAAATCTCTTTTCCAGGCAAAATACTCCCCAACAGACAGACAGACACAAACACACACACACACACACACACACACACACACACACACACACTTTCCTGATCCTGGCTGCCCTCCTCTGTCTATACTCCAACTCATCAATGTCCTTTCTAAAATATAGTGCCCATACATGAACACAAAATTCCAGGTGGGATCTGAGCAGGGCAGAGGACAGCAGAATGATCACCTCCCTTATTCTGTACACTGTTTCTCTGCATTCATTCATTCACTCTCTCATTTATTCATTCAAAAATCATTTATTAAGTGCTTACTATATGCTGAGCACCGTGTTAGGAGATGAGCATATGGAAGCAAAAGAAACAAGTTTTTCCCTTAAGGACTTTATGTTGAGTTGGAGAAAACAACACATAAATAAAAAAAGAAAGGAAAGCAAACTCTCTACAAGGGGAGGTACCACTTTAGGCAGATGATTGGGGATCATTGGGAACCTTGAGGCCCAGCAGCATGGAAGAATCCAGGCCAGGTGTTGTCCCCAGTTAGGCATCTCTAGAGTCACTTGAAATTGTCCTTATGTCACCCGGTGCCCCTTAGAGGAGCCCCCTCCTCAGCACCTGACCAAGCTTAGAACTGGGAGGGACTGCAGAGGAGATTAGTTTAATCCCTTCATTTCAAGATAAAGGAAACTGAGGCCCAGAGAGAAGAGACATGAGTTGCCCAAGGTCACACTGATAATAGAATCTAGGTGTCCGGGCACTTGGTGTGGGTTCCTTCCATCCCCTCATCCTATTCCTTGGCAATGGAAATACCAGCTGATAAGGAGTAGGATTGTTTAATAGAGTCTCCCCTTCTCCAAGGCTGAACCTGCACATAGGCATAGTAAGTGGTCACCTACTTGGTTAGATGGAGCAGTACCAGGATGGTCATCCTGCCTAATCTCTTTCTGTAGTCCTTCTGAAATGCCTCAATAACTGTTTCTGTTTCCCATCCAGCCTGATGTATTTCTTTTCTTGACCTCATTAAAGGGGCCATGCCCTGGCTACTTCTTAAACAGCCCTATTCAATGAATGGGTGTTGCTTCACCTTAAGTGACTGTTTGCAAAGACCTTGGCCTAAAGGGCCCAAGGTCTCCCATTGCATCCTGGGTCATCTGCAGTCATCCTGATGACTATCTGGTCACTGGATTCAGATGACTCTGGAGGAGAAGTGAGGCTGGTGACTTGCACAGCCCTCCCTCACTCAAAACAAAGTCAAGTGCAAGTCATGCCATCATCTCTCTGGTGGCGTGGTCTTCTTCAGCAATGAAGAATGAACATAACTGAAGTTTCATTCCTTGGGGCAAAGGTTTTGAAGGCTCTCATAGAAAGAAAAAAATGTCTATTCAGAGAAGTAATATATAAACCCATATCCTTACCTTAGTGGAGATTAGTTTGATCTCTTCAAAAGATAACATCAAGATGAGGCAAAAAAGACACAAAACAGGTGTGCACCCATTATTGAGGAAGCCTGGGAGTCTACTCCACATTTCCTGAACATGCCCCACCCTCAGGCTTTTATACATTTATGATTCTACTCCTAGATTGTCCCCACTTTCATCTCCACTCAGATCAAAGGTCATCACTTCCAGAAAGCTTTCTCTGATTCCTCCAATCAGTCATGAACTTCTTCCTCTGCTTCCTTGGGCAGTGCAGTGGAAAAAGAATTAATTGACTCTGGAGTTCCAGAGTTGGGTTCAAATTTTATTTCAGATGCTTTGCATCCTTGTGATCTCAAGTGAGTTATTGAATAATCAATAAATAAGCATTTACTATACTCTTACTATGAATCAGGTACTGTGCTGAGATGCAAAGAAAAAATGAAAGAATCTTTGTCCTTGAGGCTCGAGGAAACGCATTCTAATGGAGGAGGCAACATGAATTTATGTGTGTCCACATAGGTATTTATATGCATATGTATATGTACGTATAGATAAAAGTCAGTGAATATGTTTAGATAGAGAGATGGATGGGTGGAAAATAGATGATAGATGAATAGATACTTCATGGATAAGTGATAAATAGAAGGATGGAAAGATGATGGATGGATAAAATAGATGGATGGATGGATGGATAGGGAGTATACTGGGGATTTCATTGCTATGGGGAACTCCTAGGTGAGGAAACTCCTACCAGTTCAGGCTGGCACCTTCTTTTGCAACTTAAAGACTTGGAGAGCTGCCTGGAACATCAAGAGTTTAAGTGTCTTGCCAGGCTCAGTACTTCAGTATTTGCTAGTACCTCAGAGGAGAGATTTGAACACAGGTCTTCCTGGATCTCCAACAAGCTTCTTTTTTCTTCCTCTACCTCAACCTCCTTGGGCCTCAGTGTTTTCATCTTTAAAATGAAGTAAACAGGCTAATGACTCTGAGGTCCCTTCTAGCTCTGGCTTTATGATCCTAGGAGAGTTTGGTGTTTGACACAATTCAGAGGAGACAGAGACCATGTCTTCTCTACCTAGGTACCCCATATAATGCTCTCTGTAAACAATAGGTGCTTAGTCAGTGTTGAGCAATGTCATCTTTGCTTTGTCAAGATCCTCCTCCTCTTTCCAGTCTTAACTCAGACTCAGGAAACTTGCCGTTGAGGAATCTCCCCAGCTAGAAAGAAGCTCTCCAGACACCTGGTTTGTATCTCTTCCACTCACTTTTTTTTTTGAAGCAATCTGGATTAAGTGACTTGCCCAGGGTCACACAGCTAATAAGGGTCTGAGGCCAGGTTTGAACTCCTGACTCCAGGACTGGTGCTCTGTCCAAGCTCTATCCACTGTGCTGCCTAGCCGTCCCTCATCCTATTCACTTCTAAGCGGATATGATTTAAAGCTGGAAGGGACTTTTACAGTTGAGGAAACTGAAGCCAATAGGAAGAAGGTGACTTTCTCCTGATAGTAACTGGCGGAGCTGGGATATGAACCCTGATCTTCCGATTTCTATTTTCTCTCTGCCCCATATGAATCAACACCAACAGTATCATAGGATGTTGCAAACACTGTCAGACTCAGTCATGCAGCGGTTGCTTTTGCTGAACTGATTGTTTCCTCCCTCCTCCTCTTTTATTCTTTGTTATAAGGGACAACTGTTGGGGGAGGGGGAGGGATGTATTTGGAAAGAAAAGTGATGTAAAAAACAAAAGACATCAGTAAAAATCACACATTTTCAAAAAGAAAATGTATCCTATTTTCCTGCCTTATACTCCCTACTAGACAGTGAAGTGGGTGGTGGTTGGGACTCTATTATTAAGGTACTACTCTTACCCCTGCTTCCCCCAACCCAAACACACTCTGAGCACTTAGCCCCATGCGTAGGATGAGTCTAGTGAATGTTTGCTGAAATAGAAACTGAATTCATATTTAGGGAGCCCCCAGCATCTAGCAAGATGAAACTAGAACCTGAGTGAGATCAGAGGGGCAAAAGATTTAGGACCTTGAAAGGACCTTGGATGTCATCTATTCTGTCTCATTTTACAGTTAAGGAAACTGAGCCCTCAAAGGGTTAAGTGACTTGGCCAAGGTCGCATAGCTAGTAAGTGGCAGAGACAGTATCTGGACCCATGCCTTATTACTCCAAATGCAGAAGGTTGCAGACAGGGGCAGAAAAATAAACACAGGCGATGAAGATTCACCTCCCACCTGTCAATTTTTCCAAAGATCAGCCCAGTTCCCATCCCCACATCTTCTGACTGTGTGACCTCAGGCAGAGAACGTTACCTCTCTGGGCTCCTTCAGCTCATCTGCTAAATGGAGATCATTGTGCCTTCCTGTGACTTGCCTCCTGGGCACATTGTCAGGCAGTGCTACAGAAACTCAGGTATGACAGCCCAGATCCTGCTCTAACAAGCCCCAAGGGACTATCCAAGGTCCTTTGCCAGCCAGGAACTTACTTAGTGCTATCAAATACTGCCTGCAATAAGTGGGCCACTGGTGAGGCTGGGGAAACAATGTTACTCTACAGAAATTTTTTTTTAACCAAGTCTGGTATCTGTCTGCTGCAATGGGCTTTCATAGACCTACAAATTTGTAGAATGGCAGAGATGGAAGAGGTCTGAGAACATAAAACATAGAAAGTCAGACCTGAGAGGACCACAGAACATAGACCATAGACCAGTGTAAGAACTGAGAACACCATACATAGAACATAAAATGTCAGGGATAAAAACAAACAAAAACCGGGAAGACAGACAGAGACAGAGACTGAGAGAGAAAGACAGAGAGACACAGAGAGAAATAGAGACAGAGAGAGATAGAGACTGAGAGACAGACACATACAAACACATAGAGATCTTAGAAATATAGAGTACATGTTCTGTGAGAGCTGGGAGGGACTTTAGAATATAGAACAGAAAGTTAGAGCCAAAGGATCCCCATGAATCAATTGATCCAAAGTTCTCATTTCACAGATGGGAAAGCTGAAGCCTGGGTAATGACTTGACCAAGGTCACACAGTTGCAACTGGGACTAAGCAGGCCTACTGAATCCCCAGCCCCGGTATTCTTTACTCTACATCACAGGTATGTTTAAAGACTCCCACTCAAATAACTAAACTCAAATGCCATTCTCCCTGTGAATCATTATTTGGATAGGATCAGGCCCCACGATCTAGCTATCTTTTGGGTTGGGTGTGAATGTGTTCGATGGAGATGTACCTGCGAGTGTGAGGGCAGGACCATCAAGTAGAGCTGGATAGCTCAGAAGCTTAATAATGGATCAAAAACCAGGCCAGTTGTACCCAGGCACAGGGAGGGAAGAAGCGTAAGCAACAAGAGAAAAAGATAGAATGAGTCATCGATGAGAATGGAGGTGCCAACAGGAGGCTGAACAGTTTGGAAGTTGAGGGTGGGGGCTGAGAAGGGCTAATTCAGAAGAATTTCTGGGCTTTGGAATTAGAGAAAGAAAGAAGAAATTTGAGGAATCCAGAATGCAGACATGAAACCAGGGTGGGTGGATGGAGGAGGTTGTGACTGGAGATTCAGTGGAAAATGATCTTGTTTCCTTTAGGACCAGGAAAGTTGAGTGTTTGGGGACCTCTAATGAATGATGAGCGAGGGATTTTGGGGGGTCTGGACCCGGGGGGACCTGACACTATGCTGGATAGCTATGATTGGGTGCTTTGTTAAGGGAGAGATCTCCCCCACTGGAATAAAGTTCATCTCTGTTCCTTTTCACAGCTGTCTGGATTTTGAGCTTGACTCTTCTCAGACCACATCTGGAATATGACCTATAGTTCCAGGTGTCGTATCCTGAGAAGGACAGTGATGAGTTGTTGTTCAAGAAGAGAAGGGTGACCTAGATATTGAGGGGACCAGAAAACATGCTTTAGAGGATCAGAAGAAGGGACTGGAGATATTTAGCCTGAAGAAAGCTTAAGTGGAACATGATCGCTGACTTCAAGCATTTGAAGGGCTGTCATGGAGAAGGGGGATTAGTTCGGTTCCACATGGGCCAAAAGATAGAATGAAGACTATTCCTCTCTGGGCTCTGCTCCACTCCTAATTCTGGGGACATTCTCTAGCATATGACAGCAGCCTCTTGATCCTGGAAGTCCATTCTTCCTTGATGATTCTCACACTGGAAGCACACTGTGCCACCCGGCCTCTTCCCCTCATTGACTGTTTCTTCCCACGATCTCCATTTTAAGGAAAATGCCCAGACCAGTCATACCTCCAAGCCTTTCCTGTCCTCACTCCTGACTTTCTCCATCACAGCCCTGGGCTCACATCTTCTGTCTCCCTCCCTCCTTTCAGCTTCCTTTTATGTCAGATCATCTCCCATTAGAATAGGCTCTTTCTGCTTGTATCTGTATTCCCATAATGCCTTGCTCATAGTAAGCACATACTAAATGCTTGTTGACTTGAGTTAGGAAGGGAGTTTGTGTAAGGAAATGTTGTCTAACCATGAGTGGTCCCAGTGGAGCATGGAGTAGTGGTTAGAATGATGGACTTAGAATCAGGAAGACCCAGGTTCAGATCCTGCTTCTTTTATTGACTGTGTGAGCCTAGGCAAATGAATAATCTCTTTCAACCTCAGTTTTCTCATCCATAAAATGGGGTGGATAGTAACTGTAACAAAATGTTGCAAAATGACAAAGAACAATCTTAGCCACAAAGAAGAGATCTAGGAATGTACGTCCTCCCACTCTTTTGCAGATGTGGGGAGTAGGGGGAGGAAAATTATATATGCTCCAATTTTTCTCCTTTTTCTTTTTACAGATAAGGAAACTGAGGCCCAAAGAGAATGTTTCTTTTAAATTCTTTGTTATATAGGATATCTCTCTAGGAAGGATATTAGGAGAAATTTAGGTGATGGAAAAACAAAAGATACCATTAAAATTATTTTTAAAATACTGAAACTGAGTTCTTTGAGGGTAGGGATTGTTATCACCTTTCTTTTAATCTCCAGTGTCTGAAATATAGCTGTCATTGCTCCTGTTGTTAATACCTCCTTTTACAGGGTTATTGTGAGGCTCAGGTAAGATGATGTCCATACATCACTTTGCACACTTTAAAGTACTATACGCATGTGTAATTGTTGTATTGCACTGTTATTATGAGGCAGCTAGGTAACATGAAGAAAGAGTGCTGGACTTGGAGGCAGGAAGGCTTACCCAAATTCAAATCTAGTCTCTGACACTTACTAGCTATGAGACCCTGGGCAAGTTACTTAACCTCTCAGCCTCAGTTTTCTTATCTATAAAATGGGGATAATAATAGCACCTACTTTCACAAAATTGTTGTAAGGATCAAATGAAACAATGTCACTTTGCAAATCTTAAAGCACTGTATAAACATTAGCTACTAACATTCTTATTATTTGTGGAATGGACTGCCTTGAGGCAGGGGCTGGGACAGAGAGTTTCAGGAAAACCTCATTCATAGCCTAGATGGTTCCTAGTCAAGGTGTTTCAGGGAAGACTGTGGTTCAGTCACAGAATGGGTTAGATGAAGTCCCTGCTGATGGTGAGATTCTATAACGATAGATTCTATGCAACAGAAATAATAAAGGACCAAGAATTGCAGCCCTTCATCTTTGGTGAGCCTCCATTAGAACCAAGGCCAGTGACTGAATACAAAGAGCCCCCATCAGACATACCCTGTGATAGTTTCAGAGACACCACCAAGCTTCCAGGCATCCCTCATTTCCAGCTCCTCGGGGGTGATTGGTGTGTGTCCTTGCCTTTAAGGATAGGGTGGACTGAAGGGTTTTTGGAGTCAGGATCAGTTTGAAGATTCCATAACCAGATGGTCTTTATCTACCGTTGTCCAAGACTGGGGGAAGATGGTGATGGATCATTTCTCCAAGATGTTCATGGAGGCCCGAAGGTTGGCCTTTCCTCATGGCAAAAAAACCATGATACTGAAGCACCCAATAATGTCTGCATATAGCCATGATGTGCAGTATTGGAATTGAAATCCAAAGACCTGAGAAGTCATTCTCCTCCTTTGGATCTCAGTTTCTCCCTCTGTAAAATGGGGATAGCATTAATTCTACCTCCCTCATAGAGGTGTGGTGATGAAATTATTTTGTAAACCTTAAAGGGATCCTGGAAAGGAGTTCTTATTCTTAGGGTGATTCTGTATTTCAAAGCACAGCTTAATGGTGTGGGAGCCCTCAGCCTGTATAGGTGTGGCCTCTGGAACACCTCTCTGGGTTCATGGATCTGATTGGGGCTTCAGAATTCTTATAGTCCTGTTCATCATTTGGCAAATGAAGAAACTGAGGCCCAGTTCAGAGAAATAACTTATTTGGGGTCACACAGAGTATATCCCAGGAGAAAGTCAGAATTAGCTCTCTTGACCACCTCCCTGAGCACTCTCTGACTCATAGAAGCTGGGATGGACCCCAGAGAATATTCAGGTCACCCCACCCTTGTGCCTCCACTCTTTGAAAAAGGGTCCCTTTCAGTTAACTATGTATTTTAACACCTCTCCCAGCTTTGACATTCTACGCTCTATATTCCTTTTCAGGCCAGACATCCTAGTTCTATGTTCTAAGACTCCTTTCAGGTCGCACACTCTTGTGTTCTAAAATATCTCCCAGATCTGATGGTCTATGTTCTAAGGTCCCTTTCAGTTTGGATTTTCCATATTCTGTAACCTCCTTGATTCTGCCACCTGCCCAGATCTGTCCAGTGTCTGCTTCCAGTGTTTGACCTGCTCCTCACTCCACCCCCTTCACACACACACACTCATACACACATGCACATACTCTCACACACATACACTCACACACATTCACTCATACACACACATATACACACAGTCACACACATACATACACACAGACACTCATACACACACACACATTCACTTATACACACACATACACACATGCACTCACATAAACATTCACTTATACACACACACACACACACACACACATGCACACATACACAGATTTTCCCTGCCTCCCCAGATCTCTTCTTGTTGCTCTGCTAGGCCTTCCCATTAGCCTGATCAGCAGCTCTGAAGGATACGTGATCTCCCCTGAGGTTCCAGTCATTCCTGGTCTGCCCCATCCCTCCTTGCTGCTAACTGAGCTCTGGTAATGACAAACAATGGTGTGTGTGTGTGTGTGTGTGCGCGTGCACGTATGTGTGGTTTGTATGTGTGTTTGTGTAAGTGTGTGTGTGTTTGGTTGTGTGTATGTGTGTGTGCACATGCACGTAAGAGTGTGTGCTCAAGCAGGAGGGTGTGTGCCGCCCTCTTGTATGTTTTTAAAAACCACTGCTGCTTGGGAGCCCCACTGCTGAGAGTTGAAGCAGAGAGGGGAGACAGAGAGCACTATTTCAGGATCATCTTCAGAGCAAAATATATATATATATTCCATGTCAAAAAGAGCGGGGAGGCTTCAAAGACTCCCAGGTGAGACACAGAATAAAATGCTCCATCTTTATTTTATTGTGTGTGTGTTGGTGTGTGCGTGCGTGTATGTGTGTGTGTTTCCCTTCTGTCTCCACTCTGGAAAGACAGGCTAATGTAACCATGGCAACCCCAGGCCTCCCTAAGCAGCCCGACCAGCGAGTCTGGTTCTGACCTCTGGGGGCTAGCCGGGCTGGACCTCAATCTTCAGGGGATGCTGTCCCAGGCTCTTTGGATCCTGATCCAGGCTTCCCCCAACCCCACACCCATAGAGATCAAAGGTCTGAGGATTTGGGTTTGTGTTCAAATACCAGTCCTGCTGTTTGATGACCTTTGGGACCTTGGGAAAGTTATTTTGCCTGCGTAGGCCTCAGTTTCCTCTTCATTAAGAATAAAGGGGGTTGGACTCACAGGCCTCTAAGCTTCCTGTCAATATGTTTCCATAATTCTAATGTGTGTACTTAGGTGGGAATATGTCTATGTGAATGTGTGTACGTGTGCATGTATGTGTGTCTATATGTACGAGGAAGTATGTTGTTCAGTCATATCAGCCCTGTCTGACTCTTCATGACCCCATTTGGGGTTTTCTTGGCAAAGATACTGGAGAGGTTTGTCATTCCTTCTCTAGCTCCTTTTACAGATGAAGAAACTGAGGTAAACAGGGCGAAGTGACTTGCCCAGGGTCAAACAGATAGCAAATGTCTGAGTCTGGATTTAACTTCAGGTTTTCCTGACTCTAGGCCTGGTGCTTTATCTGTTGCACCATCTAATATTAAGGATAGGGATTTTGTGTCAAAAGACCTGAATGGATGTCTTTGACAGCCATGTTGTAGGGAGAGTAGTGAATAGAGAACCAGACCTACAGTCAGGAAGCCTGGGTTCAAATTCTGCCTCAGATGCTCTTAGCTGCATGATCCTGGGCAAGTCACTTACGTTCTGCCTCAGTACCCTCACCCATAAAATAGGGATAATAATAGCATCTACTTCCCAGGGAAGATGAAATGAGGTAATATTTATAAAATGTTTCACAAACCTTAAAGTATTATATAAATACCAACTATTATTACAATATCTAATGGTTTATTTATATCATGTATTGTGTGTATGAAAGAGACACAGACACAGAAGAAAGAGACCAAGATATACATATACATACATACATGCGTACATACATACATACACACACACCGGTTTCTGTGGGGATATAAACAATTCTATTTCAAGGACTTGATTTCAGGAAAGATCAGTTAAAGCCTAAAATCCCTCCTCTTTTCCCTGGCCCTAATCCCAGCCTGGCCACACCCTGAGCTCCTTTGCCCAAGGGAAGGGACCTTTCTTTTCTGAGCGGAGCTAAAGGTTACAATGTTCCTGTCCTTGGGAGAGGAAACCCTGCAGCTGTCATACTGAGAAATATCGCTAGCTGAGGAAATGATTTTGGTAATTGTATACATCATGGACACATAATAGGTCATTAAGGTAAACAGGACTATTGGGAACGTGTCTCTACAAGAGTGACAGCAAGGCAGCCAGTCTTGTCCTCAAGAGGTAGGCAACGTAGCGTAGTCGGCAGAGTGCTGGAGATGGCATTGGGAAAATTTGGGTCAAATCATGCTTCCTCTAAGGGAAAGTTGGAGGCAGGGAAGAAGCCTTTGTATAGCATCTACTGTGTACCATGAACGATACAAGTATTTCCTTGTTGGATCCTCAGAACTATCCTTTGAAATGCTGTTATTAATTCCCATTTTACAGTTGAGAAAACTGAGGCAGAGGTTGTGACTTGCTTAGGGTCATGTGACTCATAAGTATTTGAGGCCAGGTCTTCCTGACTTTAGACACAGTCCTCTATCCCTGAGCCACTTAACTGCCCCTATAAGCTGTGTGACCCAAGGAAGGTCAATTAGCCTCTCTGAGCCTCAATTTCCTCCACCTATAAAATAATACCTAATTACAAGGGACATCATGGAACACTGGACTTTAGAAAGCTGGCCTTGACACCAGTAAGACCTGGAGTCATCTCACCTTTGGCAAGTACTGACTATATGGCCTGAGGCAAGTCACTTGACCCCTCTGCCTTCTAGACAGCTAAGACTCTAAGTCACAGAGAGTTCTCTCTACCAAGGTCTAATTCTACCAGTGCGCAAAATCTAGTTTCATCTACTTCCATTGCCTATCCCTAGTACCTGCCTCACAGGATTGTTGTGAAGGGGAATTGAGATAATGTTTATAAAATGAGATGCAAACTTTAAAGTACTATATTAATATAGGCTGTTTTATTTATTATTATGGTTTTTATTAGTGTCTTTTTCAAAGATAGACTACAGGCTGGAGAGTGGTGCTGGGAATGTTCATTTACTTGTGTTCTTACGAGATAGGACAACTGGAAACAGTCTCTACCTAAGGAATAAAAATCAGAAGAGGAGACTGGCATTGCCCTTCTTCTTTGGGCTCACACAGTAGAGGAATGACTGTCTATCTGTTTGAAAGCTTATCTATGTTCTATTTAAATGTGTGTTTTAATGTTCCAGAGGGGAAAGAGAGCATAGTGCCTTTAAGAAGCAGACTTGGGAAGCCAGCTCAAGTAGTTACAGGATAATTTTGGCAATTCAATACAGAGTTGCTTTTATGCCATCTGTGGACTTCAAAGGCAAGGAATTAGGCAGGAGAGCAGTCAAGTGAAGAAAGGGTTCTTTTCCTGATTGGAAAAAGACAGTCATGGGGGAGTCATGAACTCTGGATGCATGCACACCGCATGCCCATATTTTTTCTCTCCTTAGGCTGACAATCAAGTTTTCGGAACAGCTTGGCCTTTCTAGCAGGCTAGACCTTTTGCTATATGTTCACAGCATATTTGTCCTGAAGACTTGAAGAACCATAGCTGAAAATGACTGAAAGGGCATGCTAACTTTCAGTGACTGGGAAGCTATTTATAAAGTCTTGGGGTTTTTTGATACCCAAAGAAAGAAGAGCTTATAGATGGACCTAGTGAGTAAGACATGGTTACAGTTTCTCCTTAAAGCTGAATAAAGAAAATCAGATTTAGACTAAGTAATGATTGAAAACAGCAGAAGTTTAATGAGGAAGTTAGCAAATTGTACTTTGGTGTTTCTTTAAATCTCACTTAAATGGAATCTTTCATGAACTCATGCATATGTTAGCAATTAATCATTAATTAATATGTTTGTTTTGAAAGCTAAAAATCTATAAAGTAAATGTCACCCACTTCAAAAAACCAGAACTCAGAAACAAGACAAAATAAGCAGTACTTGTTCAGCATGCATCTTTGACATTTTAAAATATTGTGTAGAATTTGTGGCAACACTTATAACATTGATAGAATTAGAGACTTTTCCCTAGTTAGAGAGAGACCTTGCAGACTGTGCCCTCCAACTCCAACATTTTGCCAATAAAGCAACTGAGGTCCAGAGAGGAAAAGTAACCTGATCAAATTTATATAGCAAATCAGTGACAGAAACAGGATTGCAACCCAGTTTTACTGAATCCCTCCCAGACCGGGGTTTGGTGTATCAATTCATTCTGACATTCTCATCCTTGGTTTTCACTTGAGAGGAGCTCAGCCTTAAAGTGGCTGAACCAGCCACAAGAATAAATCACTGACCCTGAGGGAGCTCCATGCTGATAATCCAGTGAGGCCGATATTTGAATACATCTCAAACGCCAATTGAAGGCACCACAGCAAGAAGTCAGACCCTGGGGAAGCTATCAGCGACTCAGCAATTCCAATTTATGCTGGAACGCTAACTTCACTTACCGATGAGATTGTACTGAGCTGGGGTGTCCTATGATTAAGGTTCTTGCCCCACTCTGAAATGCAGAGAGTGTGATACGAAGGATATTATGGACCCTTTTGGTAGAACAGTGGAGTGGGGGTAAGGGTCCTCCATGAGATCTCTGATTTGAATAGCTCCAGATACTTATAGCGTCCCCATAGTCAAAAAACTGCTGCCTAGAACTGTGCAGTACTCCCGGATGAATTGACCCCCTCTCCCCCTTCTTGGCAGCAGGCACAGCATGAACTGTGTGCTGTGAGGACATTGAAATATAATTTTCAAATGTTAATATATCACTGGTATACTGTCTGTCACACAGAACCCCCGAATGTGCCAGGCTCATTCCCAACTCATAACCTGTGTTCAGCCTGTCTCTGTACCTCGACTGTCCACCCTCTGTTCTGTCTCAAGGATGTCCACATCCACTCCGTCCATCTAAGCACAACTCACATCAAAGCCCATCTCCTCCAGGAAGAAGAATAACCATTATAAAACTCCCCAAATTCTCTAGCCCTTTAAGGTTTCAAAATGTTTCCTTCACAATGAACCAAGTATTATTGATTTTATTTTATAAATGAGGAAACTGAGGTTCAGGGAAGGGAAAAGACTTAGGGCTATACAGCTAGGAAGTGTAGAAGTTGGGATTTAAACTCAAGTCTTTTGGCTCAAAGAAGCTCATTCCGTTACCTTGGACTGCCTCTTATAAAAATAATAACAACTCTGCTTCTCTAGAGCTTGGAGATTTACAAAGTGTCTTCCCCGTGGATAGAGCACCAGTGCAGGAGTCAGGAGGATCTGAGTTCAAATCTCACCTCAGACACTTGACACTCTCTGTGTGAACTTGGGCAAGTCACTTAACCCCAACTGCCTCATTCTGAGTCATCTCTAGTCATCCTGATGAGTATCTGGTCACTGGATTCAGATGACTGTGGAGGAGAAGTGAGGCTGGTGATCTGCACAGCCCCTCCTCACTCAAAACAAAGTCAAGTGCAAGTCATGTCATTATTTCTCTGATGGCACGGTCTTCTTGGGCAATGAAGGACGAACACCCACACCCACACACACACACACCCACACCCACACACACACAACTACACTGTGAAGTAGTAGCAGAATTATTTTCAAAGTTGCATAGTTCTTTGACTCCATGATTCAAGTATGACTTTCACCAGTGGAGACAGCAGCTCCTCCACTTTTCCTAATCCTGAAGGAAACTTGACTATATCATCCCTTTAATTCTCCATGGGGATCTATCTACCAAACACACTAGGCTCCTTTACAGGTGATCTATCCTACTATCACAATCTTGTGATGCCTTAATGAAAACTGGGTATCATATTGTTGGCTTTCTCAATGGGTGAGGGAGGAATGGGAAGGAAGGAGAGAATTTGGAACTCAAAATAAAAAAATGTTAAAATGTCTGTTATTATTAGCTCCAAATTACAGATTGGAAAACTGAGTTATTTGTTGAGGATCACATAGCTAGTCATGCCTTACCTGACCACCTCCCTGCCCCCAGCCTTTACTGTTCTCTCTCTCTTGTGAAACCCTGAAACTTAATATCTGTACCCATTTTTTTTCTAGTCCACCAGGTTTTGGAGAAGGTTGAGTCCTGAGGGTCTAAGGCTTTGGCACAGTGAAAAGAATATTTAATTTGAAAACAGAAGGTGTGAGTCTGAGTCTTGGCTCTGCAATGGATTGTTATCCCAGGCAAATCATAACTCTCTGAGCATCAGTTCTCTCAACTATAACCTGGGTATAAGAATTCTTATACTACCCATCTCACGGAGTTGTTTAAAGAAGAGCATTTTGTCAATGACGTAACATGGAAGGACCCCTGGCTCTGGAGTCTGAGGTCCTGGGTTCAAATCCCACCTTTGGCAATGACTTCCTCTATGTCCTCTATGACCTTGAACAAATAATTTAGCCTCCCTTGGCCTCAGTTTCCCCATCTGCAAAATGAATGAAGTTCCAGACTAGATGGCCTCTAAGGTCAGCTATAAATATGGCCCTAAGATAGGTGCAAATGCCAACTGTTTTTATGAAGCCAAGAGAGGGGGCACTTGCCCATCCCCTGGAAGGGAGACTATTTCTTCTCCTTTAGTGTGGCTCCCTACTGCCAATAAGATAATAGACATTCCTTAGCCTGGCATTATGTCTCTCTCTAGTCTGGTTCCAATGTCATTTTCCAGCATTTATCGCATACCAGTCCTCATCAAACATCGTACAAGTGTCTGGATCCTCTCCTGTACTCTACTCCTCTATCCAGTCTAGAATACATCTCTGCCTGGAAAGCAGTCCCTATCATCTCACCTCCAACTTTCCAAATCCTCTCTCTAAAGCCCAGCTCAGAACACCTCCTGCAAGAAGCCTTCCCTGGTCTTACCACCTGAACGTCTTCTCTACCTACTCAGATTTTCCTAGAGCTCTTTGACTGGAATTCCCTGCCCCTTACCACACCTGGATTAGTATGATTCTTGTCTGGACACTTGCCTTATGGCCCTGGTTGACTGTAAACTCCCTGAGGATAGGGCTGGCATCATTTTTCATCATCATCTCCCTAAAGGCGTTTATATTCAGCACACAGTAGAAGCAAATATAGCTGTATATGAAGATCACATCACTCCTATCGTAGCTAGACTGTAATCTTCCAGAGGGCAGCAACTGCTCTTTTTGCTCTCACCTCTGTATTCCCAGCACAGCACCTGGCACATAGTTAGCTCTTAATAAATGTTTGTGGGTTGATGATACTGTATGGATGATTATTGAATTGAAGCATACTCCAACATGCTGATTTTCTTTTATTGGAAGAAATGAACCATTTCAATGTCCTGCTCTTTTGGAATCCTGCCGCCTGGCTCTGCCTCAGAAGTCCTCAGCTGCAAGGGGGCTGTCTATACCTGCAAAGTGAGCTCTGGGACATGTAGAGCTCTACCATCCTCTGAGACCAGCCTCATCCATCAGCTGGTCTCTCTGGGAGTTCAGCCAGTCCTATTTGAGGCTCTGCTGGGTTGGAGGCTGGTAGAGGAGAGAATGTGGGCTTTGCCCTGGGGGAGCTCCCAATCTGTCTGGGGGAAAATAGCATAGGGAGCAGCCAGAGACTTGGGGAGAATGACTCCTCTTTGTCCTTTGTGGAAGGCAGGGAGAGACTGCTGAATCAGTAGCTCTGAAATTCAAAGGTCAACTCTAGAAAGCAGAGGGTTTCTTTCTCATTGGGAGCTAAAATGTGCTGGCCTGGGCTCAGGAGCCAGGAGTTCTTCAGCCTGGTATTAACTCTGTAACACTGGGCAGGTCACTGTTTCCTAGAGCCTCTGTTTCTGTGTCTGATAAATAGGAATGATAGTAATAACAGTAATATGATAATAATAACCTGTGAGATAGGCTTGCACAGAATGTGGTTGGGCTGGGTTGGCACATGTAGGGTCATATCCCACCTTGAGGGGAAGAAGAAAGACCAATGGTAAGGCTAGCCCAGGAGGACTTGATAAGGATAGCCCAAGGGGGGTTGGTAAGGCTAGCCCAATGGGATGTGGTAGTCCACTTGGTCCATGCTTTGTGTGTGTGTCTGTGACTGGTAGGACTGATGGTAAAGCCCTGTCCTAAGGAGCAAATGAAAAAATGTATGCAGAACACTTTGACAAATAAAAACAACAAAAACCTTAAGATGGTCTACAAATTCAGCTATTATTATTTTCTTATTTCTAAGATTTCTTCCAGAACTGAAGTTCCATGTCCTAAAGTCCCTCTTAGCTCTGACATTCTATGTTCTAAAGTGTTGTCTGGATCTAAAATTCTGCGTCCTATATTCTGCTGGCTAAGCTCCTTTATAGCTTTGACATTCTATATTCTCCAGTCCCATCCAGCTCAAACATTTAGCTTCTGTGTTTCAAGTCCTTCTGGCTCTTCAATGATGATGATGATGTGGTGCTGGTGGTAATAGTACTTATATAGCTTTTAAAAGTTTACTAATTACAGATCTCATTTTATCCTTGCTACCACTCTAGGAGGTAGATGGTATTATTTCTCCATTTTACAGAAGAGGAAACTGAGGCTGGAATAAGTTAAGTAGTGATTTGGCCAGGCAGGGTCACATACCCTGTAAGTATCTATGGCCAGATTTGAACTCATGTTTTCTTGAGTCCAGATCCAATCCTTTGTTTGCTGCCCCACCTAGCTGCCTCTCCATTCTATGACTATATTTTTGAGTATCCTTTAGTTCTAAAACTCCATGTTCTATATTCTCAGATCTCTTCCATGGCTGTCACTCTATGTTCTGTACTCCAATGCCTTTTTGGTATTCTAAGGGCCACTTCAGTGTTCATATTCTGTTTTTGAGTCCTCCCAAGTTCTGACATTCCTTGCCTTCATTATTCTATAACTAAAAGGAAAGAAATGTTTCTCCAATGCTCAGGATTAAAAATAATAAGTGATAGTAAAACAATAATCTTTATCTACACAGTATCTTAATGATTGCAAAGCACTTTATGTACATCATCTTACTGGAGTCTCATAACAACCCTGTGAGGTGGTCAGGACAGGCAATATTATGCCAGTTTTACAGATGGAGAAACTGAGGCTCAGAGATATAAAAGAGTAAAAGGGAAAGAACCTTCCTTCCTCTCCCCCAGTAATCACAAGTCAAGATGTGGCTTCAGGACAAAAGTGTATTTGGGGAAGGGACACCCAGAGGGAACCCAGGAGGGCCAGAGGTGGGGCTGGCCGTGGAGACTTGAGGGAGCCCTTGGCTGCCTGGGCTCTCTTTCCCAGAGAGCCACGCATAATGTTATGTGCAGAATTAACGCAAGGCTATGTGTTTCAGGCTATAAAGCGCTCTAGGATCAGAGGTGAAACGGAACTATGGGTTGCTACCTTTAAGTGGAAAAATGGTAATAATAACCACCCTTGACATTGCTACAGTTCTTTATGTGTCTCAAAGCATTTTATATCCTTGAATCATCACTCCATCCTTCTGAGGGAGACAGGGCAGGTGTTGTTATTGCCATTTAATACATAAGGAAACTGACTTTCCCAGAAGTTAAGTGCTCTGCAGAGGTAATAGGAGTCAGCCGAGGACCAGAGCTCTGGACTCTCAACTTCTGGTCCAGTTTCATTTCCACTCCCTGTTAGCCTATCTCACCTTGCATTTGGAAGTGAGCAGTTCTGGACAGGAGTCTTTCTTATGGACCCACTAGAGTCAGGAGAGAAGCAGGCAGGCAGTATATGGGAAAGGGATTCTGAAAGGGGGCCTGGGTACTGTGTACTGGGGAAGAGATGGGCTCTGAGAATTGACAAGTGAGCCAGGTGAGGTGACCAGAAGAGCCTATCAGTGCTTTGTCTGAGGAAGCCTACTTGCTGCCATGGGAGCAAGCATGGGAGAGGGTGGTGGGTGCCGGAAGGAACCCTCAGGTCAGCTCCCAAACGCCAAAGCTTCCCTGCCCTCCCTCAGAGACTCAGATAGCCAACCATCTGCTTGGGGCACTGATGGGGTGGTGTAACTCTAGATCTGCTCCATTTTTATCATACTGGATGACACTACTGCCCCTTCACCCTTCAGCAAGGGCATAGGGATTTTGCATATAGAATGTTGGGATTTCAAGCTAGAAGACCCTCAAGTCCAGTTGAGGTCTTGAGGTCTCAGTGCTCCCGACACCCAATCTAGTGCTCTCTGACCCAGAGTTGCATGGTCCAGAGGTGACAGAGTGGTATGAAGATGTTGGAGGACACAAGTTTGAATGTTCCTTATGGCGTGACCTTGGGAAAGTCATTCACCTTCTCTGAGCTGCAGACTCCTCATGAGGAGGCTGGATTCAACAAGATCCTATCTAATTGTAAATACTCAGACATCTAAGAAGCCAGTTCCAAAGGGGAAGGAACATAGTCCTTCCCCTTCTGCTCTATCTCTTGGCCACTTGGCTTTGCCTGTTCCTTCCTACCTTCACAGTTCTGCCCTGGACTGGAAGTCTCATATCAAGTATCAGGTCCTCATCTATTAGTTGTTCAGCACCTGGATGACCTTGAACAAGTCCTTTCCCTCCATTTAGTTTCACCATCTGGAACATGAAAGAGTTGGATGAGTGATCCTTTCCAGTTCTAAATTCCCTGATCCTCTCCCATCTCTCCCTTTTCTGAACTCTTGATGAGGTGTGACTACAAAATAATGGGCTGCTGGATTCCCTAAGCAACACACACAAAATCTGTCTCCATGCTTTATAGTCACACCTCGTATAGTTTGTGTTACTCATGGTGGTGTTCACTCTACTTAATTACAGTCCTCTCATGTGCTTCTCTAGCTCCTTCATGACTGTGAGCTCTATCTCCCCAAACAGATCAAGAGTTTCACGAGAAAGACCAGGGACCTTCTCCTGCTTCCCCTCATAACCACTAGAACAGGGGCTGGCACATATGAGGGGCCCAGGAAGTAGTATGGAGGATGTAGGGCCAGTCTGTAGACCAATTTTCTTCCTTCTTGCTTTTTTTTTTTTTTTTGCTTTCTTGCTTCCACCTCCCTTTCCCCCCCTCCTTTCTTCCCCTTCCAAAAAAAAGTACGGGGGAAAATGGAATTGAGAAGCCTACATTTCCTTGGCTGCTTAAACCTCCCCAAATCAGGAAATGCCACAGAAAGAAAGAGAGTTCTCATGGCAACCTCAGCTCCTCCTCCCAGTCTCTGGGGCCCAGATGGTACATTTTTGCTTTCCACTGATTCATCCAGGAGCCATGGGGTCCTCTGGGCTTGAGAGATGGGCGTGGTTACTGGCACCCTGGACAGCACCCTGATCTCAGGGGCTTCTCTTCCAGAATCCCAGTGGCTTTGACTGCTACTGATACAATAATAAGACTGCTTGTATAATCATAGCGTGCCAAAACAAGGGGCTCTAGAGACCATTCAGTCCCACCATTCTATTTACATAAGAGAGCAAATGTGTTGAAGACCTTGCTCAAAGTCCTGATTCCTGATTCCAGGAATGTTCCTAGGAGCCTGGGTCTAGATTTCAAGGGAGGATATTTATTTTTAATAGAAGAGTAGAAAGCCCAGAAAAGTCAGCTGATTTGTCCTAGGTCACATTGATCATAAGAATCAGAGGTGGAATTCCCACCCAATTCCATTGACTCTGGATTACATTACAGTTCCTCAAGGGTCTTGAGCAGGCACTTCCTCACTCTGGTTCTCAGTTTCCCCATATGTAAAATGAGAAGCTTGCACTGGGTAATCTCCAAGACCTTTTCTATGCTGTCTAAGGGTAGAAATGAAGTAAGGTACTTTTTAATTCTCTCTCCCTGTCCTAAGTACCCCATCATGTATCTTTTGGTTATAAAAATTTTAAATTGGTCTCTTTTATTTTGATATCAGCTACACTTCCCAATATATCCTTCCTACCTTCCCAAAGAGCCATTTCTCATAATGAAGTTTTTTTTTTTTAAAGAGAGGAAAAAAAACAGTTAAGCAAAAGTAAGGCACACATCAATCATTTTGGTACAATGGAAATGACAAACACCAATGTTGGACGATTTGGGATCAGATCTCCTCTCTGCCCTTACTCCCTGTGGGCACTTGGGACAAATCACAGAACCTTTCTAGGCCTATTTTCTCATTTGTAAAATGGGACAGTTTGACTAGATGGCCCTTGATGGACTTTTCAGCCCCTGGATCAAATAGTATATAGAAGGTTCCATACTTATACTCCTCTACCTTTGCAGAAAGGAGGCAGGGTGGTGGGTCGTCTCACTGTTCTGTCCACTTTGCCTTCCTTCCCTTCCTTCCCTATCCAATTCTATTATGGGTACACAATGACTACATTGCAAGAGGGCAGTGGATGCTCCCCTCAGCTAGATGGATGACTGCCATCCACTCTGAACCTCCCCATTCTCTCCCTCTCTCCCTGCATTGTGCACAGGGACCTAAGTATCCTAGACTTGGAGGCTGAGAATGAGAGGAGAGGGGAACCTAAGCCTTTTCAGCCATCATCTGAGGTCCATCCCCCAGCTCCAGGGTGGATGTGGACAGGGATCTGGGAGGCTCTCTCCTCTTACACCATTCCCTTCACCTTACCACCTGGCAAATGCCCATCAGATTTCCTGTTCACAGTATAAACTGTTTACTTTACATGCTAGCTGGCAATTCTGGAGTTGCCCAGCTGGAACTAAGCTACCTGCCTGGAGAGAGCTGGTCCCAGGGAAGCTAAATGATGTGAAGCTGGCACTGGCTATGCTGGGCTCAGTGTCCTTGCTGCTGCCACCATGGGATCTCCAGGAGAGAGCAGGCCTAGGGAGGTGGAAGAAAGCAGTCCAAGCAAGTCCCAGGATATAGGGGAGGTGGGAAAGGACTTACTTTTCAGGGAATCACCCTTGTAAGAGCAGTGAGAGATCTAATATATCATGGACTTTGCAGACCATCTCCAGCCAGCCTCTCATACACAGACTCCATGAAAAATTACAGAGAAGGAAACTGAAGTTCAGAGAGAAATGGTGCACACATGAACAAGGTCAGGGTTCAAAGTCACGTTCTCTGACTCCAGATTTATCTCCCTTCCCTTTACATCATGCTTTCTGCTACCAGAACTTTGGTCAAGGTGCTAATTAGATCTGCTTGTGGGGAGGGGGTGAGCAAAATGCTTGGATGGTCACTATCCTCCAGACAGATAATCACTGTCATAGGACAGAACTGAGATGGGGTTTGAAGGAATGAACAAGGACCCAGAAAAAGGGCTTAAAGGGAAGGCAGGTTATCAGGTCCTCTAGACAGACAAGCCCGTGTTTCTAAGGCTGAGTCTGGAGTCCCAGAGGGGTCCTGGACTCCCATCTTTCCTTTCTCCTAATAAAAACATGGATGGATGAAAGGAGGTGCCTCCCTTCCCTGACCCCAGACAATGCAACAATTCCCTGAGCTGAGAACCTGCTGAGATTTCTATTTGTGATCTCTTCTCTCTCTCTCTCTCTCTCTCTCTCTCTCTCTCTCTCTCTCTCTCTCTCTCTCTCTCTCTCTCTCTTTTTTCTGTCTCTGTCTCTCACCTTCTTCTTCCACATCTCTCTCTTTCCCTTTTCTCTCTCTCTCCCTCCCCTTCCCCTTTCTCTTCCAGGCCTTTCTTCTTTTCCTTTTCCCTCCCCTTTCTCTCTCTCCCTCTCTCCTTCCTCCTTCTCTCTCCTCCTTTCTCTCATTCCCTCCCTCTGTCTTCCCCTTCCCTTTCTTTCTTCTTTCCCCTTCCCCCACCTTTCCCTCTCCCTTCAAAAGTTTCCATTCAGATTTTTCTTTTAAGACTTCTAGTGACCTACAACCTACTACCTCCAAGAGTAACTCATTTTTCTTTTCTAATTTTCTAATTGTTAGGATGTTTGCCCTTATATCCACCAGAAAACTGCCTGCTTGGAGCTTTGCTGAACCAGTCCTCCAGGTCTAAGCTCTCCAGCCTGGACAGCCCTTGGCACCCTGGCATAGAGCTGCCAATGCTCCCTGCCCATCCCAACCCCATCCCTTTCCTCTGGACAAAAGCCTTCCCAAGCCCTTTGCCATGACCCATCCGTCCTTCCTGCTTGGAATTCCCTTCCACTGGACTCCCTCCTTTGAGACTATCTTGTTTCTTTCCAAACCACTCAGTGCCACCTTCTACATGAAACATACCCAGATCCCCCAGCTGCTAGGCCCACCCACCTCATTTATCCTGTATTTATTTTGATTATACTAGTTTATATAGATGTGGCCTTTTCCAATACAGCACAGTATTAGCTCTTTGAGGTCAGAAACCAACTCATTCCCATCTTTGAATTCTTGATGTGTGGTGCAGTCCCTGGAATATGGCAGGTGCTTAGTAACATCACAGATTCATTCAACCCATCCTTTTATGATATGGCCTCTGCTCTGACTACTCTCCTCCGGAGTCTCTCAGGCTTGTCTTTCCTTAAATTGGGAATTTTGCCTGTCCTTCAGGCCCCTTTCTCTCTCTCCCCTTCCCTACGGTTGCTTCTTCTCCCTCTCCTCTTTTGCTTCAGTCTTCTCTGCTACCCTCCCCTCTTACGTCCTTCTCTCCTCCAGGTTATTTTATCATCGTGATACAGCAGGGAAAGTGATGAGCCTGACGTCACAGAACCCGCGTGTGAATTCTGTCTCTACCACTCACCACCAGAGTGACCCTCAGGAAATTGCTGTCCCCCTCTGGGCCCCAACGAGAGACTAAATGATGTCTGGTCTCAGCTTTAAATTAGGCTCCCAAATGGGGATCCCTCCCCGCTCTTTTCTTCAGTTCTTCTCTTTCTTCATTACAATCTTTGTTCTACCCAGAAACTTGCCACCTTCCCATGCTAGTCTCTTCCACCCGCCAAAGACCCTCCAGGGAAGGGGGAGGATGGTAACATATGGGAGGCAGGAGGGCTAAGCTTCAGGAGTCTTAGAGGGGAAGCTGGTAGGGAGGGGCCCAGGAGGAAGGACTGGGGGAAGATAGAACTGTTACGAAGTTCCCAGTTAAAACACTCTTCACACTCCCGCCCCCTTTAATGTTCTGATGCACCAGGACGTGACAAAAATGTGTCAGATTCTGTAAAAAAACCCACAACACAAAACACATACACAGAAATGCCAATCTCGCTTCTCCCTCTGCCAAGGAGCCCAGACCATCTGTTCCCTGGGGGTGGGCAAAAAGGGAGCCAGGCCTGGCGCAGAGCGCCCCTGCCATTCACTTGATAGCTGGCAGAGGGGAGACCCTCTCTCCTCCTCCATCAAAGCTTTCTGCATCACCCCCCATTTCCCTTTACCCCCACCCTACCCCGGCATATTCTATACCACCCACGGAGGGCATGGGTTTCTATTTGGGGCTGCCAAGACCTCCTCTTAGGTGGAGTAGGTGTCTGCCTACACAGTGTGACGTAGAGGATACGAGAGGCAGTGGAGTGGAAAGCAGCGTGCTGGACTGGGTGTTAGGAAAGAGCTGGGCTTGGATCCTGTCACTGATGCCTACTAGCCAGGGAGCATGGGAATATTACTCAAGAAGCCTCAGCTTCCTCATCTGCAAAATGAAGATGATAATAGCACCTACCTGGTTGTGAGAATCAAATACGATGAAGTTTGCAAAACACTTGTCATATCTTGGAACACTACATAAATTCATGATGACGATGCGGACGATGCCATGTTTGGCATTCGAAACCCTTCCTACATTTCTAGTTCTTATATCTTACTCCCCGATGTATACCCTTGGAACGAGGGACACTAACCAGGCCGTTCCAAGAACAAGGCCCTCCATCACTCCGCTCTGGGCATTCTCCCTGGTCGTCCTCCATGCCTGGAACTCTCTTCCTTCTCCGCTCATGCTATTGACCTCTCTGGCTTCCTTCAAGTCCTTTAAGTTCTACAGGAAGCCTTCCCCAACCCCTCTTCATTCCAGCACCTTTCCTGTTATTTCTTTCCTACTTATCCTGTGCATAGCTTGCTTTTTATATACTTGTCGGCATGTTGTCTCCCACAATGGACTGTAAATCCTTGAAGGCAGGGTTATCTTTTGTCTCTTTTTGTATCTGTGGCACTTGGCCCCGTGCCTGGCATAGAGTAGGAGTTTAATAAATGTTGATTGATTGATTGATGATGATAACAATTAGCAAGAGGCAGTATGATGTCATGGACAGAAAGTTGACCTCAAAGTGGAGATCTGGGTTCAAGGCCCTTCTCTGACACACACTGGTCGGGGGACTTGGACAAGTCACATCATTTCTCTGTGTCCTAGGCCTGCCCCCAAGATTAGAAATTTCAGGACAGGTACCAGTCTGTATTGGTGGTGGAGGGCATTGTTTTTCACTGGAGTTCCTTATACAAATGAAATCACAGGTCTTGAAAAATCCAAACTTACAAATATTATAAATCATAAAATAATAAAAACCAACCCAAAATAATAATAATCATCATAAACAATAATTCAAATCAAAGTAGTTTATCTCCATTGTCTCATTGGTGCCTAGGTGGTGCCATAGTGCATAGAGCCCCAGGTCTAGAATAGGATGATCTGAGTTCAAATCTGACCTGACACTAACTCGCTATGTTATTCTGGGCAAGTGTCCATTTTACTACTGTTTGCCTCAGTTTCCTTCTCTGTAATCAGGGGATAATAATAGCACCTATCTCCCAGGGCTACTGTAAGAATCATAAGAGATATTTGTAAAGTGCTTTGCCAACCTTAAATGGAAATGCTAGTTGTTATTAATGAAGATTCCCCCCTCCCCAGGGCCAGGTTTGATGCCAGTGCAGGGGAGGGGGGTCTGAGACAGGAGGCCCCTGCAAAGCGCTGACCCTGTTTTCCTGTGGAGGCCTTCTTCACTTGCTTTGATACTTCAGGGGCCTCCATGTACCCTCCACCAAAGCAGATCGCAGCCATCTGAGCTTGGACCTGGCCGACAGAGCACCTTCAGGGTCCAGGCTCTAGGGGAGGCATCAGAGAAAGGTGGCAGCCTGGGTGGGGACAGCTTAATCACTGCATAGGGTTAGGCACTGGATCGGTGACTTCATGACTGTGGGAAAAGCCTGAGTGAATTAAAAATGATTAATAAGCATAATTTTAAAACAATGATACTGATGCAACATTTATGCCGAGCTTACCATGTGCCAGGCACTGTGCTAAGCCCTTGGCAGTGCTTATCTCATCTGGTCCTCACAACACCTCTGGGAGGTAAGGATTATTATCCCTATTTTAATAATCATTGTAGCCAACATTTATGTTACTAACCACCATGTATCAGGTGTTGTACAAATATTATCTCACTTAGCCTCACAATAACCCTGGGAGAGAGGTGCTATTACTTTTCCTGTTTTAAAGATGATGAAGCTAAGGCAGAAAGAGGCTAAGTGGCATGACTATGGTCTGGGGTCATGTCTGGGGCTGGATATGAACTCAGATATTCCTGACCCCAGGTCTGATGCTCTCTCCAGCTGTCGCCTTTTTTTTTTTTTGCAACTCATGTTCTCAGATATTTGTCTGGAGCTCACAGCAATTATGTGTCAGAGATGGGATTTGAACTCAGGTCTTCATGGCCTAAAAGCTTGTTCTCTATCCCTTAAGCCAAGCTGTCTCTCTGATCCTTTACTGATTGACTAATAATAGTAATAAAACAAGAATTATGATTGATAATTTCTACATCCCTATCCTAGCCTTGATTTCATTCCGTAACTATGACAGACCTAAGAAAGGATCAGAGGTTCACTATCCATCTATTTCTCAGATGGGAAAAGTGATACTCAGAGGGAGTAGTAGCTTTTTCAAAGATATAGGCATGCATCAACAATGTTGAGAACATTGCCATTTCCTTCTCTAGCTTATTTTACATATGAGGAAACTGAGGCAAACAGAATTAAATGACTTGTCCACAGTAAGTGCCTGGGGCTGAATTTGAACTTCCTTCTGACTACAGCTCAGACATTCTATCCACTGTGCCACCTAGTTGCCCCTTGATAACCTCAAGCAAGTCATTTATTTTATAAATACATTAAATTAAATTTAAAAAGTTTATTTGTTTTAGAGTTTGTTCTTGATACCTTGGAAGGCTCAGAGAGGCTGGTATGTAGCAGAGGGTGCGGTATATGGGAATTTCAGTAGGGAAGAGATTATTTTGGAGGTGGGGGAGAATGGCAGCTAATCTTTAGGTATGACTTTATGGCAAACAATACACTTTTCCCCAGGTTCTCTGGGCCTCTATAAAACGAGGGGCTGGCCTAGAAATCCCCTGGAGCCTCTCCCAGCTTTGAGAGCAGGCCTGATGGGAGATGGCTTATTTCTCCTCTCAAAGACCAAGCACAGTCTGGTACAGAGGGGCTCATTACTAGAAGGTGGGCCACCAGATTAGGACTTTTTTAGCCATCACAGTTCACAGAGACTTTCTCCTAGGACACCATGACTTGCCTTGATGAGGAAAGAATAGTGTGATTTTCCCTGTGTGTGATTAGTATGCGATAGAGGCAGGATTCAAACCTGATATCACAGTCCAACATTCTTTCCACAAAGGCAAAATTTGAACCAGCATTTCTTCTACTGTATCATACAGAATGGATTGGTAAACCAGGTCTCCTTATAGAGGAAGAACTAGTATGGGGTGACTGGAGCTTTGGCCCAGGATGCTGACATGGGACTGGGGATACACTTCTGACCCCATACCTTCACCTTCAGGCCTCTGTCCCCTTGTGTCACTGAGCTCTGGGACCACCCAGGGATTGATGCCACCAAGTCTCAATGCCCTGGCCTCTCCCAGGGCCTACCCCTTCCTCCCCCGTCTCCCACAGAGCCCAAATATCTAAAGACTAAAACTCCAGTGATTCTCCCATCCTGCCTGCACCTGCCATCAGACTGTTCCACCTCCAAATCTCAACTAAACATACGGAAGGTGCAAATATTCCTGGTTTTATCTCTGTTTCCTGTCTGTTGCCCCACTGAATGATGCTGGAACATTGGTGACTGTAAATTTCCTCAGTAATGGTGTTCTTCTCTCGTTGGAAGGGTGGTGCTACAGGCCTGTGACTCAGTTTACTCATCTGCAAAATGAAGTGCTTGATCAGATGGCCCCTCTAGTCCCTTTTAGCTCTTGATCTATGAGCCTATAAGGGAAAGGGATTTTTTTCAATGTCTTCAGGGAATGTTCCCAGTTGCCTTCCTCTCCTTTTATTTGCCCCTGTACTGGTAGCACCTCCTGTCAGATAATGGTACTAAAAAAATGTCTGCACATACTTCAGAACATGATCATACCCATGAACTCCACAGGAATATCTATGAAGAACACAAGATGAGGACTTTTCATTTTACATATTAGGAGATTGAGGCCTAGAGAGGCTAAGAAATTTGTCCAGTGTCTGACAGCAAGTCCAGTTCAGAACCAGGCTAGGTCTGTTAACACCAAATCAGATGCTCTTTTCACTTTATATGAGGAAAGGACTAGGGACATGGTCATAGATTTACAGCCAGGAGGGTCATCAGAGGCCATCTAATTGAATCTTCTTTAGAGATGGGATCTACAGGGATCAAGACACTTGTTTAAGGTCACACAATGACTGGCAGAGCCAGAATTCAAACCCAGGGTCTCTAACACCGAATCCAGGGCCCTTTTCAACTGTAACCCTCTGAGTACAGCAGCGCTCAGGCTAGCTCCCTCTGAGGGGCTCTGCCTTGGAGAATTGGCTCACTGCCACCCAGATGACCTCTATAGACTGCCTAAGACCTCCAGCTACCCCCACCTCCTCCTGCCCTGGCTGATCATCCTACCCTGAGAGTCAGTGCCAGGCGGGCAGGATGCACGAGCTGAGATTCCTTTCCTTTTGTCCCATTCGAGGGGGCAGTGATTTGGCCTTGCTGTTACTTTGGGAGGTCTAGAGAGCCTGGGCCTGGGGGAAGGGGGAGCCATAGAGGAATTTCAGTCCGGCAGGAGGTGGTTTTGGAGTGAGAGAGAACGTAAGGAAAACAACAACAATAGAGATAATTTTAAAGTGGCAGTTCATGTTTGGGTGGCACCTTATGGTAAACAATGAGTTCTCCATACATTCTGATTTCATTTTCTCACACATATACACACCCGCCCCCACCTGAGCTGGATGGAACAGTTATAATTATCTGTCTTCTTCAAGCCTCAGTTGTGCTCCCCTCACCTCATCTCCACAGGACACAACTCTTCCTTGTTCAAGGGCTTATGGGCCACTTCCTCCTTGAAGCCTTCCTGGGCCGGCCCTCCTGCCCTCCTGCCCTCCTCACATTTTACATTCAAGGTTGTCGGCACTCTCCCTCTGCACTGAAGCTCACACTGTCTTGTGACATACTTTAGGGGCGCATGCATCATCAGAACTGGAAAGGACACTGGAGATCATTTGGGCCAACCCCCTGGTCTGAAGGAGGAGGAATCAAAAGCATTCCCAGTTCTGATCTTCTCTGTTTTGTGTTCTCAGGCCTTTCCCAGTTTGGATATTCTTTTATCTTCTATTGGCTACAAAGGTCCCCAAAACTCCCCGGTGTGGCCCTAGAAAGATTAAAATGCAACTGAGGGATATTTAACGAACTAGATAAAACTACAACATAGAAGATGTGACTTTGTGGTTTTCTATGTTTGACACCATTGTTCTAAGGTCCTTCCCAGCTCCAACATTCTGTGTTGTAAGGTCCTTCCCAGCTCCAGCATTCTGTGTTCTAAGGTCCTTCCCAGCTCTGACATTCAATCCTCTTAGGTCCTTCCCAGCTCTGACATTCTGTGTTCTAAGGTCCTTCCCAGCTCTGACATTCTGTGTTCTAAGGTCCTTTCCAGCTCTGACATTCTGTGTTCTAAGGTCCTTCCCAGCTCTGACATTCTGTGTTCTAAGGTCCTTCCCAGTTCTGACATTCTATGCTCTTAGGTCCTTCCCAGCTCTGACATTCTGTGTTCTAAGGTCCTTCCCAGCTCTGACATTCAATCCTCTTAGGTCCTTCCCAGCTCTGACATTCTGTGTTCTAAGGTCCTTTCCAGCTCTGACATTCTGTGTTCTAAGGTCCTTCCCAGTTCTGACATTCTATGCTCTTTGGTCCTTCCCAGCTCTGACATTCTGTGTTCTAAGGTCCTTCCCAGCTCCGACATTCTGTGTTCTAAGGTCCTTCCCAGCTTTGAGTTCTGTGTTCTCTCCCAGCTCTGACATTCTCTATTTTACAGTCCCTCTGTTCTAGGTATGTCTCTGGGCTAATGTGCTTCTCATCTCTGATATCCTCTATCCTTTGTTCTTAGAATTCCATCATTGTAGATCACTATGACTCGCCTGGGGATCACTGTGTGTAACACATTTGTGCTAGGTTTCTCTTCCAGCTGCTGAGATCTTGTCCCTTGTATTCTTGCCCAAATTCCTTTTCTTCTGCCCATTTCTGCCTGGCTGGTTAGGCTCCCTGAACTCTGATTGTTCCGATACAGGTTGCCTTCTTGGCTGCCTCTGCTCAGTTTGGACATCTGGACATCATCCCCTGACCTGTCCACCTGGTTCTGGTGTCTTCCTTTGCCCTTGGCAATGGACCTCTGGACAACATGCCCCCCAACTTGTAAATCCTGCCTGCTCCTCTGCCTGAATCTTGGCTCAGTCTTGGACCTCTTGAGGCCAGGCCCCAGCTCATCTCCCCAGTCTCCATCCAATCTCAACCTGAATCTCTGGGCTTGGCTCCCTTCCCAGCCTCTGACATCAGTCCCACTTCCAGACCTCACAGTGGCCAACCTCTCCCCTGGCCTGGCCTTGTTCATGGGCATTCCCAGGTCTGTGACCTCCCCACCACAACTGCAGGCGAGTCCACAGCACCTGGCCTCCACATGGATGATCCCAAAGGGGAACAAGAGGTGGCAGATGGAAGGAGGAGACTGGGCATTGGCTCAGGCAGAGGCTGGCATGGAGCCAGCAGTGGTATCCCTCTTCCTCACTGTTCGGCCCGATGGGGGTGGTGAGAAATGAAAGCTGCCGCCTGCCCTCTTCCGTCCTCATCTCAGCCTGTTACAGAGAGCAGGCTCGATGGATCTGGCTGTCAGGAGCCAGCGGGGAGGATGCCCGCTATGGCTGGGAGATTTATAATGGAAATGGTGGTGGATCAATTACCGGCTTCCCCTGACCTTGAAAGTCAGCTGGTGAAAAGGCAGGGAGAGTGGGGGATCCGAGTTATTGAGGGTTTCACTTTTTCCAGCAGGGGTGCCATCCTCCAGGCCCTGGAACTCTAGCAGGGACCAGGAGGCTTTGGGGTGGCAGTACAAAGAGCCTCCCTCCACCTCCAGGATTTGAGCTAAGAAACTGAAGGTAAAATTAGAGGATCACAGGCTTAGAGTTCAGGTCAGTTTCTTCATTTTACAAATGAGGAGACCAAAGTCTTGGGAGGTTAAGCTACTTAAAATCATACAGACAAGGAACGGTGAAAGAGATGTTTGAATCTAGGCTTTCTGATTTCCATTGTACCATGATACCAAAGTGGGGCAGAGAGGAGGAAGATGGGATGGGGTGGGAGAGGGCAGACAGGAGACAGTGCTTTTTAACCAGCTATGCCCCTACTTGTGGGCCTCACTTTCCTCATCTACAAAATGGGTATGATAATCCTTACACAATTTACTTCACTAGATTAGGAGGAAGGACGAAGATTGTAAAGTGAGCTGAGTATATGTTCTTATAACTGAAGAATTATGTTGCTAAAAGCTTCTTTGCACATTGTTCCTTTTGGCCCTGTCCCACCCCCACCCCCTAGAAACCATATTAACCAAGGGCTTATGACCCAGGAAGTCACAAACACATAGTTATAGGCACAGACACAGCCACCAATAATACAGCAGACTCCAAAAACCTTCTTGATCATTCTCTATGAGAAAATGCCAACCAGGGATCTGAGATGCCCAGAAAGATGAGCCTCATCAGAGACTGCAGAAAGAAAGGGGAAAAGAAGATTTGCTTTCAGACTCTGTTCAGAATGACCATCCTTCACCAGTTAAGTGGACTTTTAGTAACTTGTAATGAGAACGCTCAGTATCCCCAGCTTCCTCCAAGGCTGAGTTCTAAGATTTCAAGAAGCCTGTCCCCAGTGCCCAGCAAATGCTTGCAAATAATCTTGCTTTGCATCTATATTTTGTATGAACATAGTTTGTGTGTTGTATTATCTTTATACCCATTATCTCTTTCCCCTCCCCATCCAACAGAACATAAACTCCTTGAGGTCAGGAAACTTTCATTCTTTCTTGCCTTTGTACCCTCAGTACCCGGAACAGCATCTGTGCTGAATAAATACATAGTGAACGAATAGACCAGCTAGCCTGCCCAACCCCAATATTTTATGGATGAGATCATAGATTAAGAGCTGGAAAAGACCTAAGAAGATAATCTAGTCCCCTGATTCTTAGGCTTTTCTGTGTCCTAGATCCCTTGGGCACCTGGTTAGGCCTCTGGACTCCTCAGAATAATGTATTTAAATGCATAAAGTATTCAGGATTACAAAGGAAACCAATTCTATTGAAAGAAAGATTCTGGGAATTTCATGTTAAAGTCTCTAATCTAGTTCATCCCTGTCATTGTGCACATGAAGAAATAGTGGCCCATGGGAGGGGGTATAGTGATTTGCCCAAGGTCAGACAGTTGCTGGCTCCAACCCTGCCCCCATTCCAGTCAATGTCCTCCTTTGAAACTGCCTAAACCCATAAGGCTTTCAGAGAAAAGGTGTAAGGAAAAGGACTGTCTATTGTGAACTTGCAGGTGAATTATGAGGCTTGGTAGTTGGGGCAGAGAAGGGGAGGTCAGCTTATCAGTGATTAAGTGGCAATATGGGTGGGATGCTTCCAGACCCAATGTGCTTTCTGGTTGGTGAAAGTAGCTTGATGAGTCACATTCAGAGCACCCAGGAAAGTGAATCTCATCAGCACAGGACATTCCAGGGCAAAAACCTCCATTCTCTGATAGAGAGGGTGATGATGCTGGTGAAAGAAGGGGTTGATGCTGGAAGTCTAGAAAGGTCTGTGACTCCTGATGAGGAGCTGTCATGTCATCAGCATGGCTGCTCCCTCCACCAGCATGGATCTTGATCCTCCTCCCATAGCTTAGCAGGTGGTTTACTATAGCCAAATAATCCAACCTCCAGCAGTCTAGCTGCCTCCCAGAACTTAGTGAGTCAGGTCCTTGAATAACAGATACAGCATCAGTCCATCACCCACTAGAGCTTAGACTCTGCAGCCATAGAGTCCTTCTAGAAACAAGGGTCAATGTCACCCTGTGATAACACCCTGGAGGACATCTTTAGTGGAGGGGAATTGGGGAACCATGATTCAGGGGAGTAGATTTGAGAACCTAGCATGGATTGGATGAATGTAATTTTATTAACTCTTGGTCCTGGTACAACATCTGAGTATTATTGAGCCAGAAAATATCTGGGGGATTATTTAACCCAACCACCTGATTTTCCAGACAGGACCCTGGTGGTAACATCCTGAGACTGGTAGAGAAAGCAGGGCCAAGCTATCAGGCACAGACTGGCAGAGGTCATGAAGTTCATGGAACAGAAAGAAAACTCACTGACCCCTATGGGGAAGGCTCGCCCACCATGTTGGCATTCTGGGTCAAGGCTCTGGGTACCTCACCCTAGGAATGGCACTGAATATGTCATTCAACATGCACTGAAAAAAAATGAACAGGTATTCATCGAGTGCTCACTGTGTGCTGGGGTTGGTAGTGCAGGTTACATCCATAGACTATTTTCATAATGGCTTTTGATAGAGATGAGAAAGTGTATGTATAGGTCAGTAGTTATTGTCATCTCCTTTAACCAGCATTTATTCAGTTATTTATTTATTCAGTGGCCTGGTGGATAGACAGAAAGACCTGAGTACAAATCCAGCCTTAGACACTTACTAGCTGTGTGACCCTAGGCAAATCACTTAAATCCCATCTGCCTCAGTTTTCTCACCTGTAAAATGGGGATAGGATCAAATATTTGTGAAGTCTTAGTGAAGTCCTTGGCACATAGTGGGCACTCTAGTCCTAAGTGCTCATTTGTCAGACACCACGCTAGGTCTGGGGAATACAAAGGTAAGTGTGAGATGGTCTCTGCCCTCTACGAATTCTAATGGGATGAAAAATCAGAATTCTCCCAATCTCTAGGGGCTTGTTTGGTTTAAGATGTGGGTACATCAGATTCTTGTCCTGGGATGAGGCCAATGACTCTAGTTTCTCTGAGTACAGGTTTCCTCTCACCCCAAATTGTATTTGATGGATTGGGGGCGAGGTTCCTCCTTTCCTTCCCATCAACCCTGGCCCTGACTCCTTACTAGTCCCCATTTGGAGAGATAGGGAGGGGAAGGGGATGGGATATTTTTATTATTGTTGTTGTGGGCAAACAAAGTGGAAAATGAATTCCTTTAGATAGCAAATGAGTTTAATAGAAATGGTGATAAAGCAGAGCCGTGCTGGGAATATTAATGGGGGACCCAGATGTGAACTGACTGCCAAACAGGTCAGGGAGTGAGGTAAGGTCATGCTAACTTCCTCAGGGTACCTGTCCAGTTGGAGTATTCCCTCTGCCCTGTCACCTGCCCAGACAGATCCCAGAAAGGTTTTGAAGACAATAGGACTTCTGGGGGTGGAGACGGGGTATGTGGAACAAGAAGAAGGGAAGGAGTTACAGAGTGGTGGGGAATATAAGGACCTTTGAACTTGCTAGAGTTCCCTGATATGTTTTGTACATATGTCAGCTAGGTGGCCCAGTGGATAGAGCATCATGCCTGGAATCAGGAAGATCTGAGTTCAAATCCATCCTCAGACACTTCCTAGCTGTATAACCCTGGGCAAGTCACTTAATGGACCCTGTTTGCCATATCTATAAAGAGAACTGGAGAATAAAATGGCCAAGTACTCCAGTATCTTTGCCAAGAAAACCCCAAATGACTCATGGAGAATTGGACACAACTGAAAATGATGCAACATGTGTCACCTTGGACAAATCTCTTAACCTCCATGGTCCTCAGCCTCCCTGTCTGTAAAATGAGAGTCTGACTAAAAGGCCTCTGGGATCTCTCGTATTGGAGTCAAAAGCAAATGGGCTTAAATTAAAGCAGGAGCTTTGGCAATCAGGTGCCAGGAAGATCTTTCCACTTAGGCCAGTGAGTGTACTCAGCAAACTTCTCCAAGTGCCTTTTAGGAGCGGCTCAACGATGGCTCCAGAGGTGAAAAGCCTCACTTAAATCCAATTCACCTGTATGTCATGGCATCACCTCCCTGCTGTCATGGTCCCCTTCCAGAATGAAGGACAAACAAGTAGGCTAGATGCTGAAGGATCTGAAAACAGTCTTTAGGCTGAGGGGATTGGTTTATCTACAAGACAAAAGAAGAATGGGCCTGCCCTGCATTGGGAAGGCTTAGTGAGTGTCTTGGCCTTCCCTTCCCCCACTCCCAATGTCCTTAACCTCATTTAGGTGCAAAAGAGAAAAAACTCAAATGGTCTTGATTTTGTGCTTACTCAGCTTGTCTCCCAGGACCAGGCCAGCCTAGTTCTCAGCATTAGGCATGTCTGCCTTGGACTATAAATCATAGTACCAGACATTTAGAGCTGGGAGGACCGCAAAGGCAGTTGCTCCAACTTATTCATTGTGAAGATGAAGAAATGTTTTCTGGGGAGATTAAGTCACACAGGGAGGATGGTAAAGAAGTCACAGTTGGACCCAGTTGTTCAGCCCTTCCTCTACATACAGGGCTCCTCTCATGTATATATGAAGGAGGGTGCTGGAGCCAGTGTGGGCGTTTATACCTTGGAAGTTAGCAAAGGCCAGAAATCAAGGACTGATGGTTTTGTTGGTTGGACTTAAGAAAGTGATGGAGAAAATTTTTACAATGCAGATTAAATTTAAAAGTGTGTGGTTCTTGAGAGTTCAATCAATTTCAGTTGCATGGGAATCTCATTTGGGATTTCCTTGGAAGAGATACTAGAATGGATTGCCATTTCCTTCTCCAGCTTATTTTACAGATGAGAAAACTGAGGCAGATAGGGTTAAATCACTTGCCCAGGGTCATACAGCTAGTAGTGTCTGAGGTTGAATTTGAACTCAGGACTTCCTGACTCCAGGTCCCACATTGTATGCACTATAGTGCCCCCTAGGTGCTCCCAAATGAGTGGTACTTGAGAGCTGGTTGTTAAACACTTACCAGCACACTCCTGTGCATACTCCTCTCAAGCATCACCCAAGGCTGGGCCACATAATTCCCATGCTTTTAAACAGGAGGTTGTGGAGTACAACAGGCAGAACCAAGTCTGGGAGATACGAGGCTGCTCTATGTTGAATTGCCAGGGAACTTTGGGCAGGTCAGCCCTTGTCTGGGCTTTGCTTTTTCTAGCTATAAAATAATTATAGGAGATGCTCTCACAGTAAGTGAGTGAGCTGATCCTTGAAGAATGGAGGTAGAACAGAAGACCCCTGCAGGCTGGGGCTGTTTCCTTTTATCTTTGTTTCTCCAGTACCAAGCCGAGAGTCAGGTACATGACAGGTTCTGAATAAACACTTGACATGGGGTATGGTGGAAAGAAGTCCGGATTAAATGCAGTAATAGGTAAAGTACTTGGAAAATCTTAAAGCGTACCATCATTATTTTTTTTTTTTGATATCATGATTATTAGGAATCACAAGACTCTGGTTCAGATCTAGGTTCCATCACCCATACTATTTGTGTCACCTTAAGCAAATTGCTTAACTTCTCTGGCTCTCAGTTTCCTCATCTATAAAATGGCATGAATAGCCCCTACTTTTCCAGTCTTTTCTCACCTGATTCATCCCCACATACTCTTCAATCTAGCACTGTTGACCTCCTTGCTGTTTCTCCCATGGGAATCTCCATCTCCCACCTCTGGGCATTTGCTCTGGCTGTCCCCGTTGCCTGGAATGCTCTTGTTCCTCATCTCTGCATCCTGGCCTCCATCAAGTCCCAGTGAAAATTCTACCTTCTACAAAAAGCATCCCTTTTTAATTCCAGAACCTTCTTTCTTCCAACTTATCCTGTATGCAGCTTGTTTATATGGCATCTCCCCATCAGATTGTGCACTCCTTTAGCGCAGGGACTGTCTTTTGCCTTTCCTTGTATTCCCAAGTGCCTAGCACATAGTAGGAGGTTGATAAATGTTTATTGACTGACTCCAAACTCCTTCCCAGCTTTAAACCTGTGATTCTCTGATTTGGATGTTGGCCATCACAGACTCTTAGAGAGGTGGTTGCCAACCTTTGGACCACAAATCCCTTGTGGGGAAGGAGGAGAAGATACAGAATTATTCTAGTGAATCCAGAAATCCCAATATGCATTTGGCATCATCATTTTGAAATTAATTTAGCTGTAGCAAAACATGCAGGTTGCAGGCAACGCTTGTCAAGGAGGGGTTCCTATGATGCCAGGAAGGGGTGCTGACACTCAACCAAGTCAGAAATCCCCACTCCAGGGCAAGGAAAATGATCATTTCCTTGCACTCCATTCTCATCACAGACCCTCTGGGACATTCCACCCAATTTGGGGCCCACATTTTAGAGAGTGTGCAGAGAAAGCAACTGGATTGTCAGGGGCTTGGAAATGATTCTGTATATGCATCAGCCAATGGCAATAGGGATGATTAGCCAGGAAAGGAGGAGATTGGAGAATTTGGGAGCCATGGCCACTGTCTGTGGGTATCTGGAGGGTTGTGGTGTGAAGGGGGACTAGACTCAGCATATCTTAGAACCTGGATTCAATTTAGAGGTATAAGAGGCCTCCCAGGGCATCTGGTCCATGATCCCCATTTTACTTTGGAAGAAACCAGGGTCCAGGGTCCTACAAGTGCCACTTGAAAAGCTGGAAGGATCTGGAAGACAGTACTATCAAACTCAAACAGAAATGGGGTCACTCAACCATATATAAGGGTCCCTGCAAGATGAATATGGACTTCGAAAACTACATATTAACATCATCTATATTTATTGTATTTTTATTTATTAAAAATATTTCCCAATTACATTTCAATCTGGTTTGATGCCTATGATCTAGTCCAACCTTCTCATTTTACAGATGAGGAAATTTAGGCAAGCAAGGTGAAATGACTTGCCTAGGGTGATGCATCTAGTAAGTGTCTGAGTCTGAATTTGAACTCAGCAAGATAAGTCTTCCTCACTCCAGGTGTGGTGCTCTCTCCACTGTGCACTTAATCTTTGGTTCATGGAGAAGGAGAGGAAGATCTCGGTTCAAATCCTATTTCAGACATTAGATATGTGATCCTAGGGCAAGTGACTTAAAGTCTCTGGTCCTCAGTCTCTTCATCTGTAAAACAAGAGGACTGTGTTTCTTTAAAATCAATGGTTCTTCTCTGTTTTGAAAATGCAGGTAAGTTGTGAGCTATGAACATACAAATGTGAGATGGAAGGTGTGAACAACCTTTCACTCCTCCCTTAGGTCTCCTTGGCCCTGGCTAAATAAATGGGGAAGAATGTTGGGACTTAAAAGCCAGATAACCTGGGTTCAAATCCTAGCCCTGACACTTGTCACCACATAAATTTAGGCAGGTGTTACCAGGACTCAGTTTCTCCATCTGTAAAATGAGGGGGGACCTGAGATGATCTCTAAGGTCTCTTTCCAACTCTAATATTCAGTGATTTTGACCAGCCCTGTCCTTTATCTGTGATCTTTATCTCTGTGATTTTTCTCCCCTTGCTTTCCCATCCCCCACGAAAGTGCCACTTCCCAAATTAACCTGATTACAAACTTCCCCTGGCAGTGTTGGCCGTGGGCTCATTCACTCCCTCTTCCAGATCATTAATAAAGTTGTTAAGGGATGGCTGACTTCCCACTGAAAACCTCCCACTGCCTGACAGACAAGGCCATCCCTCCTCCTTCCAGGAAAGCCTACAGAGCCCTAGATGGATTTGACGAGGTCCAGGATTGCCCTCCACCATCTCCAATGTGCAGACATAGCACCCAAAGGCCAGCTTTGTGCCGTCAGCCCCGGCTGCCTGAACAACATTCTGTCACCCAGAAAAGTCCCCAGTTAACCAGGCAGGATTGGTCCTTCGCTAAAGCTAGAAGAAGGCTTTGGATTGGTGCTCCTGCATTCTAGACTTTTAAGAAATGGAAGATTCTTCTCTCTCTTTGCTATCTCATTAAAGCAAGGTCTTTCCTTGGGCTAAGTGATTGGAAAGCATCTACCCTGGAGGAGGTGGTGGTGGGGAGTCTCTACTCTGGAGCAGTAACTGGAAATATTTGTAACTGGGCAGTATAAGCCACAATTTAAGCCAAAGCTGCCCCCCCCACCTCCTCACCACCAGTTCAGGTAACCCACTTCTAGAGAGGCCACTTGGCTGCCACACTCCCACCAGGCCCCTCATCTCTCTGTACCCCTTTGTATCTTGCCATCCCCCATAAGCATGTAAGCTTTTTGAGGGCAGGAACAGCCTTTCTTTTTGCTTGTCTTGTATCCTTAGGACTTAATTGGAGTGCCTGGAACACAGTAAGCACTTGATAAATGCTTATTGACTGATTAGAGAAGTCCCTATTGAGTGAAATCCACCTGGGGAGAAGAAAGAAGAGTTAGCTCTAACTAATTCCTAGGATGCTAAATTTAGAGGTAGAAGGGGCCTTGAAGGCCAGGAAATCCTGACACTCCCCCCCATTGGAATTTGTCAGCTTATGAGCCTCCTGTTGATTGCAGGATGCAGGATGGGGCAGAGCCACTGAAGGCTCCGCAGGCTGGGCCTCCCTCCTCTTCCAAGCTACCAGCAGTCCTCCTAAGCAGAAGCAGAAGGAAAAAAGAGTGAGGAGGGAAGAGAGAGTTGCCTGCCAGAATTCATTTCATCTCTATGCTAACCTGACCTTATTCAGTTTATTATAAAGCTCTGGGACACTGTCATAGGCACACACACACACACACACACACACACACACACACACACACACATGCACGCGCGCGCGCACATACACACATACACACACACCTCCCCCCATCCTTGATCAATAGGGTAAGGAACTGTAAAAATACATAATTCAATTTGTCAGCACACAGTTATTAGTTACTGTGACGGAAAGAGTGCGGCTTCCCACAGGCACCAGCCTCAGCCAGGGCCTCTTCTTCCTCCACCCTCCCTGGCCTGACAGTTCAGAGCAGGGAGAGGAATTTCATAAGGAACTAGAGGAAAGACAACTGGAAGTCTGTGATGGACTCAGGGCCCCCACCAGGAATGGCCTGACAGAGGTAGCCTGGTGCCAAAGGAAACACGATGGATTTGAAGTCCACAGATAGGGGTGCTAGTCCTTGCTCTCCTCTTTTTAATCTGTGTGACCCCAGACAAACCATATGAGTCTTTGGGGTGTGGGCTTCCCCTTTTGTGAAAGAAAAAGCTTAGATCAGGTGATCTCTAAGTGTATTCCAGCTCAAAATCTATGACTCTATGAGCATTTACATGGTGCCTACTATATGCCAGGAACTGAAATAAGCATATTCACAAAATAACTCACTGCTTTTCTCCTAGGAACTTAGCTTATCATATCCAATCTCCCTTATTTTATATATGAGGAAACTAACGGTGAGATGACTTGGCCAGAGTCATACAACTAGCAGATGTCAGAGATAGGATTCAAATTCATAACTATTCATTGCATTACCTGGCTGTCTCTGTCTTAGCCTCCTCCCCTAGACCTACAAAGACGAAAAGCGTCTTTGGGCACACCCCAAGGCAACTTGGCCAACCGAGTCCCTCTGGCTTAACTAAACTCACCCTTCCATTTGAGCACTCAGTCCCTCCCCCACCCACCTCTCAGCCTTCTTTTCTCTGGCCAGATTTTGGTGTTAAATTCAACAACATTACTGGTTAACCAGGTAGCTTGTTTTCCTCTTTTTCTACTTAAAAGGGGTCTGGGGCTAAAATTAAAAGTCCACCACAAAGAACATTGGAATAATCCAATGATCCCAAGTGCACATGACTTAAAAATACAATATTTTTTGAGTTACTCAGCTCAGAAACCACATGGGTTTAAACTGAGGGCCAGCTATCAGGGCACTAGCATCTTCCTTCTAGGGGATGCAGTGTGTGTTTGTCCTTCATTGCCCAAGAAGACCATGTCATCAGAGAAATAATGACATGATTTGCACTTAACTTTGTTTTGAGTGAGGGAGGGCTGTGCAGATCACAAACCTCACTTCTCCTCCAGACCCATCTGAATCTAGTGACCAAATATCCATCAGGATAACTGGAGATGACCCAGGATGAGACAATTGGGGTTAAGTGACTTGCCCAAGCTTACACAGCTAGCGAGTGTCAAGTGTCTGAGGTTAGATTTGAACTCAGGTCCTCCTGACTCCTGCACTGGTGCTCTATCCAATGCACCACCTAGCTGCCCCTAGGGGAGACAGTACATTGAGGCTGAAACAAGACTGGGTTGGGAATCCTCTGGCATGGCAAGGCACAAAGAAAGGACTAGCTTTGGAATCAGAGGACCTGGGTTCAAATTCTGACTGTACCATTGATTATTTGGGTGACATTGGGCAAGTTCTTTCACCCTCAGTTTCATCCTTAGCCTTAGTTCCTTTGTCAGTCAAACATGAGGAGGTTGAACTACACCAAATCTATAATACCATGCCCAAAGACTTAGTACTAGTAACTGTGTGACCTTGGGCAAGTCAGTGAACCCTATTTGCCTCAATTTTCCCATATGCAAAATGAGCTGGAGAAGGAAATGACAAATCATTCCAGTATCTTTCCCAAGAAAACTCCAAATAGGCTCACAAAGAGTTGGACATGACTGAAATGATTAAATAATGTCAACAAAATATCCAAGACTCTAATTAGGGATATCTATTCAGGAAATTTAAAAATAAACATTGTCAAGGCACAGCCAGGATGGTGGAGTAGAAAGATGCACCTACACTAGCTCTCTCCCCATAGCCCATAAAATACCTGTAAAAAATGACCCTAAACAAATTCTAGAGCAGCAGAATCCACAAAACAACAAAGTGAAAGAGATTTCCAGCCCAAGACAGCCTGGGCAGAGGGGAGCACAGCTCAGCCTTAGCCACAGTATGGCAGGGACAGGACTGGAACAGGCTTCAGGGGGTGGAATCCCTGACAGCAGCTGCAGTTCCCAGGTTGCTCAGCCCACAAATACCAAAAACAGCTTCAACAGTTAATGAGAAAGCTCTTTCACCTGGGAGAGAAGGGAATGCAAGCTGGCCCCAGCAGCAGCAGTATCCATTTTTGGAGCTCTCTGCTTAAAGCCCCTGGGGAAATTGAGCAACTGATCTGAGTCTCAGCCCTGAGTGGTGGTCTTGGATTGAGGAAGACTGCTGGTGGTGGAGCTGGGGATGGTTCTGGAGAGATAACCCTACTGGCAGATCCTGGGCAGAACAGAATGCTTGTGGTTGCTACCATACCAGAGTGCAGGCTAAGCTAGGAATAAACTCCTCTCCCTTGACTGTGTCACCTTGGAGGAACTAAGAACTTACAGGTCCCTCGAGTATACCCTCCTCTTTACAAAGGACTCAAAAATCAAGTAACTGGCTGGGAAAATGTCCAAAAAAGGAACAAAGAATAAGACAATAGAAGGTTAATTTCTTGGTCAGCAGATATTTTCTTCCATCCTTTCACATGAGGAAGAACTATGCTTACTATCAGAGGAAGATCTAAAAGTCAAGGCTTCTACATCCAAAACTGACAAAATAAATATACAATGGTCTTAGACCATGAAAGAGCTCAAAAAGGATTTTGAAAATCAAGTAAGAGAGGTGGAGGAAAAATTGGGAAGAGAAATAATAGAAATGCAAGAAAATCATGAAAAGTGAATCAACAGCTTGCTAAAGGAGACCCCCAAAAACTGCTGAAGGAAATAACACCTTTAAAAATAGGCTAACTCAATTGGTAAAAGAGGTCCAAAAAAAAAACTAATGAGGAGAAGAATGTTTTAAAAAGCAGAATTAGTCAAATAGAAAAGAAGGTTCAAAAGCTCACTGAAGAAAATAGTTCTTTAAAAATTAGAATGGAGTAGGTGAAAGTTAATGACTTTGTGAGAAACTAGGAAATTACAAAGCAAAACCAAAGGAATGAAAAAATGGAAGATAATGTGAAATATCTCATTGGAAAAATAACTGACCTGAAAACAGATCTAGGAGAGACAATTTAAAAATTATGAGACTGCTTGAAAGCCATGATCAAAAAAGGAGCCTAGACATCATCTTTCATGAAATTATCAAGGAACTGATATTCTAAATATCTAGAACTTATATTCTAGAATCAGAGGGCAAAATAAATATTGAAAGAATCCACTGATCACCTCCTGAAAGAGATCCAAAAAGAAAAACTCCTAGGAATATTGTAGCCAAATTCCAGAGTTCCCAGGTCAAGGAGAAAATATTGCAAGCAGCTAGAAAAAAACAATTTGAGTACCATGGAAATACATCCAGGATAACACAAGATCTAGCAGCTTCTACATTAAGGAATCTAAGGGCTTGGAATATGATATTCCAGAAGTCAAAGGAACTAGGATTAAAACCAAGAATCACCTACCCAGTGAAAATGAGTATAACACTTTAGGGGAAAAAATACTCATTCAATGAAATAGAGTACTTGCAAGCATTCTTGATGAAAAGACCAGAGTTGAAAAGAAAATTTGATTTTCAAACACAAGAATCAAGAGAAGCATGAGAAGGCAGACAGGAAAGAGAAATCATAAGGGACTTACTAAAGTTGAACTATTTACATTCCTACATGGAAAGATAATATTTGTAATTCTTGAAACTTTTCTCAGTATTTGAATAGTTGGAGGGATTATACATACATACATACATACATACATACATACATACATACACACACACACACATAGCACAGGGTGAGTTGAATAGGAAGGGATGATACCTAAAATAATACAATTAAGGGGTGAGAGAGGAATATATTGGGAAGAGAAAGGGAGAAATGGAATGGGGCAAATTATCTCTTATAAAAGAGGCAAGAAAAAGCTTTTTCAATGGAGGGGAAAAGCAAGGTAAGAGGAAAGATGTGAAGCTTACTCTCATCACATTTGGCTTAAGGAAGGAATAACATGCTCACTCAATTTGGTATGAAAATCTATCTTACACTACAGGAAAGTAGGGGAGAAAAGGATAAGTGGAGTGGGGGGGCATGATAGAAGGGAGGGCAAATGGGAGGAGGGAGTAATTAGAAGTGCACACTTTTGCGAAGGGACAAGGTCAAAAGAGAGAATAGAATAAATGGGGGGGATAGGATAGGATGGAGGGAAATATAGTTAGTCTTACACAACATGACTATTATGGAAGTCTTTTGTAAAACTACACATATATAGCCTATATTGAATTACTTGCCTTCTCAGTGGGGATGGGTAGGGAGGAAGGAAGGAAGAGAAGTTGGGACTGAAAGTTTTAGGAACAAATGTGGAGAATTGTTTTTGCATGCACCTGGGAAATAAGAAATACAGGTAATGGAGTATAGAAGTCTATCTTGCCCTACAAGAAAAGACAAGATGGGGATAAGGGAAGGGTGGGGTGTGATAAAAGGGAGGGCAGATTGGAGGAAGGGGCAATCAGAATGCACAGAGTTTTGGGGTGGGGGTGGGGAGAAAAGGGGAGAAAATTTGGAACTCAAAATTTTGTGGAAATGAATGTTGACAACTAAAAATAAATATATAAACATAAAAAATAAATAAAATAAAAATAAACATTGTCTGATCTCATCCAACTCCAACCAATACTTTCTGGCCATCTATGATCAGCATGTCTGGAGGTTATCTCTCTTTATCCTGTGATATTTTTTTTCTGTCTTCACTCATGTAAATTTTTATCCAGTGATTCTCTGCAAAGCCCTAGGTTGGGTGCTTTGGGAGTGACAGAGATGAATACCACATGGTCCCTGTTGTCCGGGAGCTCACAAGATTGAGCACAAAGATAACTATTATAAAAGGCAGAAAACACAGGAAGAGAGGTACAGATGGTGCTTCAGAGATTCAAAGGATAGAAAGACTGTATTAGGGGTCTGGAAAGGCATTCTGAAGGATCCTTTGCATCTAGCTAACTTTAAAGACTGAGGGAGAGGGGTGAGGTAGAGGGCATCAAGGAAAGCCCACTGGAGTCAGATCTGTGTTTGAATTTCAGCTCTGACAAGTAGAAGCTATATGATCCTGGGCAGGGTTTTTTTTTAAACTCAGCCTCAGTATTTCCATCTGTACAATGGGGATAATAATAGCACTTACCTCTCAGGATTGATAGGAAGATCAATTGAGATAATTAATATGTGTAAAATGCTTTGCAAATCTTAAAGTTCTATGTAAATCATCATCATCATCATCATCATCATCATTGTCCCCTTTATGACACTTATCAGCAGTTTGACCCTGGGCAGATTACTTAACCTCTCACGGTTCCCCCATCTATAAATAGGGATAATAAGTCTTCTATAAATCATCTTGCAGGGTTGTTGGCAGGGTGGAGTCATCATTAAATCCCCATAGAAATGGGAGCAATGGTTGAGATGAAAAGGATTCTATCTGCAGGGTTCCCTCTGTGACTCTGAGGACACAGCTTAATAGTGGGCAGCCTGTTTAGGAGAGAAGGGCCCACCCTCTGGCCCATGAGGCAAAGCTGGGCTGGAGAGACAAAAGGCTTATGGATTTCAGGGTTGGAAGGGTTCTTAGAGGTCTTTGAGTTCAACCCCCTTCCCCTTGTTTTCCAGATAAAACAAGAAACTGAGGCCCAGCAAGTAAAGTGACCTCCCCAGGATCACACAGCTACACAAGTGACCAAGGTGGGGTTCAAACCTAGAGCTTCCTGATTTGAAGTCCAGTACGATAAAAGCTACACCTCAGTGCCTCCCTAAAGAGCTTGTTTAGTATCAGGGCTGGACTTCATATATTGGCTCAGCCCTGGTGAAATCAATTACCCTAGCAAATGAGCCTCTAAGAGGCTTTAGGGAGCTTTATCTCAGGCTAGTAATTCTGTTCCATCTGCAGTCCAGCAGGAAATTACCTTCTCACCTTTCCTGAGAGGGAGGCCAAGAACTGTTAGGGCCTGAACAGTCTTTTCAGCAACTGGCTGGGGTGGGAGACACAGAGCATTCGAAAAGTGGTAGAGACCACCTTCATTTCTTCACCATGATTTTACAGATGAGGAAACTGAGAGGTAACAATGTTCCTGGCAAAGATTAAATTTGAACTGAGGGCTCCTGATTTTGCTATGCCATGCTATATCCATTAGTAAGGAGCCTGGACTTAAAAGTAGACAGTATGGATTACAGGGAAGTGGGGGCACAAAAGCCTCTGGTCACCCCAACCTCAAGCCTCTGAGTTCTACTGTCAGGTCCTCACTCCAGCCCCAGTGGCTAGTGGGCCCTGTGTTTTCTATGCCTGAGCCAGAGCCAAGTCAGGAGAGTGCTAAATGCCTGAATCAACCACATATTCATTTATTGAATCTACCTCTGAAATGGAACAAATACCTCTAATGATAATTGCTGAATGCCTAGTATTTATAGAAAACTGGCTTCTTCATCTGCAGGAAAGCTGCTGCTGGGCACTGATGACAGGTTACTGCACATACTGGTATACAGAGTGGGGGAAGGGGTGCTAGGAGAAAATTTGGCTATTGTCAGGGCCTGGCCACCTAGAACCATCAGATGTCAGGCTAATGGGCTATAGCCCATTTAGAAAAGGAGACAGAATGGCAGAGCTGGAAGGGCCAATAAAACGTATCTCTAGAAGGGGCCTTAGAATAATAATTTGTATTTATGTGGCAATTTAAGGTTTGTAAAGTGATTTACAAATCTTATCTCATTTGACCCTCACAACAACCCTGGGAGGTAGGTGCTACTATGATTCCCATTTTATAGAGGAAGAAACTGATCCTGGTGAGAGTTAAGTGACTTGTCCAGGGTCACATGGAAGTATCTGAAGTTGGGTTGGAACTCAGGTCTTCCTGACTCCAGGCTGGGCACTGTATCCACTATACCAGCTAGCTGCCCTTACCATAGAACATAGAAGGTAAGGGCTGGAAAGGGGCCTTAGAACATAGATTCAGAGAGGACCATAGAAATTAGAAGGGCAAAGGGTGATTGTTTCAGTCATATCTGACTCTTTGTGACCCCATTTGGGGTTTTCTTCGCTAAGATACTGAATTGGTTTGCTATTTCCTTCTCCAACTTACTTTACAAATGAGGAAACTGAGGCAAACAGGATTAGATGACTTGCCATGAGTCACACAGCTCGTAAGGGTCTGAGGTCAGATTTGCACTCAGGTCTTCCTGACTTCAGGCTGATGCTCTATCCTCTGTGCCACTTAGCTGCCCACTTTTGAGGATAGAATATCAGAAATAGAAGGGACCTTAGCACAGAGAAAAGAATGTCTGAGTTGGAAGAAGCCTTAGCTCACAAATATGGAATGAAAACCTTCAAGGATACCTTTTAACATACATTGTTAGATATATGTTAGAGACCCCCTTAATCCCATCCCCTTTATTCCAGATGAAGGGAAATCAATTGCCCGGAGTCCCTTTGTACTCACACTAAGTGCTGTCCTGGGAGGGCTACTCCATCTCTGAGCCATGGGAAGGTGTCTGTCTGACCTTCTCTGTTCCTTCCTCTTTGGACTTGAGCAAATTCACAACCTTTGACAGGAATGAGGCCATAATGGGACAGAGTGTATTTGTCAGGGAGTTGGCCTCAGATCGTCCCACCAGGCAACTCTGAAGTTTTTACCTTTCAGGGTTCAAAGAAATAAGAGGGCTAAACTCTTTCACCCTTGGAGTGTCTTTTCTTTCTCTTTAAGGGGAAAGAAAAATTGGAAGGAAGGAAGAAGGGAGGGAAGAAGGAAGGAAGGAAAAGAGGAAGGAGAGATGAAATAAAGGAGGGAAGAAGGCAGGAAGAGTAGATAGAAGAGAGGAAAGAATAAAGGAAGGTGAGAAGGAAGATTGAATATGAGGGAGGAAAGAGGTATTTGAGAATCATTCTGAGGAGAAACTTGATGGAACTTGGTGACTGTTGGTTGTGGGGGAGAGGGAGGAGCCAGAGATGTCAGATCCCTCTTCTGTTCTATCTGTTTGTCACACCATCCCATGTCCCCTAATGGGAGCAGGAATAGAAGCTTAGCAGAGATTGCAGAAGAGAACCCATAAGGATTCCCTTCACTGCTAACTGGGCTCCCAGGACAGAGACATAGTCACAGACCCTCCCTGGGGAGAGAAAGATGAGAACGGGGACTATCCAAAGGGGTCAGGGGAGAGGCCATCCTCTGGTTCTCCCTTAATTTCCCCTCTTACAAGAAGGTCTTCCTGACTATTCCAGTCTAGGATGAGTTTTCCTTCCCTGACCTTCTGTCATACCTAGGTGGAAGGGATTATGGCACAGGGGAAAGGACAATGATTGGAGTCAGAAGGTTAGCATTCAAATCCTGTGTGACCTTGGAAAGTCACTTGCCCTATATGGGTGTTGGATTCCTCACCTGTAAAATGAAGGACTTGACCTAGATCAGTGGTGAGAAACCTGAATCCTTGAGACCACATGTGGCCCTCTAGATCCCCAAGGGTGGCCCTTTGACTGAATCCAAACTTCACACAACAGATCCCTTTAATAGAAGGATTTGTTCTGTAAAACTTGGACTTGGTTAAAAGGTCTCATCCAAGGACCTAGAAGGTCACATGTGGCCTCCATGGTCTCTGAAGTCCTTTCTAGCCTTTTATGTGTGATCCCATGATCTTACATCATCTAATTAATACATTCAACTAATAGCAATAAGTATTAGTTAATGAAACAGCCCTTGCCCACTTACATTCAACTGGGGGAAATGAATGCCACATAGAAACCATCCCCTGGAGGTCAGAGACTGGTATTCATTTGGTCTTGGTATCACCTGTGCCTGCACATTATATTTCATGTAAGCTTATTATATTGAGAATTATTTCAGTCAGTCAATTAACACTAATTAAGACCTACTATGTGCCACTGTGCTAAGCACTGGAGACATGAAGAAAGGCAGAAGATGATTCCTGTCCTTGAGGAGGCCAAAATCCACTGGGGGAGACAACAAAGACACAAGGATGTCCAAACAAGCTCCATCCAGTCTGAATAGGAGATAATGAAGGGAGGAGAGGCACCAGAATTCATAGGGGCCGCAAAGGCTTCCTGTGGAAGGGGAGCTTTTAGTTGGGACTTGAAAGAATCCAGGGAAGCTAGCAGGAGAAGATGAACAGGGAGAGGATTCCAGGCATGGGGACATCTGGGGAGAATGCAGGCTTAGAGATCAGAACTAGGAGGCAGTGTCATTGAACTGAAGAAATGTTGGGAATACAGTGGGCTATGAGCTGATAACAAGACTGATAAGCATGTTACAAGGTAATTTGAGGCAGAAAAAGTGCTAATAGGGATCAGGAAAGATGCTGTGTTTCCTCCCTCTCCAAATCACCTTGTACTCATTTAGAATCGATCCTGTACATCCTTAAACATGTACTCAAGCTCCTGAAGAGTTAGGGTTCTTTTTATTTTTGTCTTTGAATCTCCAACATTTAGCACAGTGCCTGAAGCATAGTAAGCACTTAAGAAAGGTTTTTTCATTCATTCGTTCATTCATTCGTTCATTCATTCAGTACGTGTTATCTCTCCAGTTAGAATATAAGCTACTTGAGGACAGCAGCTAATTTATATTCTCAGCTGCTAGGGTACACAGTAGGTACTTATTAAGTGCTTCTGATTGATTGATTGGAGAAGGGGATATTAGAGCTGAGTCTTGAAGGAAGTGTATTCTGAAAGGAGGGGGCAAGGAAGGAGTACACTCAAGGCATGGAGAGGCACAGATGCCAGAGATAGAATGTTGGCTTTGAGGAATGACAAGTAGTTCAGCTTGGCTTCATATGAGCCTCTTGAGACTTCCCCTGGAAATCACCTCTAGTTTGAGACCCTGAAAGGCCTAAGGGAATCAGGTTACCAGAACCTGATCCAGCAGAACCTCCCTGCACAAACTACATCCAGTTCATAGACATACCTTGAATGTCACTGATTTCTGGGACCTGGTTGTTAAAAACTTGGAGGATCTTCACTACTTTATCCTTTTCTGTGCTCATTTTTTGGGGGGAACTTCAGAGCATTGGGACCAAGCTTGCCCTAGTTCATTTTCTCCTTACTAATCGTCTTGCTATTCTAGCTTCACTCAAGTCTCATCTCTGGCAGAATAGTCAGGAATCACTCTAGTATGGGATCATCCAGAATAGCCCCTCAGCTCTATCCTGAAAGTCTGGTGAAAGGTCTCAGGTCAGGGATGCCTCCTTTTGGAATAGATGATTCATTCAGCCTTCTACTGCCTAGAGGCACAACTCTAGGGGGAGGTGAAAGCTCTGTCCTCTGCTATTTTCACCTCCTTCTAGAGCTGTCCAACTAGGCAGTAGAGGGCTGAATAGTAAGGTTATTTTATCTGGAGTCTTCAATTTGGGACTTAGAGCTCCTTTCCATTTGATGTCCAGAAATGAACAACTGAAGAATCTATGGAAGGCTCATAGGGGATAGACAGAGACTTGGTTGGAATCTGAGGTGGTACATTCTGACCCCAGATCCAACCATTTGGAGCTTCTGAACAAGAAAGGACAACAGGCTGCCTCCTTGCTTGGACATAGAGACAAGTCAAATCTAAGCTTCTTAGATTTGGTCTATCATTCTTGAGATCTTTCTCAAGATTCTGGATTCTAACACCCATTGTGCTAGCTATCTGAGTATCTCATTTAAGGAAGGGATAGGCTCTATTTGAGAGGAGGGAGTCCTGGTCTCTATGATGGAGAAATTCCAGGTATCCTCATCATCCTAAGTAAGTCACTACTGAGTCTCATTTTCCCTGCTACAAAAAGGTGATATTAGCTTTTCGTTTGAAAATGTGAAACTCCATAAAGATAACCTTCCTGCATCCAAACCCCATCTGTGCTCAGGTGTCTTCCAGATTTCCTCCACCTTGAGTTTAAAGACTCCTTGCTCCAATCCTCTCCAAATCCTGCTCATCCTAGGCATCACCACATGTACACACACACACACACACACACACACACACACACACACACACACATTTTATTCCTCCCTTCTGCTCAGCCTGAAAAATATTGATTTCTCTCTCCCTCTGTAATATTGCGCTTGGATGAGCAGATTCAGAATGGAGGAGTCAGGCTCTGCCTAGAGACCCAAACCGTATTTAATTCCACGCTTTACGAAGCCCCAGAGCAAGTTATTTTAAAATATCAGTATATTTAAAGCAAGTGACGTCCTGGGGGAGGGGAAGCAGGTTGGAGTGGGAGCCTTGGTAGTGTTGAGCTGCTGGCTTTGGGGAGGGCTCCGGCAATAAAAGGAACATTGGTTCACATTCCCATAGTTCCTGATAGTTCCAGAGGGTTTTACATAATCATAGCTTTAGAGGGGACCTCTGAGGCCATTTAGTCAAACCTCTTCATTTTACAGATGAGGAAACTGAGGCCCAGGGAAATGAAGTGATTTGTTGAGGGTTCCATGGTTTATAAGTGGTAAAGTCAGGGCTCAGACCTGGTTCTTTTAGCCACTGTCTTTAGGAGTGTAAGGTTTGGGTGGTGGTAGCTGAGGGAATATGGGGAAAAAAGCCAGGAGCCAGGAAAACAAGGTCTGGATCCTGGTTCTACTATTCGATGGCTCACTTCATGACCTTGGACAACACACTTCCCCTCTGGGCTTTGTTTCCTTCCTATCCCATGGGGCTGTTGTAAGGAAGGCACTTTATGAATGGCTGGTGAAATGGGAATTGCTATTATTGTTAAGTGTTGAAGAGGGAGGAGAAGATGAAACCCAGATTAACCTTGTTCCCACGTTATCGGGGGTGGGGGGGGTTGGGGGGTGGGAGGGTGTAGAGAGATACCCAGTCAGAGCCCTGTTCCCTGGCAAGAGTGAGTGATAGATTGAGGGGGGGGCAGGGAAAGAGCTACTTTGTTCTTAGAAATATCTTTTCTCATCCACAGAAACAGACAAGGGTAAAACCCCTTCCTTCATCAATTGGCTTAGGGACCCTAGGGCAATTAAACAATATTGGACCTGCAAGAGACCTTAGAACATAGACGATAGATTGGCAGATCTGGGAGGGACTTTAGAACAAAGAGCATTGAACATCAGAACTCAATGGAACCTCAGAACATGGAAGAGAAATGCCGGAATAGAGAGATCTTAGAACACAGGGCAGAAAATGAGAGCTAGAACCTTAGAACAGAGAATATCAGAGCTAAGAGGAACTTTGGAAGTTTTTCCAGTTCAATGATTATTTCATAGAGGAGGAAAGTGAGACAGAGATTGGGGGGTGATTCTAGGTAACACAGTCATTTAAAAGCAAGATCTAGATTTAGACCCCAAGCCTTCCTGTCTGGAGGGGGAAACCCTTCCACCCTGGACCAGGCTATTCTTACCACCCTACTGCTTTTGCTTTGGGAGTTAAAAAAAAAAGCTGCAGTGACTTTCCCAGTAAGACTGACCCAGATTCATCCTCCCCCTTTATTCCTCCCTCACTTTCCTCTCTCTCCTCCTTTGACTGTCTCAGCCTCTCTTTCTCTGTCTGGTTCTATCTCTGGCTCTATCTGTCTCTCTCTTCTCCATCTACCTAGGCACATGCATGTGCTTAGCCTGAAGCCAGCAAAGAGAAAATAGTATAGGAGGTGGAAGGCAAGGCAGATCAGGCAGGAAGGCACAGCCTTTAATGGATGAAATGTCCCATTGACAACAAGCTGAAGGGGGGAAGGGGAGGTGTCAGGCTCCAGTTGCTTGGGAAGATCTGACCTTTCCTCTCCTCCTACCTGGCCTTCAGTTACCTCTGCTGTAAAGTGGGAATGAGAATATTTCATCTGCTTGTAAGAAGGACAATTTCTGGGGGTTCACTGTCATATGCCTTTTTTCTGTATCTCCAGTGCCTCAGCAAAGGCATAACCAATGGATCAATCAATCGATAAACACAAAGCTTCTGCTACACACCAGGCACTGGAGAAACAAAAAACAGTCCCTGTCCTTGGGGAACTCCCAGACGAAGGAAATGGAGGGGCCCTGCCCCCTCCTCCCTCACACTCCAAATCCAGAAGTCTTTCCTATCTTCATCCCCCACACATGCATCCACTATGACCTCTTTGCCCATCTCCGAACTCCCAAAGAACTGACTTAGTGAACTACTTATGTGGCCTTTGGTTGTCTTTGAGAGTGTGAACTGAATTGCCCCAGTAAGTTTATAACTCCCCCCAACATCCACTTAATAACAACCCAAATTTCTCATTTTAAAGTACAAAAAGTGCTTTCTCCATATCAATCTTGGTAGGGAGTCTAAGTATGAATGGACCCATTTCACAGATGAGAAAATTAAATTCAGAACTCAGACTCAGATCTAATTCACAGGGCATATTTTGAGCATTCCAACATCACAGAATCTCAGGAGTTGGAAGGGACCCCAGAAAACAGTATTGAGTCCAACAGTACCTGATTTGGAACTCTATTCACATCACCATTAGGCAATCATCCCACCAGGGAGGAGGAACTAACTCCTAGGGAGTGGGGACCAGCCACTTTGGGGCAGTCCTGATTGCCAGGAAGTTTCTGCTCCCACTGAGAGGATGGAGTCCTCCTCTCTGCACTTTCTCCCTAGCGCTATTGTTCCTCCTTTTCTCCTCTGAGGCCAAGCAGAAGCAATCTAATTCATCTTCCATTGCCTAGCTCTTCAAAGATTTGAAGACAGCTAGCCCCTACTCTGTCTCCTCTTCTCTAAGCTAAACACCTCCAGCTTCCTAAATGTAGTCCAATGTCATTTGCATTCTATCATGATGTGTTAGGTATGTTCACATCTATGCCTAGAGGGCTGTGGGCTCTGAGCTCTGATGGGGCTCAGCCCAAGGTCTCCATTCATTCCAAATAATCCCTATGACTAAGGCAGGTCAGACGGGCTCCCTCTTTGGGGAAAGCAAGCAATGGAGGATAGTTTTGGAATACCATACAAATGTCAGAGAGCAGTAAGGCACCTAGAGATCACCTAGTCTACCACTCATTTACACATGGGGAATCTGTGGCTTTCCTAAAGCCACCTAGACATTTAGAAGGAGAGCAGAAGTGAGAACCTAGGTCTCTTGTGTTCTTGCCAGAGCGTGACTCTGCCTCCCATCCTGCCTCCTGAAGCACCTGGGAGTCAGCCCTTGTATTGCTGGTGGTATGAATCATGTGTGTTCTACTCCTGACCAAGGGGAGCCAAAAACCATGAGGGAGTAGCTGATGGCAACAGGAAAAGAAGGCTTGGAGACACTCCCAGAGCCTGGCCTGCTGGTGCTGTAAGGGAACAATGATAGAGGCTATTTATCTTTATTATTTTTTTTTTTCAGAAAATATACTCCTCTTTCTGACTCTCTCTCTCTCTCTCTCTCTCTCTCTCTCTCTTTTCCTCCCTCCCTTCTTCCCTCCTTCCTTTTCTCTCTCTCCTGTCTCTTGCTCTTTTTGTCTCTCTCTGTCTCTCTCTTTGTCTTCTGTGTCTCTTCTCTCTTCTCTGTTTCTCTGTCTCTCTTCTCTCCTCTCTCTGTCTCTCTTTCTCTCACTGTCTCTCTTCTCCCCAATCAGTGCCAATGTTTTATTTCACCTTCAAACCACTTCTCCTGTCCATTGCCTCCTCCATTTTCACAGCCACCATTTTCACAACCACCATCTTAGTACAGGCACTTATTACCAATCATCTGGATCACTTCCACAGTCTTCCATCACCACTACCACTACCATCTCTACCTCTACATCCCTATTAGATCTATTCTTTACACACTTCCAGAGTAATCTTCCATCTGCCTAGTTCTGCACATGTCTCTTTGCCCAAAAACTTTCAATGGCTCCCTATTGCCTACCAGATAAAGTCCAGGTTCATTAGCCTACAATCTGATGCCATCGTTCCTTCCCAAGCTTATCTCCTATTGCTCCCCTCTTATCCACTCAAACTCCAGACAAACTGGCCTTCTCTGCCTCACTCTTCGGTCTCCTGATTATTCATGAACACCAGGTACACAGCCACCCATTATCCCTCACTCTCCACTCAGGGCCTGCCCCTCTCTTCTTTGCCCACCATGATGTCTTTAATCACACTTCATACAAGATAGTACATTGCTGGTGATATACACTGTTACTCTTCAGCTCTCCTGGGATTCTGATTCTCCTGAGACTTCTGTGTTCCATGATAGGCACTAGGGAAATTCTTTTGAGTTTTCATTAATCTGAACCTATGATATCTTTGGTCTAGGGCAGGGTTTCTGAGTTTGGGGTCCATGAACTTGAAAAAAATTATTTTTGATAACTTTTCAACTGAATTGATTTCCTCTATAATCCCTTTTGTCTTATTCACTTAAAAAACATGAATCTAAGAAAGACTGGGCCTCTCCAGACAGGCAAAGAGGTCTGAGATATGAAAAAGTTAAGAACTCTTTTTCTAGGGATAGAAAACTCCCCCTACCAATGCAGATCACCACCCTCACTATAACTTAGAAGGGAGTTGCCTAGAGCAGAGGTATAAAACATGAAGCCCTAACTCCCAAAATGTAATTGGGAAATATTTAAAACAAAAATACAATAAAATATAGATAATATTACATTATAAAATGAAGTTAATATGTGACCCACAGAGATCTTTATGCACAGCACACTGCCTGTTTTTCTATTTAAAGTCACTGATTTAGAACACTGAGACATTAAGTGACTTGTCCAGGGTTGCACAGCCAGTATTTGTTACAAGGCAGAACTTGAACCCAGTCAGCTAGCATTTATTAAGCAACTACTATGTGCTAATTCTTTTTGATGCCAAAGCTAGTTTTCTATCCATTGTGTTAAATTGCTTCTCACTGGGAGAATATTGCTTGTTAAAACAATTGACTGTAGCAACTGGAGAACGTCTGAACAAATTGTGGTACGTGAATATAATGGAGAATTACTGTGCTGGAGGAAACAATGACTATGATGAATCCAGAGAGGCATGGGAAGATTTATAGGAACTGATGTAAAGTAAATAAGCAGAACCAGGAAAGCAATTGGCATAATGACTACAACAATGTAAATGGAAAAGGAAGCAATAAATGATAAAAACTGAATTCTGAGAAATTAAAATGAGCAAACTTGGCTGTAAAGAAGAGATCCGAGGAGGCATCTCCCCCAGCATCTTCGCAGAGGTGGAAGACCACAGATGTGGAACTAACATCATAATGCATACGATGTTGAATATTTTCAATACATTGGTTTGTCTTGATGAATTGTTGTTTCTTTTTTCCTTATTTTTTATTCTTTGTAATAGGGGATGATCTCTTGGTGGGGGAGAGGAAGGGGGAAGGATACATTGCTAAATATAAGGATATTAATAAAATTTACTTTAAAAATATATATTTTAAAAAAGAGGATCTTTGGTGGTAGGAGATGGGTTTTTCAATCATTAAATGAACTGTACAGGTTCCTAAATGAATCTAGCTCAATTTCCTTCTCTTCTTCAATTCTAGTCCTGACTCACGTTTCATTGAGAGTGCCTGGTTGAGATGTACATATTAATAGACTAACTTTATAATTACCATTCAACTGCATGGCCTCATCTGGGCAATAGGCATTCTTTATCCACTTGATGTTTCCTGTGTGAATTTCTTGACTGCTCTTTTTAGTTAGAAAATATACTTGTAATATTTTGTCCCCATAACATGATTATATAAAAAGGCAGGATTATTATCGTTAATAAGATTATAGATTTAAAGCTAGAAGGACTTAGAGTTCATCCAGTCCAGTCACCTAATTTTGCAGAAGAGATCTTTGACACCCAGACAGATCAAGTGATTTGCCCAGTGTCACACAGGTTCAAGATGAATCTGGGTCCTTGGATTTGAAAACCATCACTGTTTCCCCTGTACACCACAATGCTTCCCTATTCATGAGATTTGGAGATGGAAAGGATCATAAACATAGACTTCCATATCCCCATTTTATAGATAATGTAAAATTACTTGTAAGGATCCACAGAATCTCAAGGTTGGAAGGGGCCTCATGGGACACTCAGTCTAACCCACAACTGAACAAGAAATCCTCTCTACATTATCTGCAGCAAGTGTTCCTACAGCTTTTGTTCCAAGACCTCCCATGATGAGGAAATTCATCCCCTCTGGAGGCAACTTATTCCACTTTGGTACAGTTCTAATTGCTAGAAAGTTTTCCCTGATATCAAGCCCTGATCTGCCTCTCTCTATAGCTACTAATCCTGCTTCTCATTCTACTCCTTGATGCTGACCCTTTCAAATACTTGAAGACAGTTATCAGGTCTCTCACCCTCCAGTCATGTGGTCTCCAAGTTAAATATCTCCAGTTCCTTTAACCAAGCTTTACATGGATCTTTTTAGTCTAATTCCAAATTCTAGGTTTTTTACACTCCACTGCCAGGGAGCCTGGCACATAGGATTTTGGCTAGCCATGCAAAGTAGAACAAGCCTGGAAGCCTGAAAGGCATCAGGCATTGGGCCTAATAGACTTGTAATCAGGTTGGTTTTTCTTTGTGCTTGGTCTCCTGAGGACTCTGTGGTTAGTTTCTAGGGGAGAGGGGAGGGGTTTGGTGCAGGTGCAAAGACTAGAAGTATTGATTGTAAGATGACAATGAACTCCTTTGAGATGAAGTAAAATTCTCCCTTCTTGATCATGTCCCCTCAGGTTAAATAGCCCTAGATGTCTCTTCTCACAGCATCCTTCAAGTCTCCTTGATGCCACAGCTACTAATAAACTTTCCAGTTAGTGAAATATGGAAGGAAGGAAGGAAGGAAGGAAGGAAGGAAGGAAGGAAGGAAGGAAGGAAGGAAGGAAGGAAGGAAGGAAGGGAGGGAGGGAGAGAGGGAAGGAGAAAAAGTATACATCCTAGGCACTGTGCAGGATGCTAGGGATACAGACAGCAGGGAGACAGATATTGCCCTCAAAGACCTTATACTCTAAGAAGAGGAGTCAACATGTCTGGACATTGGGGCCTAGTGAAGGGAATTGAGGTTGGATACAGCACTGGATTTGGAGACAGAGGTCATAGGTTCTACTCCTGACTTTGCTGTGGATTTTTCCATTCAACCCTAGGCAGCCATCTACCCTCCTTTGACTTGAGTCTCTCATATTTAAGGTGCTGACCCAATGACCAGGCAAAGGCAAAGCTGTAAAGGCAGAAGGAGCAGGCCTTTGCCCCAAGATGCAATAGCCGGGAGTAGATTGGGGCAGACATTCTTCTTTCTTTCTCTGCACCTTGCCTTGTGGTGCCCTAATGGCTGGTATCACCTCACAATACAACTGCTGCTGGGTCACCATGCCTGGGGTCCTATCACCTTGGTGCTGCTCTCCTGGGGCTTGCTTTTCCTCCAACCCTAAGAGGTGAAGACCAGACAACCCCCTCTCCTGGTAAAGCTGAGTCCATGGTCTAGCTGTGCTCTGTCCTGACGCTGCCTCCTGGGCCCAACTATTTCTGTTGCTGTTTTTTCCAGGAGTGAAAAAATTTCCTGTGACAATCTCTCCCAGGGTAACACAGTAAGTCAATGGCAGAGATGAGATTTGAATCCAGGTCCCCAGAGCTGTGACTTCTCCTTAGACCAGAGAATTTTCTCCCTTCCAGGCTGCAGGCTCCAGGCCCTCCTAGGAACAAGTTCTCATTTCATGAATGAATCCAAACAATTGGGCACTTGATAGAAAAGGACCTTCATGAGACACAGTAATTCAGGCACTGACAGAAGCTTTGCTCTCAGCACCTTTCGGGGGAGATAACCAGGGATGTTTTTCATCTCCAAATAAAAAACAGGGACAAAGGAGGCTATAATATTGACTTTCATCATTGATATTTCCATTTATTGCTGCCGTAATTAGCAATTCTATCGCCGACAAGGCACTAGTCTTGTCTCACCCCGAACACAGGTTTATTAATGTGAACGCTGACAAGACTGACATGGGAAACAGGCTGGTGGAGAGTGGGCTGGCAGGCTAGGGGAGTGAGGGGGGAGGGAGAGAGGTGGAGGAAGAAAAGGCCAAAGCAGATGGAAGGAAAAGAGGAGATAAAAGCAAGGGCAAAGGGGCAACCTCCTCCCTTTGACTGAGATGAAATGCCCAGCCTGAGCCCTGCCTCTTCCAGGAAGACCATCCTGACCACCCTAGCCTTCCTATTCATGCAGCATTGTTAGAAGGGAGAAAGAACAGGAGACCGGATTGCCCCCACTCTACCATCATCCTAATCATTAAATACTTATTGATTACTTGTGGCGAGAAGGTTTTATGGGAAGAACATTGGAAAGGAGCCAGAAGGCCCAGATTCGAATCATACTTCCTTACTATCTGTACAATCTTATGTGAATCATTTCCCAATCCAGATCCCTCTTTATCAAAATGAGGGAGATGTCCGAGGTGAATTCCAAACTAGGACTCTCAACACTAAAACCCTAGGATCTGGAGACCTGGGTCTGAGCTCTGACCCTCCTGCCTGAGGGACTGAGAGTGAGTCATTTCCACTCTTGGGACCTTATTTTCCTTATCTGTGATGATGATTACAATAAAAATAAAATATTAATAACAATAATGATAATAAGTAATAGTCACATAGTAATTAGAGGTTTCCAAAACACTTTACATGTATAATGTCATTTGATTTTTACAAGCCTCCTGGAAGGGAGGTGCTATTATGTACCTTCTACAATTGAGGAAACTGAGTCAGACAGCAATAAAGTGATTTGACTGGGGTCACATAGTTAGAAGATATCTGAGGCAAGTTTTAAACTAAGGTTTTCCCAGCTCCAAGTTCAGTGCTCTTTCCAACAATGAAGGTAGATCACATCATCTTGAATGTCTTTTCTAGCTCTAAATTCATGATAAATATTCTAAGGCCCTTTTTAGTTCTGACATTTTATAGTCTATGTTCTAAGGTCTTCTTTAAGTCTTGATGTTCTAGGTTCTGAGGTCCCCTCCATTCTCATCATTCTAGGTTGCAGGTTACTCCCAGTCCTTCCATATTATTTTTTAGGTTCTAAGCTCACTTTCAGTCATGAGGTTCTAGATTCTAAGGTCTCTTTCGTTTTTGACATTCTAAATCCTTGCCATGCTTGCCAGTCTAGGTACTAGGTCCCTTCCTGTCTTGCTGTTCTATGTTTTAGGTTCAAGGTCCCTTTCAGTTCTGACGTATCACATTATTCCTTCCAGTTTTGACTTTCTTGAGGTACATTGAAAGGAGTCCTGCTTTCGGACTCAGAGAACTTGGATTCTCATTCTTGCTCTTTCCCTTAGGACCTGAGTGACTTTGGCCAAATACCCTCATTCTCCTCATTAGTGTCCCAGGTTTTCAGTGTATGAAGTGAGAAGGTTAGACTGCATCAGGAGTTCTTGACTTTTGTGCCATGGTCCCCTTGGTAAGTCCGGCTGACGAAGCCTACAGACTTCTCACAATCATACTTTTATATGCATTAAACTATGGGCATAGGATTCCAAAAGAAAACAATCAAAATATGACTATCGAAATATTTTTTTAAAATCATTGACAGACCCCCTAGTTAAGAACCCCTGGATTGGAGGGACTAGGTGGTCTGTGAGCATACTCCCAGCTCTGACATTCTATAATCCCAAGATCTATTATTCCCCAACCCATACTCTGTGTTCCAGACAAGTCAATGCCCTCACTTACCTGGCCCATGCCAGGTTCCAGCCTCATACCTTTGCTCATGCTCTCCCTCCTGCCCCAGATGCCCTCCTTCTATCTTTCACACAGCTAATGAATGGCAAAGTCACGATTTAAACTGATGTCCTTGGATTCAACTTCATTGCTCTACCCATTCAACCACACTACCCTAATCTTGCCTTCCTGTGAGTTCTCACAGTTCTCAGTCACTATTCTCATAGCATTTAATTGCTTATTATATGAGTCTTGGCTCCCCATCTAGGCTGCATCTCCTTCTGTTTTTATATTCTCCACAGCAACTAGCCATGGCAATAATAATAAAGAATCACACTTTACATTTTTGGGATGCCTCAAGATTTTACCAAGCTCTTTCTTCCCAGGAGTTCTTTCCAGCAGCTGCCGCATGAAGGATTGACTTTATTTCACAGATACAGAAAATGAGATTCAGAGAGGGTCAGCAAGCTGCCCAAGGTCACACAGCTCACAAATGTCCGAGGCAGTGCTAGGCCACCGATCTTCTGGTTCTAAGCCCATTGCCCTTCCCGGGGCCCCTCCACCATCTCTGGGGCGTACAGGTGGTGCTCAAAGAACACCGAGTGAAACATGGATTGATTCACATGCCAAGCATTCTTCTGCAGTCATTAAAGCAGGTCCTGACCAGGCTGGCTTTGTCAGCATTTTAGTCCTATTACTTGCAAGGAATCAAAATGTTTTTCTTTAGCTTGATTCTTTCACTCGGTCTGGTCACTTGTTAGACCTGAAACTCCTGGGACTAGGGACTGCTGCTTCTACCTTGCCCAGGCAGTAGACCTTAACAGTATAGTGGGAAGATCATTGATTGACTCTGGGCTTGGAAGAGCTGGGTTTGAATGCTGCCTTTGCTCTTTATCTCTTGTGACCTTGGGCAAATCACTTCACCTTTTAGCCTGTTTCCTCATCTGCCAGAGAAGGATTATACTAGATCTCTCTCTAATATATCTAAAGTCCTTCTCAGTTCTAAAACTGATGATAACCCATCTTTTTATAGCCTTTTATACATGTTACATATGGGTATGTATACATATGTCCATGTCACATAAAGGAAAGGGAACATGGCATAGTGGATAGAGCTGACTTTGAAGAGAGAGCCTTGGATTCCAGTCCTGCATCTGATCCATCCTAGCTGTGTGCTTCCGCAGCTCTGCTCTTTGCTTTCCTTTGAATCCCCAGTGCTTGGTATGGTACTTGGCACACAGTAAGTGCTTAATAAATGCTTTTTGATTGACTGATGTAAGTGCTGTGAGCAAATCAGATAAAGCGCTGACCTGCCTTGAGACAGAGGTTCATTACTAGAGAGTTCCCTTGGCTATGTCCAGTCAATTATGAGGATGATGATGATGATATAACAATAACAACTAACATTTATATAGAGCTATAAGCTTTATCAAGTACTTTACAAACATTACCTCATTTGAGTTGCACAACAACCTGGGAGATAGGTGTTGATATTATGCCCATTTTACAGATGAGGAAACTGAGTCAGACACAGGTGAAGTGACTTCCTTAGGGTCACATAGCTAAGAAGTGTCTGTGGCTGGATTTGAACTCAAGTCTTTCTGGTTCCAGACCTAGAGCACTATCCCCTGAGCCACCTTTCCCTTTTATATTCATCATCTCTTTTGACTTACACCAGGCTTCAAAGAAAGATAATGCAATGGTTACTATTCCTTCTTACCAGATAAGGAAATGGAGACACAGGAAGACATGATTTGTGTGAGGTCTCATAGCTAAGATCCTCAGAGCCAGGTCGGGAACTGGCTTCTTCTGGCTTCTGATTCTCTCCTCAGCACCTACCATGGGGAGTTCATTCTGGGAGATAAGGGTCTCAGGCTGGCTAGCCCTGGAATCTGGCAGGGAGTGAGAATTCTTTCTTGGGGAAACTGGGGATTCTGCCGACCATCGCAGAATCTGGAGAATACTGCAGAGGAGGTCGAGCAGAGAGTGCAGCCTCTGCAAATTGTCTTTCGTGCCTGGAGTGGTAAGCATGTATGCTCAAGGGGCACTCCGTTACATAATAATTTCTGATTGCTTGGTGGATTCTGACCAAATTAGCCAAGGCAAGGCCAGTCCCAAATACAAGGGAAGCTCTGTATCATAGGATCTCCCTTAAAGCCAACCTCCTCACTACTCCCCGATATCTCTGCTGCTATCATAAAACTCCTGCCATGGTCACCAAGGAGGAGTGGACCCATGGGACTGCTGTTCTTTGAATTCTTCATCTCAAATGCCCAGATAATTTCTAGAACCTAGCCCTTTAGGGCATAGACAGAATGTAAGGCTGGTATGATTTCAGGGAGATCAAGGAAGTTCTGGTGGTTCCCAAATTCCTTCCTAATCTGCTCACCAAAGTCCTTTGGGGATGGAGTGGACAGAAATTTACTATTATTCATCAATGAGTATTTATTTACTGCTTAATCTGTGGCAGGAACTGTTCTGAGTGCTGAAGATAATGCCTGCCCTAACTCAAGGAGCTTACATCTTCATATTCATCAGGGGAAGTGGGGATCTCTTTGGTCTCCTTTGGGGACAAAGCAGTGACCCACTTCAAACATTCCGAGAGAGTTAATTATCCTATCCTCTCCAAGTCTTGTTTCTCCAACTTTGTTCAGAAGGGGGCTAGGTACATGGTATAAGTAATGAAATGTAAGTTCTTTGAAGGCAGGGGTTCTCATTTTTGTACCGGTATTCCCAGTGCCTAGAACAGAATGGATACTTAAGATTGTCACTTTCAAGTTGGAAGGGACTTTACAGATTATGGAGTCCAATCTTCTCATTTTACAGGTGAGGAAACAGGATTCAAAAGATTAAGTGACTTGCCCCACATCACCAAAATGTGTATTGATTGACTGATTGATTATTGGTGGTTGGTACCATCAGTGGAAGTTGATCTGAGACTTCAGATGAGTTACATTTCTGAACATTTGGGGCTGTGGAGGGGAAAAAAATCTCAGAAAGTTCTTTCTGATTCAGGGCCAACCCAGGGATTAGAAGAACTATTAGTACCATCTGCATGAGGTTTCGTAAGGAGCAACACCATCTAAAGGGTCTGGGGAAAAGGTGTTCAATTAGGTTTTTGAATAAATGGACACTCTAGCTCAAGATATTCATCAGCCAAAGTAGTCAAGCATGTGGTAGAGGCAGCCTGGATTAAGCATAAATTTGGTTCTGAGGAGCAGGGGAGGGGGAAGGCACTTAGTACAATGAATGCGTAGGGGTCCCCAGGGGCTGAGACAAAGAGCTGGTGATTAGATAGAGGAGCAAGTGGAGGAAATAGAGGTGGTCTCCCAAATGGCAGATGCCAAGGGGGTCTTTAGAGCTGACTGGGTCAAGGCAGCAATCAAGGAATTCATTCTTTGGAGTTGTGAGGCTGACGATGCTTCTGAGCAGGGGAGCCAGCCCTTGCTATTACCCCTCAGGTCTCTCCACCACCCAACTCTCCATCTGGACCAAGTGGTAACAGAGCAAGCAGCCCATCCCTCTGCCATTCCTCCCCCAAGTACATCCCTCCAAATCATTCCCAAAGAATTTACTGGACCACCACCTCTGCAGAAGAGAGAAACAGGAAGGCTTTCTCTTTTGTAAATCAAGGCAGTTTGGACTACATCGCTTCTCGGGTCTTTTCCTTTTTCTCCTCTACACTCTCCATTCACTAAAACTTCAGGGGTCCAAATAGGTGGGGCTTCTAGAGGTCTTTACAGTCACCCCGAGCACACAAGGCTTACAAATTGGACTATTCGTCTGAGACAAGCTGGCTACAAGCACTTTTAACTGAAGTAACTGATGCTTTATGGGTGGAGAAGATTTTAACATATAAACGTATAACCTGCAGGAAAAATCATTAAAATTTAACAATGGGAACTGGGAAGAAGATGGGTCAGTATGAGCAGCAAATGGTCACAATTGGATAGTCATGAATACCAGTTCTTCCTAGAATGAATGAATGAAGAACCTTTTAAGTGCTTCCTATATACCAAGCATTGTGTTAAGTACCAGGGATAAAGCCAGATAGTCCTTCTTCTCATAGAAGTCACTCTCCAATAAGGAAGTCAACACAAAAAATAGTTCAGCTCCAGGATACATGGAAAGGCCTGAAAGTTCTAAGAGGGTTGCTGTGGGGTGGAAGGCAAGGTCCATCAGTAGGACAGATCTGATTGATGGAAAAGTCCCCATTTATTGTTGAAAGAATAAATAGTATTTTCTAACAGAACAGACATGGTTCAAACACCATCTTCTACAAGAAGCATCTCTTGATGATCACAACTTTTCCAGCCATCTTTTATTTTTGTGAATTCTTCAGTCCGATTTACACATGTTGTATATTCTGATTAAGAACTACTTGAGACTTGGGATAGTTTCTTTTTTTTAATATCTGTATCCCCAATGACTTGCACATGATAAATACTTAATAAATGCTTGTTGGCTCCATAACTAACCCTTCTGATTTTCCAGGAAATGAGATCATGTATATAAGGTACTTTGTCATGATAATAGCTCACATTCCTATAGTACTTTAGGGTTTGAAAAAGACAAGCTTCCATTACATGGTTTGGTCTTCACAACAGCCTGTGAAGCAGGTACTTTCTATTATTCTCATTTTACAGAGGGAAAAACTGAGGCACAGATAAGTAAGATGACTTGCCCAGGGTTGCAGAGTGTATCCCAGGCAGGATCTGAACCTAGGTCAAGCCTTTGCCAAGTCTAGCACACAAACCACTATCCAGGGCTGCCTGGTTCCAAGCTTTAAAAGACTGTTTAAATGTCAGCTTTTATAATTATCACAGCAGGAGGGGATTGTATTCTCAGCCATGCTATTATTGCTGTCTCCTCTTACTGTAGAGTGGGAGAGGCAGTCACCACTCCCTCCCTACTCTACAGATGTCTGCAAGGCCGGTCCTGGCTCCCTGTCGTCTTCGGTCTTTGTCCCAAGATTTGCCTCCGGATAGGGAAACTGAGGCCTTACCTGTCCTGAGGACCTTCTACTTTGAGCCCCCTCCCCTTCTTTCTTGTTCTTTCCCTCTCTTGTAGAACAGAATGAGTGGATTTTGACTCAGAGGATATGGGAGGTTCAAGTCCAGAGACTTATCCCCTTTAGGTCTCAGTTCCTCATCTGTAAAATGAGTCTAGACCTCTGTCTTTCCAAGTCTCAGTTCATGATGCTATGGCGGCGGGGGGGGGGGGGGGGGGGGGGGGGGGGGGGGGGAGGATAAACAATAGACCTGTGACTTTTTGGGTATGGGGGACTGCCGGGTGAAGAAATATTGCCAGTTTAGGTGGGCACTTTCTCTGAGTCTCAGAGAGACTCCTAGAGCCTGGAGGGATTTAAGGGACTTGTGCAGGGTCTCCCAGCATAGATCAGTGGTAAGGTTTGAACTCTGGTCTTCCTGTCTTCAGTCCAGCCCTTTGTCCGTGATGGCTCACTGCCTTTCCTGTATGCAAAATGGGGGGAGTAGGGTTGGCTAGATCTCTTATGTTCAGTCTAACTCAAAATCTGGAGCTTCCTTTTCTCCCTTCCAGTCTTTCCTTTCTTCCTTACTCTCCCCTCCCCTCCCCTCCCCTCCCCTCCTCCCCTCTCCCTCTCCTCTCCTCCCCTCCCCTCCTCTCCTCTCCTCTTCTCTCTCTACCTTGTCCTGTTTCAGTTTTTCTCTCCATTTAGTTATCTCTGTTTCTGATCAATCACCCTCTTTTGGAGCAAAAGCATTATTCAGCAAAATGAAGCAACTGGGAGGTGGCATGTTCTCACAAGCCAAGAACAATGATAGTTCACTTGAGTCCAAAACGCTGACCTGTGTGGCAGTGAGAGAGCCCCAGGACGATTGCCTGAGTAAAAGGCTTCTCCTTCTGTCTCTGTTCTTGTCTCCCTACTTCACTTCCCAGCCTCCCTTCCCCCATTTCTCAAACTCATCACCCTTTCTTTTCTCAGAGAGGGCTCTCTTTTCCTCCTCCCCAGTCCTTTTCTTCTTGGTCTCTTTTTCTCCTTCATTCTCTCTTCTTTTCCTTTCTCTGCCTTGTCTCTGTCTCTCTTTCTGCTTTCTTTCCCATCCTGTCTCTCCTCTCCCCAGGATTAGAGATTTCAAGTAGCAAGGGACTTTGGAGATCATCTCTAGTCCAGTCCTTTTGTTTTATAGATGAGAAAACTGCGGTCCCCAAAGGGTTAATTACACCCTGGGTGTCACACAGGTAGGAAGTGGCAAAGTCTGATTCTAAAACCAGCACTCTTTCTAAAGCACCAGGCTATTTCTCAATTTCTTTCTCTTCTGTTCTTCCTTCCTTCCTTCTTTCCTTCCTTTCCTCCCTTCCTCCCTCCCTCCCTCTCTCTCTTCCTTCCTTCCTTTCCTTCCTTCCCCTCTTTTTATTTCTTTCCTATATTAAAGGGGAATTGGATGAGATAAGGTTGGAATAGTCAGTTGTAGCCAGGATGCAGAGGGCTTTGAAGTCCAGAGCAAGAAGTTTGTATTGTACTCAGAATAGGTTGTGACTTGCCCAAGGTCACAAGGTGCCAAGATTGTAAGCATCTGAGGTGGGGTCTGTTACTCTGGAGTTAAGGCTTTCTTCAGTATTACCACTCCATGGAGTGCAGCTTAGGGAATATACATGGTTATAGTTTATGTAGAGCATAGGGTTCAAGTATAGCTGGGGGGGGGGTGTCTATCATTGAGTTTTATTACATTTGGGGGTAAGTATAGTTTAAACAACTAGGTGGCACCAAAGTGCACGAAATGCCCGGCCTAGAGTCAGGAAGACCTGAGTTCAAATTCAGTCTCAGACACTTACCAGCTGTGTGATCCTGGGCAAGTCACTTAACCGTATTTGCCTTCATTTCCTCACCTGTAAAACGCATTAGAGAAGGAAATGGAAAACCACTCCAGTATCTTTGCAAAGAAAACCCCAAATGGGGTCATGGAAAGTGGTTTAAGGACTAGATTCAGTTTTATCTATGTATATAGTTTAGTCAGGCTTATGTTAGTAAGTATTTAACAATTGGCTATTGAAAACTGCAAGACATACTTCTAAGTTTAACTTGCATTATTAACATTTTCTCCATCACTTTTTTAAGTCCAATCAACAGAACACTAAACCCAACCCTGATTTATAGCCTTTGCTGATTTCTGAGTTATAAATGCTTACACTGAAAATGTAACAATCAGCTCTTATGAGTTAGTAGAAGCTGGTTCCCGCATGCCCCCGAGTTTAGGGTTCAAGTAGAATTGTGTGGAAAACTGGGGGGATGTGCAGTTGGGGGTATGTTTGTATTATGGAGAATCTACCACTGTGGGGAGGCACAAAGGAGGGTAACTCATTACTGAAGGCATTTAGTTGAGGTATCAGCATCTCTGCTTAGGGTTGTAGCTGAGGAATCCTCTAGGCAGAGTCTGGCTTGGTGCAGATATCAGATTGCCTGCCTGTAATTACAAGGCACACTCCTGTGGGACTATGGGTCACTACTGGCTGCCTCAGGGATCCCAGGAAGGCAAGGCTTGACATGCTCAGGGCCTGTGCAGACTCCCTGACTACCCACCCCTCACTTTATTCTCTCTTTCTGGCTGCTGGGCCTCTAGCCTCTGAGTTGTTTTATGCCCTGCAATGATAGGAGACAGATCCTCTTTCCCACAGAGCTCTGAGTGGAGATGAAGGAAGGTGGGGTAGATGGGTATGGATGGGGTGGAGGAACAAATCCCTTATTAAGAGGAGTAATTTTATTTTATGTTGGGAGAAATCCAAGACCCCAGGCCCATGAAAACAGTACCAACTAAATCATTATTTCCCCTACTTCCCCAAATGAACACAGACTCATCCAAGCTGTCAAACCTGGAAGAGCTTCAGAGATTTATCACCTTGATGTCCACTCTCCCTGATATTGAGAAGGAAGCCCCAGGAGGAATTATAGGTGATAAAATATAGTTTCAGATTAGGGATCATGCTCAAGTTTTCAGTGGGACCAAGACCCAACTCAAGCTCCTGGAAACAGAGACTTTCACTGGAGGCTCTGTTAGGACTTGGCAAGAGGGAAATGTGGATTTGCAATCTATTATTCATTAGCACCACTTGTCCCTAACGAAGATTTAGGAGGGAATCAGCCCTCCCAGGAGGACTAGGCCTTCCAGGAAATCTGAATCCTTTGAAAACAAATCCAACTGCAGAGAAGAACCTGGTTGCCTTTTTAATTCCATTGTCCCTTAAAAGGAGATGACTAGTTTGCTCACCTGTTAGGTCTAGCGTTAAGGATGCCTAGATGACGGATCCGATCTTTGTGCTGGCCAATCAGATTCATTATATTTTGGGGTAACAGACCAAACTTTCATCCTGGTCTTTCCCAAGCCCTCCATTCCTCTCCAGGATGCTCTCATGAATTTCCCTGACTTTTTCTACCTTCTCCCCAAAACTTCTTTAATCAGGCCATTCACACCATCCCTGGATTTCGCACCCTGGAAGTGCCCTCCATCACTCCCTCCTCCCCTCTGATTGACTGGCCCCTCCCAGAAGCTTCATTTTAAGGAGGATTTGTCAGGCCCACCATGTCTTCATTATCTCTCTCCATGCTGTCCTGTCTCCACTAGACTTTCTGCACAATGCTGCTGAGTGCCTTCATCTCTTTCCCTCCACACCGTACACACTCATTTTAAAGCTCCCTTTGATATGCTGAGAGTGTAAGCTCTTGGGGCAGGGGCTGGCTTTCTTTCTGGTTGTATCTGGAGGCTCTAGAGTCTTTCAATGCCCTCCTCAAGTGCTCACTCCCTCCTATAGGAAGCCAAGTTCTTGGTATATAGCAAGAACTTAATAAATACTTCTTACCTTACCTTGCCTGGAAGTGGGCATCACTCTTATTACCAAAGAAGTAAATTATTTTGTGTGTAAAGGTGCCTGAGATTCCTCACGCCTCTGAGATGGGAAACAAGAGTGTCTTGGGAATCTCTGCGAGAGAGAGAAGGAGGGGAACCAAGCAGGGTTATCAGAGTTGGGGAAAGGGACAGGGCTAGGGGTCTGAAGCCTATAGGAAACCTCATTGTCTTCAGTTATGAGTGCTCTTGCCCTAGAAGTCACTTGGCATAGATTTTACATTTTCTGTTCATGGGTGTTTCTTCCCAACAGAATTTAAATTGTTTGAGGGTAGGGAGAGTTTGATTTTGGTTTTGGTATCCCCAACACCCTACCATGGTGCCTGAAGGAATGAATAAATGATCTGAGACTGAACCTTGACCAAAGTTACAGACTGAGTCCTATCTTAGACCATTGACAAATTAACCTGAACCTTGATCCCAGGCTCACCCTAACCAGCTAGCCCTATTCAGGTTGAGCCACCTGGAAGGGATTAATGGATGAGAAGTGGAATTGATTTATTCTCACACTAGGCTGGCCAATGGGTATAAATGCCCTGGGAGCTCTGGAGAGACCAGAAGATTATGGTTCTCCAGGCAGAGATCCAAAGGAAGGCAGGGGAAGCATGTATGTGTGTGTGTGTGTGTGTATGTGTGTGTGTGTGTGTACATGGGGAGGACCCAGGGATTCACTCCCCTCCCAGCTCTGCTTCTGACTTTTCACCCTTTGACATCATGCCTTCAGTTGCTATCTCATCTTGGGACTCCCCTCAGCACCAGGGACCTCCTCACCCTGGAACATCCCTCCATCATGCCAGTTCCCCTTTTCTCTTGGTAAGTTCCTTCTAAGGATTCCATTTTGGGGAGGAACCCAGGCTGGCTAACCTGCATTTCTTTCCCAGTTTTGATTCTGACTTTCTAGACTTCCAGAACATAACCTCATTGTGGGTGCTGTCCCATTTCCTCCCTTGCTTTCTGTTCCTTTTTGTATTTTAGCTTCTCAATCAGAAGGTAAGTGCCTTAGGGAGAGGGAAGAAGTTTTTTTGGAGAGATCTGTTTATATCTCCAGAACCCGGCACAGTTCTTGGCATATGGTAAGTACTTAATAAATTCTTCTTGCCTTACCTTGCCTGGAAGTGGGCATCACTCATTACCAAAGAAATAAATTATTTTGTGGGTAAAGAAGACTGAGATTCCCCATGCTTTAGAGATGGGAAACAAGAGGGTCCTGAGGAGGGAGAGAAAGAGAGGAGAGGAATCAAGCAGGGCTGTCAGAGCTGGGAAAAGGGGACAGGGCTAGGGGGGTCTGAAGAACTCAGGACTTTATCAGTGGTTAGATATGGGAATGAGTGTTTGTGGTGTGTGAGTCTGTGTTTTTGTGTCTGTGTATATGTATGTTCATGTGTATGCTATGAGGGTAGAGGTCCTTATATTTGTGTCATGTGATTGGGTATAGGTACACACGTACCTGACAATCTATTCACATGTATACAAGTATGATTACATGTATACATGCATGTAGACATGAATATGTAAATGGGTATCTGTGAGTGTATATGTAGGGAGAGGCTGGCGCCTCTTTATGATGGTTCATATGCATGATTTTTTATGTGTCTACCTGTGTGTATTTGAATGTGCAAATGCCTCAGTGTATGTTGAGAAATTGGAGCTGGGCTGATGCCTGGGGTGTGTGTGTGTGTGTGTGTGTGTGTGTGTGTGTGTGTAACTGCACCCATTCTGAATCAGGTGAGATGACTTGCACCAGTTACAAAGGAATGCCAAGCAGCCTTCTGACTCCAAGACCAGCCCCCTTCACACTATACTCCTTCCTTGTCTCTGAAACGCTTTCTTGTTTCTCACTGAGAGTCCTTTTCTCTCCAGTCTTGTCCCTGGGGAACTTTGGGGGGCCTAGCCCCATTCCTCCGAGGCTCATTCTCTGGAGAGAACACTTCCTGTTTGTCCCCAGAGACAGTAGGACATAGGAGAAATAGGGTTAGAGTTCAGATCCTACCTGTGCAATCTTGAGTAAAACATGTCACCCCAGCTTCCTCCTCTATAAAATGAGGGCTGATTTCTAAGTCCCTTTTCTCTGAGTCCTCAGATCTCCAGCTCTCCATTGAGTCACCATGATGCATCAATTATGGCCATGGTAGCAACTCAGCTCCACAATGAATGTGGCAGAGCCCGGAGTTTGGTCTGTTGAGTCTGTCTATGTATGACTGGGGCTGGGGAGAAGGGGGATTGTTTGTTTCTCTGCCTCTGCCCATTTGCTCCTGTGAAAATCCACCTTCATCCATCCTTCTCCCCTTCAGTGCCCCTAGCTGGGGGAATGGAGTTTATATTTACTTCTGTTTACCTATGACCAGCAAAAATGAAACCTTGGGAAAGACCTATTTTCTTCCTCCTTTTTTCCCCTTCTTTACAACTGTCCCTCTATCAGGCTTTTGCCCTGTGTAAAGGGTCTTCCTGTTCACCTCTCCCCAGATAGACTGAGAAAGTTATTAAGTCCTGGATGCCCTGATAGATGATGCATATGAGTGCCCCAGGTCTGAACTCTAGTTCTTACACTTACTGCCCATGTGACCTTGGTCAACTCACTTCTCTGGGCTTCCATTTCCTCCTATGTAGAATGATAGAGTTGGTCTACATCAGTGAGGTCTTAACTTGGTGTCCACAAACTTATTTAAATTTTTTTCAATATTCATATTTTGATGTAATTGATTTCCTTTATAATCCTATGTATTTTATTTTGTACATTTAAAGTCATTATTCTAGGAAGGGGTCCACAGGCTTACTGAGATTGCCAGAAGGGTCCATGGCACACATAAAAATTGAAGAAACCTTGGCCTAGGAATCACCAAGGTCCCTTCCAACTTTAAACCTATGATTCTCCCCCTTACTATACCCAGGTTCCCACTCCTGCCACTTCCTGGTCCACTTATCTCAGGCACATTAAGGTCTCTTTTTTGCCTTTAAGGGATCCTTCTGAGATGTTGGAGATCTGGAAGTTCCCTTGAAAGGAACCTCTAAGACCATTCGGTGTAATCCCTTTAAGTGATTTGCCAAAGTCACACCAGGGATGAGCCAAAGAGGTAAGATCTCAACTCAGATCCTTGGAATCCAGAACTGATACTCTTTTCACTGTATCAGGCTTGTTCTTAGAGGTCAGTGCTTCTAGGATGCATGATTTCAATGGGGGAGCAAGGTAGTATTTCTTCTGTAGACATTGGTCACACCTTACTATACCTCAGTAAGACAATCCGCATCAATCACTATGGTCAACACCCCCTCCCAAAATTCATTACCTGGATCATAGAATTTAGCATGGGAAGGGGAACCAAAGAGAAGTGGTTTTCCCAGTCACATAAAAAGTCACTTTTTTTTCCACCAAAGTATATGGTAAAGGTAGAATTTGAACCCAAGTCTTCCAACTTTCCCCTCTTTTGTAACTTTCACCACTGTCTAAATATAAAGTCTGATTTTTCTTTCTACCATTCCCTAAACACCACCTCTCACCAGAAGTCCTCTAAATCAGCCAATAAATAAAAATTCCAGATCAGCAAAAGAAGGGAAATACAACTCTACTCCCAATACAAAGCCCAGAGAGAGCTATAACTAGGGTGGAGTTCATGGAGTTTTGCCCTAAGGTGGCAAATTTAGAGGGTGCTGTCAACCTCATACTGGTGGTCTCATGCTGGGATGTTTCTTCACCTGCAAACCCATCCCCCACGATAGTCACAGCCTCTTGCTAGGAATGGTTTTTAGAGACCTTGTAGCATCTCATATTATACTTCCTCCAACTGATAGTTAAACTCAACTCCAAACCCCAATGTACATACTTGATCCAGGGGCAGAATTTGGTAGTCCCTCTCCCTCTGAGCCTATGTGAGAATCCCCAGACTACACATCCTATCACACTCCTAAGTCCAAGAAAACCAGTCATTTAGCCAGACTTTTCAAAGCTTTACATGAAGGGATGGATATCTGCACATTATTTACCATGCTGTCAGTAAGCCAGTCAATAAATATTCCCTGCCCAATGAGCCATCCCTTCTCAAAATAAGTGAAGGGGAAAAAAGCAGCACAGCTAACCAGACTATCAACTAAGCAGACAACAATGTCCAGCAGCCCCCACAAGCACACACAGAGCACATACCTATCTTGGTAGAGAACAGAAGGAGGTATATTTTTCATGTTCTCTCTGGTTTTTCATTTCTAAGAACCTGGAATGTCCCTAGAACTTTGGGATGGAGGGAGCTGGGGGTGGGCAGCTTTTATTAGCTCTTTCCTAGCTTTTTTCTGGGTACTCAGAATCCCCAACATTTACAAGAAATAAAAGCATTCTCTTCTCTGTCTTTCTCTCTTTCCCTGTTAATTGTATTATATATAATATACATACGCACATATATCCAATATTTATAGTTACATATGTTAACATATATAAATATATTAACCTTAATTTGTGTTTGATAAGAGAAAGAAGAGTTAAAAGAAGACTGTGTGTGGGGGTGTGTGTATTCTCCCCTTTCCCTTTTTCCTTCTCCTTCCTTCTCTCCTTATATATATATATATATATATATATATATATATATATATATATATATATATATATATATATACATTTACATATAGTCTCAAGTAATAGAAAACAAGAACAGTAAAACTTAGGGCAAAGCTTAGATCAATGGATACAAAAGATATGAAATTATCAGTTCTGAATCCTCTTCATAGGACCTATAGACTTGAAGCAGGAAGGGACATATGAGGTCATGTAATCTGCCAGCCTCATTTTAAAAATGAGGAAACTGAGGCTTTGAGAACTGGAATAATTTACCTGAAGTCACACAGGCAGGATATGACAGAGCAAGGCTTCAAACTAAGGTCCAGTCCCTTCCTGCTCTCTGTTTGAATGTCATACTCTCCTTCCTCTCCCTCTCTCATTCACTTCTTTCCCAAGGAAGGAGCAAAGGGATGCCTCAGAGGAATTCATTTTCCTCCTCTCCCTGCCGATCACTTAGACTGTAGAACAATAAGGTTATTAAGGGCTCAGGATCTCAATCCCTCTTTCAAGGTCATTTTACAGATCAAAGCATGTCCTAATCCTCTGCCCAAATCTTCCAAGGAGAAATGAACTACACACAAAATCCAACTGAAGATACTCACAAATATACACCAATGAAACAACCTTTTTCCTCCTATATGCCCATCCCAACCCTTAAATGCCCAGAGCATGCCCTACAGCTTCACTCCAATGGGAGAGAGAGTGATGGGTAATACTCTGGGTGGATGATGAGGCAAATGGAGGACTGGCTAGAGTTGGAAAAGAATGAGATTTCAGACATTCTCTCAATGCTGGGCAGAGAGACAATGAAGAGATACTGTCCTAGGAAGAACTGTCTTGTGACCATGGAAGGTTGAGAAATGCCCTCAATTAGAAACCAAAGTATAAAGGATAAAAGAAATAGACAATGTGCCTATCAGAGACACTTGAGACACTTCTCTGGGACGAGGGTTCCTGGAGTAGAATCCATGAACTTGTTGTTGGTTTTTTTTTTAATGTTTTGATCACTATATTTCACTGTAATTGGATTTCTTTGTAATAAGATGCATCTTATTTTAGGCATTTAAAAGCATTATTCTGAGAAAGGGGACATAGGCTTTATCAGATTTTCAAAGGGGTCTATGACATAAAAGAGATTAAAAAGCTCCGTTCCAGGGGGAATTTGGAAGACCTACATGACAGGTGCAGAGCAGGAGGGAGCCCAAGGGTAACCAAGCACCCCAATGCTACCACAAGCTGTGCAGCAGAGTGGGTGAGGTGCAGGGGGGCAGCAGCTGCTACATGAATCTTAGTGAGGGTTCCAATCTCATTCCCACTGAGACTACCAGGAAGCAGTAGAAGCTAGCAGAGGGAACTCAGGTCCCTGGGCCAGTATTTAGGCCAGACCCTATTTTGTGGTTGTAGAGCTGAGTGTGGTGGAAAGGTGAATAAGAGATCCAGATAGAATATTTTGATGGAAGAGCAGTATGACTCGAGGGGGATTCATTATTTGGGTGGCTTTCTCTGAGTGTCTTGTGCCTGTGTTCTCACATATTGTACATGGCCCTGGGAAAGTCTTTTCTATTGAATGTGCTGTAAACTACTGGAGATCTGACAGCAGAAGATACCAAAGGGTTGATAGTCATGAGTCTGTGCTCTAATGCTACTGACAGATAACATCCTTTACAAACATCTCCTACATCTTCCAGTATTCTCTTGGGGTGTACTTGTATTAGGTGAGGCAGGATCCTTGTAGTAGGTGGTTATAGGATCCTGACACCCAAACTACATTGCAAAACTGTGTATTACAAAGGTTTTCTTTGCTCTACCCCAAGTCTTCTTTAACAGGAGATAGCAGAAATTGAAGAGGAATGCCTCCACAGGGGCCTGTGGCTTTGGATGGCTTTAATGGACTCAGAGATTGAGAGGTGTGACCCTTAAAAGGACTGTGAGAATTTCTCTCTAGAAGGATTGCTCCATTCTATCGTCTGATGGGAACCTCAATGTCCTCTACCCCATTCACTCCTTAGTCATGTACTTGATGCTCTGAGGTCCCAGCAGAACTCAGATAAAAGGAAGAAGGTCAGAGATCAGAGATCGTATAGTTCAAAGCCAATCTGGGCTTAATGAACAAAAGTGCAATTAGAACTGGTCATGTGGCCTTGAAGAACCGCCCCCCACCCCAAACACACCCAATGCCCATCATCCTCATGGAACATGAGGTAGGTACGTGAGTTTATCTCTCCCCTGGCCCTACCTGGGTCAGACGGTGTCAGGATGCAAAGGGACTGGTGCCCGGAGGCAGGGAGAATGGTGTCCTGTCCACTGTGATCCCAGCATGCACTGCAGAGAGAAGAACACTCTGGTCAACAAGGGGTGGTGGTGCCGGGACCGTTCTGGGGAAAGCTCTGGTAGGAAGAATGGTGGGAGGCTGCCAGAGGCCACCACTGATCACCTTGTCCTAAGGGTAAAAGGCAAAGCTCCCCGCACACCATGAACTTCTGTTCTGACATGTATCTCCAACTGCAAGGCTGTGAATCACTGAGGCAGCCACACTCTCACACTTTCTCCCTCTTGTGACTAATAGACTATGAGATGGCAGCCTGGGCCACACACTCAGAGCTGGAAGGTACCTCTGAGGCCATCCAATCCAATCTGTAACTTAGAATGAATCCTCTTTCCAGTATTTATACAAAGGCCTCCATGACGGAGAAGCACATAGGCAGCCTATCCCATTTTGGGAAAGTTGTGGTTATTAAGAGTTTTATAAAGGAAGCCCTATTTCTGCCTTGTAGGACCAAGCAGAACAAGTTCAAACCCTCTTCCCCATGATAAGACTTGAACCACTAGAAGACAGTTATCATGCCCCATCTCGGTCCCCCCTCCACTCTCCTAACCAGATCTTCCCAAGGCCAAACATCTTTATCCTTTCAACTCATCCCTATATGACAAGCTGGTTGCCCTTCTCTGGACAACAGAGAATAGATTAATTAGGCACAAAAATGTCAGTACTGTAAGGGAAACATCAAAGACTAATTTCCAAGCATCAATCTCTAGGTTATCAATGTTCTTCCTAGAATGTGAATTGAACACAAGACTCCAGATGTTTTCTGACCATACTATGGGGCCATCCTCTCCCTAATTCTGGACATGGCTTCTTCATGCAGCCTGAAAGTAGGGATACAGTGAACTACAAAGGCACAAGGACAATCGTGTCCATGGGAAAGTGACCACAATGATACCATGTCATAATAATTCCTATTTCTTATCACTCAAGGTTTTCAATGCACATTCCCCACAGTTCTATGGGGGATTCTCTCAGTTCTGTCTGCAAGAAAGGACAAGTACTAACCCTATTTTACAGAGGAAAAAAATGGAGGCTCAGAGTGCCTTCCCCAAGGTTAAACAACTAAATGGAAGAACCAAGAGCAAGATCTAAAGCCTCTAGCTATAAATTCAAGGCAGTTTTGACTGTCATCTACTCCTTGAGTAAAGAAGCTAGGTAAGTTAAGCCCAGAGAAGAGAGAAATCGGGGGTAAAGTGGACACAGCCTTCAAACATCTTAATAGCTGTCATGTGGAAGAGGCATTAGAATAAAGATAACGTGGAGGAGCTGTTGGGTGACCTAGTGGATGGAGTGTTGGACTTGGAGTAAGGGAGACGTAAATTCAAATCATGTCTCAGATATTTACTAACTATATGACCCTGGGCAAGACACTTAACCTCCCTCAGAATCAGTTTCTCCATCTGTAAAATGGGGCTAATAGTAGCAACAAATTCTCCTGTCTGTTCTTAGGATCAAATGAGACTGAATTTGTAAAGTATTGTATAGTAATCACCATAGCTAGTATTTATATAGAGCTTTAAGGGTTGCAAAGGGCTTTACAAATATCATCTCATCCTCATAACAACCCTGGGAGGTAGGTACTATTATTCCCATTTCATAGATGAAGAGACTAAAAGTGAGAGGTTAAAAACTACCTGCCCAGGGTCACACAGCTAGGTAATGTCTGAGATAGGATTTGAATCCAGGTCTTCCTGAATCCAAGTCCAACATTTCTTCATGGTACTATGTAGCTGTCATTATAGAAATGCTAGGCATCATTATTATAATTCTGGACACTAACAAAGGATTATAGACTTGGAACTAATAGGAGATAGAGAGGTCATGCAGAGTCAGAAAGAGGTCCAAGGAAGGGAGGTACCTTGCTCAAGGGTGTAAGTGATAGGAACCCAGGTCCCCTGACTCAATATTCAGTCCTATTCCTCCTACACTTTACCCCATTTAGGCCACAAGCTGGAGCCTGGGGACCAATGTAGGTTGAGGAAGGAATGGGAGATCAACGTCTTGGGGCTGAGGGCAGAGGCTCCCCGGATGAGGGGCTGTTGACTGTGAGTCTCCTAGAACCAAGGCTGAGTAACGGCAGCATCCCAGCTTCCAGTTCGGGGTGGAATGCTGGGTTGGGTTGGTGGCCTGGCTTGGGGATGGAAGACCAGGCAGGATGATAGGACTGTGGGCAGCCTAAGTGGAAAGGGCAGTTCAACTGAAAGGGCCACATTAGCCCAAGTAGCCGGACCCGACTCTGGCCTGATCAGCAATAGCACAGGCCACTCTTCCCAGGCTCTAGAAGCCAACAGTTCAGGTTTGTTTGACTTCATCCATCTTCCCTTAAACTCTAGCAAATCTCTTCTGAAAACCACTTCTGATCTCTTTGGGAGAAGAGAAAGAAGAAGGGATTCAGGTCCCATAGTAGAAAAGAAAGGTTGTTCCCCATTCATTTTGGAGGGGGTGGGTTCATGGAGAAGGGAGCTCATCCAAGCCAACACTTTCATTTTTTATTCTCTGAGTCCCAGAAAAGTTAAATGACTTGCCCACAGTCACATAGCACACACTACGTGGAGGAGTCAAGATTTGAACCCAGACTCCCTGATTCCAAATCTAACATCTTTTTCACTGCATATAAATAGTAAATAGCAGCTCTGGGATTTGAACTTAGGTACTGCCTCTAAAGGGAATGCTTTCTTTACTACAGGAGAAAAGTTCCTATCTCAAGACATAGATGCCCACCATGTTGACTTGTGACTTATTTCCTTACATACCTCATAAGCCCTGCACCACTCTATGACACTGGTGTACACCAGTGGCCACCCTCTGACAACCCAGTTCAGAAACTGAGACTCCAGAGGCAAGGACCTTAGACTTGGACAAGGAAGAGCCAAAGGAAATCTTAATGAGGAATTTGGGGTTAGAAAACCTGAGTTCAAATCTCACCAAGTCATTTATTACACATTCAAACTTGGGGAAGTCTTAATCTTGGAATGTCAAATGGAGGGGTTGGATAAGTTATCTTAAAGTCCCTTTGAATTATAAAATTCATGGTTCTACAATTAAACCTTTTCATTGGACAGAGTCACATGGCTTTGAATTCTGTCTCTACTTGTGATTATCATTTCTGGACCATAATTCCTTATCTGTAAAATGAGATAGTGAGAGTACATAACCTAGAGTTAGTGTTCTATACTGGAACCAGACCTGGTTCTTGAATATGAGGACCCATGTTCAAATCTTTGGCACTACATGTATACCATTGGGAAAAATCACTTTATATACTGAACCTCAGTTTCTTTCTTGGTAAAATGAGAGGGTTAAGCTAGATAGCTTCCGTGGTCCCTTCTGACTGGTGCGGTGGATACAGCACTTGGGCTTGCAGTCAGAAAGACCTGAGTTCTAGCCTCAGAAACTTCCTAGCTGTGTGACGCTGGGCAAGTCACTTACTTTGTTTTCCTCAGTTTCCACAACTGTAAAATGCAGATAATAATAGCACCCACCTCCAGAGATTGTTGTGAGGATCAGATGGGATGTTTCAAGCCCTTAGCACAGCATCTGGTGTAAAGTTAGTGCTTCATGAACATTCAGTATCAACATTCTCCTCCTCCTCGTTGCTGTTTGTTGCTGCTGCTCTGTTAATTGTCTTTTCTGAAATCCCTTCCAGCTCTAAATCTCAGCTTGTGTGATCCTAGATGAGGAAACTGAGTCCTCAAATGAGAGCTGGAGAAACTTACTGAAAACCACACCTTGAATTATTGAGAAAGCTGGGACTACAGCCAATCCTCCCAACTCGCATCCTGGTCCTCTTTCCTCCATACTGTGCTACAGCTGATTAAAAATAAGCCGTCAAGAACAAGGGACAAGAGATCCACGGTAGCCATAAACCAAAAGACAGCTTTGTGGGAACCTCTGGGTGAGACAGCGGGTGCCAATTCAAATTCCCAGTCATAGGCAGATGGCACATCTAGGCACTAGCATGGTACAGACAGACGCTTCAATCACAGGTGATAAACTCTCAACCCCTATGGTGCTAAATTGGGCTTTGGGGGTGGGGGATGCTGGTGGGGGGCACCTTCATGCTCATGTCTGTAGTACATGTGACCAAGAGGTAGGAGGAAGGCAGAGTCCAAGCCTATGGGACCCCAGAACTAGCTTTAACAGAGTGAGCTATAACAGAGGGCTTCCTGTCCTCTTTGGAGAGGGGAGGCAAAAAGCCTTGGGGCAAACCACCCCACCAGGAATTTGCTTCATTTTTTTTTATCACCTTAAATTGTTGGAGAAAGGCACAGCATAAAAAGATAGGATTTTAAAAAACTAGTCAATTCTCTCTGAGTCTCTGAAATGGCGAGCCTCTCAAGAGTAGGAGTTTTCTTTTACCTTTCTTTGTATCCTCCAGTGCTTAGCAGAGTATTTGCACATAGTAGGTGCTTAATAAATGGAAGGTTGACTACTAGTTGACTGGGATTCTAAGATCCCAGAGAGTAAGTACTATTTTTGCCTTGCTTTGTATCCTTGGAGATTAGCATAGTGCCTGGTCCATAGAAGATGCTTAATAAATGCCTACCAACTGAGACTCAGTTTCTCACATTATAAAATATTTGAATTACCACTGTCCTAGGGCTATGGTACTTGCAAATCTTAAAGGGCCAGTGGACAAAGATCCCAATTATGGAGATTTAGGATTTGCAATGACTTTTCTTTACAACAATCATGGGAGTAAGGCAATACATGAGTTGTTGCCCCATTTTTTGGATGAGACTGAGTCTGAGATGTGAGATGACCTTCCCAAGGTCACAAGCCACTAAGTGGTGAACTTATATCTTCTCCTGGATGTTCTGTGGAAATACTCTAAGTTCAAAGCTTGTTCCACTGCCCCATGATGCTTTCTCAGAAATTTTGTGCTTTGAACCCTGAAAAGGAAAAGATCAGAGGACAGTGATGTGAAAGGAAGGAAAAACTTGAAGGAGAGAAGGGGTGAGGAGAAGTGGGAGAAGGACATATAGGAAGAAAGGATGGAGAGAATGAGAGATAAGGGAGCAAATCATAGATGAGGGAGAAAGAGTGGGAAGGGCATCCTGGGAAGGTCAGAGAGGAAAATAGGAAAAAGGAGGAGAAAGAGAGAATCAGGGGAGGTAGGGAGGAGGAAGAATTGGGGGAAAGGAGAGGGGAAAAGAATAATGAGAGAGAAATAAAAAGGAATGAGGGGAAAAGACAGAAAGAGAGAAAGGAAGGAGGAGGGAAGGATAATTAGGGAATGGGAAGGTGAGTTAAGAAAGGAGGAAAGAAAGGAGGGAGTGAGAGAATAGAAGTGAGAGTCAAGGGGAGGAGAGCCTGGATGGAGAGGAAAAAAAAGGAAGGGGAGAGGAAAGAAAGTGGAGGTGGAAGAAAAATCACAACAGGGAGAAAAATGGGGGAGAAATAGAAAAGAGGGAGTGAGAAGTAGGCATGGGAGAAAGCACCGGGAGGAAGCTACCAATGACTATTCAATGAGCAAAGTTAAATGCTGGGGCCAGGTTCTTTGTACTGAGGACAGGGGAATTCCCTGGGGATAATGACCACTGTTGCTCCCTCTGCCTGATCCCCAATAGGGGAAGACCAGGAGTCAAATTAATGGCCCAAACCTTGCCATCTTGGCCAAGAGGATGGAGGTACCTGCCTGCATGGGGCCCTTGCTCTTCAGACCAACTATGCACTGGGCTAAATCCCACTCACTCCACTGCTTGGGCCTCACCCCAATTAGAGCACTGAGTTTAATTGCCTGAGGTTGGCTGCCCAGTCAGGCTCAGATAACCTCAGCCACTTATTGGAAGGCTCCAAGCTCTGTCTGCCTGCTTGAATTTAATTTCAGCTCAAATCTAGATGAAGTAAAGGAAGTTCAGCATAGAGGAAAGAGCATGGATTGGAATCACAAGGCATTTCCTGGCTTATTACTGAAATAGCCATGGGGAAGTTGCTTATTTCTGAGTCTCAGTTTCCCCATCTGTAAAATGAAGAGATTGAACTAGATCCAGGGTCCTTAATTTGGGGGTCAGGGAGCTTTTTTTTTTTTAACATTCCGACAAGTGTATTTCAATAGAATTGGTTTCCTTCATTATCTTGTGTATTTGATTTTGTGCATTGAAAAGCATTGATTCTGAGTAGGGCTCCTCAGGCTGCTCTGAAGTCAAGAAGTCTTTGACAAGATGGTCACCAAGGTTCCTCCTAACTCTAAACCTCAAGAACCAGCACTTACTGATTTCTGTACTTGGGACCATACTAAAGATCAACTAATCAGTCAGTTGATTCAACACATTTATTAAGAACCTACTATGTGCCAGTCACTGGAAAGATAAAGACAGAAGAAGCATCATCCTGAACTTTGTAGACTATGAGAGATAGGTAGGAGACCAGACACACACACAGGAAGGATAGCTCGTAGTACAAGGCTGTGAGTACCAAAGAACACTAGAACAGATGTCAAAAGGCACAGGGTCAAGTCTAAACTCCACCAATTACTAGCAACTGTGTGACTTTGGGCATGTCACTTCCCTCTTTGGGCCTTCATTTCCCTCTCTAAGAAGAGAGGAAGTCACCTTAGATGATTTCTGCTCTTACACCTGTAAACAGTGGTCCAGGCAGTAAGAACAAAGGCAGTATGATCAGTAGGGATCAGAGGTAGCAGCCTGGGACCTGCCTGGACCTTGAAACCTTCAGAAGAGGCATGGAGAAGTTTTTTTCAGTCTGGAGGAGATGGCGCATGCAAAAGCAGAAAGAGAGGACGAGAGTTGAGCATGTGAACGAAATGTGTAAGAAGAGAAGGATTGACAAGGCTGGAAGGGTAGGTTGGGGGCAGGTTGTGGAGGGCCTTTAACATTAGGTCAGGGAACTGTGGTTTGATTCTATAGGTAATAGGCAGTCACTGCAGGTTTCTGGGAAAGGAGGAGGGACCTGATGGAACCAATGATTTCAGGTAACTTCTGGTACTGAATGGGGCAGATTAGAACAAGAAAGAGGGTGATGGTGGGGCGGCAGGGGAAGGGGGAGGGCTGGTTGGGAAGATGAGGCTACATCCAAGCAAGACATCCTAAATCACAGGTTCAGAGCTCATAGGAATCTTAGGATAATCCATTTCAATCCCCTCTTTTTTTACAGATAAAGAAACTGAGGCCAGAGAGGTTAAGTGATTCTCCAAAATGGCACAAAAAGAGCAAAGTATCAGAGACAGAATTTGAACCCAGGTCCTCTGGCTCCAAACCCAGGGGCTATAACAAAGTTCATTGGGACCTTGGCTCAGGCAAGGATATGGGAAACAGAGAGGGAAGGGAATCAGCATTTATATAGTACCTACTATGTGCTTTAAACACTGTGCTGAGTTTTTTGGTTTGTTTTCATAAATATTATCTCATTTGATTTTCACAGCAACACTGGGAGGGAGGTGCGATTATTAACCTCATTTTATAGTTAAGAAAACTGAGGCAAGTAGAGGTTAGTTGAGTAGACTGAGGCAAACAGCTAGAAAGTGTCTGAGGGCAAATTTGATCTCAGGTCTTCTTGATCCCTGGCCCAGAACTCTAATCATTGTGTTAACATCTGCTTCTTATGGGGATGGACTCCTATGGTAAAAGGCATTATGAGATAGTGCATATGAGTTGAGACCTAGGTTCAAATCCCAGTGTTATTTCTTGGACTGACCTTAAGGAAATTCCCCTCTTCCCCAGTTTTCTCATCTGTCAAACAAGGGGATTAGTTTCAATTAGGAGTTCTTAACTTGGGCTCTGTAAACTTATTTCCCCCAGTTTTAATAAATATGTTTCAATATAATAGATTTCCTTTGTTGAAATCCTACATATTTTGCTACATGCATTTAAAATCATTATGCTGAGAAAGGTCCCATTGGCTTCACCAGGCACTAACAGAGGGGGCCATGACACACAGAAATTTAAAAAGCACTTGGCTTAGCTGATGTCTAATGCCTCTTCTAGCCTCAAATCCTTGGGCCTCCAAGACCACCTCTGCTCAGCCCAATTCACATTTGGCCCTTCAGCCTCATGCCTACCACCTGGATCCAGTGCATCCTGGGTCATCTCCAGTCATCCTGATGAATATCTGGTCACTGGATTCAGATGGCTCCGGAGGAGAAGTGAGGCTAGTAACCTGCACAGCTCTCCCTCACTCAAAACAAAGTCAAGTACAAGTCATGTCATTATTTCTCTGATGGCATGGTCTTCTTCAACAACGGACAAACATGTACACACCATCTCTGGTAAAGATGGGGCTAAAACACTAGCTGTGTGACCTTGGGTAAGTCACTTAACCCCAATTGCCTCCTCCTGGGTCATCTCCAGTCATCCTGATGAATATCTGGTCACTGGATTCAGATGGCTCTGGAGGTGACCTGCACAGCCCTCCCTCACTCAAAACAAAGTCAAGTGCAAGTCATGTCATCATTTGTCTGACAGCCTGGTCTTCTTTGGCAATGAAGGACAAACACAACAATCCAGCACCTGGAGCAGGCAGTGGGGTAGAGGTCAGGGAGAGGCTCTGTGTCCATGATGTGAGCATTTATGGAACCCACATCAGCTTGGCTCAACTCGACCCACCCTACTTGCCTCAAAGTCAGAGTCAGGCAGGGACATCTTGGCCACATGTTGAAATCTCAGGGTTAAGTGGTAAAGGTTCCTAGAATTGAATTGCAGATTTTTAAGCCACTGGGGCAGGGAGCTAAAGAGTCTTAACCAGATGGAGCCACCATGCCTCAGGAGACAGGCTTCAGATGGTGTGTGCGTGCAGTGTGGGGAGGGAAGGAGTATGGAGAGGTGTGGAGGAATTGCAGCTCTCCTGGTATAGTACAGGGTTTTCCTCTGTGCCACACTGTTCCCTCCCTCTGCCTCCCCTGTGGCCTCTAAAAATAAAGTCACTCATTTTAGCTCTGCTCCAGAGAAGATTTTTACCAAAACAGAGATGCCGGGCTGCCTTGTGTGGTGAGAAAAGCCCAGAAGGCAAGGACTTAAATATCTGCTCTACAATGAACCCCCCTCTATGAGCCTCAGTTTCCCCCCCTGTATGGAGTTGAGAGGAAGCATTAGACTCATCTCTAATGTCCATTCTAGCTGTGACATTTCATGTTCCGTGTTATAAGGTTTTTTTTTACAGCTGGGATATTCTGGATTCTAAGGTTTCCTTCAGTTCTGACCTTCTCTGTTCTAAGGTTCCTTCAGGATGTGACGTTCTATGTTCTCTCTCCCAACTCAGACATTCTTTTCCATATCTGAACATCCCTGCTAGTTCTAATATCCCATGTCTGTTATTCTACGGTTCCCTACAGTTCTGAGATTCTAAAGTTCTTCTCAGTTTTCACGCGCTACATTTTAGTGCAGTCAAATGGTCTATGGCACTGAATTAAGGCTCTAGTCTCTTCATGGGCATTGGTTCATATCCCATATTCATTAACCCCATATGATATGGGTTCATATCAACTAGAGCTTTCTTTGAGATAGCCACGTCACCCAGTCCTAAGAACACCAGGCCAGAAATCAGAAGGACCTGACTTCAAATCCAGCCTCGGATGCTTCCTAGCTGTGTAATGTGGACAAGTCACTCAACTTCTGTTTGCCTCAGTTTCCTCAACTGTAAAATGGGGGTAGTAGCACCTACCTTGAAGGGTTGTTATGAAGATCATATGATAAAATATTTGTGAAAGTGCTTAGCCCAGTGCTTGACACATATAAATGTTTAATGATTCATTCCATCCCCATTCCCTTACATTCTAGAGTGCCTGACAGCTCCCAGCTTCTGTTATGAAGTCCCTTTCATTTCTAACCTTCTCTGTTCTAAGGTCCTTTCGGGCTATGACATTTGTACGTTCTAATGTCCTTCCCTTCTATTTTCTATCATTCTGTCTTCCCTGCTCTAAGGTCCCTTCCAACCCTAACATTCCACATTCCATGTTCTAAGGCCCATCCAAGCGCTGATGCTTGGCAGTTCTAAGTGATGGGGGACTGCAGTGGTGAGAAGACGGAACACAAGAAGGAGCCCAGGAGATAGGCTGAGACAGAGAGGAAGTGAGTGCTTCCACTCCACGCAGAGGCACGTTCCTGCAGGTGTGAACAGCAAAGCTTGATGCTATTTGCCCAACCGACAAGTGACTTCCCATGTGCAAGATGAAGGTGGCGGAGAGCCTGTGTATGCTGAGGTCTGTCCTGCAGATTGAAGACATATGTGCACACATACAACATACGCACACATGCACATTGCTCGTTATTTTTTAATGGGAGTGGGGAGAGGAAGGACAATTTAGGGAATGTAGGATCAAAGAGGAGAAAGGGGAAGGAGAGCAGAGCATGGAGAGACAAGGAGGGGATGGGGGACAGGAGGAGGAAGAGGGGAAAGAAAGGAAAGCAGAAGTTAGGGAGAGCTCCAGGGGAAAGCAGGGCTGCTACTCTCTGCTAACATTCATTAAGACCACAGGCTGTAGGTGCACACTCACATATATGTAAATACGAAGTATACATAAGCTACATCTGTCTTACATCTGTCCCCTTCTCTCCCCTCACAAGGCCGCCACCCTAGGTCATATCCTCATCACCTCCAGCCTGAATTGTAACAACAGGGTTCTAATGTGTGTTCCGACCCCAAGCCTCCAATCCCTCCTCCACAGAGGCAGGTCATATTTGTAAAGTGCTCATCCCATCCTTCCCCCTTCTCCCATTCCCTTATCTGCTTTCTCCTTACCCCCAGCCTATAGATGTGCTTTAACAATTTGTCTCTTAATCCTGCCATGCCATCAGACTTTGTGTCTCTGTATCTCTCTCTGTCTCTCTCCCTCTCTCTTCTCCCCCTCACCTCTTCCCCCTTCCAGCCATGCTTCTAGAAAGAGTACCTACATCGAATGTTCCCTCCACAACCCTTTGCACTTTACACTCTTGTTCTGGAGCAAACCTACCGAAAGATGTCTCTGCAAAGTCACCGGTGACCTTCCAGCCGCCAGGTCCAAGAACTTTTCTTCTGTCTTTATACTTTTTGACTTCTCTACAACACTTGAGGTAATCGTCCATGCATGTCCTCCTTCTTGGTAGCCTTTCCTCCATTGGATTTCCTGCGACCACATGTTCCTACTTTTCCTCTTACCTCTCTGATGGCTCTGATTCCTCATTATGTGAGGGACGTTCTCTAGGTTTCTGTCCTAGACCCTCTTCTAATCTTGCTCTCCATTTCTTAACTTGACAATCTTCTATGGTCTCAATTCCCATATTCCCAATTCAAATCTAGATGTCTATCTCCAACATCATGCACTTCCCACTGCCTGAGGAACATTTCCCTCTAGATGATCCATAGGCACTAAAAGCTCAACCACTCTAACCCTGAACTAATTCCTGCCTCTCTAAGCTTGCTTCTGACTAACTTCTCCATTTCTGCTAATGGTATCGCTAACTCTGAAGTACCTCAGATATTTCACCCAGGAGTCATCTTTCATTCTTACCCCTTCACTCCTCCATGCAATCAATTACAAAGGTCTATTGATTCAACCTTCAAGAAATCTCTCCCATCCAACCCCTCCTCTCCAGTCCCACTGTGGCCAACCTAGTTCAGGCCCTCATCATCTTTCCCCTGGACTATCCCAATAGCCTCCTAACCCATCTTCTTGCTTCCAGTTTCTCTTCTACACATGGCTGCCAGAGTAAACTTTGTCATGCAAAGAAGGAGGAGGTATAAAGGAGGAGATGTGAAATTGAGAGCACTTGGTAAGTGATGAGGTAGAAGAGAGGAAGGTAAGGGAAGAGGCAAAGATTGTACCAAACTTTCAGACATGTGAGATGGGGTGCCACTGACAGAGATATTGAGGTTAGCATAAAGGTTCAGGTATAGAGGAGAAATTAACAAGCCTGAGTTGGTGCATTTTGTGTTTGAGGTGCCAGTGGGACATAGAGGTAGAGATATAAGAAATACTTAGAGATTTTAGCAAACCAAAAGATCACTTTAAGTCAACAGAGTGATGCGGCAGCCAAAATAGCCAGTATGAGCTTGGGTTAGATGACTAGAAGAATGATGACCATGTTTCTCTAGGTTGGTGAAAATGCCACTGGGGTCTTTGCTAGTTGGACCATACTCATATTGTGCTTTATTCCAGATAACTTATTTTAGAGAATGGCATTGCTAAGCTGGAACATGACCGAAGGACGGCAACCCAGATGACTAAGGGTGGCTTCTAGTAGAACAGCTTAGGTATCTGTCTCTGTTCAACATTTTTATTTGAATATAGGTATAGAGAGCAGGCTTCTTAGCCTTTCAGATGAGACAAAGCTGTGAGTGATAGATAACGTGAAAGAAAGACACAGTTGGGATCCAAAGTGATTCCAACAGTCTAGAATGGTCTATATCAAATCCAATATGAGAAATGTAAAGTGTGAAACGGACTCAAAAAACAAATCTAGCCTCTACAAGGTGGAAGAAGTGTGGCTAGGTAACAAAACAGGTGAACAAATCTGGGAATTTTATAGCCTTATCTTATAGTTTAATATGAGTCAACAATGTGACATGGTGGCCAAAAAAATCTCCTGTGATGGAAGAAGACGAGTCTTCCTGGAAAGAGTACTAGCTTTGGAGTCAGAGGTTCTATATGGACTGGACCACATCCAGAGAACTGAAGTTAGTTCTTGAAGCAGCCTTTGAAGAAAGAATTGTAAGGTAAAAGGAACCCAAAATTGTGAGGGAACTGGAGATGACGTCATTTAAGAATATATGAGAAAAACTAGAGGTATTTAGCCTGGAGAAGAAATGAATTAGGGGATACATGATAGTGGTCTTCAAGTATTCCAATGGCTGCCACCTACAAAAGCAATCAGACTTGTTTTGCATGAACACAGAGGACAGAACTATGAGCCACGGATAGAAGGTGTAAAAAAGGTAGATTTCAGCTTAATATCAGGAAGAAAACAATTCTAATTTAGAGCTGTCTGAAAGTAGAATGGGCTGCCTTGGGAGACTTCAGTAGATGTTTTCAATTAAAAACTGGATGATCATTGGTTGAATTTGTTGTAGAAAAGATTCTTGGTCAATTTAGGACAAATGGCCTTGAAGACCCCTTCCAACAATGGGTGTGCTGAAGCCAGCTCTAACCTGCTCATGAATTGTTGCTTTCAATGTAAGCATTTACACCTCTTTAGAAGTCATCAAGATTTGATTTATTGTTTTGTTGATGACCCTGACTTAAGAAAGTGTAATTAACGAGAATAAATTTAAAAGTATGTGTCCATACATTTTCCCCAATTCTCCCAGAGAACCTGGTTGTTAAATGTTTACTAACTTGCCCCTGACACCCAACTCCAAATCCTGTGATATGGAGGAGGAAAAGAATGAAAGTTCATGAGATGATTTCTGGGGATGTTTCTAGAGGAGAAAGAAGGAAAATGATCAAGAGCATGGGTAGTTAATGTGCCTTAGCAATAAATGGAGAACCACATTTTTCCCTGAAACAGGAAAGAAGGAAAAGAGGTCAGTCATTAGCTGTGAGGTGGTTGTGGGAATGGGGGTGTTGTATGAAGACAGAGAAATAGTAAATTTGGTGAATGAGACAGGGAGGCCAAAAGAGTAGTACAGAAGGTGAAATCAATTCAATTTCTTTAACTTCTTCAGTGATGACCATTAGTGTTAGGTGGAGGTGGGCAAATCGGACCATGAGGATTACCTGAGGTAAAGGGATGCAATGTAGTGGGCATATAAAAATACTGGATTTGGGTTCTGTGGCCCAATCTCCTCTGTTGACAAAATTAGAGGATTTAAGGGCCAATCCAGGCTTTGCCACTTACAACCTGTGTGACTATGGTGAGTCTTTGCACTTCTCTTGGGTAGAGGTCTGCAAGCAAAAGCTGGAGAGAACCACTCATTGATTATGACATGAGAGTGATTTTTTTTTGAGTATGGATTGGACTACATGATGACTCATGAGGTCCTTTCTTACTCAAAAACCCTGGGATTCTGTTATTCTCTGGGCAGGAAATAGCATTGCAGGACAAGGATCATGGTCATCCTTCTCCTTCCACAAATCAAGGAGAATGGAAAAAAGCACAGTCTCCTTTGGAAATCCCTAACTTGTGCACCTTAGTTCAAGTCCACATTTCATCTCATTCAGGCTGCTATGGTAGCCTCCTTACTGTTTCCTAGCCTCCAGTTCATCCCCTCTCCAATCCATCCTTCACACTAGTGCCAGAGTAATCTTAATGACTCTCTGATCATATTTTCCCTCTCAAAAGCGCCAATGGATCCCAATTGCCTGCCAAACAAAGAATAATAAATAGCCTACTTTGGCATTCAAAGCCTATGATCTGACTTCAATTTGCTTGTCCAGAACAACACCATCTTACACCCATTCCAAATGTTCTGTGTGCTGTCAGATTGGACCACTCTCCATTCCTGGTTTTCATCCCACCTTCTCCTATAGCTCTTTGCTAATGCTGTCCCCTGTGCCTGGAATGAATTTTTAAACAACCATCCTCTATATCTCTTTCTACTGAAGTCCCTACCCCTCTCTAAGGTCCAACCAAACCCACCTCCTCCAAGAAACCATCTGTGACAACCATCCCCATCCCAAAAGATGGAATTGCTTTCTGCATCCTCACATTCCTCATGGCACTTTTCCAGGAACTCTCCTTTGCAGACATCTCCTCTCCCTTGTTGTCTATTTACCTTGACCTTAAACTTGTCCTTTCCATATTAGATTGCAAGCAACTTGAGAGTAGTTATTTGTCATATTTCTCTGCATTCCCAGAATGAAGTACAGGGCCTTGCACATAGCAGGTACTTAATGTTTTTTGAATGAATGAATGAGTGAATGAACCCACACAAAACACAACATATAATTGCTTAGAGTGGAAATGGGAAGGGCTCAAAAGGAGTTTCTATCACTCTGAGGCTTCTAACCAAGCCTTAACTGCTTGTTCTGGGGGCCTTTTCTCAAGTCTTCATCCTTCTTGGCTTCTCTGTAACATTTTACACTCTTGATTACTTCCATCTCCTGGGCAGGCTCACTTCCTTCAGCTTTCATGGCACTTCTCTCTGCTGAATGTTGGAATGTTCTGCTTTGGATGAGGGTAGATCATCCATCACCAACATGTGGCATCCCCCAAGGCTCTTTCCTGACTTCTCCTTTAGCTACACCCTCTCTCAGTGATTTGAACAGCATCCCCTTGTTCAATAATCATCTTATCCAGTAGTTGGTGGTACAATGGATAATGTTGGGCTTGGAGCCAGGAAGACTTGAGCTTGAATCCTACCTCAAACACTTTACCATGCTACTCTGGGTAAGTCCCTTAACCTCCCTAGTCCTCAGTTTCCTCAAGTACAAAATGAGGGGGTTGGACTCAACCTTTAAGATCTATTCTAACTCTAGATCTATGATCCTAACTCCATGATCTAGCCCTAATATCTCTCCTAACCTCCAGCCCTGCATCATCAGTGTCTACTGAGCATGTTCACATGGATGCTCCATAGACAACTCAAGCTCAACCTCTCTCAAAGATAGCTCATTCACCTCCCCAGCTCTACCTGCCCCTTCTTCAGATTTCTCCATTTCTATGGAGGGCACAGCCATTCTCCTTTCAGTAACCTCACAGCCTTGGCCTCATTCTTGACTCTTCCCCTGCCTTTACTCTCCATAACCATTATCAGGTTGAGTTGGTCTCACCTGCATGATGTCTCTGTCATCCATCCCCTTTTCTCCACCCACTCAACTACTGCCATTGTGGCCATTGTCACTTTTCACTTGGACTATTGCAATAGCTTTGAATTAGTCTCCCAACTTCTAGTTTTGCTTATCCAAGTCAGCCCCAGCAGAGCTGCCAGAATAGTCCTTCTAAAGCACAGATCTGACCATTATCACTCCTCTGCTCAAAATTCTCTGGTGGCTCCCTATGGCCTCTAGAATAAAAGACATTGAAATGCCCCACCTGGCATTTAAGTACTTTCCCAGTATGGTTCCATCTAACATTTGCCATTTTATCTCCTATCACATTCTATTCATTTTTTCTTTCAGGAAAACTGGTTTATTTAGGAGGACAGACCTGGAACATATCCACATTTTATGAAGAAAGAAACTTTGGTCTAGAAATGATAATAATAGAACTAGCATTTATATGACACTTTAAAACTCACAGATAACTTTATATGTTGACCCTCCCAATAATTCTGGGAGGTAGGGGTTAGAATTAACCACATTTTACAGATAAGAAAACTGAGGTAAAGTGACTTGCTTAGGGTCATACAGCTAAGAAGTACCTAAGGATGGATTTGAACTCAGATCTTCCTGCCTCCAAGCCTAGCATTCCATCCACTGAACCATCTAGTTGTCATCTAAGAGACTTGTCCATGGTTCCACATCTAGTTAGTGGAAGAGGTAGGATATGAACACCAATCGTCAGACTTCACATCCTGCACTGTTTCCATGGCAACCCTCTGCCTCTCACCCATTCCCCGCTTCAGTGCCTTTGTATAGCCTGTCCTGCATGCTGGAAGGGATGTTCCTCCTCATCTTCACCTTTTAGAAGCCTCTGGTTTCCTTTAATAATCAACTCAAGAAGAGGTGCAGTGGACAGAGTACTAGCCCAGGAGTCAGGAGGATCAGAGTACAAATCTGGCTTTACCTTTCTTAATCTCTTGTGATTGCTCTCTCTTTTGTCAAGTTACTTTGAATTTATCTTTAAACATGTCCTCTCCCCTAAGCCCCTCTAAATAGAATATAAGATCCTTGAGGGCAGAGACTGGTTTTTTTCTTTGTATCTCTAACAGCTAGCACAATACATGGGGCACAGTAAGTATTTAACAAGTATTTTTATAAAGAATTAAAGACTTCATGGAGGAAAAACTTGTTTGAACAAAGTCTTGAAGAATAGGTAGGATTCTCATGGAGGAAAAACTTATTTGAATCAAGTCTTGAAGAATAGATAGAATTCCCAGAAGCAGACAGGGATAGAGACAATAACCAGATGTGAACACAAGAATGGGCTGAGATGGGGTGGGAAAACTTAGGCATGTTTAGGAACCAGGAATAGGGTATGGAAGTTGTCCTGAAAAGGACCAAAAGGAGAATGTTGGGCTCCTAAGAATAAATTTCTAGGAATGTGGAATACTCTTAGGTGAGTGAAAAGAACACTGAATCAAGCATCAGATGACCTCAGTTCAAGTTCAACTCTGGAAAGAATGTGATCTTGACAAGGTCATTCCCCACACCTGGCCTCAGGTTCTTCTCTAAAAAATGAGGCCATTGGATTAACTCAGGGGTTGTTAACTGGGCTCATGGATCCCCAAGGAATCCATAGATTATTCGGGGGGGGGGGGGGTCTGTGGATTTGGATGGGAAAAATTTCATCTTTATTTCCTTTGTAGTCCTACATTTTCTCTGCATTTAGAAACATTATTCTGGGAAAGGGTTCCTAGGTTTCACTAGCCTGCAAAAAGATTAAGAAGTCTGAGATGAGATGATCTCTATGATTCCTTCCATTTGCAAAATTTGGCTATTCTCATACTCTTCTCCAAGTTCACGATTTGGCTGAGGATTGATGAAGGAGAAACTGTACAGCATAAGTCCTACTTCCAACTGATGTCAATACTGCCCTGCCAAGTCTGGATGACTTTCTCCTTTTAGGCAACAAACAGAGTTTTTGCTCATTAATTGGGCTTAGAACTATGGCACCCTCCCCTGTGAAGTGTTAACAATCATTGGTGTTCCCCAGTGGGAGCTGAGTGATAATAACATTGTAAGTTTCTGTTTGTTCTTCCAACGCTGAACATTAAGAGGTAACATTGAAATGAACCAACTCACTTGGACTTTAGCTAAAGTTTGATCATCAGCTGTGGGTAAAGCATTGAACACCTGGATTTAAATCTTACCTCCCACACTTACTAGCTGTATGACCCTGGGAAAGCCACTTGATCACTCTAGCCTCAGTTTCCACATCTATAAAATGAGACAGTTGGACTTAATAACCCTTAAGTCCTAACCAACTCTAAATTTATAATCCTGTATGACAATCCAAGTACATAAAAATCTACTTGCCACTGATGCGCTGTCCTTCCTACCTCAAGACAAATCCAGGTCATAGGGTCAAAGAATGTTAAGATGTAGAGCTGAAAGGGACTTTAGATACCATCTAATCTAATTCCTTCATCTTATAAATAAATAAACTGAGGTTCATATATATTAAGTAACTTGTCCAAGGCCAGATAGGTGGGAAGTGGCCAAGCCAGGTCCTCTAATTATAAATCCAGTGATATTTTCACTAGCTGAGCTAAGCCAAGATCACAAAAGAGGAAGAATTAGAAAATGATCACATTTCTAAGTAAGAAGGGACCTTAGAGATCTTTCATCTAATCTGTATTTTGATATGGAGAAACTGAGGGTCAGAGTGCAGAAACTTCTCTAAGGTACCATGAATTGTCACTGACAGAATCAATATTTCAGGAAGGGTCCAAGCTCCTCCTTGTTCCTGCCTTGCCTCACTCTCAGCATTTTTTCTCCTTGCCAGTCACCTTGCACAACATGGATATCATTATCCCTCCTCCTTTCCCCTTTTCAGTTCTCCTTTACCAGTTCTTTTTATTTATTATAATGTAAGCTCCTTGAGGGCAGGAATAGTTAGTTTTCCTAGCACTTAGCACAGTGCCTGGTACTACCTCCTAGTAAGTGCCTAATAGATGTTCTTCCTCTCCCCTTCCTTTTCTCTCCCCTTCCCTCCCCTCTCTTCCCCTCCCCTCTCCTCTCTTCTCTTCTCTTCCCCTGCCCTCCTCTCCCTTCCCCTCCCCTCCTTGATCTCTCTCTCTCTCTCTCTCTCTCTCTCTCTCTCTCTCTCTCTCTCACACACACACACACACACACACACACACAGAGAGAGAGAGAGAGAGAGAGAGAGAGAGAGAGAGAGAGAGAGAGAGAGAGAGAGAGAGAGAGAGAGCTAACTCTTCCACTATCCAGTGCAGGGCTCTTTCCCTCTTTGCATCCCTCAGCAATAGCAGCAATCTCCTATATGTTTATTGGTTTGAATAGTCCTGTCATTGCAGTGAGACAGGAGACCTCAGAAGCCTTCAAGTCTAACCAGCACCAGACCATGAATCCCCTCTCTTATACATGTGATTTCTACTACATCCTGCAGCTTTCTTATCTGCATCTGCTCAGGACAGCAACATTTTACAGAAAAGAACAAGATTCTTCCCTTTGAATCCCTCCCTCCTCTTCTCCCCTCCTCCCCTCCTGCTCCTTCCAACAAAGGGGTCAAGTCAGTTTGCTGGAAAGACACATGGTTCCCATTTTAATTAATTAAAGAAAAATCTAATCACTGCATTAAACTTCTCATTACTCCACTTGAATACCCGTTAAGTAAATTCAATTACCACATGGATTGGGTTTCACAGCCTCTTTCATTAGCTACTGATAAAAATGGGGAGGGGTGGAAAAATAGGGCAGGAGAAAGAGAGAACAATGAGGCAAGCATTCCCCATTGCAAGGGCAGAATGCCTGGAATTGATCCTACTTTGGGGTCTTTATTCTTGATTTGTGAGGTGGACAATCAGAGACCCCATGAGTTCAAGGGAAGACTGTCACAACTGATAAGAAACTGACTCTTTAAGAGGAGGTGGGTACAGTTGGTTGGTTGGGTCTCTAAGAACAATTAGACAAGATGGGGAGATCCTTAGGATCTACACTATGTTAGGAGTGGACAAGATCCCTGGAGCTACTTAGTCTACTCTTCTCACTTTACACATTCAAGTGACCATGAAGCATGAGAGAGACCAGCTTGAGTCTTTCTCCTATTGGACATTTTACAATGGATGTCTCTCAAATTGAACCTGTCAAAACCAGAACTTATTATCTCTACCCCATCCCATGCCCACCTCCCTTCCAAACTTCCTATTTCTGTTGAGGATACCACCATCTTTCCAGTTACCCAGGTATAATCAACCTTGGTATCATTCTCAACTCGTAACTCTCCTTCATCCCACACATCCAATCTGTTGTCAAGTCTCATGACTTCTGTCTTTATAATATCTTTAAAATACATTCCCGACTCCCCATTCATGTGGCTAGCTCCTTAATTCAAATCCTCCTCACCACTTACCTGGACTACTGAAAGAGATTCCTCTTTAGTCTCTCTTCTTCAAATGTCTCCCATTTCAAATCCATTTTCTAGCCAGCTGCCAAAGCCATATTCCTTATGTACTGACCTGGTCACATCCCTTACTCAATAAACTCCAGTGTTTCCCCATAAATTTTAGCACCAAATATAAACCACTCTATTTGGCATTCAAAGCTTCTCATCCTACTTTTCTAACTTTATTACATATAAAGTATAATACACAGTCTATGGTACAGTCATGCTGGCCTCCTTGACATTCCTGACATATAACAGTCTCTCCTCCATCTCTGGGTTTCATCTCTACCTCCTAGAATCCCCTCTTTCTTTCAAGGTTCAAATGCCATGTTCAGCATAAAGCCTTTTCTGCCTCTCCCCCTACCTCTAGATGCTAAGATCTGTCCCCCTTCCCTAGGTTACTTGGGATCTACTTTTTATGTATTTGATATGTAACCATATATGTTGTTTTTCTTGCATATAATTGAGGGCAAGGACTATTCCTCCCCCACCTCTTTTAATATCTCCTGCTCCTAACACAGTAGTTGGCACATAGTAGGTGCTTAATAAATACTTGTTGATTGATCAGCATTGCCACAGAATGACAGAATTTGGGAGCTCAAAAAAACTCCTTAGTCATCTGTACAGCTCTACATGAATTGTATATTCCTGACAAGTTGATGCCCAGCCCAGGATCAATAATATGATGATTTCCCCCCCACCCCCACTAACTGCCTTTGACTCTGAGAGGGGACTGAGGGATGATTTGAGCAGGGACCATGATTTTTCTTATAGGCAAAGAACATCCTGATCTCCCTTCAGTGATCTCTTAGGGAATTCACTTCTTCCACAAAGCCTTTCATTTATGTGAAGTGTGAACAGGTTCCTTGATTGAGTGAGGAATGGCAGAATGCTGAGCATTTTTCCAGATCCCTTTGGAGCCAGAGTGAGCTCTCATCCTGGGCTCCCAGTGAAAACAAAGTGACTTCATACTTTGAGGAGAAGGGTGGTCTAATGACTGGTCCACAAATGACCTCTGTCTTCTAGTGCTGGGTTTGGGACAATACATCTCAGACTCCCTTCTCTCTCCTTTTACATGTTTGATCAACATAACCCCAGAATTAAGAGATTTAATCATTCCATTTCAGCCTCATCCAGCTCTTCACCCACTCCCCTACCCAATATCCATGATGGACATTGGAATAAAGTTTTAGAATCAGAGAATCTTAAAGTTGGAAGAAAGCTCAGTGTCCAATTCTTACCTTAAAGAGTACTTTCCCCTACAAACATCTCTGATAAATAGTTACCTAGTATCCACTTCAAGACCTCCAGTGACAGGCAACTCACTACATTCCAAAAGAACACATTCTGGACAGCTCTCATTTTTAGTAAGCCCCCCCATCCCCCCCATTTCCCCCCACTCCCCTCCACACCCCACAACATCAGGCCTAAATTTGTTTCTTTTACTTCCCTCCATTGTTCTTGGTCCTGCCCTCGACCCTCTCTTCTGTATGATGTCTGCTTTATATTTTTGTAGACATAAAACCTTACATTTTCTCTCTAAAGGCCCAAAATTCTCAGTTCATTCAATCCATATTCCTTTGGCATGATCTCCAGTCTTTTCACCATTCATGCTATCCTCCTCTCAATGGTCATTGGTGGGGCAGGGATGCTCATGGTATTATCAAAGAGATGGTTGGTGAATATTTAGAAAAGAAATGGTGGTTACAAAGAACCAGCATGGCTTTATGAAGAAAAGATCTGCCAGACTCATTTCATCTCCTTTTGGCTGGTTATTTGACTGGTGATCAGGCTTGGCTGAAGTTACAGAGAGCATGAATATATCAAATTTTCAGGATGGAAGCTTAGTCTTAGATGACAAAGTCAGAATCCAAAATGATCTCAAAAGACTTAAATATTGGACTGAATCTTTTAAGTTGAAATTGAAAGTAGGGTAGGTGTAAAATCCTACACTTGAGTTTAAAAAATCAACTTCCAAGATGGGGAAACATGACCAGACAGTACTTCTGGGTTTTGAAAAAAAAATTGGGGGTTTTAGGCAGCAAAAAGGTCAATATGAGTCATGATGCCATGGGATAGCCAAAAGTTAATTCAAACTGAGTTCCATTAAGAAACATAGGATTGAGAGCCCCATTATCATAGGGTAAGAAAGGTAAAGGTGCCACTCTACTCTGCCCTGGTCAGTCCCAGCCTGAAGTGCTGTGCTCAGTTCTGGGCACCTGGAGTGATGGGGTAACTATTACCTTTTGAGATGGTTCATTCTCCTTTGAAAGTTCCCATTGCTAGGGAGTTTTCCTTATCTGGAGATTTCTGAACAGGAAAATGACTGATCAAAATGGCATTTTAGAAAGGTCAGGGTGAGGCTATGGGAGGGTATGAGCCAAACAATGGCTCAAACTTGATATAACAGGAAATGGGAAGAGTCATCGAATGGTTAAGAGGGTGCTTAGGATCAGAACCCCTTAGAGCTACAAGGCACTTTAGATATTACCTAACATAGCCCTCCTATTCTACAGAAGAAGAATCTGAAGCCCCAAAAGAAATGGCTTGCAAAAAGTCTCACAGTTCATTAGTGGTAGAGGTATGGGGGTGGGGGGGTGGGGTCAGGTCTCTTGGCTCCCAGTTCAGATCTCTTCCCTTCACAACAGTTCTGTTATCAAAGGGACTGTTGCCCGAGGAGGCACCTGGAAGCTGAAAGATGAGAGGAAAGAGAGACTGAGATGGGAAAAGGCAGAGGAGGAAATCTGAGGCCCCACCCAAGGAGCTGGCAGGACCATGGAACTTTGTGGGAGGTTGGGTGTATCTCTGTTTGCTCCACTGGAGCTTCCTCAATGGGCAGCCTGGGCCCAGGGAGCCGAGTGGGATGGAGACATTAGGCTGCCAAACAGAAGGCAGTGACTAAGTGAAGGAGGAGGTAAGTGAAAAATAAACCCCAACCCACCCAAAATCCACCAACACCCATCCACGAAGACACACCAGGTTGGGCTCCAGACGCCTCCCAGACAAAGGGCAAAGGAAGAGAGATTCTTAGTTGGAGGCTGTTTGAGGATCAGTACAGAGTAGTCTGATCCTGTTCCTTCCAACATTTCTTTCTTTCTAACTATGTACACCCTGGTCTGACAAGAGCCCAATGAAGTTGGACTGTATGTGTGCTCTTGAATGTGTGTGGGGGGCTGGTTGGGAATCAAGCAAATGTACCATTGTCTTTCTCCTACAGATGCTAGTAGGGAAGGCAAAGCTCTACCTTCAGGGAGTCCCCTGACTTGGGGGTATGTGTGTGCGTGTGGGAGAGGGGAATGAGATCTGGGATGTTTTTGTATTGCAGTGGAAAGAATATTGGGTTTAGATTCAGAGGACCTGAGTACTCGGCCCAGCTCTACCACTGCTTAGCTGAATGATCTTTGGCTAATCACTTAATTATTCTGAGCCTCAGTTTCCTCTTTTATAAAATGAAAAGTTTGGACTAGATCGGAGGTTTTTCACCTGGGGACCATGAACATCACCCCTCTCCCATTTTGTACGTGTTACAAAAGAAAACACAAACAAAATAAACAATAAAAATAAAGGAAAAAATAGTATACTTCAGTCTGCATTCAGAGCTCAACATGGACTTGTGTTTTTTAAAATAGTATGATAACTATTTCAATATGATGGTTTTCTTTGTGATCATATATATGTTATTTTATGAATTTAAAAACCTGATTCTGAGAAGAGGCCAATAGGATTCCCTAGACCACCACACAAAACTGTCTAAGAACTCCTTATTTAGAGAGTATAAGATCCCTTTCAACATTAAGTCCCTCCTGACCTTTGCCTCTTAGAATCCTGGGCTGCTTTCAAAGCTAAACTAAAATGCCACCTCCTCTATGTGGTTTTTCCTGATACCTGTACTTACCAGTCCCCACTGTTCACCTACAGTTAACCTGTATTTATTTTGTAAATGAGAAGCAATAAGATAATCAATAGAGAGATGGCCTTGAAGTCACAAAGACCTGAGTTAGATTTCTGCCTTGGAAATATATTAACTATATGATACTGGACAAATAACTATCTCTCAGTGCCCCAGACAAGCCTATAAGTTGCAAAGAAGGTGCCCATCTGCACTGATAGAGATCCCTGTCTGATGATATCTTAAGGTCTAAATATTTACATATATATACACAGATGCATATACATAATATATATGTACAAACTATCGTCATTGACAGAATGTAAGAACTTTGAGGGCAGGGACTGTATCATTTTCATCTTTATGTCTCCAATACACAGTTCAATAAGTACTTACTGATTGACTGGTGATCCTATGATCCCTGAGGGAATCTTCATTTTGAATTTAGTAATATGGCCCTTCTGCTCAGGGAACCCCTGGTCTGAGGGAGGAAGACATGAGTCTCTATTTTTAGAGGGTTCTTTGAGGGCAAAATCACTACCCCTGTCCTGAGGAAGTCCCTGGTCCTATGAGGAAGACAGCCTTTGTACTCAGTGAGTTTCTGATCTTCAGGTGGGGGGCATGGGATGGCCTCCATCCTCGATGATCACATTGCTGAGGAGAGGGACAAGGCTCTGCACTTAGAGTGTCTCCGGTTTGATGGAAGGAGTAGGATCCATAGAAATGAGATACTCTCTGCTGCTGTATGTGTGTGTGTATACGTACATATATACGTGCAAATATAACATACATACATATACACACACATATACATCCTATACATACTCTATATGTCTCTCTCTCTCTCTCTCTCTCTCTCTCTCTCTCTTTCTCTCACTCTCACTCTCTCTGCCTTAGTATATGAACCTCCTTAACCCTTTTCCTCCCCTAAGTAGGATTCTTGGAGACTCCATGGTGGGGTCTTTACTCCTTCCTTCCTGGATCTCCCAGATTTCCTGTGCCATCCCTTTCCTGAGACATGGGGGCCTCAGGATTTTGAACTACTCCCCCTAGCCTTATTCCAGAGCTGCTGAAATAGGGGGAAAGCTGGATCCTGGCCTTTTCTCCCTGCCTCCTGCAGCCTTTGTCCCTTTCAGAGACTCTAATCCTCTCACTTTACAATTTGTCTCCAGTGCCAGGCAGCGGGGGCTGTATCAAGAGTCCAGGATTAAGCAGGTGAGTGGACCGGATCTCCTCTCTGGGAGGCTGCCCCAGGGAGACTCACAGGGATTAACATGAAATAGAACAGCATGAGCAGGTGAAAAGACAGCCTCGCCATGACGGAACCCTGCTAATGGTTCGCTTTGACTGGCAAAGCTTGGAATCACCAGCGCCCTCATACTCCTGGCCCAGGGTATCTTTAGCAATTACCAGAAAGTCTTCCCTAATGGGGTAGTAGGTAAATGAGTCAGGAACCTAGAGAAGGCACATACTTACACAGAAGCCCTGGGTCAGCCCGTTGGGTTCACCAGGGTGAAACAATGCACAAGCACTAAATTTGAAATCAGAGGATCTGGTGCCTAATCTTGATTCTCACTTACTGCCTATCTGTGTGACCCTGGGCAGCTTACCTCCCCTCTCTGAGCCTCAGCTTGGCAGAGACAGAATGAACACCTGTTTTAGTAATATGCCCTTAGACTCTCACTTGCTATGTGACCCTCAGTAAGATACTCACCTCTCTGGACTTCAGTTTATTCATGCGTAAAATGAAGTGGGGTGGGCTTAAAGGCCTCTAAGGTCCCTCCTAACTCTTTCTCTTACCCGATGATTGGTAAAATGAAGGGGTTGGACCATCAGGAGTTCTTAAGCTGTGGTGTGTGATCTTACTTTTTAAATATACTTTGATATCTGTATTTCAATATACTTGGGTTTCTTTGCAATCCTATATAATTTAGTTGATACATTTAAACGCATTACGCCAAGAGGGAGTCCATAGGCATCACCAGACTGGCAAAAAGGGTCCATGGCACAAAGAGGGATAAGAATCCCTGGACTAGATTTTCATTAAGGTTCCTTCCAACCACAAATCTATGATCCTATAACCCATTTCATTGAGGTGCTCTCAAAACAGCAAGTTATTTAGCCCTGTCTTGTTATCATCCCTTACCCTGATCCACACCAACACTAATGCTCACTTCCTGGTGGCAGAACCCTCCTCTTCTCTCTCCCTCTTCAATTTTTCCTGGAATATTTCATCTCTTTTTTTCTTTAGAAGGTTTAGAGGGCACTTTAAGATTTGCAAACAGCACTACAAGTATTATCTCATCTGATCATCTCAACAACCCTGGCAAGTAGGTGGTATTATCATCCTTATTTTACAGGTGGGGAAACTGAGAGAGAGCAGTTGCAATAACTTTCCCAGTGTCACAGAACTAGAAGAGGGGGGTAGAATTTAAACTCAGGGATTCCTGACACTGGGTCCAACGCTGCACCCACTGTTTTGCCCTTTCCTATATCACACTCTCCCTTGTAATGTATACTTATTTATATTCATGTCATATATCCACAAAGTCTGAGGAGGGAGACAATGGGGAATCACATTGGACTGTAAGGCCCTTGAGGACAAGGACTACATCCTTTTTTAATTTCTATTCTCCTAGTGCCCAGAACGGTGTGTAGCCCCTTAAGGACCGGAAGCTAGTGGTATGACCTTCTGAATCTATTGTTGTAAGTATCTTCAGCCAGTCCTCACAGGGCACAGCCTCAGTCCCCTCCCCCTCATTTAGATGCTCTCCAGCTTGTCAATATCTGACCTAAAATGTGGAAGCTGGAATTGATCATAGTGAAAGCTCCAGAGGTGGTATGCTCATGGCATGAGGCAGTAAGCTGCTCATTTCCTGACTCTGGAACCTATATATCTCTTAATGTAGCCAAGACAGACTGATTTTTCTGAGGGTTACATTATACTTATGACTCATAATGGGTTTGAAGTTCACTAGCCACTGCACCTCCTGACCCTTCTCAGATGAATATTTGTTCTCTAGACAGATCTCCCCCACCTTGGACATCATGAGGTTGACTTTCTGATGCTCTGTAAGTGTATTGATGGATTGGGAGATCAGTAAGTCCAACCTTTACCTCAGGGAGGGGATTTTACTGAAACGGCCTAGTGACTGATTTCACATACTGCCATTACCATCTTCATCTTGGCTCAAGAAAGAAGGGAGCTCAGAGGCCAGATAGTCATCAACAGAAGTAGGGTCCCGACCTCCTCCTTCTTACCATTCACAGCACCTTTCTCCCTAGTACTGAGTGAAACATTGTAATAGAAGGCAACTTGATCAAAGAAGCATAGAATTGAGAGTCAGAAGCCCCGGGTTCTAAACTCCATTTCCCTTCCTCTTTATGGCCTCAGTTTACTAATTTGTTGAATGAGTATAGTAAGCTCACTCACATGTACAGAGAGAACTTGAGAGAAGTTGGGTTGTCTGAATGAAAGCAAGCGCTGCCAGAGAGCCACCTCCAGACCCCACTCATCCAGGGCTGACTCTCAGAGAAGTCAGAATTCTGGATGTAGCAAACAAAACATCTCCCCGTGCTGATTATTAGAGCAATTAGCATTCACTCAGCCTCCAGCAGCTTTGTCAAATACCACTGATTTCGAGCCTACAAGCACCAAGCCTGGGCAAGGGGAGGAGGACATCGATACAGTGTTCTCCCTTTCCTCATTCCTTCTTTGAATCCTCTTTCAGACTCCTTTTCTCTGCCTGAGATCCATGGAGCCTGTCCCCAGCTGGGTTTCTGTAATAAATGACCCCCAAATCCCTGCTTCCCACCTCTATTATGGGAAGAAAGACAGTCAACAGAGAAGTCTTCCCAACTACAGAATGTTGGGGCCTGGAAGGGACCTTAGAACATGGGAGTGGGGAAGGACACTAGAATATGAAATATGATAGCTGGAGGGACATAGATTTAGATTATTAAATCTGGAAGGGCTTTTAGAACCTAGAATGTCAGAGCTAGAAGGAACATGGCAATACAGAGCACAGGATTTTTGAGGTAGGAGGTAACTGGGAGGTCATCGTGTCAAACTCCCTCATTTCACAAGAAACCAGTCATCCAATCCATAAGCATTTATTAAGTAGATGTACCAGATGCTGGGCATACAGGAAAAGGCAAAAACATAGTCCTTGTCCTCAAAGAGCTCACTGTCTAAAGACTTGTCCAAGACTACACAGCATACTGGTGGCAGAGCCAGAAATAGTAATGATAACAATGGCAATTATTATCATCAGTTATACAGCACTTTAAGGTTTACAAAATACTGTGTGTGTATACATACATACATACATATACAATCTCATTTGATCCTTTCAATCCTTTTGAGGTAAGTGTTATCATTAACCCCATTTTACAGATGAGGAAAATGAGACGCAGAGAGGTAAAATGACTTATCCAGGGCCACATAGCTAGTAAGTGACTGAGGTGGGATTTTAACCCAGGTTTTCCTGACTCTAAGTCTCACACTCTATCAATTATGCCTCCCAGTTGCCTGATATATAAAAAAGGACAAGAATAGAACTCAGGTCTTCTAATGCTTGATAGGACTACTTTCTTGTTCTTATTCTTGAGTCCAGAGTACCTTGGGTCCTTAGTATCATAGAGCTGGAGTTAGGGGTTTTAAAAATTATCTGGTGAAGTTTCCTCAGTTCATTGATGAGAACATATGGGACTATAGAAAGTCAACAAGGGATTTATCTCATGCTACATGGCTAGTAACTAGGAAAATCAAGAGTCAAACCCAATATCTGTGACTCCAAATGCAGATCCTTTTCCGCTAGGCTAAAATGTCTTTGTCAAACAGATGAAGCCAAGAAACCAAGGGAAATGGGAGAATAAAAAGAGCAGGGACCTACCGTGATTCTTGGCCTTCTCTTAGCTGGCTGCAGAGGCTCCAGGACTCCCCAGGGGTCCAGGCAGAACTGGGGTGGGGTGAGGTTGCCCAAGCAAAACTACAGTCTAGATGTATGCTGGGGCTCCCAATGAAGAAGACTCCAGAGCTAACCAGAGCTCAAGGGAGCTGAAGCAAGATGAATCCTGGGGAGAAAATGAGAGAGAGGGTAAATGGAGGGAGGAGAAGAATTAAAATTTTTGAGGAGAAGGAATAAGTATGTAAGCATTTATTAAGCACCTACAATGTATCAGATCCTGTGAGAAATGCTGAGGATTAAAATAAAGGCCAAAAAACCAGACCCTGCCCTCAAGGAGTTTCGAATTTAACAGGGGTGACAAGTGCAAATAACCATGTACAGACTAGATAAATGGGGGACAATCTTAGAGGAAAGGCATGAGCATTAGGGGGAATCAGGAAAAGGTAGGGCTTCAGGAAAAGGCTTCCCAACATCACCAATCCACAGCAAAATGCAGGCAATGTATTTTTCAGCTAGTGGTCTCTACTCCTTTCTGCCCTATAAGGAACGGTGCTAAAATAAACACAGTAATGGAAAACAAAATATTATGGTTCTATTTTTGCCTCTACTACATACTACTACTTGTGAGATCTTGGTTGAGTCATTTAGTTTCTCTGGGACTCAATTTCCTCCCTTGTAAAAATGAGGGCATTGGACTAAATGATCCAAGACTCCATTTCACTCTTAATGTTGATCTTAAAATGCTTTAAGGTCCACAAAGTCTTTTTGTCACAAATAACCCTCTGAGTTAGGTAGGACAAGTATGATCACACTCATTTTATATATATTAGAGAGAATACTTCAAATCATTAAACGTGAGTATCCCAGAACTTCAGAGCTGAAACAAGCAATAACCTCTGACAGTCCTCTCATTTTGGTCTCAGTGCTACTCTATGGAGTCACAGAAAAGACTCAACTCTCTTCCATGTGATAGCTCTTTAAATACTTAGAGAAAGTAATCAAGTACACTCTAAGACTAGCTTTAAATCACTGAAAGGGCATTGCCTCAGACAAAGACCTGGGAAAGACCTTAGCTTAAAAAGGCCAAGGTCTCCCGCTGCATCTGAGGTCACCTCCCATCCTGACCTGTGTCTTTCCACCGAACTCAGATGACCTTGGTGTTGAAAGTGAGGTTAATGACTGCACAACTCTGCCTCATTTAAATTCAGTTCACTTGCAGGTCAAGACATCACCGTCCTGATGTCACTGGTCATCTTTGAGAATGAAAGATGAACGTCAACAATGAAGCTGAAGAGACCTTACAGACAGATGGGATGATCCAATCTCCTAATTTCACAGATGCTAAATCAGAGATCCAGAGAGGGAAAAGACTTGCCCAACATCCCACAGATAGAAAATGGTTAAGACTCAAAGTCAGTTCCTCTGACTCCAATCCAGTGCTCTGTCTACTCTACCAGATTATTAATTCAGGCTAAGCTAGTTTGCTCTTGTTCCTTCCTTTGCCTTTTTACCCCTTTCTATCCCTTCCCTTCCTCTCCTTCTCCTCTCATCCCTTCCCATGTCACCCCATCCTTTCTTTTCTCTTCCCTTCCTATTCCTTCCCTTCTCATTCTTCTCCTCCCTTGCCTTCCTATTCAATCCCTTCTCTTGTGTTCCCATCCTTTGCTATGTCTTCTTTTCTAATCCCTTCTCCTTCCATCCCTTCCCATCTCAGCCCTTCCCTTTCTTTTTCTTTCTTTCCCTTCACATCCCTTTTCTTTTTTTCCCTTCTTTTTTCTTTTCTTTTAGGACTTAGGACAGTGCCGGCATATAGTTGGCACTAAATAAAGGTTAGCTATTACTATTGTTGCCATAAGAAAAGATGCACATGTGAAAAAAAGTACAGAGCAGCCTTATTTGTTGCAATAAAAGACTGCAGACAAAGCATGTGTGTGAGCGAGTTGGGGAAAGGCTAAACAGACTGCTATATGAACGTGATATAATATTACTCTGCCATAAGGAGTGAGGTATATGAAAAATTTCAAGGAATCTGGGAGAACCTGTATGAAGTGACACCAGGTGAAGAATGCCAAGACAAAGGACAATATACTCAGAGACTCCAACCACCTAAATCAAGATGACACTAAGGGGCAATAAAGTTCGGGTTAAAAACAATAGAAAATGTTGGGACCATTCAATGAAAGCTACAGCACATATTCTTCCTTCCTTTCTTCTTTCCTTCCTTCCTCCCTCCTTTCCTCTCCCTTCCTCCCTCACTCCCTCTCTCCTTCCCTCTGACCCTCCCTTCCTTCCTCCCTCCCTCCCTTCCTTCCTTCCTTCCTTCCTTCCTTCCTTCCTTCGTTCCTTCCTTCCTTCCTTCCTTCCTTCCTGTTAGCCATTAAGATCTCCAGATGTGCACAGTGACCTGTACTATCACTCACAATCACATTATTAAGCAGTTTTCCTTAACCATATTGGGGAAGCATACTTTACAGAACAGTGCTAGTGGAGTGTGTGTCAAAACACATTATATCAACAAATAGAATGCATGAAAGGAGGTAATAGAAAATGAGGCTGGAAAGGTTTTTTGCAGCCAGATTATAAAGGGCTTTATATGTAAGTGAAAGAAGTTTGTTTTTTAAATCCCAAAGAGAATAGGGAGCTAGTGAAGGTTAGCTGTGCCTTAGGAAGATGATTTTGGCAGCTATGTAAAGGTTAGATTGAAAAGAATAGAAGCAGGGAGATTGACTAAGAGATTTTTATGATAGTCCTTATGAGAAGGGAGAAGGCCCTAAATTAGAGAGTTTGGGGTGGGTGAAAGAGGCTGAGAAATGCTGTGGAGGTTGACCTGAAAGATGACATTCCAGTTTGCAGCTGGAATGACTGGAAGGCACAGAAATAGGGATGTGATAAGAAGGGGTAGTTTTGGGAAGAGGGAGGGGAGATGATGAGTTCAGTTTTGGACACTTTGATTTTGAGTTGACAACAGGACATGTAGGGAAAATTTTCAGCAGGCAGTTTGAGATGCAGGATTGAAATGCAAGAATGAAATTAAAGCTGCAGATACAGATTCGGAATCAGCTGCATGGAGCTATGTGAGAGATGAACTTGGGCACAGATGAGTTTTCCAAGGGAGAGAATAGAGAGTGAGATGAGACGAGAAACAGCCAAAGCCTTGAGGAGGACCCACAGGGAGGGGACCTAGCAGTCAGTCGGCTAGTCGAACACTTTCATTTTCCGTGGAGTACTTAATTTCTCAAAGCCTTGGACTGGCTGTGGCATGGTGACACCCCCAGGTCAGGACCCTAATTTATGGAGAGTGTATTAGGAAGTGATGCCGAGAACAGCATGGGTGCATCTATAGATATAGGAAGGCAAGCAGGTAGAGTACTGCCAGAGGCAGAGACAGAAGAGAAGAATGGTGTAGCTATAGCATCTTTAAATGCAGGAAATAATGGCTGGTTAGTTCCACAAAACTGGAGTGAGTGTGCTGCTGCGGAAACAGCACTGGCTGTGGACTCCAAAGATCTGGGTTCAAATCTACCTCTGATCCTTACTACCCATGAGGAATGGGCCTCTGCTTTGTCATATTTAAAAAGAGAGAGCTGGACTGGATGCCTTCTAAGTTCCCTCCCAGTTCTAGATCTATGATTCTATAACACTAGAGGAAAAGGTGACTCGCTATTTCCTTGCCATTTGTTACTGGGACTATGCATATCAAAGTGATTGTGTCCTTTTCCTCTATGCTGGAAAATCATGAGAATAAGTGGGAATTATACGAATCATTCCCCCAGAGGTGAAAGCTATTCTACTTATTTGTGTCTGGCTGCAGAGAATGTTTTTGCCATGTGATTCCCGGCCTTGTTTGTGTTGTTTCATGTCATGATTAAATGTTTTTGCTATTAGATTTCTGTGTCCTTTGTATTATCTGGCATTGTATTTATTGTGGTGGGGCACAGGCCCTGAGCTGTGCAATTGATTATCCAAAACAGTCATGTTTTGGGAAGGGGGAATGATCCAAGAGGTACTGTATACAAAGTGGAAAACTGAGGCCCAGAAGTGATTTACTTGGCTAAGGTCACCCATCTAGAGAGTGAAAGGCCAGGCCTAGAGCCCAAGCCCCCAAACTGTCTGTCTAGGGTTCTTATACTGTGTTGCATCTCAGAAAAATCATCCATTTCCCTTCCATGATCAGAGCTATTCTGATGAATGCCTAGTGTACTCTCATCTTTGGTACAATAAAGAACTAGGCTAGAGGACAAAAGAGAGTGTATTATATGAGGTATACCAAGAAGAAGGGGCTCCTCTTACGTACTGCCACTAGTACATGGGGAACAGCTGAGACAAGAACAGGGGTGAATGTGCCTGGGATGTTTGGTATTAGGTAGAGACCAGCATGTGCACTGACTGGAGCAAATAATTTGGTAATGGTGAATGGAGGGGCTGCAAGGGAGAGAGCAGGGAAAAGCAGGGCAGTGGTGGCCTCAATGTTTGGCCTCCAGCCTTTCTCCCCTTGAGTCATCATTGTGTTGAGTGCAATGTGCATGGGTGTCCCTCAGTACCAAGACATGGCCCCAGAGCACACACCATGAACCACAGAGTTGAAGGCACAGGTCGCATGCATAGCATGAAGCTGTGGTCGGATGCACCCTACAGAGATCCCTGCCTCAATGGTACCAGCTTTTGTATACCCTAGACTTGGGAGTCAAGAAGGCCTGGCTTTTAATTCTGCTTCCCACATTTATAAACTGTGTGTCCTTGGGCAAGGCATTGCCACTCTTTTAGCCTCAGTTCAGAAGTTGGGGGTAATAAAAGGAGCATTGCCTCACAGGATTGTAGTAACGTTCAATAAGATTCTATACCTCCAATGCAAGTCTTAAGGTGCCATCTAAATAGGAATCATGATTATTAATTCCTATTTCTAGTGAAGAGTTATGAAGTGGGAAAGCATCAGGCAAGTTTTGTAGTCACCGTACCTGCTCTCTCATCTGTCGTGCTGCTGCTGATCCTTAGACTGGCCTTTCTTTGAGGGCATCTACCTTACAGCTTTCTCATTTTCCTTTATACCAACCAACCCCTCCAGAAAAGGAAGCCATCATCATCATGGTATTAAGATCACAGTAGCATCATAGTATTGGAGCGTTTGGAGCTAGAAGGACCTTAAGGGATCTTCTATTTCAGCCTCTTAATTTTACATCCTAGAGAGGTTAAGTAATGTATATAATATTTCACAAGTTGGAACAAAACTGGAATTTGATTTCAAATCTTCTGGCTCCCAAGCTGGGACCCTTTTCACTCTATCACAGGCATCACTAAGCTGGATTCAATCACTGATCTCCTTGACTCAAAACACGTCAAAAAGAAATAGTTTTGAGCAATTAAAAAATATTTAAGCTAGCACCATCTTTGGGTAGTAAGTCCAAAACTGAAGTGAATTATGTCTGAGACAGGGATCTTGAATGTGTATGGTACTCAGTGCACACTTCTGAAAGCAGCTGGGAGAGACAAGGATGCAGAGGGGATTTTAATAAATACCTCCCTGGCTCCCTCCACACATCACACATATCCAACTCAGGGAGGGTAGGCCATCAAGGCAGGCATGGTTATGGAAGAGGAGATCTGAGACCTTAAGGTTCATTTGGTCAGACCTCCTATTGACATAGAGAAGGTAGAATCATCCCACCTGCCCCCTAAGGCAATGTAAACACAGAGAAGTTAAACTGTCTGCCCGATGTCACACTGTGAGTTAGTGGCAAAAGGGCGAAAGGGAGAAGGTGATTGGAACAGAATTCTCCTGTATCCAAGGCAGCATTTGTTAACATATTTCTATACAACCTTAAATGTACAATGTCTTTATTATGCCCATTTTGTAAGCAAAGAAATTGAGACTCAGGTGAAACAATTTAACTAGGATCCCATAGTAAGTAGTTAAGCCGGTATTCAGATTCAGATCTTTTGATACCAAATCCAACACTCTCACTCTGATGCTTAAAAATATGAGAAATTATAATTACCATACTCAACCACACAATCAATTCAGCCTGTATTTGTTGAGTTTCATGATGTGTAGAAAGAGAGCAAGAGTCTAGATCTGTTCTAAGCAGTTGTGTAGCAAGCCACCCAAACACCCCAGACCTTGGTTTCTTGGCCTACAAAATGAGGCAGTTGGGTTAGACAAAGGGATTGTAACCTTTTGTGTGCCATGGACCCTAGATCTCTTCTCAGAAAGATACTTTGAAATGCACAAAATAAAATACATAGGATTACAAAGAAACCCAACTATATTGAAATACAGTTACCAAAATATTTTTTAAAAACCCAGGTTCATGAACATGAGATTAAGAACTGCTTGACAATACAATACCCAAGGGACTTGAAAGTCCCTATCAACTTTGACATTATATGTTCTGTATTCTAAGGCCCTTGTGTATGATAAGGTCTGTTGTGGCTCCTACATCCAGTTATCTATGTTCTGAGGGCACCGTCACCTCTGATAGTCTGTGCACCAAGGTTTACTGGTGTAATACACTCATTTGGCATTTTTTGCCCTACCCCCATGTCTCTCCCCCCACCCAGTGCTTGACCATGAGATAGGAGAGCTAGGTAGAAGGGAACATAACAGTCACTGCCCTTAGAGAAATCTCATCTTTGTTTTTAGAGAACAAGGCAAGGCAGGGTGGAATGTGGAAAACTGATGAATTCCCTTAAAGGGGAGACAGACAGAGAGAGCTCCAGAAGGCCCCTATGGAGGAGGCTTAGGAGAATCACTCTAGCCCCAGGTGTGAGGCCATCTGGCAGGCCCTGCCTGACTCAGCACCTGCCCATGAACACACAGCTGCCCCAGGCCCATCCCAGGCAAGGGGCTCCTGGTTCCAGGCAGGGAGGGAAAGAAACCTTTCCAAAGTGAGTAACCAGGGCTGCCTGCTGCTGGCAGCTAAGCAGAATAAATCTGTCCACAGGGCATAAATTGTTTAAGCAAAATGTCTCACTTGAATATTTAGGAGTAAGAGATGGGGAGAGGGAACAGGAGAACAGGAGGGGGGGAAGAGAGAGAGAGAGAGAGAGAGAGAGAGAGAGAGAGAGAGAGAGAGAAAGAGAGAGAGAGAGAGAGAGAGAGAGAGAGAGAGAGAGAGAGAGAGAGAGAGAGAGAGAGAGAGAGAGAGAGAAAGAGAGAAAGTCTACTCATCTCTTCTTCTTTCAAGGTCAAAACCATTCCTTTGGCTGGTGAAGGGAAGAAACATTCTTTATAGGGGAGTTAAGTCAGAGGAAGCTAAACGTTTGGGAGCGGGAGTATATTACTGCCCTGAATGATCTGTCTGGTTCTATTAGGCTAAATATCACCATTTAATGGGGAATTATCCTCATAAACTGTGAATCGCTGGCCTCCTATCCAAGAGGACTGGCTAAGGGAATATCCCAGAGATAAGGCAGCTATATAGAAAAGGCCCAGGGGAGAATTGAGCTTGAATTCCTTAGAGATCATGCAGGCTAACCTCCTTTCCAATACAGGAATTCCCCCACCCCCTACCCCATACACACACACACAGGTTTTTCCACTCTCTGCTAACATAGCTCTAGGGACAGGGAGCTCACTATCTCCTAAGGAGCAGGCAGCTCTCTCCAGTGTTAGACAACTCTGATTCTGTACATTGATAAATATTCAGACAAGTGACATTCATAATATGTGAAGATATTAGAATGTAAGTTCACTGTGAGTAGGGATTGTTTCATTCTTTGTACTTGGATTTCCAGTACCTAGCACAGCACAGTACCTGGCATATAGGAGGCTCTGAACAAATACTTGTTGGTTGATGGCAAAAGTGTTTTAAGGTTGCTTTACATATATTAACTCACTTGGCCCACACAACAAACCTGTGAAGTAGATGTGACTATTTTCTTCATTTTCTAGATGAGAAAACCAAAGCTCAGAGTGGTTCAGTTGTTAGGAACCCTGAGTTCTTAAAATAGCTAGCATTTATAACATATTGCAGTTTGCAAAATGCTTTACATGTGTTACCTTATTTGACTCTCATATTAACTCTGTGAAGTGGGTGATCCCATCTTACAGATGAGCAAACTGAGCCTCACAGGGGTTAAATTACTCTCCAAGGGGCACATAGCTATTAAATCCCTAAGATAGATTTGAGTTCAGACCTTCCTGACTCCCAAGTCCAGTAGTCTATCCACTGCACTGCCCAGTTGCCTTAGAAAGTCTTCCTAATGTTGATTTAGTTTTGTCCATTGTTACATGAACAATGAGCTAAGCCCAGAGCTGAAAAGGAGAAGAGACAGAAGGAGCTTTGGAGCATCATAGCCTCTGAGGAACTGGTGACAGGCATCACACAAAGGCAGTGGAAAAGTCTGTGGTGGATGTAAGCAGGGAGGAAGACATTTATAACCAAGGAAAAACACTGAAGGAGAAAAGGAGTGAAGGAGGCCAACCAAGGAACTGTGTAAGAGAAAAAAATATGGCAAAAGCAAGGGATGATGGGTGGAGTCAGGATTTCTTACAGGATTTAGGGGACCTCAAAGGCCATTTAGCCTCTCCTTCCCCACCCCTCTGAGCTCCAGAGAGGGAAAGTGATGCCCCAGATCACCCTGGGGTGAGCAGCAGAGCTGGAATTTGTTCTGGATCTTTTGTCTCCAAATTCTATGCTCTGCCTTACACTATGTTACACCAACCACTGGAATAGTCCCCATGTGAAAGTGAGAATTGACTTGTGTGTGTGTGTGTGTGCATGTGCGTTTGTCCTTCGTTGCCCAAGAAGACCATGCCATCAGAGAAATAATGACATGATTTGCACTTGACTTTGTTTTGAATGAAGGAGGGCTGTGCAGGTCACCAGTCACACTTCTCCTCCAGAGTCTTCTGAATCCAGTGACCAGATAGTCATCAGGATGACTGGAGATGACCCAGGATGAGGCAATAGGGGTTAAGTGACTTGTCCAAGGTCACATAGCTAGTGAATGTCAAGTGTCTGAGGTGACATTTGAATTCAGGTCCTCCTGACTCCTGCACTGGTGCTCTATCCACTGCACCACCTACCTGACCATGAACTGACTTATAGAGTGACTCAGAGAGCCAATATTCAGGCCATTTATGATTATTCAGATATATACAGACAAAATGACAAAAGAGGTTCTCCATGCTCACTGAATGGAATTCTCTACTCTATCAGATCTTGGACAAACCTTAGAGACCCCCTGTAATTTCATGAGGTCACACAGTTAACTCAGAACCAAGAATCTTGACCTGGTCAGCACTTTCCAAACCAGTGCTATGCTCCTCCTCCACTTGCACCCCAGGCCCTGGATGCCCAGGATCACCAAGACTGGCCTCCACCAAGGGGAGAGAAAGGTGAAGTGCTGGTGTTGAAGAAGCTTCATTGTTAATGGGGGCATTATAGGCATTATGCCTCTGCTTCCATACTTTAATGAATCTGTGATCTAATAAAAATGGATTTTCTCTCCATTGTGCAGGACATAGCCTGACCTTGCTTTCTTAGGCTGTGAGACTCTTTTTCTGGTCCTCCTATAAGGGTCTATTGAATGGGCTGAAGGCTTTCCTCTTTGCACAGGGATTCTGAACCTTCTGTATATCATGAACCTCCTTTAGCCATCTGCTTGTATCTATAGACTTCTTCTCAGAATCATAAAATACATTATAAAGGAAGCTGATTATATTGAAACAGAAATCTAACTTTTCCCGTCCAAGTTCCCAACCTCTTGAAATATATTCGCAGGTTCGTTGGGTTGTCCATGGGCCTCTGGTTAAGAATTCCTGCTCTAGACTTCCTGGATAGTAATAGAGCACATGGACTGTCCTTTACTTTTTCCTCATTCTAGAAACAGATTAGAGGACCACATTGGTGGAAGTGACCTGAGAGGTCATGTAGTTAACCCTCTCATTTTACAAATAAGAGAACTGAGTCCCAGAGACTTTTCCATGGTTATACAGTTGCAGAGCCAGGATTTGAACTCAGGGCCTTTGATGCCCACCCAGCACCTTTTCCACTTTATTATAATGACTGGCCTAATTTCTGGTCAGGTGACCAGAATTTCTGATCTAATTTCTAGAAGGTCACAGTAGATGAGAGTGCTAGGCCTGAAGTAAGGCAGACCTGAGTTCAAATCCAATCTCAGACATTTGCTAGTTTTGTGACCTTGGGTAAATCACTTAACCACTATCTGCCTCAGTTTCCTCATGGGTAAAATGAGGATAATAATAGAACCTATCTTTCAGAGTTATTGTGAAGAGTGAAACAAAGTAATATTTGTCAAGTGGTTTACAAACCTTAAGTGTCATATAAATGATAGCTATTTTTATTTTCTTTTTTTTATGCTTTTCCCATTAAATTCATTGTTGGCAACATGGTTCAGCTTATTCACATCCACCTTTCACATCTTTTCTCTCCTTTGTACTTTGGGTTAATCCTCGAGTTTGGTTATTTGGATGCTGTGGTATTTTTCTGCAGTCATATAATTCACAGGAAAAATACTGATATTAAAAAGATAGGCTTTTATTTCAGGAAAAAGCTTAGGGTCATTAAAAGCTCCACATAATCTCCCAGACAAAATTTGACCAACTCTTCTCCTCCTATTCATTTCTGGGTCCAATTCACAATCTGAGGGCAGAATCCATCCAATATATATGTCCTGAAGGACCAGCAATATGAATTGTCCATCCAATAGATGTCTGGACAATAGACATTCACATCCATTTTGAGATTTCTGTGTGAATAGTTAGGCCTAACTCTTTTAAGTGGTTGTGGATCTCATTTGAGAGGTTCCACTAAGTTTTGAGGACTGGTGGAATCAGGACAATGTTACCACAAGGGCCATTTGGCAGACCTCACCATTTGTAGGAAATATCCCTTCATTCGTTCCCCATTGTGGGCCTTCTCCATGGCTATGATAAATAACTTTGTGCTTTGGTGAGCATATGCCCTCTGTGTAATACCTTGCTTGGTATTTATAGTCAAGGATGCTGAACAAAGTTATTTCTATTGCATCTGCTAAGGATCTTACATGATATTAACAAATGCACAGAAGACACCTTGTGGGTGGGAACCTTTAAGGCAGCATTTTATTCCACTGAATCACATGCTTTTTATGGTCAACAAACAATAAACACAGTAGGGATCTCATATTGCCTGTCCCTTTTAGTCCATTGTGTGAATGTAAAGATACAGCTTGCTGCAAAATATAATTTGTGAAAGCCTGGCTATTCCCTTTCTACATCTTCTTCAGAGTTGCCTCTGGAGGCACTAAATCAGAGTAATAGACAGATGGCCTCGAGCTTGGATGCTGACCATGTACCAGGCATTGTGCTGAGTGCCAGGAACACAAATATATACAAGGCCCTGCCCTCAAGGGGCTTATTTTCTAATGGGTGAAGATAACAAATGAAGGGGAACCAGCTGGGGAAGGGGAACCAGCATGGTATGGAGGTTGCTGGGAAGTGGGAGAGGCTGCCTCATAGCAAGGACTTGGCCTCCAACCCACGGAGGAGTGGTCACAATGTCAGAGCCGAAAGGGACATTTGAGATCACCTAGTCATAAGATTTCTGAGTTTGTAAGTTAATGTGAAGGTCATCTAGTCTAATCTCATTGTTTTACAAAGAAGTGGACACCAAGGAAGTAGCTTAGTCAATGTCGTGGAGCTAGTGAATGGCGGAGTTGGTGTTAGAGGTCAGGTATCAATGCCAAGCTCAGCATCATTTCTATTAAGGCAGACTTGAGCCCAACCCTGCCAACCTGGCCCAGTCCTGGGGGGGTCCGATCATGTCTTGGGTCAGCACTTCTCCCTACACATTCCTCAACAATAGCACTAAAAAACCAACAGGGTAAATTCCTTCTGCCCTCCTCTCCACCCCCAGCCTCATGTGTTCCTGCAGGTTTACATTCTAGACTTAGGAGCAAAATTTATGGAGAGCCAAATAAGTGAGACCACAGGTCCACTTTAGTCACTCATCAAGCAAAATTCAGCCAAGTATCCTCTCCTTTTATCGGCTGCCCTGATAGAGGCCAGAATGGGGAGGTGAACTCCTAATCTTGTTGGGGAGACAAAGCTTATGCATAGAGCTCAGTGAGGAGAAAACAGACAAGATAAGATTTGCTCCAGTACCAGGCTTTTGGGACCTTAGGAATCAGCCACCTTTAGAGGAAAACACATAGTGTGGGGGACTGGAAGTCAGGCAGAAAGCCCTGGGTTCTCATCCTACTTTTCCTAGTTTATCATGAGATCTTGGAAAAGACTCTTGAAATGTCTGAACCTCAGTTTCCCCAGTTGTATATGAAGGAGCTAGACTAACCAGTCTCTGAGGTCCCTTATAGTCCTGACATCTAGTGATTGTATGATTTTATGAGCTTGAGGCCCAGGGAGAAAATGTCAAATGGAGACAAGATTGACCTGATAGAGTCAAGATAGGTCAATTTCCCATAATTTACTTCGACATTGACTTTGGCTAGCTTCGGAGATATCCCTTCTTCTCTTGCAACCCTTTCCCTACACTTTAGTTTGTGACTCTCTTATTCGGGGTTTACCCAGCAGACTTCCTTAAATCTTCATTCAGCTGAAGTCAGAGTAAAAAGTCAAGGGCCATAAATGCATAAGGCGGATGAGATGAAGGGGTCACACAGTGTTTTCCTATCTAAGGATAACATAGAATCAACCTGTCAGTGCAACAATGGCCCCAGTGTAACCAAGCAACAAACTGCTGCAATGTAATAACAATTTATCAAGCTTTCACTGGGGTGGGGGCCAAGCAGTAAGGTAACAAGGTATTATTGTAGCAATGTCCAAGTGGTAATAATGTAACAATGTAATATGAGCCCAGCGGTCAAGTGGTATGGATGGAATGAGGTGTTACTGTTGCAATGCTGAAGAAGTAATAAGGCAATACTGGTAACATTGTAACAACATCAGCATTCTATGACTGTGGAAGTTGGTCCCCCAAGCTTCATGGACAATGGATCAGACATGAAAGCCTTCCACAGAGACACTGACAAAAAAAGGAGAGCCCATTCGGGTGTGATTGTTCCTCTTTTCATTCTCCAGCCACTAGCCTCTGCCTCTCAACCCTCAGGCCCTCACTATGAGGGTAGTGAGCCCAACAACCACAGATAGGCAGGGAGATGGAGGTTGCTACTTTGAAGGCTACCGTGTACAAGTCCTGCTACTCACATTATTTTCAAAATCGACAAATTGTGAACCTGAAGAGAAAGAAGGGAGGACCCTACACTGGGATACTGAAAAAAAAGGTGGGATGACCTGATCCTGAGCCACTTCAGATTTCTGTACATGGTGTGGGGGGGGCAGTGGGAGGAGTTTATAAAAAAGGGAAAGAAGGGAAAATAGCCCCCTGGTGAGTCTCAGGTCTTCCTCTATCTAACCCATCATGTGTGTTCTGTCTCTATCCCTCTGTCTCTGTTACTGTTTGCTTCTATCTCTTTTTCTCTATTTATTTCTGTTACTTTCTACCTCTCTCTCTCTCTCATACACACACACACACACACACACACACACACACACACACACAGTATTTCTCAACTCCTATACCCTCTAGGAATGGCCCCACCCCAACCTAAACTCTCCATCTTTCCATCATTTGAATAGCAAACAAATCTACAAACATTTGGCGAGACCCTCTTATGTGCCTTGGGCCTTCTGAAAGGCACTGAGGACAGGTGGGTACAATATGAGACATGACCTCTGCCTTCAAGGAACTTAAACATGAAGTGGGAAGAACTCTAACCCTGGAGATCTGCATTCCAAATCCCAGTTCTAATACATACTGGCCTTGCAACACCCCTAAGTTATTTCACCTCTCTGTGCCTCACATCCTTTGTATGTAAACAGGAATACTAATGCACTTGCAGTTTCCCAGAGGATGTGAGCAGATAAGCACTGTGTAAACTATAAAGTGCCACAGATATGTGCACTATGCCAAAGTCTAATTGAGAAGATGGTGCTTCTTCCCAAGGCCACATAAACACTAAGTAACAGAACCTGGATTTGTACTCAGATCTTCTTTCCATTGTACTATATTTCCTCATGGAATTGATAGTCTAATGGGGATGAGAGTGATATAATATTACACAATGTATGTATGTATACACATACATGTAACAATGTTATAATATAAGTATATGGAAAGGACCCAAACAGAAGAATGGAAAGCTCGAGAAGGGATAAATCTCTTCCAGTTGGTTGGTGGGATTATAGAGAGAATATCAGGGAAGGTTTTATGAAGAATGTGGTGCCTGATTTGGGCCTCTAGATATATGGCAGACAGGCCATCACAGGAATGGGTGTAGGTTGAGAAAATGTCTAGAGGTGAGTAGAATGAGAAGGGAGAGTGGCTTAAAGTTCAATCTGGCTGGCATTTTGAGTGTGTGAATGGAAGTAGTGGGAGATAAGGTAGGAAAGGCAGAGTGTAGCCATACATACTTAGAATCCAAACTAAGGACTTGACAAAGTTTGACTCAAATGCCCTCAGTTTCCCAGTTCTGTTTCTCAATATGTCCCCCAACAGCAACTCTCCCTTCCTTGCACAATACTCTTGTGTTATTTTCTATGAAAATCTGCTTCCATATAATAGCAATAAATAATTCTCAAAGCAGTTTACCATCCATTATTTTGATCCTTTAATAGCCCTGTGAGGTATCATTAGCCTTTGTCTGACAGATTTATAAACTGAGGAACCAGATTGGAATGGTGGTTTTCCCATGAAGCGAATAAGTTTCAAGGCTGAAGTAATCCCATAATCATCATCATCATCATCATCATCATCATCATCATCGTCATCATCAAACCTTGTGGAAATAGGAGGAGACACACATCATGCTTGTTATCCTGTCTGCTACAAGCCTTGGTCCAATGATGCTCTCAGCTAGCCTATACATGATGAGCTTACACCTCAACACTTTTATTCAACTATAAAAAGCAAGCTTTTTTTTTAATCCATCAGTGTCATGGTCCACAAAACATTAACTATAAATGGATAGGGTGTGGGATCACATCTTATCCCAGGACCAATTCTACCTGAACCCCTTCAAAATAGGTGAGAACAATGAGATGATGGTTATAATCAATGGCACTTCTATAGCACTTTAAAGTTTGTAATAAATAAATTACCTCATTTAATTATCCCAACAACCTCTGAAGATAAGTGCTACTATTATTCTCCTGTTTGTTGTTGTTCAGTTGTTTCAGTCATGTCTGTCTCTTCATGGCCCCTCTGGGGTTTTTTTAGGCAAAGATACTAGAGTGGTTTGCCATTTCCTTCTCCAGTTCATTTTACAGAGGAGAAAATTGAGACAAACAGGATTATGTGACTTACCCAGGGTCACACAGTTAGTGTTTGAGGCTAGATTTGAACTTGGGAAAATATGTCTTCCTGACTCCAGTCCTGGCACTCATTCTGGCTGTGCCACCTACCTACCCTTATCCTAATTTTACATGTGAAAACAAGCTCAGAGAACTTTATGCAGCTTGCCCACACTGACCAGCTGTCTGAAGCAGGTATCCATTGTGGAGACCTGTCCAAGATCAACTAAGCTGTGCCCACTCTTCTTGAGACATTGTCCTAGAAGCTGTGGACACTTTGATGTTCTAGTGAAGTGGACAGAGTTAGTATTAAAAGGAACTAAGTTCAAATTATTCTTCTGTTATGGACTGGGGGTGGTGGTGTTCCGTGTGGTTATATATGTGTGCTCTATTGGATGATCTCAAATATTCCTGCTGGTCTTAAGTACTATTATCCTACGATAAATACGGATTGATTGATTGATTGATTGATGTTTTCTAAAGTATAATATTCTGAGATTCTGTCAGTATGTATTTTGGTTCAGAACTTTGAACAGCACCACATCTTGTACAGAGACTAGTATTTTAAATTTCTTGGGTTCAGAATTTTGGACAGCACTCTTTAAGCCCTAGGGGGATTCTCTATAATCATCACCATCATTGCTGGATTTATATAACAATTTAATATCTGCAAAGTGTTTTATTTCCACTATGTCATCTGCGACTAACACAGCCCTCTAAAGTAGGTATTCCAGGTATTTTTCATCTCAGTGACAACCCTATTAGAGGCTACCACCCAGCTACATTATGCTGAATTGTTGAAAGGGGAGATTTTCTAAGATCTGGTGGTTTCTTGTCTCACACACATCCTTGCTCTCAACAAAACTGTGGTATGAGTCAGGTCCATGATATTCTGCATTGATGATACCATAGCTGGAAGACTGTGTGAGCAAGAGCTCATCCAGAAGATGGGAGCCAGGAGAATCCCAAAGATTCACAAAATTATGTCATACAAGGAATAGCTAAATAAATTGGGGATGTTCAGACCAAAGAAGCTAAGATTCAGGGGAGGTGTAATGGATATTGTCATATGAAAGAGGGATTTGATTTGTTTGGTTTGGTTTCAGAGGACAGATCTGGGAACTGTGGTTGAAGTTATAGGTGGTGGGAGATTGTCAAATTTTCACTTAAATAAGGAAGAACTTTCTATCATTCAAAGCTACCCAACAGTGGAATGGATATATGAGGCCTAGCAAGGTAATGAGCTAGTATGGCATTATTATCTTCATTTTACAGATGAGGAAAATGATACAGTAAGGGAATGAAAGACAAGTCTTTGGGATTTAAGGTCTCTGCAAATTCTATGCTACCATGCTGTCTTCTCCCCTCCTACGTCCATGTGTTTGTCCATCCCTCTTCCCTATCTTGGATTTCAGTCTGTCTTCAGAAAGTTTATGATTTGTTAGAGCATCTTAAACCATTTCTTACTCTGAATAATGAATGCAACTTTGCAGATTCTCTCCAGGATAATGAGGTGAAATTAATGGGTCACTCCTCTCCCCTGCCCCCGTACACACACACACACACACACACACACACACACACACACACATTGATGGTCTGGTCTTAAACCAAAGCAGCCATCACACTCCAGTACAACTAGCATAGATCAAAGCGGGTGGGGCAGGTTGACTTTACTCATGGAGAGAGCTGCTAGCTGCCTAACCTGTGTGATGTGAGCACTTCCAGGAATCTCACCTTCAAATTTACCCCTACCCTATATCTAAAATTCTACCAGTAGAAGTGTATCCATTTGGGCACAACATCCATCTCCAGCTGTGGGTTTCTTTAAAACAGAGGCTCTTAGGAACTCAGCTCAGGACAGCTGCAGACATATGAGTGCTCCCTTGGGGTTCTATGGACCGAAGTGCCTCCCAGGTCACAGCTCCCTGATCAATCTTAATAATCACATAATAGCAACAATAATAGCTTGCATGTCTATAGCACTTTCAGGTTTATAAAGTGCTGTCCTCCCAACCACCCCATCAGGGTCAGCAGTATAACCATTCTTTTCTCCATTTCCCAGGTAAAGAAAGTGATGGGGTGATCTGCCCTTAGTAACCTAGCTAGTAAATGTTGGGCCTGGGGGAGGATATTGAAACCAAGGTTTCCTAACTCCCAGTCTAGACTTCTTGTCAGGATATGATTATATAGAGAGAACTTCCTCCTCTGCTGCCCAGGATAAATAGTGTGGTACCACAGAGAGTATGCATGATGTGGACTCAGAAGACCTGGATCCAATTGCTGTCTCTCTCTTCTTGTGTGTGCTATGTTGGGCACATTACTTTGTCCTGTCTGGGCCTTAGTTTCTTCAGCCATGAAAAGAGGAGTTGAACGAAGCTCCATTCCAACTCTAAATATACATATGAGCCTATAGGGGAAGAGGATAAAAGCAGCTGATTTGATTTATCTTCTCCTTTTTTGTTTATACTGTTCCTGCCCTCTCTTTTCCACTTACCTGAATTCTTCCATCTTGAAGGACCCTTATGAAGTTCTTCTATTCCAGAAAGGCCTCCCTGACCATCACAGGCTCCTGGGTTCTGCCTTCCCTGAACTCTTAAGATCCTTAGACTTTGAACCTTATCTGGCACTGAATTGTTCTCCAATTGTATCATCTGTATGCATAATACTAGTAACTGATAACACTAATAATTTTTTAAAGTTTGCAAAGCCCTTTATCTATGTCATCTCCTTCCAGCCTTAAAACACTCCCAGAGAAAATAAGTGCTTTCGGCATCATTTTTCCCATTTTACAGATGAGTTACCTAAGGTTCAGAGACATTAACTACCTTGCCCATAATGTGGTTACATAGTTAATGTCAGTGGTGGGATTTACAATCTTCTCGATTTTAAGTCTAATACTCTGGAGTAATAACAACTGGCATTTATATAGTGATTTGTATTTGTCAGCACACTTCACACACACTATCTAGTTGGTCCTCACAAAACTGTGAGAGGTATCATTTTCTCAGTTTCACAGAAGAGGAAACTGAGACTAAGAGATTAAGTGATTTTCCCTTGTCCATATAGCTATTAAGTGCCAGAGGCACTCAGGTCTCTGCTGATTAGGAGTCAAGCATTCTATTTACTGTGGCATACTGTAACCACACCTGTAGCTTCCTTTCAAACAGATCTGCGGCTCTCTGAAGTCTTGGACTGTGTCTTTTCCTGCTCATAACTAAGGAAAAGTAAATAAAGTCTTGAATGATTTGCTCTGTTATTATATACACCATTAGGTTACCACCTGCTCATGGTCCAAGGGAGAGACCATGGCATCTTTCCTCATCCCTGTTCCATGTCACCTCAGAATGCTGTAATGGAAAGAAAACAGGCCATGGGATCAGAGGATCTGACTCCAAGACCTTGCTTTATTTAAGTACCAGCTACAGTATTGAAAGTTACTGCACCTGGCTGTATGCTAACTGTGTGATCTTGGATAAACCCCTCCCTTCTCTGGGGTAAGTTTCCTCATCTGTAAAATGAATGAGTTGAACTAGATAAATCTTAGGAGTTACAGATATGGGGTAATTTTTGCCCAGTATCAGTTCCACAGAAACTGATCTTGAGAGAGCTGAATTATAAAAGTTTCTCTTTCCCAAACTCAGGGTCTAGGAACCAGTTGCAGGATGGAAAAGCTTCCTGGCCATAACAGAACTAGCCAAGCAGTGCCTTCTCCATTCCCACCCAATGAAAACTGTTGATTGGGTCAGTGTAACTTAGAATCTTACTATTTCTGTGATCTTGGATAGATCACTTTCTTTTTTTGCCTCAGTTTTCTCATCAGTAAAAAATGAGGGTGATGGATATGTGTGTGTGAATGGGATTAATGACAACTAAATTCCCTTCAGCTCTAGATCCTAGGGAGGCCACACTGAAGATCCAGAGGGAGGAATAATTGAATGTGTCAGAGCTCAAGGGGCCTTTCAAAATCTTCTAGTCCCTGGCTCTCATTTTTTAGAGTCCTTGAGGACAAGAGACTTGTCCAAGATCACAAATAGGAAGGAGCAAAGCAGAGACTTCAGCAGATTGTTGGACTCTAAACCTAGTGTTTTGACCACTGTGCCATCATGCCCCTGAGGAGCTAAAGCAGAGCTGAACTCATCTCAGGTCACTGGCCAAAATAGCAAGTTTAATGAGAGTCTTCTTTTTAAATTTTTATTTTATTTTTAAATTATGGAATAAAACAAGCATTACCTGACTTACCTATGGTCACACAGATACTAAGTGTTGCAGGTAGAATTTGAACCCAAACCCTGACCTCTTTCTACTATACCATTTCCTCTTTTTATAGGTGAGAACACAGTCTGTCCCACAGAGGGGCAGTAATTTGTCCAAGGTCATACAGAAAGTGACAGGGACAGGCTCCAGCCAAAATCTCTGACCCTTAAGTATTTACTAGAAGCTCTCAGTGGGCAGTGCCTCAGTATCCTCATCAGAACCCCCTCCATCTCAGGCCTAATGTGATGCACTGCTCTCAGACTTTGCAGGATACAGCAGTAAGAACGCATTAGCTTCCCAGGCCTCTGGAGGAACTTGTCCATCTCTCAGGCCAATCAGGAAGTCGCTCCCATGTGCCACCTCCAGCTTCCATTTCCACTTGGGGTTCTTATAGACAGAGGGGGTAATTGTTATCAGTCACTTCTGAGGCTCTTTGAGTTACAGGACCTCTCTATACTGTTTCTGACCTTTTCAATATTCCATATTTTGATTGGCTCCCCCTACTCCTTCAGTCCCCATAGTCTCATTAGGCTGCTAGCAGCCAATGGCAGGGCAGGGCTCTGGAAAGGTCAGAGACATTGGAGTCTGATGAAGTGGCTCCCCAGAGAAAGGCTATAATAAGAGTTAGGAAGCAGCCCTCTAGACAAAGCTCAGGACACCCAGGATGCTGGGGAGAGGTAGAGAACTGGGGACCGAAAGGCTCAGGATTTTTCCTTCTCTCCCTCCTTTCCTCCATCCATCTCAGAGCTCAGAAGGATAGAGAGAGATGGGTAGAGAATGGTCAAATCAATAAGGATTTATTAAACCTTCTGTTTGTAGGGCATCTGGAGATACAAAGACCAAAATAAATAATTAGTCTCTATGCCAGGGCAGCTAGGAGGTGCCATAGTACCTAAAGAGCCTGACCTGGAATCAGGAAGACTCATCTTCCTGAGTTCAAATCGGGCCTTAGACACTTCCTGTGTGACCCTGGCTAAGTCACTTAACCCTGTTTGTGTCAGTTTCCTCATCTGTAAAATGAATTGGAGAAGGAAATAGCCAACAACTCCTGTATGTTTGCCAAAAAAAAAACCCAAATGAGGTCATGGAGAGTGAGATGCTACTGAAAATGACTGAGCAATAAACTCTGCAGTCTACAGTTTAATGGGGGAGAACATGTATAGGCATATACAAGATACATATAAAGCAAATACAAAGTAACCTGGAAGGAGACAGTATTAGCAAATGGCAGGGATCAAGAATGGCCTCTGTAGAAGGTGGCACTTGAATTTAATCATGTAAGAAACCAAGAACTCCAAGAGGTGGAGGGGGAGAGGGAGAGCATTCCAGGCATCAGAGAGGGAGGGAGAGAGTCAGTGAGAGAGAATTGAATTGAACTGAATAAGTATTTATTAAGTATTTGTTATGGTGCACAGGACTCAAGAGCCAAAAAATACAACAGGCCTGGCCTTCAGGGAACTTAAATTCTCCAGAGAGAAAATCTCATATAACAAATAAATACAAAGTTATGCAGAGTGGTTGACTGGAGAGAAAGATTGAACCATTTGGAACTGACCTGAACTGAGTTTTTGATGGCATAAGGGACATTCCAGATATGGGAAAAAATGTGGACAAAGGTTGTGGAGACAAACCTGGTGGGGTTTTCTATAAGGGGTAACTGAGGCTCTGAGAGATGTCTCTCCAAAGAAATATTACATACCCCTGGGGAGCTTCTAGCTAGAAATGAGGTTATTTGTTTGTTGGGGGTGGGGTGGGGGCCCAAAGGAATGCTATCTCCCAATCTAGCAGAGTCATTTTTGGGAGGTCCACTTCATGGTTATGGCCAGACATGCTCTCCCATGCCAGCCAGATCCCTAGGGTGCTGCAAACATGGCCTTGTGTTTAGAGATGTCTTATTCAAGTTAAATAGACTTCTCCTGAAAATTGCAGCTGGACTGTGTCCAAGGATATTATTCTCCAAGCCAGTCAGCTGATCCATAAGAGGCCTGCTATGTGTCTTTCTGTCTAGGAGTACCTTCCTCTAAGTTAGTTAAGCAATCTCCAGGAGGACCAGAGAGGGTCAAATGCCTAAGTGAGACCAAACCCAGTTATCCTATTTCAAGGGGCAGTCTATCTCAAGGATCTGGGTACTCAGGGACTCATTCCTCTAAGCCAGAGAGTCTATCCCCAAGGTGCTCATGCTCTGGCCAAATTTCAAGCCCAGGCTACTCCCTCCCTAGTGGAAAATGTCCATGAGTCAGGGTCATTTGCCAGCAGTATTGTAGAGAGGATTTCTGCTTAGGCACTGAATTGCATTAGCCCAATTACCTTAACCTTTTTGTGTGTCATATACTTCTTGGGCAGATCAAGGATATCTATAGAACTCTTCTAAGAATAATGTTTCTAAACGCAGGAAACAATGTATGTTGGCTTACCAAGGAAGCCAGTTATATTGAAATACAATTATAAAAAAAAATTTGTTAAGTTCATGGACCTAAAGTTAAGACCCCTTGGATTAAATGATCTCTAAAGTCTGTTCCAGTTTAAAGTGCCTAGGATTCTAGGTTAAGGGCCAGCCAGGATCACACAGCTGCCTCTAGAAGAGAGAGGATTCAAAGGAGAGAATTGGGATCCAAGTTCAAATGCTGACTCTGCCAATTAACCACGTCTGTAATCTCAGGCCACTCAGTCTCTTGGCACCTCAGTTTCCTCCTCTGTCAAAAAGAGGAGTTGGACTCAATAATCTCAATAGTCCCTTCCCCCTGAAATGTCTGTGAATTAATTTTTTTAATGGTCCTCTTTGAGAATGAAGGACAGCCACCAACCAGTCTGTGAATTGATAGCTAGCTTGGAGCTGAGCTAAGACTCAAAGCCAGACCTCTGAGCTTGTGTACCGGTGTGAGTACATTCATGTGGATTCTCCATCCATGCAGATTACAGCCCACTATAGCTCTGCATCCCATGCCATTTTTGCTGCACTAGGATCTTGGGTAAAGAAGGAAAGGGTGTGTATGAGGGGAAGGAGGCATGACCCCTGTCTTCAAGCATCTGAAGGCACTCCAGTTTGCATCTGCTGCCCTGCCTGGTTTCAATGCCCCTCCCAAGACAAGTTCATCACTTCTAATCTTACCACCATGCTGTTTACTCAAGCCTCAAGTGACACCACTTCTGCAGCTTCTCTCCTCTCTCTGGAAGGCTAGAAGGACCAACTTCTTCCTAATGCCTTCCTTTATGGAGGGCAGAAACTGGACTCTCAGATCACTCCACTTTGCATCTGCTACCCTGCTGATTTCAACTCTATAGAACAATATGCCTCCATGCTGGGCATCCCCTGGTGTTCCCCTTCTTCCCTCCATTTCTTTACTGCATTTTATTGTGGGTTGTCTTTTCCTTTAGGCTGTGAGCTCCTTGAGGGTTTAGTGCCTGACATACAGTAGGCACTTAATAAATGTTGATTGGATTGGATGGAAGGGCCATCATGAAGAAGTCTTGCTTGGTCTAAAAGAACAACTAGAAGCAATCAATTAAAATGAATTTAATAAACACTTAATATGTTCCAAATGCTGTGCTAAATGCTAATGACAAGTGCCAGCTATAGCAAGGCAGACAAGAGAAGCACAGAGCAATGGGAAAAGTTTCAGGACCAGGGTTCGAATCCTGCCACTTATTACCTGTGTGACTTTTTTTAGTGCGGTATTAATTTAATATCTTTATTACTTATGTGACCTTTGACAAATCACTCCTGTTGGCTTCAGTTTCTTCCTCTGCAAAGTGAGGAAGTCAGACTAGATGACCTACAAGGTCTTTCAAGTTCTAACCTGAGTTCCTAAGGGGTGGGACGGGTGGGGCAGAGTTTCTTAACAATTAGAGCTGTCTTCAAGTAGAAGAGGCTGCCTCAGGATGTAGTAGGCTTCTCTTCTCTAAAGATCATCAAAGAGAGACTGGGTGGGCCCTGTGAGGGGAGCTACAAAGGAGATTCATGTATAGGGCACAATTAGACAAATTCTAGAAACCTTCTAGATGTAGAATTTCATAATTCTTTCAGGTTCCATATTGACTACTGGGGCAAACTGCCTTTACCCCAAGAAGTGCAAGGAGAAAAACCTGTCATGATAGATGAAAGAGACAGATAAGTCTTCTGTCAACTCTTGTGGCAGAGCTGAATTCAAAGGTACAGTTGGAAATATGGAGACAGGAAGGAAATTCGACATGTTACCCTCCAAGGCATCGATGCATTTCCCATGCTGACTAGCCTGAATGTTTAGAAAATGACCAAGAACCCAGGAGTGAAGAGAATTTCTCTTCCATCACACTTGTTCTCTTTTCCTGTTGGAATCCTTCCTACCTTCCAAGGTCTACCCAGGTGTAACATTCTCCATGCAGCTCTCCCTGAGGTCTCCAATAGGGTCCTCTCCTTTCTCCTTCCATGGTGCCACACATTCAAATTTATATTATAATTGTGCGTTCTTGTTTGACCTCTCTTCTTAAATTGGAAACCCCATGGGAAAAGGGGCTGGTCCCTCCAGACAATAGTGTCTTTGGACACAGTAAGCCTAGGAGAGAAGTTTACTGAATTCATTCAGACTGGGAGATCTCCAAAGGAAGAGACCACTTTCCTTGGATCTAGCACCAAAAGGACACAAGATATTGTCTAGTTTGATCATTTTATGATGAGGGAACTGAGGCTCAGTGAGGGAAAGTAACTCAACCAAGATTACAAAAATAAGATGTGGCTGATCTGAGATTTGAACCCAGTTCCCTTGGCTCCAAAATCCGACATTCTTTATGCAACACTATATTGATTTCTTGGGTCTTTTCCCACAGCACCAAACTGTTTAGGGGCTCAATATGGGTTGTAAGATAAGTAGGTAGGAGAAAGTGAAAAGACCAGAGCAGCTATGGAAGCAGTATAGTCTTGGTTTACCTGGTTATCTGCCCCTACTGAGTGGATGTTTGGGAGTCTATGTCTCTGCCTTTTGGGATTCATTCTCCCTCTGAACTCCTGGGCTGGAAAAGGTAACCAACTTCTAGTTTGGGAAATTCCAATGAAGATAAACCCATACCACTCCTATAGGAAGAAAGGGAAGGCTGGGAGCAGGGGCAGAAAAGGAGGGGGTAAGAAGATTTTTATCTTCTTGTGAAAGTAACTGGAGCAAACCATCTTCACTGTTGTTTTGATGGCCCCAACTCTCCCACCTGCGCAGTATCTCCATCTTGCTAAAAGTAATTACAGCTCTTCCTGTGTAATGAGATGGTTTTTAAAGGCCATTCAAAAGAAATTCCCTATAATGAGGTTAAGGGTTTTACAGTGTTATACATCAAGGCAGCTGGTAATTGGTGGGATCCAGACTGCATCCTGGAGTGGGGAGATAGGAGTTTTTGTGAATCATAGGCCAGTTCAGAGAGCACACAAGCCAAAGTGGCCCCTTCAAAGAGAGAGAGAGGGAGAAGAAAGAGGCAGGGGCAACCAAAAAGTTTCTCCAGTGCTGCTGATGACAAGCATTCATGCAGAGGAGAGAGAGGAGGGAGACTGGGAAGGAAAGGCTTTGGAAATCAGGTCATCTGAGAAATAGCTGAGGGAAATGGGGATGCTTTACCTGGTGAAAAAATGATTTGGGGGAGATTGGATGCTGCCTCCAACTATAAGATTAGAAAGCAGACACTCAACATGTATTTATTAAGTACACACTATGTGGGGGTACCAAGAAAGACAAAAGACAATCCCAGTGCTCAAGTACTTCACAGTCTAGAGGAGGGGACCACGTGAAAATAACTGTACAGACAAGATATAGACAGGAGAATAAATTGGAGAAAATCAGCAGAGGAAAAACACTAGTATTAAAAAGAGATAGGACAAGGTTCTTGTATAAGGTGGAGTTTTAGCTGTGACTTGAAGAAAGCCAGAGAAACCAGGAGGTGATGATGAGGAAGGAGAGATTTCCAGGCATGGAGAACAGTCTGTGAAAATGCCTGGAGTTAGAGATGGAGAGTCTTGTTCTAAGAAGAGGAAGGAGGCCAGTGTCATTGGATCAAAGAGTACATGGTGGGGTGGAGAGAGGGAACAAGGTGTAAGAAGACTTGAAAGGTAGAAGGGGACCAGTGATGAAGGTCTTTGAATACCAGACTGAAGATTTTATGTCTGATCTTGGAGGTGATGGGGGTTATTAGATTTTATTGAATGCAGGAAGGGGTAATCTGAGTTTAAGGATGGTTAATTTGACAGCTGAATGGAGGATACACTAGAGTGGGGAGAGATGTGAGGCAGGGAGTCCCATTAAAAGGCTATTGAAATAGTCCAGTCATGAGGTGCTGAGGACCTGCACCAGGGTGCTGGCAGTGTCCGAAGAGAGAAGAGGCCATATTCAGGAGATGTTATGAAAGTAAAATCAATACGATTTGGCAACAGATTGAATGAAGTAAGGGTGAGTTGGGAGTGGAAGATGATACTTAGCTTGTAAGCCTAGGTGAGATCAAAGGAAGTTAGTGCCCTCAAGAAGAATCAGGAAACACAGAAGTGGGGAGAATTTAGGGGAAAAGACAATGATTCCTTTTTTGGACCTTTGCTGTGATCCGCAGAGGGTTATAGCATCCTGTTCTGGTGGGTAGAGGACAACAGACATTGAACTGTTAGCAATGGAGGAATATTACACGGAGGTAGATTGAAACTGATTAGACAAAAAGAGGCTTGCTAATGATTGCAGCTATCCAGCCCTGGGATGGGTTGCCTAGTGAAGGTAATGAGCTCCCTATAACTAGAGATATTTGATCAACTCAAAGGATTTTTAATTTCAAAAGAACCGTCAAAGTCATTTTACTCTAATTTTACTTGGGAGAGAACTGAGTCTCAGAGACAGGAAATGATCTGTCCAAATGCACAAACTGAAGCTGCAGCAGGGCCAGGATTTGGTCCTCATTTCCATCTTGAGGCACTGTTCTTTCCATCTCACCATAAATTTAGAGATAACTTTCTAATGAGACAAGAGTTCAGAGGAAAACGAAAAGAGGCAGTGGGGTATGATGGAAAGACACAGAATTTGGAGTGAGATAACCAGTTAAAATCCTGCCTTTGTCCCAGACTAGCTGTGTGACCTTGGCCAAGATGCAACCTCCCTGAGTTCTTGTTTTCTCATCTGGAAAATGAGGGGGTTGAACTATATGGTCACTTCCAGAGAAAAATCTGCATTGTAGAAGGATGGAGCAATCATGGAAGGCTTCATTGAGGAGGTTGGATTTTGACTGGGATTATAGGGGCAGGATGGTTTTTAATAATAATTGTAATTTCTATAGTGATTTAAAGTTTGCAAAGCACTTTATGTACATAATTCACTGGAGCATCATAACAACCCTGGAAGGTAGGTGCTAGGAATATTATTAGCTTTATTGAACAGATGGGGAAATTGAGGCCCATGGAAGTGAAGAGAATGACTCATAATTCTAGTAAACACTAGGAGTGTGATTTGAAATTTCTTGACTCTAGCTTACAGCATTCTGACTCTGGAAGAGAAAATGGTAAGGGTAGGGAGGGTAGTATGTGAGTCATGGCACTTTCTTCAGTTCCAACAAAACTCCTGAATGAATGTGGGGAGAATGGCTACCCACCACCTCTTCCTGGGTTCAGTGAAAATGATGCTCTTGCCATTGGCTCTGACAATGTCTCAGTTTAGTTTGGCTTCACTCAATGTAAGAAATGTATACAGATCTAGCTTCTCCAGAGTATTCTGAGCATATTTATGGAGGTTCTGGGGACCCCCCAAAACACCATGCTGCAGTATAACAGTATTAGACTTGAGTCAGAAGATCTAGGCTTTGGTTGCCAGTTCTGCCAGTCACTAGCTATATGACCTTGGATGGGTCATTTTCCATCTCTCAGGCCCATTTCCTTACTGTATAAAGCAAAAGTATTGCATCATGTTGTCAAGGATGACAATAAAGGGAACGACAATGGTTGGAAGAAATGTGGGAGAAAAGGCACATTGATGCATTGTTGGTGGAGCTGTGAACTGGCTCAGTGATCCCAGAAAAAATATTTGGAACTATACTCCAAAAGTCACTGAACCATATCTTTTGTCCCAGCAAAATCACTCCCAGGCTTATATTCCAAAGAGATAAAAGAAAAAGGGAAAGACCTGGAGTAGAGTGGAATTATCAGTGGTTCTAAAGTCCCAGGATTTGACTCAAATACTATCTCTTATGTTTACTGCATTTGTGACCTTGGGCAAATCACTCAACTCCCCTGTAGCTCAGTTTTCTGATACAAAGAGGGCATTAGATCAGATTACTTCTAAAGTTCCTTTCCATTGTAGAGCTATTAAACCAGGAGGTAAGCATACAAAATTCTCTTAGCAGCACTTTCTCTTGTAGCAAAGAATTGGAAACCAAGAAGGTACCCATCAATTGGGAAATGGCTAAAAAAGAACGGTGATATAAGAATATAATGGAATATTATTGTACATATGAAACAACAAAGGGGAAAGAGTCAAAGAAATCTTAAAAGACTTGTATGAACTGGTGCAGAGTGGAATGAACAGAAACAGAAGAATAATTTATACAATGGCTGCACCATTGTAAAGAAATGCTTTGAAAGACTTAACAACTGTAATGAATACAATGACCAGTCATAACTTTGGAGGACCATCGACATTCCTGCCTTTTCATAAGAGGTTACAGGTGCAGAATTAGACATACAGTTTTGGACATAGACATAGACATGGACATAGACATAGGACAATAGACAGTGGACTTACTTTGCTTGACTATGTTTATTTGTTAAAAGGAAAATTGTGGGGATTTTTTAAATTGAAGGTAATATGGGGGAAAGGAGGCCAATGATAAGGATTCAAAAAAAAAGAAAAGAATAACATCAATGAAGCACTTTAAAGTGCACAAAAGAGAACAGAAGGAGGTTCTTGGAACAGCTTTGGAACTAACACACTAAATTTATTTTATACTTTAAAAACAAACTTATGTAATGGAGATTCGTGGTTTCATGCACAATTCTCTTTTTCTGTTATTCTTTGTATTTGGAAATGCTCATTGTTGGTATTTGTCAAGATTAACTTTAATACTAAAAAATCAGAAATTTCCTCCATTGTCCTATGTCCTCAAATCCCTCCAATTTATGACATTCTATGATCTAAGATCCCCTTTCAACTGACATTCTATGTTCTTTGTCTTAAGATCCCTTTCAGTTCTGACATTCTTTGTTTTAAAGCCCCTCCAAGTCATGACATCCTATGTCCTAAAGTGACTCCAAGTCCATATATTTCTATATGCTGTTTTAAGATCTAAGATCCCTCTGATATTCTGTGTCTTAAGTTCCCTCCCAATTCTGACATCCCAGGTTCTAAAGCCCTCTCCAAATTTTGACATTCTATATTCTATGTCCCACGGTCCCTTCTAATTCTAACATCATATGTTTTAAATCCCTCCAAGCTATAACATTTTATGTTTTTATAAAATTCCTCTCAGTTCGGCCACTCTTTGAGATCTCTCCCACCTCTGACATTCTAACCTCTAAGTTTCCTTCTAGTCCTGACATATATTTTCTGTTCTAAGATCTCTCCCAGCTCTGACATTCTGTCCTCTTAAAGTTTCTCCAGCTCTGACAGATGATGAGCACGTGAGATCTACATGCTCATTAATGAGAAACACAAGGGATGGGAAAAAGTAGACTTTGAAGTAACCTGGTGCAGCCTGTCCAGTGTTTGTCTCCTAGAACAATAAGGCACTGAGCTGGTTGGGGGCGAAGCCCTGCCTCTAATTACCTGCATCTTTGAATAAGGAGACATCTGATTAATGAGGTTTACACTAATAGGTTTCACAGAGCCACTGTCTGTCTCTGTTCAATGATGGCCGTTTGATGCCAAAGCCTGGTTCTGTAAATCAAAGCCCCATTGAAACTCCTCTTTGTGGAACACCTTGAATTCCTGCAGCACCTTTCTACCAGAAATCTGAAAGGACAGGCACCTTGACAATTTCACTTGATCTTTCTGGGTTTTTTTTGTGAATTAAGGACAACTTCAGAAGGTGCTGATACTTCACAACATCTTCCAGGAGGAGGCAGGACATAACTCAGCCTGGGTTAGTGGAAAGACTACCCTTCCAAGGCCATGAATCTCTTCTGTACTTCCTCTGCTCAAAACCCTCCAATGGCTCCCTATTGTCTTCTCCAGAAAAACCAAGGACTTGACCCTGGTATTTGAGGCTCCTCAGAAACTGATGCCATTGTGCCTTTCCTTCCTGAGAGAATCTCTTCCCCTATCCTATCCTTTACCCTTCAGCCAAAATGGGCGGTTCTGTGCTGCCCAAGCTGCTGGCTACCTAAGGGAGGAATTCTTCCTCCTGTGGTTTTTTCAAAGTCCAGCTAAAAAGCTATTTCCTCCTAGAAGCCTTCCCAAATTGTGACTATCACAAATTTTTTTAGCACTTTGACTTCATACAGTTCAATTTCTCTTACAGAACAGAGGATTGTGTGATTTAGAGAGGGGAAAGCACCTGAGAGACCATGTAGTCCAGTGCTTTCACTTTACACAGAGAAGAACTGAAGGCCAAAAAGGGACTCTCTCACAGATAATAAGAGGCAGAGGCAGCATTTGAATTCAGGTCCCCTGACTCCCAAATCAGTACTCTCTCCCCTCCACCACATAACTCCCTCCATATGTTGTGTTGCAATTAAGTGTGCAGGTATCTAGGCCCTATGAGCAAGAAAAGACACAGAGATTCTCTAAATCCCCATTTTATCAGTGAGAAAAATGGGGTCCAGAGACAAGAAGAGACTTGCTCATACTCATATGAATGGTATGTAAAGAAATGCCAGGGTTTGAAATCAAGTCAAACTACATTAGAACCAGTTAAGTATGAGTCTGGCAATGGACAGTAGGCCTGGTCTCAGGTAGCCAAGTGCAGAGAGTCTCCTAGGCAGCAGGTTTGTCATTAGGGCTGAATTCTACTGGCCATAGCAGCTCGTTCAACAGTATATGAAGGAATGGAAATGGAAATGGAAATCTAGAGATTTCTACAGTGCTGAAGAATGTATGTGTACTTGTGTGTGTGCAAGTGTACGCATGTCCACACCCTTCTGCTAATCTGTGATGTCCATAAGAGCAGGGACTGTATCATATCTAAACTTGATAGCTTTCCCAGCTTCTAAATAACAGGTGTTTAATGTTTGCTGAATTAAATTGAAAGGAACCTGGACTAAATCGGGACATATAAGCTCAAGCTCTGGCCCTCCTACTAACTTGCTGTGTGACCTTGGACAAATTATTTCTTTTCTTAAACCGCAAAACCATCACATTTCAAAGCTGGAGGCCATCACACCTGAACAAGAATCCTTGCTATCATGTGACTGATAAGAGGTCCTGCCTTCTTCGGCAGAAGGCTTCTAGTGAGGGGGAGTTGATGACCCCCTGTACCTCATATTCTGAGTGCCTAATTCCATTTTTAGATAGCTCTGCCTCTCTGAAACTTCCTCTCATCTCCCCTTTCCCTTGTTTGTTGTTCCCAGTTTTGCAGTCTGGGACCAAACAGAAAAAATCTCAACTACGGGCCAATGAACTTGGCTTTGCTTTCAGGCAAAAGGGATGGCATGTGAACATCTAGAAAGGAAAGCAACAGTCACTAAAAGCCAGCATTGCTACATCAAAGATGAATCATTCCAGGCTCATCTCGTTTTGCTTCTGCCAGGGTTTTCTAGACTGGTGAATTAGAGGGCTGGAGTTTGGCAAACTTGACAAAGTCTCTTGTGCTATTCTTGTGGACAGTCTCCAGAGATATAAGCTACAGGCCAGAGCTCCCAGTTCAATTCAATCTAACAGTCATTTATTAAGCACTTAAAATGTATAAGGTCCTATTCTAGATGCAAGGGATGCAAATGAAAAACCCTCTGCAAACTTCTATTAACTGGGGATGGGATAATAACATGTATGTACATACATGCATCCCTACATACATGCATACACACAAATATTCGAGAAGGGAAAGAGAGCAATAACAATAGGGGGAACAGAGAAGATTTCCTCCTGGAGATTATAGATGAGTTAAACTGCATTGGAAGGTAGAACATCTGAGAGGTGGAAATGGAGAATGAGTACATTCCAATCAAGAGGAACAATGACCCCACCCCTCACCCCCCATTGAATTTAGTCTTTCTTCAAAATTTCCAAGACTACTTTGTCTGGATCTTGCCTTTATCCTCCTCCTCCTTATTTTATACTTATCTGTCTATGCGTCTTTTCTCTCCTAGAAAATTAAATGGCACCAGAGGGTAGGGGCTATTTTATTCATTTCTTTGTTTCTCTAGCACCATTGAGGGGCACATGGTAGAAATAAGAATCCTACAGCATATTACCAATTAGGAATTAGGCAGAAGTGTCATAAAGTATACTATCAAGGTGGAGTAGTGGATAGAGTACTGGGCTTGGAATCAGAAAGATTTGTCTTAATAGGTTCAAATCCAGCCTCAGGCACTTACTAACGGTGTGATCCTGGGCAAGTCACTTAATGCCACTTGCCTCAGTTCCTCATCTGTAAAATGAGCTAAAGAAAGAAATGGCAAACCACTTCAGTATCTTTGCCAAGAAAATCCCCAAATGGAGGCCCAGAGAGTCATACGTGGCTGAAACGACTGAACAGTAACGTTAAAAAACAGACGGATTAGTCACATTGTAAAAGCAAAGGATAATCAATAGACAGCCAACCTATTCCATTAGGACCTTTAGGATATCAGGATAACTTGAGCAAGGCCCTCAGGATATTGACTGTGCCCCTCATTGGAGGGGGGACAAACACAAAAAGTGCCACTGAATAGACTCTGAATGTTGGTGAGGAATACCTACAATGATGATATCACTGACTCACTTGAGTAGTGAAGTATTCTCTAGTGGCTAGAATACAGTGCTTTCTATAGAGAAGGTACCTGATAAATGTTGAATGAACACAAAATCCCTCTGTTGTAGCCAGACTGACCACTTCATTGGCCCCTGCTCTCAGTCCACAATGCTCATTTCCACCTTCATGCATCTTCTCTCTAGGATATTCTTGTCTTCCCTCCCCGTCTATCTAAATCTAGCTAAATCATCATCTTGTCACCCCAGCCCTCAGTGACTATTTCCTTCTCTGTGCTCCTGCTTCTAGCACTTGCTCATTTGGCAATCAATTTCATACAGCCTCTTACTGTAAATCATCTTTCCCTATATATCTTAGCTCCTCAACTAGATGGGATGGGTTGTCCCTAGGGCAGAGAATTCTTATTCACCTTTGTATCATCCAAAGCCTCTAGCATGGAGTTTCCATCTGATGGATGCTTAAGAAATGTTTTATGCATGTTGGTGATGATGACAGTCACAGAATCCTAAGCTTTCAGAGATGGATAGGACCTCAGAGGTCATGTGCTCCAACCTGCACCTGAACAAGTTATGACCTCTGTAGCATCCTTAACAAGAGGTCACCCAGCCCTTGCTTAAAAACCCTTTTGCACAACTGTTGGTGCAGTTGTAAGCTGGTCTAACAATTCTGGAGAGCAATTTGGAACTATGCCCAAAAAGCTATAAAACTGTGCATACCCTTTGATCCAGAAATACCACTGCTAGGTCTATATCCCAAAACCATAAAAGGGAAAAGGACTTATTCGAACAAAAATATTTATAGCTTTTTTTGTGGTGGCAAAGAATTGGAAATTGAAGGGATACCCATCAATTGGGGAATGACTGAATAAGTTGTGGTATGTGATTGAGATGGAATACTATTGCACCATACAAAATGATGAGCAGGATGGTTTCAGAAAATCCTGAAAAAACATCTATAAACTAATGCAGAGTAAAATAAACAGAACACAAGAGAATATTGTACACAGTAACAGCAATATTGTACAATAATTAACTGTGAATGGCTCTGCTATTTTCAGCAATACAATGATCCAAGACAATTCCAAAGGATTTATGATGAAAATTGCTCTCCACCTCCAGGAAAAAAACCAATGAAATCTGAATATAGATAGAAGCATAATTTATTTACTTTCTTTATTTTTCTTGGGTTCTTTTTTTGTCTGTGCTTTCTTTTGCAACATGGCTAGTGTAGAAATATGTTTTTCATGACTACACATGTAAAATCTATATAAATTTGCTTGCTTTTTCAAGGAGTGGGATGGGAAGGGAGGGAAAGAATTTGGAACTCAAAATTTTTTTTAAAATGAAAGTTCATTTTTTTTTACATATAATTGGTAAAAAAATAAAATAAGAGAGAGAAAGAAAAAAAAAACCTTTTGCATAGCTCCAGTTATTAGGGGATTCTTCCTTACTAGGCATCTAGGTGGTATAGTAGATAGACCACTGGGCCTGGAGTTGGGAAGACCTGAGTCCAAATCTGGCTTCAGGGCTGAATAACATACTAGTTGTTTGACCCTGAGAAAGTCACTTAATTTCTGTTTGCCTTAGTTTCCTCAACAATAAAATGGGCATAATAATAGTGCCTACCTCCGAGAGTTGTAGTAAGGATGAAAGGAGGCAATATTTGTTAAGTACTTAGACAAGTGCCTAGCACATAGTAGGTACTTAATAACTGCTTAGTTCCTTCCTTCCATCAAACCCAAATTTGCCTCTCTGGGATCAGGCAGAGAAGGACCAATCCATCTTCCATGGGACAGCCATCAGCATTTTAGAGGAGAACTCTTGTTTCCTACTTTTCTCTGCAAATTTCTTCTTCAGGTTAAGTACCTTCAAAACCTTCAAAACATTTTTGTTCGGTATTAGCACCCAATTAATTCACAAATAAGCAATTATTAAGTGCCTACTATGGGTCAGACTGTGCGGTACTGGGACACAAAAACAAAGCATCCTTGGCCTCAAGGAGATGACATTCTATTGGCGGAGACGACAAGCACATGTAGGTATATATGAAATCAACTCAAGGTATTTTGTGGGACGTGGGAGCACTAGTAGGTGGGGGCTTATGTGGAGGATAGTGCTAGAGCTCTGTTTATAAGGAAGCGAGGGGAAAGAAGAGGTGGAGATGTGGTCAATATGCTTCCTAGAGTACTTTAGGCAGAATGGAAACAAATCGTTTAGATGTCATCTGTCCATGGTACCATCACCTCCCTGGTCTTGGACACTAGGTCTATCTCAGTGTGGCCTGAGTTCCCTTTCATGGTTTTGGTTGTCATATCTCACTCCTCTTTCATACATAGCTTCCAGTCTGCCACACCTCTCAGATATTTTTCATGTGTGCTGCTTTCTAGCCATGCCTCCTCCATCTTATGCTTGTGAAGCTGAATTTTTGAACCATTGTCTGAAACTTTTTATTTGTATCTATTCAATACCATTAGCTCTAGCCAATGATGTATAGGGTTGAGAACTTTTTGGTGAAATCTTTCTCCCTATGTCATCCTCTGGCACAAATGTCCTACTCTGATGCCTCATTACCAGAGGCATGGAAGTCATTCTGGAGTATGCTAGTGGAATGTGAGTTCTAACGGCTAGAAATCTTCAACTACAGTTCTAGACATAGATTTTGTCTATATAGACCAATTAAATTGACTCCTGATCAGAAGGCTAGGCAGTAGGGATACATTTTAACCACTATCGTCCATGCAACAAATAAAAATTTGAAAGAATTTCAGTCTTGTGCAGTCTAGTTCCATTTGCATAATGACGGTGGCAGAGAGGTGGAAAGGGGGATGACTGATGTCGAGAATCACACAGTTTTTAGACCATCTATGAATTCAAATATAACTTTTGGAACTCTGATGTGAGATCTGTGTCCAATGATAAATGACTGGATAAGCAACTGACATTATATTATTGTTACAACAATCACAATATAGCACTTTGAGATTTACAATGTGTTTTAGACATCTCATTTGATCACTTGAACCTTACAACAGCCCCTGTGAGGTAGTTACTATGGTCATCCCCATTTTACAATAAAGAAACTGAGGCAATGCAAGGTTAAGTGACTTGTCTAGTGTCACACAGCAAGATCTTTCTTGCTCCAAGTCCAGTGCCCTGTCCACTATATCAGGATGCCTTGGAATTCTCACTCTAAATGAAGTCAGAAATCATAAAGCCATTATAGAGAAAGAGAAGAGTGAGACACGTTTGCCTCAGAAATACAAAGGAGCAGGAAAAGTTGACTTCATCACTGGCCCAAAGGAAATAAGGAGCCTCATTTCATGGGGAAGAGGCTACTATCATAATGATGATTGCAACTTAAGTGTGAATGTGCTGCAGAGGATGAAGTCAGAAACAATTATATGAAGAACTAGCAACAATTTTTGAAAAGATGACTATATTTACACTCATTTGAATGTGGTTGAGACAAGGAGAGTGTAAACCATGATGGCAAACATAGTTAGAGTAAAAGGAATGGAAGAGGCCAAAGGCTTGTACATTCTCATGCTTGGATACTTCAAAAATTGTTAATTGCACCAAACTACATCATAAAAATGAAATAAGCTACATTTTAACAGACAGAAAATAATTGGTTACTGATAAGAGAGTCATTTCAGAATTTTCTGTCTGAGTGCAGTCAGATCACAGACTAGGTAGAACAAAGGTCAAAATCAATACCAAATTAGAAGAAATGATAAAGATGAGAAAAAACTGTCTGTGAGTACAGAAAATCTATTGTGATATGTTTAAACATTATGTTAACTCTGAAAAGTAGGAAATGGACAAAAGTAAAGACATTGATTCTGTCACCATTTCTTAGAAAAGTTTAGCATGGTAAGGAAGGTGCCAAGAGAAGAAAGCCAAAAAGGCCAAGAAATTATCTTGCTCAGCAAATGTGATCTCTTTGCCAAGTAGAGACATATGGCAACTGAGGGCATAGTGCAGACGTAGTGTATAAGCTCATTTGCAAAGCTTTACAGAGAGAGATGATAGAAGATTATGGAAAACAGTAAAAAGCAGTTGAGAGGAAAACAAGCCTGAAGAAAACTTGGTGTGAAATCCTGCTTGAGAAAATTATTCCAATAGCATCTGTAGATGAAACTGAAAGTGTGTGTGTCAGGGGAGAGGGAAGAGAAAGCATATAGATGTGAAATGGGACAGAGCTAGCATTTCTCTGGTGATTTATGCTCAATATCAGAGATTGTAGGACTAAGAAATTTGGGTTCTGTCTCCTCATCAATTTGACAAGTGACAGTGGTACTTACGAAGGATAAATCTGCATGAATGACTGATATCTGGTCCTGAGGCAAATAGATACATACATACACATATGTATGTATGTATGTATGTATATGTATGTATTGCTGTGTTAGAAGTGATACAAATTTAAAGGAACCCAGGGAAAAACTTTTAAATTATCTCAAAAGGAAGAAGAATCTAAAAGAATGAGAATGAATATGGATTCATTCTAAATTCCAAACTCTCTCCCCAAAGAAGAAATTAGTCACCCAAGAGGAGCAAGTACCAGTTCATACTTTCTTTCCAATATCAAAATGAATATATGACCTCACTGAAGTAAGTATTCCCTCAAAAGATGGAGATTGTAACCCTACATTGTTTCCCTGTCCTATTTGACTCTCATATATATAACCATAAAAATCACCTCTGGAATTCTATCTAATATGCTTGAGGCCTTCCTTCTGTTCTTCAGACATCACATGGTTATCAATGAAACATGCAGACTGGCCATTGGTTATAACTCAACCTCACCTCTTGACTGGCTTATCCTTTTTTCTGGGCTTATATTCTCTGAGGACATCTTTTATACCATTTTCTCTCATAATTTCTCATTTGGAATACTTTGCAATCTGCTCATGCCCATGATGTGCCTCCCTATTGCCCAATGGGTGCCCTCAGCTATAGTCCTTTGAAGATATCGTATTTTATGACTGAAACTCATGAAACAATACTAGAAGAACATTGACATTTTTAAAAATGGGACTATGAAAAAAATAGGACTTTGTTTCAGGATGAATTATAGAGTCATTCTAAAATTGTGCCCTTTCTCAATGTCAACCTAGTCTAGTCAACTCAATTCTGGGCCAATACATGTTCACGCACAGGGTCTGTCCAAGATATAAGTTGAGATGGATGTACTCTGTAAGTTGCTCATCATTGTCTAGACAATAGACATTCCTCCTCCTCTTGATTTGTCCTGAGAGCATAGTAAGCTCAAACTCCTGAATGAACATGGATCTCATTTAGGACGCTCTCTAATGTTATAGACTGGATGTAAACAACAGAAAGTCATTTGCAAACAGGGTAATTTTGAGGGCCATCCTATCTATAGGGACTCCCTCTGTGACTTGTACCCTGTGCTAGAACTTCTCCATGGCAATGATGGATGCTTTCATGGAGCATATATCTCCCTACTTTATGCCTTACATGGTAGTAACAATGGAATCAGCAAATAAAGTTCTCCCTGGTTTTACATCTTTTAAGCCATTTTGTATGATCTGGATACCACCACCACTATGACTCTGATTACTACTGCTATTACTAGTTAATATTTATTTAATGGTTCCTATATGCCAGGCACTGTGCCAAGTGTTTTGCTGATCTCATGTGATCCTCACAATAACCCTGTGAGGTGCATACTATTATCATTCCCATTTTACATATGAGGAAACTGAGACAAACAGAGGTTAAGTGACATGCATTTAATTTAGGTTTGTTAGATTTAACTGGATTGACATTTACAAAGGATAAACCTTTTGAAGGAGGATGATTAAAGTGGCATTTTGACCTGACAAATCAAATACTTTTTTAAGATAGCCAACTGATAATAAGCTTAGGGCATCTAGTATTTTGATTAAAATCTATCAATCAACAGTGTGATTGTGAAGAGTGAATTGACTTTGGAATACCACCTACTTTCTCATCTCTATAATATCCCTACAAAGATGGTCAGTGTTTAAATAAAGGTATCTTGAATGATACAAGAAGGAAACAAACATTTTTCCTACAGCAAATTATTTTTTTTTGTTTTGTACTGACTACTTTTTATTGCCAGTTTAGTTAATAATCCTTCCTAATACATGGCTAATGGGTACTGATCAATAATCAATAGGGGAACACAGTAGTTGGGGTTCATGAGGTATAGCATCAGGAAATCTGACACTCCCCCTCTCCCCCCAGTCCCTTAAGATCTCCTGAAATCCTTTTTCCCCAAATTTATTAATTTACCTGTTTTCAGTTTTCAATTCACTTCCATAAGTTTTAAACTTTCTCCTCCCTCTCTCCCCAAGATGGCATGAAATCTTATATGGTCTCTACAATACATTCCTATTAAATACATTTACACACAAGTCATATTGCATAGAAGAATTATAACGAATGGGAGAAACCATGAAGAAAACAAAACACAATGAAACATAACAAAAAAGAAAATAGTCTGCTTCATTTTGTGTTCCAGTTTCATAGTTCTTTCTCTGGATGTGGATGGCATTTTGCATCATGAGTCCTTTGGAAATGTTTTAGGTCCTTGCATTGCTGAGAAGGGCTAAGTATATCAAAATCAGTTCTTGCACACTGTGGTTGTTACTGTGTATAATGTTTTCCTGGTTCTGCTCACTTCACTCAGTATTGGTGCATGTAAGTCTTTCCAGGTTTTCCCGAAGTCTGCCTGCCCATCATTTCTTAAAGCACAATAGAATTCCATTATATTCGTATACCACAACTTGTTCAGCCATTCCCCAATCGATGGTCAGCCCCTTGATTTCCCGCTCTTGGTCACCACAAAAAGAGTTGCTATAAATACTTTTGTACATGTGGGTCCTTTTCCCATCTTTATGATCTCTTTGGGATACAGCCCTAGAAGTGATATTGCTGGGTCAAAGGGAATGTACATTTTTATAGTCCTTTGGGCATAGCTTCAAATTGTAGAGCAAACTATTTTAAAATACTTTATTGCTTTCTTTTTTCTTTTCTATTTCTGTCAGGTCCCAATGAGCTATCTATTCCTAATACTGGGCACTGTAACAAATAAATATACAAGAAAATCAAACAGCACCTGACAATAGATCCTCTACCTCTTTTCCCTACAAGATTCCATGATATATGTGGACCATCAAGGCACCTTTGTGCAATATCTTTGTTTGAGAATCTTCTGATTATTAAGCCTGAGTGAGTCATAAATCATAGAGATTTACGTTCATTAGTGTTGTTTGCCAGGGACATGGAGGATGTAATTGTTCCACATAGTCCAGAGGGGAAAGGGATTTCCGATGGCTGGTATGGACCTCCAGATGCTCCAATTTGTAGATAACATTATCTTGCAATAATACAGAACCTCCCAAATGAGATCCATGGCCCTCAAAATTATGTTGGCCTAGCCATCCATAGTAGGAAAATCACAGTGGGAAAATAGAATAACCAAATAAGGCCTATTGCCCAAACTATACAATGCAACTGGATGGGCAGCCCACAGAGTCAGTCCATCTGTACATATAGCTGGGAAGGCATTGAAGGACAGTGAGCCAGACCTAGAACTACCAGGCTGGTTCTACTAAGAGCCTGGCTCACATTTGGGAAATTGTGCAGTACTTTCCATGATCCTAAACTACTCACTGTTGCAAAAGTTCATCTTTTTAACACTAATATTCTCCCACTGATGTTATGTGGCTGCAAATCATGGAATGCCACAGTCCCAGCAGGCTTACCATTTCTGGTGACCCAAAGGGCAATGGAAAGATGCATGTTAGGCATGAGCCGGCTGTAGCCCATTACCAGTAATGATTTGTGAGTAAGAAATGAGTGAGGGTAAAAGACATAATCAAGGACAGATATGACCAGAAAAGGCAAAATTCTGGTCATGTAGCAGGAGTGAGGGATAACAGATGGACAGCTTCACTGTTGTACTGGTACCCATAAAATATTTAAGGAACCAGAGGGGTCCTTTCAGTACTCTGGGTGTCTCCTCCATGAAGAATCAATAGAAAAGTATGGACAAGAATCACAAAGGAAGAAAGAGCATGCATTGTTAAAATCTTTGCCAGTGGAAGAGCACTGATGAGATCCTTTATCCATCAAAGTATCAAAGCACACATTTTATATTTGAAAACCTGGCCCCAATTTTTAGTCCATTGAAGCAGATCAGGCAGATTCTAACTCTTTTGTCCATCTGCTTTGTGTCATCTGTGAATCTAACCATCATGTCATTTGTACCTTGGTGTCATCTGCAGATTAGTTAAGTATGCCAGTTTACCTTAATTTAAGTCAGGAGGTCTCCCAGGCCCTATACTAGAAACCTTCCTTCAAATGTATTCTAGTCATTTAACTTAAGAGGAGTCACATAACAGCACAACCATTTGGCTCTCCACAATCACATCTCTCCACCTTTTCCAAAAATAAATAATGATATTACCAAATGTCCTCCCCAAATTTAGGTATGATATGGATATGGCAATCTGATAATCTACTCAGCTGTTAATTTCAGCATAAAAGTAAACGATCATGCTGGCTCTTTATCACTGCTTTTTGCTTACTAAATAGTCCTAAGTTTTGCCAGGAAATCAAGTTAAGTTCACTGGCTCATATTTTCATGGAATCGTGAATTGTGGTGGTGAAAATATTAATGATGAGAATGATTCTGATGTTATTAATGGTTAGTATGATGATGTGGATGGCAGTGATTATGGCTTTAATAAAGGTAGTGGATAAGATGGTGGTGATGGTGATAATAATGACAATGGTGATGGTGATAGTGATGACTTTAATGACGATGGCAGTGATGGCCAGTGGTTATTGTAACAATGGTGGTTATGGTAACAATGGTGGTAGTGGTAGCGATGATGATAAGGGTGACACATAATCTCTTCCCTGATTATCAGGGGAAATATGGGGTATGAAAAGGAAGGAAAGATGTGCTGAACATTTTTCATTTGATCGCCAGTCAAAACTTGCATATTGAGTGGAACAAGGATAAGAGAATAAGTGAAGGTCAGAGTGGGGCAGGGATGAAATTCAAGAAGAGTTCCTGGAGGAGATAGGTTAAAACTGGCTTTTGGTAGAAATAAGGGTAAGGGCAGAGAGGTGTTTATAAAAGTACTGAGGGAATTATTTCTGGAGGTGAAGGTGGTCACCAATCCTGATGCTTCTATGGTTGGGTGCTTGTGTGGCCAGGGGAGGAGGCAGATCTGGGAAGATAATGACCCCTGGAGGAGGGATGGATTTCAGAGACTTTTTCCTGAACATACACAATTCAATTCCAGCTCAAATCGACCACTGCCTCTTCATGTCAGGGAGTTGTTCCTGTATTGGCAGGCTGTGTTTGGCAGATTCAACCAAGTTGGAAGGGCTTTGAGTACAGGGCTGTGAGTCTGTCATCTGAGGGCAAGCCTGGCTAAGTTCAGAGAGGTTCAAACCTCCAGAGGCAATTTGGCAATTAGGGTAGAGAGGAGTTAGGATACGTACAGATGAAAGGAGCACCTCTGCCCTATGAAATCACAGTTCTTTCAATAGGCTACAGAATTTCTGAGGTTGCTGATTGGTTTAGCATAGTGAAAACAGTTCTGCCCCTAGAGTCAGAAGACTGGGGTTAAAATCCTGCCTCTAACTTTTGACCACACCTACAGATATGACTTTAAGAAAATTCCAACTCCTTGAGCCTCAGTTTCCTCATTTGTAAAGTGTGGGACTTGGACTACATGGCTCCTGAGTAGCCCTCCAGCTCTAAATCTTTGATCCTATGATCCTTCTAGTTCTAAGTTGTCACATCAGAGCCTCTGTCCATGGTAAGGGAAGGACCACGAGAGGATCAGTCTCCTTAACAAAAAGAAACTAGAACAGAGACTTCATTCATGTGGGAGTCATGGTAGAGCTTCTGCTCATTCCATCACTCCCTGCCTAGATAGGAACAAAAATGCCTCACGAAAAGTTTAGCTATTTTAGGAGGTCTTTTTTTAAAAAGGCAGATTAAATATTCAAGGAAGATTGGGGATGGATGCTGCCCTAGCAGGGAATCCTTTGGGGAAGGGGGAAGGACAACAAAGAAAGTATTTCAATGTGCCTACTCTGACCCAAAGGGGAACATTCTCTTCTACAACTTATGGGGGGGTAGGCATTTTCCAAGGTGGGAGTGGGTCTGGGTGGGTGGGGCTCACACGGCTTCTATTTAGAATATTGCAATGGGTAGGCCTTTGGGGAATGGGGCATGCTAAAGCTCTGAGGAAGCCAGGAAAGGGAATGGTAAAGGGATAATAACTTCTATCCTGCCTCTGCCTTCCAGAGGTGAGGAATTAATTCATAGACTACAATGGAATGAGAAGGGTCTAATGGAAAGAATGCTGGCATTTAACACCTTCAAAGCTGCCTCTGACACTTAGCTATATGATCCCAGGATATTCCCTAAAGCTTTTAAGTCTCAGCTTCCTTTTCTGAAAAATGGGAATATTCATACCTATCTTATAGGCTTATTGCAAGAGAAGTTGTCTGTGAAATGTAATGACCTATAGAAAATATTAGTCAATGAGTATTAATAGAATTGTCTTTTACTAATAATCCGAGTGTTGGCTTGAATTATTCCATTCTAAGTTACAGAAAAATGACAGTGGCATGAAATAGTAACAATGATATAAATTGTCATTATTCTCTCTAATTATTAAACTATATATAACTTATTTCTGTGTTGTTATTTTTTAGGTATGAACCTGTGATTTCATTGGAGTTAGGAACTTCCATTGAGGAAACTCCCTACACCAATGCACATCACCATCTTTTCTATGTAAGTTATCCTCTTAGAGAATTACCTGGAGGCACTGAGAAATTAAGTAACTTTTCCAGCATCATTCAGCCAGGATGAATCAGAGACAGGACTGGAATTCAGGTCTTCCTTACTCTAAGGCCAGTTCTCCATCCAATCTGCCATTATAAATTTATAATTATCATCAATAACAAATGACACTTCTCCGGCCCCTTTGGGTTCTTGAGTGCTCTACACACATGATCTCACTTGATTCTTACAATAGCGCTGTGAGGTAGGAAGGAGATGAGGGTTTTTTTTAATTTTAGTTTTATAAATACGAAAATTGAGGCTCAAAGTGGTCAGTTTCCTCATCTACATAAAAAAGAGTGAGTTGGACTAGATGACCTCTACCTCAACTCTTTCCGGGCTTTTAATCCAATGACTTGTCCAGGGTCATGTAGCTAATATATCAAAAACAGAATATGAACCCAGGTCTTCTGGCTTGCAACCTATTGTTCATTCTGAGACACCAGCAAAGGAATGCGAGATACCCAAGTTAGTTAAGAGATAACAGTGACATGGGTGAACCACCAAAACCATACCATCTATTGGGAGGTTTTCTAGTTACTCAAAAGCAAGCTAATGAATATAAAATACTTTTTAATCTTAAATCTAATTTAAATATCACCAATTTATAGAAAGGTTTTGTAGTATACTAGATAGTGGGCTAAGCCTGAAATGTACTAATCTTGGGTTCAAACCCTCCCCTTCTTAGTTGACTATACACAAACCTCTCTGAGGCTTAGATAACTTACAAAGTCTTATTTACTTACAGACTAAACAGCTCCAAGTTAGAAAAAGATGAAATATTTAAACTGAAAAGGCATAAAGCACACCTCAACTTGTCTGCCTCTGCCTCTGAATCTTTGAATCCTTCTCTATGTCTATGTATCTCCACTTTAGTTTTGCATCTGGGACTCCTTGCACATACATATCACATTATTACTTCTGCCTCTTCTGATCAGGGTCTTTCCCCCTCCCATGTATCATAATGGAAAACACATTGAATTAAGAATCAGAGGCCCTGGGCTTAACCCTAGCCTGTATGACCTTGGATAAGTCACCTTCTTTCTTAGAACCTCAGTTTCCCTAGAGGAGCCTCCCCATTGATGAACTCAAAGATCCTTGCCCATTTTGATTATTGGAAACCAAATAAGAATCTTGGGCCAGAAGGATCTTGTGGGCAAATCCCAGACAGGCAGGATATGTTTATGGGATCATAGACTTAGACTGGGAAGGGAACCCCTTTATTTAAAGTTGAGGATGCTAAGACCTGGAGAGATAAAGGGACTTGCCCAAGGTCACATAAGTGGTAAGAACTGATCTCAAATTAGAATTCAGGTCTTTCAGCTCCAAACCTACTGTTCTTTCCATTGTACCAAGATGCCTCCCAGAGGTAAGTCATCAGAATTCTTGCATTGGAAGCCACACAAGGACTCCGTTTGTGGGACTTGGGCTCCCACCCTAGAGAGCATCATGGAAGCAAGCTAGGATTGTGGAACTCACCTAAAAAATCCTTGAGGCACTGATGCCCTCTTCAGGATAATTCTAGATACGTACTATTCTTGACCCCAGTGAATAAGCCCTAGAAAAATGCACTCCTGTTGTCTGGAGTGTGCCAAAGGGGAAGGAAAAGGACAGAGGAGGCCAAACCCAAGAATTCAGTGCTGGTTGTAATGGCAGAAGAAAGGACAGCAGCTCTCAGAACCCAGGAAATCAATCAGACTCAAGGACCAGGACAGAAGATTCTAAGCCTCAAGTAAAGGGTTAGAGAGAGGAAATTCAGAAGTTCATAAGGGAGACAACCTGAAGGCCAAAGGTAAAGGTCTGTTCTTCTCCAAAGAGGAGCTGAGATTTTCAGAAAGCTGATGTTGGTCAGGAAGGGACGAAACTGAGGACTAGCTTTCTTCTGTAGTTCCTGCAAGCAACCTGGACTAGGGGGAGAGATAGACATCTCTAGAAAGGTTGAGACTGCTCCCCTACTCTTGTCTACCTCTGTAACTATCTGTCTACCTACACATTTCTTTATAAGCCTTTGTGTGTGTCTGTTTCTGTCCTTCTATCTCTAGATCTCCAGCTCTTTCTATTTCTGTTTGTCTGTATCAGTATGGGTCCTTCTGCCTAGAGAGATAGAATGGAAAGATCTTAGGATCTGGAACCAGGACTTAGGATTGAATACAGATTTAACCATTTACTTCTTAGGCAACCTTGACTCAGTCACCTTATCTTAGGACTTCAGCTTCTTCATCTTTAAAATGAAGAGGGGAAGGTGTTAGACTGGATGATCTCTGAGGTGCCTTCCAACTTGAAATCCATAATCCTATGATCTCTTTGGCCTTAAGCTGTTTGTCTGCCTCACAGTCTCTCTCTCTCTCTCTCTCTCTCTCTCTCTCTCTCTCTCTCTCTCTCTCTCTCTCTGTCTCTGTCTCTCTCTGTCTCTCTGTCTCTGTCTCTGTCTCTGTCTCTGTCTCTCTCTCTTTCTCTTTCTCTCTCTCTCTCCTTCCACTTTTGACTCCCTTCCTTTCTCTCTGCCCCTGTCCATGACCTTGTCTCTGTCTGTGTCTTTCTCAAGACCCAGGTAGCATCTGTCATCAACTTCATGGTCAGGAAGAATTAGGAACTGCACAAAAATCACAGCTCCCCTGGCCCCTAACTTCGATGTTTCCAACATATGTTGGCCTTCACTCCCTATCTCCTTCTCTGTGGGAAGAGAAGGCTGGAATATCAATATGCTTTTCCTGCTGTGCCTGCTTTCTCCCCCTTCCTATCCCTCCAACCCTGCCTTGCCTTGCCCTCCATAAAGTAAATTCTGAGTTCCTCTTCCTCCTCCCTGGTATCTTTTTGATTTATCCTCTCTCTGCCCCTTCATTTGAGCTATTTTTATCTCTTGGTATCATCATCATCATCAGTTGAATATTAAGTACCTCCTTGGTAATAGGCACTGTGCTAAGTGTCAGGGAGAGTTAAAAAAGGAGCAAAAATGCTCCTCAAGGACATTACAGTTTAATGGGAAGACAACATGCAAACAACTATGTAAATACTATATATGTAGAGTGTCTATGTGTGTACACATATACATTTTTATATATACATGTATGTCATGCACAATGCATTTATACATGTGCATATTAACACACATATAAATACACAAGTACACATATATGTGTGTGTATCTTATCTATCCATCTACCTATAGAAGGGCTTCTTGCAGAAGGTGGGCTTTCAGCTGGGGCTTGAAGGGATCTAAGGAAAGTGGAAAGCAGAGATAAGAAGAGAGAGAATTCTAATCCTAGGGGGTTTGGGATAGCTGATGGCCAGTAGAAAGATACAGAACTGGGAGATGGAGTACCATACACCAGGAAGAGGAGGGAAGCCATTGTCACTAGATGGTTGAGCCCATGGACAGGAGTAAAGTATAAGAAGACTGGAAAGGTAGAAATGGGATAGGTTGTAAAGGGTTTTTAAAGCTAAAGAGGATTTAATATTTGATCCTGGAGGTGATATTTAGGAGCCACTGGAGTGAATAAGCATGTAGCATGTTGAATTACTCTGGAGCCATTGAATGTTTTTTGAATAGACGTTGACATGATCAAACGTCTACACTTCTATGAAGTCTCCCTCTTCCACAGTTGGTACAGTATGGTAGAAGGATCCTTGATCTTCGATTCAGGAACACTGGCTCTGGCAGGAATCTGCTTTGTGATCTTGAAATAAATAATGATTTCCCTCTGGGACTCACTTTCTTTTCCTTTAAAATTAGACATTTGGCTATAGACATTTCTTTCCAATTTTGAGATTCTATATTCTGTGTTTCTTCACCTGACATTCTGGGTTCTAATGTCCCTTGCAACTCTGAAATCCTACGATCTATATGTTCTAAGGCCTTTTCCAATTTGGATATTTTGTATTGTATATTTTGTGTCTGGCAGTGTGTGTGTGTGTGTGTGTGTGTGAGAGAGAGAGAGAGAGAGAGAGAGAGAGAGAGAGAGAGAGAGAGAGAGAGAGAGAGAGAGAGAGAGAGAGAGAGAGAAGGGCTAGAAGGTAAAAGTTTGGCAAGTAGAGTTAGTTAATTTCTCTAGTTAGCCTCATCCTCATGTGGGCCACACCCCTTCAACCATTTCTCTCAATGCCATTAGCTGTACCTGCTTGAGGGGTGGATGGGGGCTGGAGGGATGGACTTCCACACTAGCTGGGGAAAAAAAAAATACGAAAGGGAAAAATACCTCAAACACCAGTACTAACCCACAAACAGAGCTGTTATAACTCAGGTTTAGATTCATTTCTCTATGCTTTGAGGAAGTCATAAAAACACGAATCAATAAAATATCTTTGTTTATCTTGGGCCTCTACCCTGGAAGATCTAAGTGACTGGGGCAAGAATCTCTCTCTTCCCCTCTCCCTCTCCCTCCCCCTCCCCCTCCCCTTCCTCCTCCCTCTCCTTCTCCCTCTCCCTCTCTCATATATGTGTATATATTTGATAGATATAGATAAACCATGTAGATGTAGAGATTTGTGTGTACATCTATATACGTATGTATACCATAGTACAAATCTCCTACTTTTTCCTGTATGCTTTACTATTCATCACACACACACACACACACACACACACACACTTAATCTCCCCAGGGCATATGAAACCAACCTTATAATGAACAACCATATTATTGAAGAGGAACGGTCTCTTTTTTAAAAAAATGACCAAAGAGAAAGCGAAACAAACTCTTCAGAAATAAGCATTGGGAACAGAGACTCTGCTCTCTTTTGAAAGAAGAGGAGAAATCAAAGAATAGGAGAGGAGATTTCTCCAGTCTGTTTCAGCAGACCAAACCAGTGTTTTGTCTACTCTGTCCACCTTCGGCATAGCCCGGGTTGTCCTCATCATGGTGTCTCGGCATTCTTGCCCGCTGCTCACTCGTAGTCATGGGGGCAGCAGGCGGCAGCAGCAATGGTCTGGGGCAGCTAGGCATCTTGAAACCTATTTCTCCTCCTTTCTGGCATCATTGCTTCATAAGACAATGCTTCTACCCCCTCCCTGAGGACATGGGAGGGCGTAAGTCTTCTAGAGCTCAGGAGATGGGGAACCTCTGTCCACCAGTAGACCAAGATCTCTGCTAAATGTTTAGATAATACCCTCTCTCTGACCATCTCTGTCCTATGTTCTATAGCATTTATAGTGTTTTAAGGCTTATGAAGCATTTTACATATATTATCTCATTGGATCTTCCCCATAATCCTGGGAGTTTTTTGTTAACACTATCCTTATTTCACAGCTGAGGAAACTGAGACTGAGAAAGGCTCAGTGACTTGCCAAGACGGTAAGTGTTTGAGGCAAGATCTGAACTCAGGCCTTCCTGATTGCATATCCAACACTTTATACACCTTGATAGCCAGCTGCCTGGATGTTCCTTCTAGTTCTGCCTTTCTGTGGTCTGTGTCTGAAGGTCCATTTCAGGGTTGACTCACTGTGTTCCCTGCTGTAGGGGCCCTTTCAGCTTTGGCACTCTGTGAATACCATTCTAAATCGTCTGATTGTATGAGACTCTTCTATAGTCCTCTGTAAGCTACTCCCCCTTCTCTCTGCTCTCTGAGCCTTCTTTTTTCTATGCCTAGTGACAGCTCTGGACCTAGGGCCAAGGCCTCCCCTGCTGACTGCTGACAGGGCCCTGATACATAAGTCTGGAGGCAATGTCACAGAGAAACAATTACTTTAGGCAGCCCCATCCTTGTGTTCCTGTCACCCAACTGCCTGGCAAGTTTCAATCATTCCTTGGCAGGGGTCTTGAAAGGGCCCCTTTGGAGAAAGGCACATGGTCAATCATGGGTCATGAAAGACCTGACTCCATCTCTGCATTGTGGAAACTACAATCAAGTGATGTGGCCCGATAGCCTTAGACAAAGCCTCCCTTCCCCCATTCTACAATAGACTTTCCATTGACTCTTTCATGCCAGATTCTGAGAGCAGGAAGTCATCCTTCAAGTCATAGAGGCCAGCCTACACCTGAGCAAAATCCTTCATCCCCCACCACATACTTACAGAATTGCCATCTCACCTTTATTGAGACTTCCAAAGATGGGGAACTCACTACCTAATGAGGCAGCTCATATCAGTTTTGGATAGCTATCACGGTTAGGTATTGTTTCTTTATACCAAACCAAAATCTGCTTCTCTGCATTTCCTCTGTAACTTCCCCTCATTCTGCCCTCAAGGTTCGAATAGAAAAAGTTGATTCCCTCTTTCTCAGTGCAGCCTTTCAAATACTTGAAGGCAGCAATCATGTCACTTCTTCCTTATCAAGTCCTCTCTTCTCTTTTCCAGGTTAAACATGTTGCTCCAACAACATGGTTTCCAGTCATCTCATCACCCTGGTCATCCCTCCATCTTACCAATGACCTTCCCATAATGTGACACAAGTAACTGAGTACAGCCCATATAGATTCTGAATTTTGGGGCTGTTACCTTTATTTTTATGGATACATACTTCTGCAAATGCAGCCTAAGACAACCCTATTAACATTTGGAACTGCCAAGAAACAGAGTTGACTCATCCTGAGCCTACACTTTGTAGCCTGCCCTAAACTCACACCTTTCAGGAACTCTAGCTTAACTTAAGCTATCCTATCCTATCCTATTCTACCTTATACTATTCAGTCCTATCCTATTCCTTCCCATCTCATTCCATCTTATCCTGTTCCATCCTATTCTGTTCCTTATGTTCTAGTCTACACAATTCTAATCTGTTCTATTCTACTCTTCTATTTGAAAAGCATTGATTAAGTGCCTACTACATACAAGGCATTGTGCTTGGATGTAAAGACAAAGATGAAAGAGCCCCTACCCTCATGAACATATACTTTACTAGGAGAAACAATAGGTATGAGTACAAAGTATACAAGTACCGTCAAGAGGGTGGAAAGCACTGATAACTCTGGGATCAGGAAAGACCCTCTGTAGGCAATTTACATCTGGTTATACTTTGAGGGAAGCTAGGGATTCTGCTACAAAGTGACAATTGGGGAGAAGTGTATTACAGATATAGGGAACAGTTTTGAAAAGGCAGGAGGTGGCATTCTAGGTACATAGATTTAGAACCAGAAGTGACCTTAAAGGCCACCAAGTCCAAAATCAAATGATTGATCCAGGGTCAAACAGCTGGGAAGTGTCTGAGGCAGAATTTGAACCACATCCACTCTGCCATGTGGACTCTCAGAGAGATAAGTCTAGGGCCAGTATTTCTGGACCAATTGCATTTTATTATCTAACACATCCTTCCCACTTAAGTTCAAAGTCTGGCCCATGCTATCGGGCTGAATTTTCCAAGGTGGGTTCTCCAGAACCCCACCTGATGATGATAGCAGTTTCCTGAGAAAAATTGATACCATTGATATTTTCCTAAAAAAATTAAATGGGAAATCATGTCTCAATGACCAAGGATTCCATTGGTGTGGAAGTTTCCTCCTCTTTGCAGATGACAATCACTCCACATCTTAGCAGATCAGTCTGAATCCTGCCCCACCTTACTAGATGAAAGATCTTAGGCAGGTCACTTAATCTCCTTTGGTCAGTTTCTTTTTCCATAAGATGGAGACAATAACAGCTCCTACCTAAGAAGTTATTGTAAGGATTGAATGAGATAATATTTGCAAATAGTAAAGTTATTTTACTATTACATAGTAAATAATAGTACATGTTAGGTACTATTATTATCTCCACCACCACCACCACTACTACTACCATCATCTTCCTTTCCCAGGCTAAACATTCTCAGTTTCTGCAAGGGATCCTCAAATTACTTGGATTCTAAATGGACAGAAATAGAAAGAGAAGAAAGAGAGACATTTCAAGAGAAAGAGGAAAGGAAAAGAAATTCAGGGAAATTATTGAACACACACATTTATGTATGTATATGTATATGTAATACATATAATATATGTACATTTATGATGGAGTTGTATTAACTCCACCATCTCTATGCCTCAGAAAGAAGGAATATATGTATGTATGTATACACACATATACATATACGTAATACATATGTATCTATATATATGAATGAATGAATATGAATATACTTATCATCAGGTACCATATAGAGTAGCAGTTATCATACACTGGAAATGTCCAATAAGACAAAAGGAGATTTGAACTCAGTTGTCTATACACAAATACATAAATTAAAGTTAAGAAACAAAGTGAGCTACAGATCTTAATGCAAGGAAGAAAATTAGACGTTAGAGTTATGGCAAAGACACAGTACAGTGTGACTCATGATTAGAATCATGACAATGGAAAGACCCGTCTGACTCAAAAGAAACAGGTTAGATATATGGTAAAATGTAAACACATTGTATAAGAAGAAGATATACTCCTAAAAGGAAATCTAGAAATGGAGGGGGAAAGTATGGTAAAGAATGCTCAGGTAAAAAACTACAAAAAAGAAGGGATATTATGGGTGGAATATACTATAGATAACCTATACAGAAGGAGGAAATGAATGATGATTTCCAGAAAGAGATCAGAAATGTGGTAAGAATACAAATAGTAGTAATGGAGAGCATCAATTATGTGGACTTTTTGTAGAATTTTCTTTGTACAGTTGAAAAGTTGAAAAATTCCTGACTTACCTTAGTGACAGAGTCATTCTTTAAAAGGTGGTGGGAATGGGGGAGGGAAACATCTATTCTGGATTTGATTCTGACCAATATAGAAGAACTGGTTTCTAAAGTAAAATAATGGGAATTTTGAAGTAAATACTGCTCCACCATGATAGAGGAGGACAAAGGCAGGCAAAGTCTGACACACACCATAGATTTTGGGAAAGTAGATTTAAAAGTATTAAGATGGCAAGAGTGTACCAGTGGGACTGGGTCTGTGATTGGATAGAGTCAATTCAACAACACTTATTAATCACTCATTATGTGTCAGGCACTGTGCTAAAGACTGGGGATACAAACAAGCAAAAACAGTCCCTACCCTCAAGGAGCCCTTCAGAGATATTTTGACAGATTATTATCATATTGCATTGGTTCTGAGGTCCTACTTTATTATGCGTAAGACAGTTTGGAGAGTCCAGATGTAACCCTACAGGATTAAAAATGGAGAGATGATGACCTGATTTCCAAACATAAGGTAGAAGACTCAGTGCAGATTAATACTGTTTTCGGACATGACCAATGCAGGAATTTGTTTTGCTCATCTATATATGTTTTTGACAGGGGCTTGGTTCATCTTTCCTTCTCAATGAGGGGTGGGCAGGTGGGAGGAAGAAAAAGTAGATTTTCATTAATCAAAAAAAGGAAAAACAATAAGTAAAAGAAATTTCCTAAATGAAATGAGAGAGAAAGTAGATTTTTTCCAACTGCAGGTCAAGGAATTCTACTTGGACTCCTAGGAAAATTCAAGAGCATATTATGAGAGGCAATGATCCTCAGTGGATATGGAGCTAGCCTTAAATTCAGAAGATCTTGATTCAAGTCCCAACTCTGGGGAACCGATATATTGGTTCTCTGCACCTAGGCAAATCACTTAGGGCTCTAGGCAACTATTAAGGCTCTAAGTTTCAGACAAAATACCAATCTGCATTGGTCACTTCCTCACCTAGAAGTTCCTTACACCAATAAAATCACTAATCCAGTTTCTATCCTATTATTAAAGGGATAGTTTATGAACACTTTGAAATAGTGGCAATAATCACTAAAAAATTCCCTGGTTTCATCAAGGATAGATCATCCACTATAAGAAATACTTGCTAGAATAATAAGATGAAAGAGAAGTTAAATGTATAAACATCGACAAAGAGAAGATGAAATTATCCCTATTTGTATATAGTTTATTTGAAGAACTCCAAAGAATCAGCAAAGAAGCTAATTGTGATGATTAATAGCCACAATAAAGTAGCAGGAACCAAAACAAATCCACAAAAAAATAAGCATTTTTCTACAGTACTAACAAAAAGTAAGAAGGAATAATAAAGGGCTTCTATTCACAGTATTCATAAAATAAAATATCTGCACATTAACCTATCAAGGCACACTCAGAACATGTAAATACAGCTATCAATTGCTCTTTATAGGAATAAATATGGACAGATAACTGGAGTGACAGGCACTGTTCATGGTTGGGGTGCACCAATAGAATAAAAATGATGATGCTGCCTAAATTATTTTACAGATTTGTTATGATAATAATAAAGCTTTTATTAAGGTGTTGCCTTATAGAACTAGACATAATGATAACAGAATTAATGGGATAGAACAAAAGATCTAAAGTCACAAGGGAAATAGCAAAAAAAGAAAGAAAAGATTGGGGAGATCTCAAGCTACATTATAAGGTAGTAATATCCAAAAGTATACTTTACTGTCACAAATATAAATTGTGGAACTAATCTAAGAAGCAAAATTCAGAAGAAATCAAACCTAGCAGTTCTTGGTATGATAAACCCAAGATATTAATTCTACTAAGGTAAGGGGCTCTAGTGGACAAGAACTTCTGGGAAAACTGGAAAGCAATCAGGGAAAAAAATAAGTCTAGATCAGCATCCTCTACCATATTCTATAATAACCTACAAATAGATATGCAACCTAAACATAAAAGGTCATATCACAGAAAAAGTAGAGGTGAGTGGTAGAGAATAGAATCTTTCACAAACAAAGAATAGATGAATCACAAAATACAAAGTAATATAATTGTGATTGTACTCTAATACTAAAATAGATCTATGATCTCATAGATATGAGTAATTCCCATAAAGATGGAGATGACAATCTGTCCACTCTTATCCATTCAACAGAATTTATCATATCATAATTTGACACTGGGAGACCATTCAATGGGCTTAGGGCTTTCCTCACATTCTATTGACAAAATGCAGATGCCAGTAGAACGTGTAGGGTATGTATCACTTGTCCTTCACTCTTGTTATATGACTGGCCCATCTTTCTCCCATTTAATCATATCTTTAAATGATTTTTCTTGTATAATTCCTCACTATGGTGTGTTTTTATTCACTAAATCCTGGCAGGTAATCTTCAATTTCAGTTCTCCAGAGCCTATAATATTCCATACCTCAAAATGATACATCACCAGAACAACAGTGGTCCTAAAATGATGAGTCTTTGTTTCAGGGAGGAACTTAGATTCATTAACAGAATTTTGTAATTTCCCAAAGGCAATCCAGCCTACTTGCTTTTTCCCATCCAATTCAGGATTCAAAAGCTTTTGCATGATGAATACTGATGCAACCAGGATAAGAAAAAATCCAGTGGGGGGGGCGGGAATCTTTAAATCACTTTTCTATGACAAAAGACTGATGCTCAACATATATGGAGAACTGACAAAAAATTGCAACACGAATACCCAATTTTTTCTAATAAATAAGAATTTAAGGATAAGGATAAGCCATTTTCAAAAGAAGAAATATGAATGATCAATGACTATGGCAAAATGCTCTAAATCACTAATAACGAGACAAGTAAAAATTAAAACATCTCTGAGGACAAGTCACTAAACTGTTCATATCTTTTAACCCAGTCAGTCGTTCAACTCCTAGGCATCCAAGGAAATTTAAGAAAAGAAGGAAAGGTTCAATTGATTCAGAAATAATCATAGCCATACATGTTGTGATACTAAGGCAAGTTTCCCAAAAATCACAAACAAAAGAGGTGTCTATCAATTGGAGAATACCTGTACAAATTGTTGTGATGGAATATCTATATACTGTAAGAAATAAATGTGGGAAATTGAGAAACATAGGAAGACTTGTACAAACTGATGCAAAGCATGGAAAGTGGAATTAAAAAAACAGAATAATCTAAACAATAATTACCATAATATGGCCAAACACAACTGTTGATATTTTTCCAGATCCATCCCAATCACCATCCTCTGCATGAAGCCTTTCCTGGTTTTTCTAGTTGCTGGAGTTTCTTCATACCCCACCATTACAAGATTACTTTATATTTTTTATATGCCTTTGTACATGCCCATCTATGTTGATGTTCCCACTACGATGGGAACAGTCTGGAGCAGGGACTATTTGTCTTTGTACCCTCAGCACAATGTTGAACATGCAGCAGGAACTCACTTTTTGGAATGCATGGTTGTTTCTAGAGCAGCCAAACTCAAACCAGTTACAATAACCAGTCTTAGTTTCAGAGGACAGATTCTGAAACCCACTTCTTTCCTGTGTGTAGAGAGGTGGAGGATCACAGAAGGTTGTATATATTCTCAGATTTGAATGAGATCTCTACTGGTTGGTTTTGCTTAATTGTTTTACTTGTTGCATAAGAAGGTTTGATTGGGGAGCAAACATTAATTATTAAAAAGCAAAAGGTATCAATGTAATTTTTTAAAAAATTAAAGTTAGGTTATCTCATATTAGCTTTATTTTCTTTTTTGAGGAGTTCAGTCTATAATCAGATTGGGGGAATGGCATGAATAAGGGTTATGTATTTGACAGTCTCCCATAATGTCCTTGTGGTCAAGACAGCAATGAATTAGAAGCTAGGAAAGTTAGGCTGATTCCAGGACCAGTTGTATACCTAGACCCAAAGAGTGATGATCACAGAATAGAGGTCAACCTAGAGGGAGGTTACTATCAAGTGGCCCAAAGATCTTTCCTTTCTTCTCCTCAAGTCACTAGGTATTAAATAACCACACTTCTAGGTTTGTATGGAGTTGGGGGAGAGGAGATACACATTTTAGATAAAACACTTTCCTGACCATCATGGAGTTTATGATCTAATGGGATAAGCTAATTGTTATAAATGACAAAGACCTTAGAAAAAGGCAAAATAAAGTGCTATGGGAAATCTGAATAGGAAGATCATTACTGTCCCAACAAAAATTGGGAAAGGCTTCCCGGAGGAGGTAACATTTGAGTTAGATGTTAAAGAATATGCATATTTCAACAGGGAAAGGGGGAGGGGATGGGAAGGTATTCTGGAAAAAAGGAATATTATGAGACAACCATGGAGGTGGGAAAGAGACACATCTAGGAGAAAGGAAGCAGCAATCCAGTTGCACTAGAATACCTTGAGAACCTAGAGATCAATGCTCTGAACTTAGGCTGGAAATACTGATACTTAGCCTGACATCTTCACTTTATAGTTGAGGAAACTAAGGCCCAAGGAGATCATTATCACTTCATATAAGCACTGAGAATCCTCATTCCAACTCCTACTCATACAGATGAGTCTTGAATCCTAGAGCAAAGTTACATCATCCCCCATGGTTCTAGGGATACCCCTAGCGGGAAGGGTGGGTGGGAAGGTGATTCTCTAAGGACATTGTCTTGATTCCACATCAGTGTACTTGTTACTTATTTATTATATTTATATATTATATAATTTTATTTATATTAATTATTGTAATTATGTTATAATTATGAGATTATAAAATGAGAGTTTTAGAAAGGTGGACAGTTGGTATAAAGTATCCCCTCAAAAGTCTGTGACACACTTTCCCACAATTACATAGAGAGTCCAGGGAAAAGTGGGCTCAAACTTTTTAAAAAAAATTGTATGACAAATATGTAGCTTCTCATTAATGAAAGTTAAAATCTGGTCTCAGGCACTTACTAGCTCTGTGCCCTTGGGCAAGTCTCTTAGTTTCTATCTGCTCAGTTTCCTCAACTGTGAAAATTAAGATAATATAGCCAGATGTGAGATGATATTTGCAAAGCATTTAGCACAGTGCCAAGCACATAGTATGCATTTCACAAATACTTGTTCTTTCCTCTTTCCCTTTGATTCAAAAGCCACTTTACAATAAATAATTATATTGCCCCTGGAAGTTCTGTATGGCACTGGATTTAAGAAGGTCTTGGATTTAGAACTAGAAACACAAGAGAATTTAAGCTTGACTCAATTGGCCATAGAGAACCTCAGAAGGAGTGACATTATCAAACTGACCTGGAAAAGCTGTATTGACCCCGATGTGGGGTAGAAGAAATTGGAATGGTGAGGTACTGGGGAGTCTAAAGGGAGGAGGAGCTTTAGAATGGTACAGACCACTGGTAGTAAGGACCCAGACTAGCATGGTGTCTGTAGGAATAAAAATGAGAGGCTAGTTGGGAGAGATGTTACAGAAATCGAAAGAGAAAGACATTGTAACTGACTTGGAATGTAAGCTACCTGAGGGCAGAATTGTTTTGGAGTTTTTCTTTGTATTTGAAGGGCTCAGCATAGTACCTAGCACTTAGCAATCCCTGAATAAAGGCTTGTTGGTTAATGATTAAGAGGAAGAGGTTAATGAAAAGTGAAAGAGAAGGTCAAGCATTCAGTATAGGAGATAATGTGAATGATGGTACTGCAAAGAAAAGCAGGGAGGCCAGAAAGAAAAACATTTTAGGGTGAAAGACTAAGAGTTTGTTCTGAGAAGCATTGAGTCAAAGCATCAGTGAAGGTTTCTAGTGGAGACACTCCAAAGGCTGTCAGAAATACAAGTCTGATGCTCAGAAGGAATTTCAGGTCTAAAGGTAGAGATGTCCCCCATCCCTGAAATGTTCTGTTCCTTAAAGTCCCAGCTGAAATTGCATCTTCTACAGGAAGCCTTTCCCAAGCCCCTTAATTCAGGTGCCTTTCCCTCTCCTAATTATTTTCTGTTTATCCTGTACATAGCTTGTATGCACCGATTTGTTTGTTGTCTCCACTGTTAGATTATCAGGGAAGAGATTTTCTTCTGCCTCCTTTCTCATCCACAGCACTTACAGTGGGTGATTTTTGTGGTTCAGTTAGGGCTGGCTCTTCATGATCCTATGAACCATCACATGCCAGACTCTTCTATCCTCCTCTATCTTCTGAAGTCTGTCAAAGTTCATATTGTTGCTTCCATGATACTTTCTATCCATCTCATTCTCTGCTGTCTCCTCTTTTTGCCTTCAGTCTTTTCCAACATCGGGGTCTTTTCCAATGAGTCTTATCTTCTCAATATTTGCTCTTCCAATGAATAGTCTGGATTACTTTCTTTATATACTGACTGATTTAATATCCTTACTGTCCAAGGGACTCTCAAAAGTCTTCTCTAACACCACAATTCAAAAGTGTCAGTTCTGTGGTGCTCAGTTTTTCCTACATTACTACAGGAACAACGATAGCTTTGACTATATGAACCTTTGTTAGCAAGGTGATGTCTCTGCTTTTTAGTATACAGTCCAGATGTGCCATAGCTTTCCTTCCAATGAGCCAAGTATCTTTTAATTTCATGACTACAGTCACCATCTGAAGTGATTTTTGAGACCTAGAATATAAAATCTCATACTGCTTCCATTTCTTCTTCCTCTATTTGCCAGAAAGTAATGGGACCAGTTGCCATGAGCTTAATATTTTAAATATAAGTTTCAAGCCATCTTTTACACTTTCCTCTTTCACCCTCATATTCTTAATTCTTTACTTTCTGCCATCAGAGTGATATCCTCTGCATAGCTGAGATTGCTGACACTTCTCTGATCAACATTAATTCTGGATTGTAATTCATCCAGCCTGGCATTTCACATGATATATGCTACATATAAGTCAGATAAAAAAGGCAACAATATATGTCTTTGCTGTACTCCTTCCCAATGCTTAACCAATTCGTTGTTCCATATTCAGTTTTAACTGTTGCTTCTTGACTTTCATACAGGTTTATCAGGGTAAAAATAAAATGGTTTGGCACTCCCATTTCTTTGAGGACTTGCCACATTTTGTTGTGATGCACTCAGTGAAAGGTTTCAGTGTAATTAATGGAAGCAGAAGTAGATGGTTTTTTTTTCTGGAACTCCCTTGCTTTCTCCATAATCCAGTGAATGCTGGCAATTTGGTCTTTGGTTCCTCTGCCTCTTTGAAGACCAGCCTGCACTCCTGGTAATTCTTTGTCCACATAGTGCTGAAGCCTAGTTTGCAGAATCTTAAGCACAATCTGGCTGGCATGCGAAACAAACGCAATGATTCAGTAATTCAAACACTCTTTGGCATTGCCCTTCTTTAGGATTGGGATTTAAACTGATCTTTTCCAACCCAGTGGCCACTGTTGAGTTTTCCAAATTTGCTGGCATATTGAGAGCAGTACTTTAATAGCATTACCTTTTAGGATTTTAAATAATAGTAGGTAATTAACAAATATTCATTAAGATGTAAGAGTCATATGCATAGAGATTGTAGTTGAAGCTGTGGGAGTGAAAACAACGAACAGAGAGAGTGTAAAGAAAGAAGAGCAGAGGACCAGGAGCAGAGAGAAAGAGAATACTCAGCATAGAGGGTCTGGGAGAGGATGGAGAGCCATTAAAAGAGCCCCAAAAGCAAAGATGAGAGAACTAGAACAGTGAGGTACCTCTAGAGCTGAATAAGGTGAGGGCATTCAGCAGGGAAGGCTGCTGACAGTATCTAATGCCACTGAGAGGTCAAGAGGATGGAGACTGGGAAATGTCATTGGATTTGGTGATTAGGAGGTAACCAGTGACCTCCGCGAGAGCCATTTCAGAGGAGTAGTCAAAGTGGAAGCCAATAGCTTCTGTGGACTTGAGGAGAGAATGAGGGGTATGAGAGCAGAGGCATGACAGGTGGGAGGCAGAATTTAAAGAGTATGTTAGATGTCCTCAATTTCCTCAGAGCAATAGACAACTAAATCATCTGCTCTAACTGTGGAGGTGTGGGGTCCAGTGAGGGGAAGGGGTCTTGAAGAGAAAGGAGAATCCTTGGAACAGCTGCTATGCGGGATGAGTTAGGAATTTGTAAGAGCAGAACAGAATGATTGTGAAGTAGGACTCAGGGTCTCCCTAAGGCATTTTCCTCAATAACTTGGATGAAGGCATAGATGGCAGGCTCATCAAATTTGTGGATGACACAAAATTGGGAGGGATAGTGAACACACTGGCTGACAAAATTAGGAACCAAAGAGATGCCAGCAGGCTAGAAGGATGGGTTGAAAGTTGTAAGATAAAAGCTGTGGAGGTCCAACACTTTAGTTCAAAAAATAACATTTTCAAGCACAGGGTAGGGAAGATGTGGCTTACACAGCTGTTCCTGTGAAAAAGACCTTGGGGGAGTTAGTGGACAGCAAGCTCAATGAGTCAACAGTGTGATGTGGAAGGCAAAAATACTAACACAATCTTAGGTTGCATTAATAGAAGTGCAAGGTCCAGAATCAGAGAAGAGCTACTCAGTGTTGTCTGCACTGATCAGATCCTGTCTGGCATCAGTTCTGGGTGCCACATTTTAGGCAAACCTGTGAACATTCAGAAGAGGCTGAAGAGGATGGGGAGCAAATTGAAAAGCATGCCACACAGGGAGCAGTTGCAGGAAGTCACCATATATGTTCCATCTGGAGAAGACTGGAGTGGGAATGGCAGCATGCCTGAAGAATCTACTGGGGCATCAGGTAGGAGAGGACATAACCATAATGGGTGGAAATGGAAAGTATATATACATACACATATACATACATATGTGTATACATATATACACAATATATATTTTAATATATAAAGTATATACATATCTATATGTGTGTGCATATATATACATACATATATATTATACACATATATATGTGTGAGAGTAGTAGCTACCCTCAGGTGGTTCAGTGGATAGAGTGCCAGGCATGAAGTCCAGAAGACTCCTCTCCCTCAGTTCCAATCTTGCCTCAGACACTTACTATTTGCCCCTGACCCTGGGCAAACCACATAACCCTGTTTGTCTCAGTTTCCTCTTCTGTAAAATGAGCTGGAGAAGGAATGGCAAACCACTCTAGTCTCTTTGCCAAGAAAAACTCAAATGGGGTCATGAAGAGTCAAACATGATTGAAAAATAACTGAATACACATGATATATATGTATATGTATATGTATCCTGTCTATATCTTATTTGCTTCTCCCATTAAACTGTGAGTTCCTTGAAGGCAAGGATTCTCTTTTGCCTTTTTTTGTATCCCTAGCACTTAGCACAGTGCCTGGTGCACACTAAGTGATTAATAAGTGTTTGTTGGCTGACCCCCAATAATGAGAGTTCTCCCAAAGTAGAAAGGGTTGCCTCAAGAAGAAGTGAGTTCCTCAGCACCAGCAGAGGATAGATGGAAACTTGTCTGACATAGTGTAGAAAAGATTCCTGGATAGAAATAGGTTAGCTTATTTTTTAATCCTTGGGAGCCCCTTCTACCTATGAAATTTTGTGGTACCAAGATTAGATGTCCTCTATGGTCTTTAGTTTATGCAAGGTCCTGCATTAGCTACAAAGAAGTACCTGAAAAGATCATTAATACCAGAAAGCCACATTCTGACTCATTCTCAGAGACAGTTCTCCTGGCCAAATCAATACTGAGGTCTTGGATCCAGCCTCAGAGTCCTGTGAATTTGGGTTTCACAAGGTGCCAATCCCTTCACTCAGCTACATGCTTCCACTTACAGTGGGACTCTAGGTAGGCATGGTAGGTTTGTTCATTCACTAATTCAATAAACAGCTATTAATCACCTGTTATGATCCATTCTAAGAAGGGGATGCAATGACAAGAATTAAACAACCCCTGTCCTTTCCCTCAAGAAACTCATATCATACTGGAATGGAGTGAGGAACCTGAAGCCTCGAGGCACATGAATCCAAACTCCACAGAACAAATCCCCTTAATAAAAGGATTTGTTCTGTAACACTTTGACTCAGTCAAAAGGCGGCACCCAAGGACCCAGAAGGCTACACATGATTTTGAAGCCACAAGTTTCTTACCCTTGTACTAGAGTATCTAGCCTTGAAAGCCAGGTTCCCACAAATTCACCTTTGCTCGGTTTTTGACAGCTCTTTGTGCCATTCTGAGCAAATCATTTAATTTTTCTGAGTCTTGGCTTTCCTAACCATAGAAAGAAACAACAAGAATCAGCATAGAGGAGTTCTGGGATTCTTAACCTGAGAGCTCATTTTTGAAAAGTATTTTGATAAATGGATGTCAATATAATTAGTTTCTTTTGTAATATTATCTATTTTATTTTATGCATTTAAAAACATGAGTCTGAAAAGGGGTCCATAAGTTTCACCAGACAGCTCAAAGGGCCCATGAGATACAAAATGTTAAGAACGCTTAATATAATAGATAGACTTGGGGCCAGGAGGACCTATTTGTAAACAGCTTCAGACACCAACTGTGCGACTCTGGGCAAGTTGTTTACCCTCTTTGGATTTCAGATGTCTCTTTGCAAAAATGACAAGGTAGGACTTGAAGCCCTCTAAGATTCCTCCCAACTCTAAGTCAGTGAAGAACATCTTCACTGCAAGATTTCTGAAGACCTAAAAGAAAATTTTATATGCATTTCTCATTCTCTCTCTGGCCCTCCCCAATATCTATCTTTTTTCCTTTTTTCTACCCACACAACCAGCATTTTAGTTCAAGTACTCATCACCTCCTGGCTGAACCATCACAACAGCCCCTTAATCCATCTCCCTGTTCTGTCTTTCCCCATTTCAATCCATCCTTCATAGAATGATTTTCCTTAAGTTCGGATCTGATCATGCCATTCTTCTCCTCAGTAAACTTCTGAGGATTTCTATTGCTTCTAAGATAAAATATAAGCTGCTCTGTTTGGCATTTAAGGCATCATCACAACCTGGCCCCTTTTTCCCATTCCAGATTTATTGCACTTTCCTCCCCTTCACCACTCAATGACTGGTCTTCTCACTGCTTCTCATACCCGACACTCTGCCTCCCTTTGCACAAGCTAGCTCCTCTCTATGCCTAGAATTTTGTTCTCTCCTTCTCTCTGCTTCTTAGATTCCCTAGTTTTTTTCTAAACTGCACTTGAGCAACACGTCCTTCATGAGGCATTTTCTGATTCCTTCAGTTACTTGTCCTAGCTCAGTATTAATTTGTATTTATTTTGTATTTATTTTCTATGAACATACATCAATCAACCTGTATCATTCATGGTACCTACTATATGCCATGCATTGGGATAATCCCTGGAGATATTAAAAAAGAAGCAAAAACACTGTCTGGCCTCAAAGAGCTTCCATTCTAATGAGGGAGACCACATGTACATAATTAAGTATATGGAAGATTCAGAATAAATGAAGACAGTTTTAGATGGGAAGGCTCAAAGTTCTTGAGCCTGAGTTGAGTATGTGTTTCCCTTAATAGAATGAAAAGTCTCTAAGGGCAGGATTTGTTTCATTTTTATCTTTGTACATCTGGTACTAGGTACTTAGTAGGTACTTCACAAATTCTGCTGGTTTATCAATTGATTCTGGTGGAGTATTTCTGTGTTAAGAGTATAGTAGGAAAGGAAAGGAGTAGGGAAGCTCCTGATTTGTGTTCAGGTCCCAGCTTTGCCAATAGATAGGTGGTCTCAAGTAAATCAATCTGTCTGAGTGGGCCCTCATTCTCCCTACCTTGAAAATTTATATATAAAATTACATGATTCCTAGGGCCCCCTGCTACACCAATCATCTATGATTCTTTATCTTTATGCTTCCAGACAAGACATCTCAATATGTCCAGGGCAGAGGGAATTCCCAAGGACCTTGACCACCACCACCACCCTCCCTGTTCCAACACCTACAGGAACCTCCAAGGTGATTGGTCTGACTTGGAGACCTGCAAAGAAGCTCTCCCTCCATATCTGGTGTGTGAGTGTGTGTGTGTGTGTGAGATACACAACTATAAATATACACATACTTTTCCCCCAAACAATAACTGATAAACAGATGACTCTGCTATATTAAAATTTTCCAGCATTTTGGCTACGAGCTGCTTCCGGCGGTAAAAGTTAGCTATTTTATAGCCGAGAGAAGACATCAGCCGTAACATGCTAAAATTATAACCTAGCAGAGTCATCTGTTTAAATACCCTGGAAACTGGGCGCCTAATGCTTTCTGCTGTTTCTCTCTCTCTCTCTCTCTCTCTCTCTCTCTCTCTCTCTCTCTCTCTCTCTCTCTCTCTCTCTCTCTCTCTCTCTCTCTCTCCCTCCCTCCCTCCCTCCCTCCCTCCCTCCCTCCTTCTCTCTGGTTGCCACACTCTGTAACCATAGTCTGTCACTGGGTGATGGGAATGATCCAGCCCTGGCACTGTGACCTCCTGGATCAAAGAGTCATAGATTTAGTTCTGGAAGGGTCCTCAGAGATCATGTAGGCCAAACATGTCATTTTATAAATAAGGAAACAGGAACAGAGCGATAAAAGTCATAGAAGGGGCAAGTGACAGATCTGGAATTCTAATCTGTGTTTTCTCACTTCAAATGATAACAGTTAACATTTCTATAGATTTTAAGGTTTTCAAAGTGCTTTATAAATGTTATTTCATTTGATTCTCACAATAATTATAACTGTGAGGAAGGTGCAATTTTATCCCCATTTTACAGATGTGAGAATTGATACTAGTTAAGCTATAGAACTAATATTGGAGACAAGATTCAAACTCTGATCTTCCTGACTCCAAGTCCAACACACTATTCCCTAAGTCTCCAAGCTGCTGGTGCTCTATCCATGGTGCTACTCTGCTTCCCATTTCCTGAGGAGTATTCTGGGCCACCAAGTCCTCTGTTTCCTTTACTAATTTCTAATACTTTTCTTGTCACAGAGGAAACTCAGGCCAAAGTCTTGAGTCTTCTGACTGTCCTGACCCCCAGTTCTGCTTGGTGCCCTGGTCATCTGCATTTGATCCCTAATTACCTTTCATCCTCTTGCCACTAAACCAAATTTAGACACAGCAATTAAACATTCACCCTTCTTCGATTCCCACACACTTCAGACCACAAGAGTGCATTTTCTAGGGTTTCTCCACAAGATAAAAGAGAACACATATATTCTGAAATGATATACCAGGAAGAAGGTCACTAGAAGTGCATCTAAGAGAAAACTGCTCCATCCTATGCTGGACAGGAACTGAACTTGCTGACCTAGTCTTTCCTCAAAGCTCTTTGAAGGCAACTCAGACTGCTTGGTCTTCACTAGACTGGTCATTCACTTCTTCACTATGGACCTTAGTCTGTCAGTCAATCAATGAATATTATGAAGTGCCAGGAACTATGCTAAGCATTGGGGAAACAAAGAAAGGCAAAACATAGTCCCTGTCCTTGAGGACCTCACAATCTAATGTATAAACAATTATGTACAACAGAAGTGGGGAACCTGCAAACTTGAGGCCTCATATGGCCCTCTAGGTCTTCAGGTGAGGCCCTTTGACTGAATCCAAACTTCACAGAACAAATTCCCTCAATAAAAGTATTTGTTTGTACAACTTGGACTCAGTCAAAGGCCCACATTTGTGGACCTAGAGGGCCTCATGTAGCCTTGAGGCCATGGTTTCCCACCTCTAACGTACAAAAAGGCTACATATGAAACAAACTGGAAATAATCAATAAAGGGAAAACACAAGAATTAAAGGGCATTGGGAAAGACTGAAGGAAGCTAGAAAAGCCCAAAAGCAGAGATAAGAAAAGAGAACATTCATTTACGAAGAATAGTCAATGAAAGTGCTCAGAATCAAGAAATAGAATATTTTGTTCAAGGGAAAGCAAAGAAGCCTAGTCATCGGATTGAACATTATATGGGGAATTATGTATAAGGGGTAAGGAAAGCAAAGAAGGAAGGAGAGGGAGGGGATAGGTTATGAAGAGCTTTGAACTGAAAACAGAGAATTTTATATTTGATCCTGGAGCTAGTAGGGAGCCCCTGGAGTATAGTGAGTAGGGGAAGTACTTATCACCCTTACTCAGACTTGTGCTTTAGGACAAAGCTGTGTGATAACAGAGTGGAGTATAGACTGTAGTGGGAAGAGACATAATACGCAGACCAACTAGAAGGCTATGGCAATAGCCCAGGTGAGAGGAGATAAGGTGCTCCAACCAGGGTGGTGGCAGTATCAGAAGAGAAAAAGGGGCACATTTGAGAGATGTTACAAAGGTAAAACTGACAGGCCTTGGCAGCACAATGAATGTGGGGGAAGACAGAGAGTGAAGATATCTAGGTTGCAAGCCTGGGGGGCTGGGAGGAAGATGGTACCTCAGTTTCTCTATGCATAAAGCAAGGAGGTTGTTGTCAATGATGATGATGATAAATAACTGACATTCACATAATACTTCACAGTTTGCCAAAAATTTTACCCTCATTATTGCCTTCGAGTCTCACAACAACCTGTAAAGAAAGCATTTTGTTGAGGTACTAGACTTTTTATTTCATGAGTAGAGGAAGGAGTCAACCTACACTCTCAAAGAGTTCCTTGGGGCACTGAGAGGTGAAATGACTTGCCCGATAACCTACCCCATAATAATAGCTAACATTTTGATAATGCCTTAAGGATTACAAAGTATTTGACAAATGTGAACTCATTTGATCCTCAAAGCAACCCTATTATTATCCTCATTTTATAGATGAGAAATGGAAGCAAACAAAGGTTAACTGAATTGCTAAAGTCACATGACCGATAAGTATCTGAGGTACAATTTGAACTCAGTTACTCCTGACTCTGGGTCCAGAGCAGTTCTCTGAGGCTTCCTGGCAATCTGCTCCACCATCCTGCCTCTCTTGAAAAAAAAAACTACTCATAATGACTTTTATTTATAATAGTAGAAACAAATGGAAACAGTCTATATTTCTAATGTTTGAAGAATGACTAAATAAAGTGTGGTTTATGAAAGTAATTTTTTTATTGAATGTATCATTTCATTAGTATGGGGACTCCCAATGAGGGGCTTTTTCTACCACTGCAGATATACGACTTCTCTGGGATTTACCCTCTTAGAATACTTGCCTGGGGCACTGGGTTCAGTGATTGCCCAGGGTCACACAGCTAGTATTTGTCAGAGGCAAGACTGGAAGCCAAGTCTTCCTGACTTCCAGGCTCACTATCTAATCAGTTGGGTAGGAATGATATTCAAATGAATGCCATCATTGCTTCTAGGCATGGCAAGCAACTGCCCTAAGACTCCCTGTAACTTTTGGAACCAAAAGGCCTCTTCTGTGCATTGTCTTTTCATGTTAAGCTGTAACTCTCTATGCTTTTGAATTTTATATCTCTAGGCTTAGCACCATGTTTGGCACATAGTAAAAGCTTTTCTGTTTATTCATTCATTCTATTCACTCTTCTATATTATGTTACCTTGACTTTACTAAGGAGAAAAGTGAGGCTCGGAGAGATTAAACTATTGACCTGAGATCATAAAATCCCCTGACATGGGGTCCAAACCCTGGTCTTCCTAATGCCAAGCCAGTGATAGCCACTACACAACACTACATTTTTATATGACCATTAAGGATTCTTTTTCACTCAAAAAACTCAAGATTCTTTGGGATGCACCAGTGTCTTTATCCCCTCCATTCCCTGACTCAGAGTACAGTGGGCATCTCCAATTTAATAGCAAATTGGATTCACCCAAAGGGGGATGCTCTGGTTCCTACTCATTTGTCAATACTATAATTGCAGGCTCATCCTCAACCAATAAAGAAAATCCCATGAGCACTAAGCACATGGGGGTTTTGGGGTATTCAAATCATATTCCTACCTTATCACTGCCTATTACTTTTCACCTCCTTCCGACTACAGGAAGATGAGAAATTAAAACTTCTATAGTGTTCTCATCAGTTAAGAAATAAATACAAGACTCCTCAGTCAGGACAGAGAAAAATCAGAGCACCATAGGCTGGTAACCTAAAGGAAGACTTGGGTAACTGTCATCAAGGCATGTAGAAGTCACATAGGCCAACCACCACATTTTACAGAGGAGGAGTATACTGAGACTCAGAGGGATGAGATCACTGGGCCAAAACCACACAGCTAGTTTCATATTTCCCTTGGCACTATGACCACAGATCATGCAGAAAATCAATAAATTGTTGGCTATTTTTTCTAGACACTGTGTTCAGCTATTCTGTGGGTTATATGACCCCTGCCCACAAGGAGCTTATTAGCAGCTCCACATCCATCCATTCATCTATCCATAATCCATCTCTCCATCAGCATGTATTAAATGCCCACTATGTGCCACATAACATGATAGGTTATGAGAATGTAAAGATAAAAATATAATAATCCTTGCCCTCCAGGAACCTATATTCTGTTGGGGAATACAATATAGACACAAAAAAGCATATCCAAAATACATGAAAATAAAGACAATGTTGTAGGTTGTTTTTTTTGCAGGGAAGGAAGACATGACAAGACAGGGAATTCACAATTCCAGCAGTGATATTAAGCTTCAAAGATGGATACATATGGCAAGGTCTGGTCAAGCTCAGAAAAGAACAGGTGTCTTTGGGCTGCATGGCCAAGAAAAAACTTCCTGGTTGAGCTGGGCCTTGAATATAGATAGAATTTTGGCAGCTAGAAAGGAAGAGGGAAAGATGTAGAAGAGGGGAGCATGGCCTTGGAAAAAGTTTGGTGGCAGGAAAACATAAAGTATATTCAAGTGCCTGTCATGGGCATGGCAGTTTGGTAGGCAGCCAACATGAAGACCATCCAAAAAGGATCCTTGACCTCAAGGGGCTTATATCTTACTGGACAGGTTGAAATATGAAAAACAGATGAATAAATATATTTAGTACATACAAAACATCAAGGCTGAGTAAGTATTCTTGTCTGGGGTTACTGGGAAAGGTATGAGCCTAGGAAGTGACTTCTCAGATGTGTTGTGAATGTAACAAAGGATTCTAAAAGCCAGAGGTGAGGAGAAAGCACCTTCTCAGCAATTCAATCATCATCTCACTGTAAATGATTTTCATGTCTTTTTGTCCAACCTAGACTCTCTCCTGACCTCTAGATTCATGTCCTTAACTTCCTATTAGACATCCTGAAATAAAGTTCCCATAGACATCTTAAACTCAGCATCTCCAAAAGTGAACTCATTCTCTTAACCCCCAAACCATCCCATCTTCCTAACTTTCTTATTACTGTTGAGGGTGCCACTGTCCTCCCAGTGCCCCAGGCTCACAACCTACATGTCATCGTCAGTTCTTCATTCTCACTTGCTACCCATACACTATTGGTTTCCAAGTCTTGTTGAGATTACATTCAAACATCTTTCCTATATACACCTCTTCTCTCCTCTAACACTGCCAATATCCTTGTGTTGATACCTCTGAGCAAAGACAAGGTGTCACGGCCATCAGATAAGTCTGACTGACTTATTAAATGTTTGTTACTCAATAGAAAGTATGCAAAATAGAATTATATGTAATAATATAGGAAACCCACATGTGAGTCAAACTGCAGAGGATTTTAAATGCCAGGCTGAGGATTTTCTATTTTCTTCTAGAGACAATAGGGAGCCACTTAAGATTCTAGAGTAGCACTTGTCATGTAGTAATAAGAGATTGTTAAACAACTATTTAATAAGTACTTGGGCACTAGAAATATGGAGACACAACAAAACAATCTCCCTCCTCAAAGAACTATCATTCAGATTTGTCTGGAATGGAGTACTCTATGAAAGGGAGGAAGGGAGGATAAGTATGGCAAAATTGTGGTGAAGATAGACTGTGGAGAGCATTGAATGCCAAACTAAGGAACTGGTACTTTATGCCATAGGTCACACAGCACTACTGTAATTTCTTGAGAGAAGGGTCTTCTAAGTTAAGTTGTGCCACTGGAAGCTCTGGCAGTGACTGTAAGATCAATAGAAGGAGGGAGGAAATGGAGGCAGGAGATTAGTTAGGATGGGAGAAAACTGGAGGGCTCGAGGAGCAATGTCAGTAGGAAGAGAGCCTCATCTGAGCCTGCTGCCTGCCTTTATCATTTCTCTGATGGCATGGATGAATACAATAAAAAAAAATCCCACCTTCTGCAAGAAACCTTTCCCATTGCCTTTTAATGGTCATGCCTTCCTCTGGAATTGTTCCATTTGCACTCTATATAGCTTGTATATACATCATTGTTTACATCTTGTCTTCCCCTGAAAAGTGTAAGCTGCTTGAGAGAAAGATAATCTCAGAAGGAAAGCCTTAGATTTCTGAAGCACCAGGAAAGGTTTCTTGAAGAACCTGAGTGGAGACTTGAAGGAAATCAGGAGGTGGAGAAGATGAGACAGAGAATTCCTGGCATGAGGGAGAGCCAGTGAAAATGCATGGAGTCAGGAAATGGATCTCTTGATACTGGCAAGGAAGCCAGTATCACTGGATTGCAGAACACATGAAGGACAGTAAGATGCAAGTCTGGAAAGGAAGAAAGAGGCAGGTTATGAAGGGCTTTAACAGCCAAAGAGAGGATTTAACATTTGATCCTGGAGGCTAATGAAGTTCATTGAAAGGGAGGGAGTGGTAACCTTTAGGAAGATCACTTGGCAGCAGAGTAGAGGATGGACCAGAGAAGGGAGAGGCCTGAGGCAGGGAGCCCCACCAAGAGGCTGATGAGGGTCAACTCAAGGATATTGGCAGTGTTAGAGGGGAGAAGGGTGTATATAGGAAAGATGTTTGAACGTAATCTCAACAAGACTTGGAAACCGATAGTGTATGGGTAGCAAGTGAGAATGAAGAACTGACGATGACATGTTGGTTGTGAGCCTGGGGCACTGGGAGGACAGTGGCACCCTCAACAGTAATAAGAAAGTTAGGAAGATGGGATGGTTTGGGGGTTAAGAGAATGAATTCACTTTTGGAGATGCTGAGTTTAAGATGTCTATGGGAACTTTATTTCAGGATGTCTAATAGGAAGTTAAAGACATGAATCTAGAGGTCAGGAGAGAGTCTAGGTTGGACAAAAAGACGTGAAAATCATTCAGTGAGATGATAATTGAATCCATGGGAGCTTATGAGAGCACCAAGCAACATAGGGTTCAGGCTATAGCTGTCTTACCTCTCCCTTAGGCAGTGGGCATAATGGAGAGTGCTCAGGTCAGTAGTTTTTGTTCAAATGCTTCCTGCCATCTAGTTGTGTGACCACAGGCAAGTTACTTGCTTGATCTTGAGTCCCTCATCTTAAAAATGGAAATAATAATAATACTTGCATTACCTACTTCAAATGGCCATTGTGAGGAAAATGCTTTGTAAATTAAGGGGCTATAGAAATTGGAGTTATTACTATTTTATGACTTCAATTTTTAATGTCTCTGCATAGGGTTGAGGACACAGTAGCTGCTCAGGAAAATCATATTCTCTTGACTTAACATCTAGACTCCCATTAACCAAAGAAGGGCAGCTGATCAATCCCAGAGACACAACAATAGTTCCAACTCCAGACAAACAAGGCAACAGAGCAGACTGCTAACTCATTCCCCCTATACATCAACTCCATTTATCACCACCATTTGGCTCCCCTCCCTGCAGGTATCACTAGCACTGAATCTTTCACATACACACTTGAGCATGGATAAGTCATTTACACTTACTAGGATATGATTCTTGCATTTTAAAAAGCAGACAATGGGTATGTTCCTGGGTTCCAGTCCTGCCTCCAGTAGCTTCCTGATCTTGAGCAAATTGCTCTGACTCATTGAACCTTGGTTTCCATTTATATAAAATGGGGATAGTTAAACTTGCATTTTGTATCTATCTCATGGGGGTCTTGTGAGGAGCAAAGGAGTTGATGCTTTCATAGTGCTTTTTTAGATTTGAAGCACTAATGTTGTCATCCCAACACTGACATTTTGTATTTTAATTTCTAAGATCACTTTTACCTTCAATATTCTACTTTCTAAGATCCTTTCCAGCTCTGATACCCTGCATTTTAAAGTCACCTCTCCCAGTTTTTACAGTCTATGTTCTCTATGCTACATCCTGAAATTCTATGTTCTAAGGTTCTTTATAGCTCTAACATTCTGTGTTCTATGTTCTAAAACTGGGTTTGTGTTTTAAGATCTCTTGAAGTTCTAACACTTTATTTCCACATTCAAAGGTCTTTACCATCTCTGGCATTCTATGTTCTAAGTTGTCTGCTAGATCTGAAAGTCTTATGTTTTGTGATCTCAAATAAGTTCTAGTGTTCCGTGCTTCATGTTTTAAGGTTTCTTGTAGCTATAAATTCTATGTTCCATATTCTAAGGTCTTTGCCAGCTCTAATATTCTAGGTTCTATGTTCCAAAGTCCTTCAAGTTCTGATATTCTGTGTTCTATGTTCTAAGGTGTTTCCCAGATATGATATTTTGTTTTCTATGATCTCATGTCAACTCTAATATTCTGTGCTCTTTGTAAGGTACCTAGTAGCTTTAACATTATATGTTCCATGTCCTAGGATTTTGCCCCTCTAGAATTCTATGATGAAGTAGCTTATAGCTCTAACATTCTATAGTCTATGTTCTAGGGTTCCTTACAGCTCAGGTAGCCTATGTTCCAAGTGTTTTAGTTTGATCTCCTTAAGGGCAGGGACTGTATTTTGCCTTTCTTTGTAGTTCCAGTACTTAACACAGTGCCTGGAACAAAGTAAGTAAATAACAAATGATTGTTGTCTTGATTTGACCTTTAAGATCCTGTCCAGTCCTGTTCTTCTATGGGTCTATTATACAAACATAAATCCTACTCTAAATTCCTATCAGTCCCATGACATAAAGAAGGTCATAGATAGTCAAGCTCTATTGCAACAAAGTCCAAACCCTGGAAGGTCCTCCCAGACTGGAAAGATTCTTGAATATAGGCCTGGTGACAAATTTGGAGAGATTCATCAAGAATTGGGTGCCTGGTAAAGAAATTTTCAGCCATATCAACTCATGATGCCTGCCTACTCTGACAAAGAGGAAACACCCACCCTAATGAAATCAAAAGCCCTTGAAGTTCTTCAATATGTACACAGTTTGTATGGTCACATTCCTCTGGTGCCACAACCACAAGATGTCCTTAAGTCCTAAGTCTTTTCTCTCTCTTGCCTTTGCTATAACTCACATTGATATACTATTTTCTAGTTATAAGGGCTGTCCTTAGAATAAACCTGTGAAGTAGGTAACACACATATTATTTCTGTTCATTTAGTAGATGAGGAAACCAAATCTTGGGAATAAGAAATTACTCTCCCAAGTACACACTGTAGTTAGTATGGGAATTGGATTTTAAACCTAAGTCTATTGACTCGGAATTCGGTACACCACATGGCTATTTTTCTTCTCTATCTTATCACACACTCTTATCACATACATCTCTTATCACACACTGACAGAATCTCAGACAGGAAGTGACTGACAACCCATCCACAATATTGCCTGGCAAGTGGTCATCCAGTGTTCATTTGAAAATGAGGGGGAACTTACTACCACCCTCTCAGTCATTCTCCCACCCATACACATCTACCCCTGCTGTGCTTTTCTGCTCCCACCCCACCCCAACCATCAGGAAGATTATTGTACTTTTGGACAGCTCTTGTGGTTATCAAGATTTTCCTTAAATCCAACTGAAATCTGCAGCTCTGAAACTTCCTACCCCACCCCTAAGCACCTTTGCATATACTTATGCCCTCTTGTGCCCAGTGCAATGTAATTTCTCAAATTACACAAATATTATCATTTCTCTAGAAGTTTCTTTTGATTTGAGGTCTGGAGGAGGCATGAAAGAACAAGGAAAAGGAAGAGATACCTACCACCTCCTCCCCCCACTTTTTTCCACCATCACCACCACCATATACAGATGAACTAAATAAATACGCAAAGTGTTAAGTCAGTGGCCTGGATTTTCCTTAACCCCTTCCTCCTACTTCCCTTTCAGATGAGGCCTGGCAAACATTGGCTGAAAGAGATAATTTTGTCCCCCTGGTTTTGTTTGGAACAAATCAATTTCTCACTTTGGAACAGAGGCCAAGAATCCCAGCCATTGTTCCTCTGCTCCCCCTCTCTCCCCACCTAATACATGCACATGCATGTGTGCAAGCATGCACACACGCACACACACACATACACACACACATTTCTGAGAGAATGATAGAAGAGACAAAAGCAGGATGGTGGAGAGACACAAAGGGAGAGTATTTGTAAAGAAACAAAAGGAAAGTGTAAGATAAGGGAGAAAGGCTCATACAGACTGGAATTCAAAGGAAAGAAAGAAGAGAAAGTGAGGGTAGCCTGGCAAAGGCAAGCATTGACTCTGGAATTAAAAGTCCTGAGTTTGAACCCTGACTGTGCCACTTATTACCTGTGTGATAATGGGCAAGCGACTTCATCTCTCTGGGCTTTGGTTTCCTTGTTTACAAACTGAGGGGGTTGGAATAGATGACCTCGGAGATCCCTTCTTCCTCTTGATCTATGATTCCATGAAGGAAGAGAGAAAGACAAAGAGGGGCAAGAAGGGACAGAGAATGAGAAAGGCAGAAGGAAAGAGAATAGAGAGAAAACAAAGGGGGAAGGAGAAAATGAAAGGAAGAGCACACTGTCTTCCACATAGTAAATACTTTATAAATGTCCATTGAATTAGATTATTCAAAGAGGAAGAGAGGAAAGATTGAGTGAGAGACAAAGAGTAAGGAGAAAGAGTGATGGAAGCAGTGTCTGTGGGAGAGAAGATGTGAGTGGGGCAGAAGAGAGGGAGAAGAGAAGGGTGTGAACCTTTCCAGGAGGTGCTGAACTGGACAGCACCCAGGAGACCTCCCAGACCAGCCTACAGATCCCTACCCAGAGGAGTGCAGTGCAGAAGGGGTTAACTCCCGGCTGTGGGAGCAGAAAATGAGGTTCCAGTTATTGGTTGATTTATTGCTCTGTCCTCAATCTGCGCTCAGGTCTTGGAAGGAAATGTTCCACTCGAAAGCATTAAGCGTCTTCAAAGAGCAGAGGCATTTAAAAATTGAAATCATAAAATAGACACGTAAATACAAGGGAAGTAAGAGGGGGGCAGCTCCAGAGAGGACCTGAAGTGCGGGTGGGGGCAGGCTGGAGGGAGGGAGCCTGTTAGGGCTCTGGGCAAGCTGGCAGACTACTGGAAGAGGAGGAGGAGGAGCCAGAGAGAAAGCAGCTTAGCAAGCCAGCCTTATCCATAGGCAGAGTAAGCAGCCACCTTGACTCAGCCTTCCCACCCCACAAAGAGGCTGAGGTCCAGCCCTTTCCATTTCAGTAATTGACTGCCTGGGCCTGGCCTCAAGGAATTCACAATCCTTTGGATTCTCTTGGTCAAGTCGGAGGAATGCCCCCCACCACACACAGTTTCTTCCCTTAGTTCGCTTTCTCCAAGAGAAGTTTGATATGTCTTTTCTTGAGGAAAGTCTGGTAATAGTAACATTGGATTAGAGCTGGAAGAGACCTTAAAGATTAACTATTCCAACTCTCCTCCTCCCTATTTTATAGATGAGGAAACTGAGGCCAGAGAGGGGGCCCATGTCCAGAATACATAAATTGGCTAAGATTTGATTCTTGACTCCTCCCCAATCTGGAGTTCTTTCCAGTATACCATCAGAAGGACTTCTAGGTAATAGAATTGTCAGTTACTGAGCACAGATATCCATCACCCTAATTTGGTGCTAACAGCTTCCAGAATACCATTCAGTTGTTTGATTTAGAGAACACCTGCTCCACCCACTGTGCCAGCCCCTGTCTCATAAGCAAACTTCAGAAAAGTCTCCAGTCCCACATCTGGCTCTCCATTCTGTTCATGGGTCAGAAGGAATTTTATAAGTTATTTAATCCAGTTGAGGAAATTGGATTTTGGGGTTAAATATATGGCAAGTCAGAACCTGAATTCAAGTCCCCTGATTTCAAATCTAGAGCTCATTCCATGACACAAATCAGTACCTTTCCAACCCCTCTGCAGCCAGGATAGGGATGGAGTAGCTCAAATGCTGGACTTGGACTGGAAGACAATGGTACAAGGCTTAGCTCTCGCTATTTACTGTATGACCTTGGATAAGTTGCTTTCCCTCGATGATCCTCAGTTGCCTCAAGTTGGAAATTAGATTTAGTATTCTTTTAGCGTTCCTTCTAGCTGTAAATTCAATGAAGCCTGTCTACAGCATCACAATGTCAGGTCATTTCATACTCCAGGCCATTAGGTGATAATGGATAAGGGCTCTAGGCTGGAGTCAGGAAGATCTGAATTCAAAACCAGCTGTAGACACTTACGAGTTGTGGGACCCTAGGCAAGTCACTTAACTGCTGTCTGCCTCAGTTTCCTCCATTGTAAAATGGAAGTAATTAAAAGTCCTATCTCCAAGGGTTGTGGTGAAGGTCAAAGGAGATCTTTGTAAAGTGCTTAGCACAGTGCCTGGGGAATAGTAGGGGCTCAATAAAGGCTTGTCCCCTTCCCTTTCCCTACCCAGGATATCGCCTCCCCACCCTCAGCTTCCCAGTGACTTTCTGGTCCCTGTACCCTCCCCCATCCCAAAGGCAGTAGGCTACCTTGTCTCTGGACTCAGAGGAATAAGAGGATCTGGATTCAAATCCATGTGATCTTGGGCCAGTTACTTGATCTCACTTGGACTGAGTTTCCTCACATGTAAATGAAAGGGTTATACTAGATCCCTTTCAGCTCTAGATCTGTGAACCTGTGTACTTGTGAAACCTGCTCCCAAACAAATGTGTTTGAGAAGCCCATTCATGTGTGTCATACTCCTGTTTGGGTGCACAGGGAAAGTCAAACAGAATGGACCTTAGGCATTTAATGAGGGAGGGTTCCACTTCAACTGGAGGATGTAGGATCAGGGAACGCCAATGTAAAGTACTGCACTTGGACTCAAGAAATCAATTGCCCAAGTACATGATGGCAGAAAAATGGCTAGACCACTATTCCAGTGAAAAAGACCTGAGGGTTTGATGGAGTAAGATTGCTGCTTGGCTTCAGAGAGCAGAATAAGGAGAGGAGGGAGCAAGTTGGAGAGAGGCAGATTCAGATGACACAGGGAAAAACTTCTTAACAACTCATGTGTTTTAGAAGGAAGATGATCTGTCTTGAGAGACAATGAGTTCCCCCTCCCTTGAGATCTTCAAGCAACTGTTGAACGAACACTTGTTATAGGTTATGCCCAGTCCTGGCACTCCAAACAACACCTGCACAGGTGCACACTCTCCATCCTCATCCCTCTCCCCCAGGGCACTGTGGGTACTCTGGCACACTACTTCCCCCTAGCTAGTTGCTTTTCCACCTCTTTCTCTAATTCTAAGAACAAAAAACAGATGAACTGCACCATTCCCAACAGAATTTTCTGCCCACTGGCTTCTCTCATCATTCCTCATTCTTCTGATCACAACTCCCTTGCCTAACTACCACTCCTCCTCCATAGTGTCTTATTTCTCTATTAGATTCCAAGCTCTTTGAGGGAAGGAATAATCTCAGCTTTGTCTTTGTATACTCAGGGATTATTAACACAGCGCCAGCACATGGTCAGCACTCAATTTCTGCAATTCCTATGAACTGCACAGAAAGTGTGCAGTGTGACTAACCAGTGAAAAACCAGTGTAGACAATGTGAATCTTCCTGACTCCTCTACTTCCATCTATCATTTCCCTCATCTATAAAATAGGGATAATAAACCTTGCCTGAGTACTTCCCAGAGTGATTGGGAGGACAAGAGGAGGTGATGGATATATGGTATTTGTTGACTGTCAAAGTGGTCATGCTTCTTCATTCATTCATGCATTCACTGGACTCTAAACCCTCAATATATGAACTCCCTACAATAATGATAATAGCTAATATTTATATAGCGCTTTGAGGTTTGCCAAATGCTTTGCACACCATATCTCATTTTGACTGTAATGTCAGATTTACATGGTAGGTGCTATTATCATGCACATTCTACAAATGAAGAAACTAATAGTGAGAAAGTTTAAATGGCTTGTCCAAGGTCACACAGCCAGTATCCGAGGCAAGATTCCAATCTCCTATCTACTAATCCATTTCTGTCTATTAAAATCCGTCCCTTATTTCAGAGGGAGGCTCCATTCAGGTGACCCTTCCCCATGAAGGCTACCAGTATGTCCCCACATAGAAAAGGGGGTCTTCTTCCCAAGTTTCTCAGTATCCTCAGGGCCTCTCCATTGTCCTTATATTCTACCTTGGATCAGCTGCTGGTGTGCATCTCTTATCCCTGTTATTACTTTCTTAACACTCCAAGGATCTGCGATTTCCTGAGAGGGGATATTTTCCCCTCTAACATAGCTCATAACCCCTCTACTGCTTCATGAATGGTCTTTGTGAGTTGCTGTGACCAAAAAATCCATCACCCAGTGGGGCCAATTCTCAGTGATGAGCCTCTTCACACTCAGCTAGGCTGGTCCTGCAACTCAGGACACACAATCTATCACTGGGGGAGGACTCCAAACCTCCCTCCCCTGCTCAGTGAAAGTCATCTGAGTTTTTGCTCTCCTTGCAAAGTCTTCCAGGGTCACCTCCACCTCTGGATGAGGTATCTGGAGAGGACTCGAGTAGACAATAGTCAATGGCATTCACAACAGAGAGTGCTTTAAGCACTTTACTTAAGTTATCTCATAAGATCTTCACAACAACCTTAGGAGGCAGGTACTGCAGGTTATTGGGGGCTTTTAAAACAAGTCTGTGATTTTCCGGCTATAAGGAGTCCCAAAGGAGGAACTCTGTCTCTACCAATGCATATCAGCTCCTGCTCCATAATGTATCATCTTAGATCAAGTGAGATATTTGGAAAGAACTTAGCACAAATCTTGGCACACAGAGTAGGCATTTAATAAGTGCTGGTTCCTTCCTCTATTTTGGGGAGTTGCTTGGGGCACTGAGATTAAGTAATTTGCCCAGGGTCACACAGCCAGCATATGTGAGAGAGAGGACTTAAAGTTAGGGCACTTCCAGGGAAGCTAGGTGGTGTAGTGTAGTGAATAGAGCACCAGCTCTAGAGTCAGGAGGACCTGAGTTCAAATCCAGCCTCAGACACTTACTAGCTGCATGACCCTCTGTAAGTCACCTAACCCTGTTTGCTTCAGTTCCTGATCTGTAAAATGAGTCAGAGAAGGAAATGGCAAACCATGACAGCATCTTGGCCAAGAAAACCACAAATACGGTTACAGAGACTTGGACATGAAACAACTCAAGAACCAACAAACAACATGATCCATTAAGCCAATAATCTCCAAAGTTTTATCAAATAATTTTTTTTCTCCTGGGAAAGGGGGAATATAGACTAGTTTTCCCAATGGCACCTTCAACCGCCATTTTGAGTGCCAAGATTGGGCATAGGTTATAACTGCTCTGAAATGTTGACTATCAGAAGGGGAAGGTCAAAAATTTGGCCAGCAGATGGGAGGGGCAGAATTAGGGAGTATCAGATCTTAGTGGAAGAAAAGGAAGCATATGACAACTTAGTGATTGGAGGCTGGGCTACACCCTCCATCTTGGCAGATCACACATGCACCATAGCACTAAGCCACGCTGCCTATTTATCCTGCCCTGGGCATTATCATCCCCATTTGGTAGATGAGAAACATGAGAATTAGAGATTTTATTCCCTCCCCCTCCCCCACAGTGTTAGCAAGGAGATTTGAACCCAGATCTCTCCAAATTCCAGGTCCAGTGACTTGGAATTCCATGATACCATGCTGCCTCAGGTTCATCTCCTCATTAGATTGAAATGGTAATAGCTGACATTCATCTGACACTTTCCAGGTGTGGAGTTTTATATATTCACCATCTTTTTAGCCTCATTATAACCTCTACAGCTTTTGAAGTTCACAGGATTTCAAGGCAAAAATCAAACCCTAAGAGGTCATCTGGCTGAACATACACCCCAGCGGGTTATGTAGTCCAAAAATCAACTCTGTAGCAAACTCAGTGAATAATCATCCAGCCTGTGATTGAAGACTCCCAGAGATCAGGAACTCACTAACTTCCCAGGCAGTGGATTCCACTTGTGGACACCTCTTATTCAGGGAAGAGGAAAGAAATAAGCATTTACATTCTGTAGTTAGGCACTGTGCTAAGCATTTTACAAATACCTCATTTCATTTTCGCAACACACCTGTGAGATCGGTGCTATTATTATCTCCATTTTACAGTTGAGAAACTGAAGTAGGCATGAAACGACTTGTCCAGAGTCACCCAGCTGGTAAGTGTCTGAGGTCACATTTGAATTCAGGTCTTTCTGACTACCCACTGAGCATCCTACCTGCCTTCAATTGATAGGGAGTTTCTCTTTGTACCTAGGTGAAATCTCTGTCTTGGCAACTTCTACTCATTACTTCCTAGTTCTGCCCTCTGAGATCAGGCAGAACAAATCTAATCTCTTCCACATGACAGCCTTCCAAATACCTGAAGACAGTGATCATGTCCTTCTCCAAGAGTTCTTTTCTCTAAGCTAAATATTTCACTTCCTTCAATAGTTCCAGTTTTGACTCCCCTCCCCATGCAGGTCACCGTTCTCTGGTCATCTGATGCCCTTCCCAGAATGTGGTACACAGAGCTGGACTCTGGATTCCTGACGGTTCTTAAAGTCTTTTCCAGCTCTAAATGTTTATGATTCTATCCCCCACCTAAGCACAGGACCAGCAACAGAATGGGGAATTGAGGAAGGAATCTCATCCATTCAGTGACAGTGAGGGAGTGGAGGTTCCCAATTCTTTTCATTATTGAGACCCCATATGGGGACTGGCAGCCCATGCTTTTTATTTATATTACAGGCAGTGAGCTAGATCTCAGGGCTGGGGGTTATAGCTCACTAGCGATCAGGAAAGATGAATGGCTCATGTCTCTTCCTGCTAGGTCTCCTGTCTGTACCAGGAAGACCAAGAGAGCCCTGGGAGCTGGATAGGAGGTAGGGCTGGAGGCTGGGACCTGTCGGCCCAGGATGTGTGAAAAAAGATAGTCTACTGTCCACTCCAACTCCTCCCCCTCTCCCAGGGAAGGCTTAGGAGACTAAGGTTCAGAGGAGAGATGGCCTTTCTTATCCAATCTGGGGTTACAATATTGCCAAACTAAGAAGGGTGAGAGGAGAGGGTAATGGGTGCCCCACAAAAGTTTACGATATATACTCCCTTTTCTGCAAGGGACCTAGAGTACCTTGATAATAGGATTATGCCAAGGGGTCCCTGAGGACCTGGAGGCTGTGTTTGCCTCCCCTGACTGGGCAAGGCAGGAGGAATGAATCCTCCCTTAGACTTGAGGCAGGGCCACATTTTCCTAGGAAGCCTCCAAGTGCAAAAACATTTGGAGGCAAGTAAGGGATGGAATCTAGTGCATGTCAGTGAGGGATGAAATCTGGTGCATGTCACAGGTCTCTTCCACATGCCCCCATCTCCCAATTCCATCCCAAACACATAGCCCAGTTGTCTTTGGGAAAAGAGACAGAGCATGGTGTAATGACAAGAGCTGAAGATATGGGTCGAGAACCATTCCAAACCTGGAGCATTGTGGTGCTGAGGGGTGCTTATGTCCTAAAAGGAGTTAATATTCTAATGAAGGAAGACAATATAACCCATGAAGATAGGAGAGGCACCCAGGGAGCAAGGTGAATGGTAAGGACACAGTAGGAAAGTATTGAGGAGACCTGGGTTCCTGTAAGATAAGGGGAAAGATTGCATCACGGTCAAGGCAGGTCACCTGAGGAAGGAGTCTAAAATTCTGGTGGGGAAGATAAGGGGTGAGGCTGAAAGCAGAAGTCATAGTGTAGAAGAGCCTCGGTCCTCTTATCCATAAAATGGGACTACTCAAATCCACATTTCCTAGCTTATAGAATTGTTGGAAGGACATCCCTTGAAGTAATTTAGACATAAGCTATTTTATAGAGAGGCAGCTAGGTGGTACAATGGATAGAGAACCAGTGCAGGAGATAGGAGGACCTGAGTTCAAATCTCACCTCAGGCACTTGACACTCACTAGCTGTGTGACCTTGGGCAAAGCCACTTAACCCCAATTGCCTCATCCTGGGACATCTCCAGTCATCCTGATGAATATCTGGTCACTGCATTCATATGACTCTGGAGGAGAAGTGAAGCTGGTGACCTGCACAGCCGTCCCTCACTCAAAACAAAGTCAAGTGGAAGCCATGTCATTATTTCTCTGATGGCATGGTCTTCTTGAGCAATGGAGGATGAACATACATATTTTTATACAGCTATGGGCCTGACTACTTTTTCCTCATGCTTAGTGACAACTTGGACCATCACCTCCCCCCACAACACCTTGTGCGTGGGCCAATCCCAGCCACCCCCTCTTCTCATTCACCCCTGCCTCCACACTGAAGATCAGATGAGGGAAGGAAGGTACATACCCATTTTGGCCCACCACCCCCATGCCAGCACGACCACCTACTTTCCCTACATGTAATTTTCCTTAATTGGGAACTTGTTAATTATCACTGTGCTTTTCAAAGGAAATAAACAATTCAAGAAATAAGTGGTATGCTTGTTCCCCCGCATCCCCACAACCCAGTTTTAGGAACTCAAATCTCTGGTCTCCTCCCCTATCCACATGGGTCCAACCTTTCTTCCTGGTCCTTAGCCCTCCCAGGCTCCCATTGGATGTAGTTGCTCCTGCTGCCCACTCTCTGGCCCCAGCCCCAGACACAAGGGCCCTGTGGGCCTGCCTCTGTGTGGCCACACAGGCTTGTGGCCTGTGGGAGAAGGGCCCGCCTCCCCTGGCAGCAGCGGGCTGCCCTCCTTGGAATCCGCAAGAAAAGTCATAAATTGTTGAAAAAGGGCCCGATTTCCCATGCAACAGAAGGTTAGAGTGTTTAAAGAGAGCAGTAGAACTGTTTTTATTAATCAGAACTGCTATAAAGAAAGCATTTTAATTAACATAATTATCCCGATTGAGAAAAGCAGCCTTTACCCCATAGATACTTTTCAGACTAAAGATGCCGGCTGTCACAATCAGTCATAATTAAATAAAGCGAGTGATTTTTTTCCTTTTCTCTCTTCCTCTCCCTGGCTCGCCTGCTCCCTCGCCTGCTCCTTCTCTTCCCTAAATTAAATCGGGGAATTGAGTACAAAGCAGATGTCACCCACCCCCCTAGTCCTGAAATGAGTTTCTTGGGTGGGAGTTGCCTGGAGGCAGAACTGGGGAATGGGGGGGATGTTAAGGCCTGAGTCCTAGGGATACAGAAATGAGGAGCCATTCTGAGTACTAACCCTAGGCGTGGCTTTTTATCTAGACCTTTATTCCTCTTTGGTTTCTCTGACTACCTCTCCTTTCTCTCCTCTCCCTTTTGTCCTCTTTTCTCATGCTTTCTCACTTACCTCTCTTCTCCCTGTCTCCTTATACTTTCTCTTTCATCTCATATTCACTTTTCCCTCTATCCTTCCCCTCTTTCTGTCACTCCATCTCTGTCTCTTTTCTCTCTTTCTCTACTCTGGCCTCCTATACTCATTCCTTCTTCCTATCTCTTTCCCATCTCTCTATTTTCCCATCTATCCCCTTTTACCCCTTCTTCTGTCTTCCCTTTTGATCTCTACCCTTTTAATCCTTTCATGAAATGCCAACATTTTGAACACTTGATACAACAAGTTTTACCTTCATAGGGGCTGGAAAGGGACTATGAAGTCCAACCTCTCTTTACAGAAGAGAATGCTGAGGCTCATGGAGATGAAATGTCTTGCCTAAGATCATCCAGATAATGAGGAGCTGAAGTGCATTTGAACCGTAGTTTTATGACTGCCAAGTTTTTCTGTCACCATGGTGGGATGACTCCCACCCTCCAAATATTCTGTTCTCCTCTGAGAAGCAATGTGGTATAGCGGATATGGTAGTGATTAATAAAGGCTTACTGACCGATTGGATAGAGCGTTGAATTTATTTTTCAATTAAAGTGTGTATTATTCAATCAATGAAAATGTCTTCTCTTCCTCCCACTTTCACCTACCCCCTTAGGAAAGAAGGAAAATCAAAATCACTGTTACAAACATGTAGAGTAAAACAAACTGTCATATTATCCGTGTTATACACATATTTATATCTGTACACCGAAGCTATCACTTCTATCGGGAAGTGGGTAGCATGCTTCATCATGAGCCCTCTCGAATTATGATGGGTCATTGAGCTGATGAGTTCTCAAGTCTTCCAAACTGTCTTTGCAGTGTTGTTATTGCATAAATAGTTCTCTTTGTTCTGCTTGTCTCATTCTACATCAGTTCATAGTCTTCTGAGGTTTCTCTGAAAATATTTCCTTCATTTCTTATAGTATGAAAAATCATATCACATTTTTATGCTGTCCCTTTTTTTAACCTAATTGATGAGTCTCTAACTCTTTGCCACTGCAAAAAAAGTTACTACAAATATTTTCATACACACAGGAATTTTTCCTCTTTCTTTCATCTCTTAAATATAAACCTAGTGGTAGGATTTCTGGGACAAAGGGTCTGCTTAGTTTAATAACTTTTGGGATATAGCTCCATATTGCTTTCCAGAATGGCTGAACCAGTTGACAGCTGCACCAATTGTGCATTAATAAGGTAGCTGTTTCCCTACAACCCCTCAAGTATTTACCATTTTTGTCTTCTGTTATATTTGCCAATCTGATGGTTGTGGCATAGAATCTTAGTCTTTTAATGTGAATATTTCTAATTATTAATGATTTAGAGCATTTTTCTTATGGTTACTGATAGATTGGATTTCTTTATCTGAAAATTTCCTGTTCATATCTTTTGACCAGTTTCAATGGACTCTCATTCTTACACATTTGAATTGGTTCCTTGTAGACTGGAAATAAGACTTTTATCAAAGAAATGTACAATTTTCCTATATTTACCTGGTTTTTTTCTCATTTTTAGTATATTGATTTGGCTTACGCAAAAACTTTTAATTTCATGTATTGAAAATTGTCCATTCTGAGATCCTTTCTATACCTTGTTTAATCACGAACTTCCACCCTATCAACAGCTATAGCAAATGATTTCTTCCATGATTTTCTAATTTGCTTATTATGTCACCTTTTATGTGTAAGTCATTCATCCAGTTGGAGTTTTCCTTGGTGTATGACACACATGTTCATCTGTACTTAGTTTTGGCTGGACCACTTTCCAATTTTCCCAATAGCTTTTGTTGATTACTAAGCTCTAACCCCAAAAGCTACTCTTTTTTGTTTTGTCAAATATGAGGTTACTGTGTAGAACATTGGATTTAAGACTCAGGAAGCTCTGGGTTCAAAGCCTGCCTCAAAAACTGTAATCATATATTTTTTTCAGTCATTTTTCAGACATGTTCAAATCTTTGTGACACTTTCTTAGCAAAGATATTGGGATGGTTTGCCATTTCCTTCTATTGCTCTTTTTATAGATGAGAAAACTGAGGCAAACAAGGTTAAGTGACTTGTCCAGGGTCACATAGCTAGTAAATGAGGCTGGACTGGAACTTAGGAAGATTAATTTTCCTGATTTCAGCTCTGGCACTCTGTGCACCATGGCATTATCTACCTCATTGTATGACCATGGACTCTCTAAATCTGAGTTTTCTTCTCTGTGATATAGGGATGAAAATAACAATCAAGTCACAGAATTGTTATGAAGATCAAGAGAGTTCATGTATATAAAGTGTTTAAAAATTTTTAAACTATTAGATAAATATCGCTAGTTTATCATCATCATCATCATCATCATCATCATCGTCCAAGCTCAACCTTCTGAATGCCTGCATTCCCAATGGCATGGCTTTTGTCTCCTCACCATCCTCTGGACAAGCTCCTAACATGTGAAGTCTAGGCATTACAGCTTTGGCCATACCAGGGAAGAAGACAGGAGAGATATAACTACTACTACCTCCCTCCCACATTGCAAAATGCCTAAGATCACATGGAGGCAGCCTGACCTAGTGCATAAAGGAAAGACCATGGAGTCCAGAAGACCTAGGCTTAAGTCTTACTGTTGACAAATACCAACCATGATCCTGGGCAAGTCCCTCAATCTCTCAATGCCCTAGGCAACTCTTTAGGAGTAGAAATTGCAGAGAATGTACTGGCTGACCAGCACTGGTGGAGGGGGATTTCCTTCCGACAAAAGCACAATTCTGGACCAAGAACAAAGCAAGATGACAAAGTTCACATTAGCTTTTCCAATTGCTGTGTCACTCCATTGACTTTAATTGATCATAAAATCCTGGATCTAGGGCTGAAAGGGATTTTAGAGACAATAAAATCAAACACCTTCACTTTATAGATGAAGAAACTAAGGAACAGAAAGGTTAAGTGACTTTCCTAGAGTCACATAACTAGTATCTAAGGTGGCATCTGAATCCAGATCTTCTTGAGTCCAAGTTCAATGCCTTATCAACCACATGATACTATCTTGTATGGCATAGAAAACTCAAGTTCATTTCCATGGAAACTTTCTACATTATTTCATTTGATCTTGTCAAAAATTTGTTGAAAAAGAAGCATGGTCAGTCCTGTTTTGTGGACAAAGGCACTGAGGCTTAAAAAATCAAGATAATGAATGGGGGAAGCTCATTACAGGTGGGAGTATATGGGGTGGGAAAAGCCCTCTTTCTCTCCCTGTAGGTCCTAACTTCATCTGTACTATCTCTAGAAGAACAAGTCTCACACCCTGACCAAGCAATACAAGGTAGTCTGTGAGGTATGGAGGGGCTTCCTGCCCTAGTACCCAAGTTTGAGGAGAAGAGTTCAGGTAAGAAGAATACCTCCTTACTGCAGGAGGTTATAAATAGATGTGAATCATATATTTAATAATAGTTGGCACTAAAAGATCAATTGTAGGATCTTAGCATTATCAATTTAGAATCAGAAGGAGGTCACTGAACCAATGAGAAAGTTGAGAACCATAGAGGTGAAATAACCTCTTTGACTTGTCCAAGGTCACAAAGCTAGTACATGAGAGACAAGGATTTGAACCCAAAGTCCTCTAACTCCCAAATCCTGCCCTCTTCCCATTAATCTAAACCTCCTCCCAAACCCATCGACCTGAAATGGTGTCCACTCTGCCCTCTGACTCCAAATTCGCTTCTATACCACCATGATGGTTTCTGAGCAGGGGAGTCATATGACTAGAAGAATCTGGCAACACTTGAAGGAGGAACTGGAGAGGAAGAGTCAATCAGAAAACATTTATTAAGCACTTATTATGGGCTAGGCACCATGCTAAATCCTGGGGATACAAACAAAGGCCAAAAATAGCCCCTTCCCTCAAGGAGCTCACAGCCTAATGGGAAGGGAAGGGAGACAACATGAAAATAACTGTACAAATAAGTTATATACAGGATAAAGTGGGAATAGTCTTAGATGGAAGATATAAAGCGTAAGAAGGACTATGAAAACTTCTTGGTAGAACTTTGGAGGATGAGATAGGGACTGAGATAATCCCAGGCATGGTGACAGCCAGTGAAAATGCCTGAAATCAGAGGGTGAAAGGTATCATTCATAGATTGTCAAGGAAGTTAGTGTTACCAGATTTTAGAATATGGTAGGGAAGTAAGGTTTTAGAAGACTGGAAAGGTAGGAAAGGGGCTGGATTATAAATGACTTTGAAAGTCAAACAGAGGCATTATATCTGATCCTGGAGGTAAAAGGAAGCCAGTGGAGTTTACTGAATAGAGGAATGACATGGTCAGACTTGTGCTTACAGAAGATCAGTTTGACAGCTGAATAGAGGTTGGACTGGAGTGGAGAGAGACTTGAGGTAGGGAGACCAACCAGAAGGCTGCTGCTGTAGTCCAGGTGATGAGGGCTCACACCAGGGAGGAGGCAGTGTCCAAGAAGAGAAGGAGCGTATGTGAGAGATGTTAAGAAGGCAAATTTGAGAAGACTTGACAATACATTGGATACTGGAGGAGTGGTAGTAAGAGAAAGTTTGGTTTTGAAAATATTTTAAGATGTTTACAAGACACCTTCGAGATAACCTATAGGCAATGCGATCTATGATTCTGGAGATCAGTGGAGAGGATAAGGCTAGACAGATACATGTGAAAATCGTCTTCATAAAAATGATAATTGGATCTATGGGAGCTGAGGAGATCACCAAACTAAATAGCATAGAGGGAGAAAAGGGCCAAAGACAGAGTTCTGGGGGACATCCATAGTAAACAGGTATTACCTGGATGAAGATCCATCAGAGCCAACTGAGGATAGGAGAACCAGGAGAGAACAAACAGCATCACAAAAACCTACAGAAGTGAGAATATCAAGGTACAGAGGATGATGGACCATGCCAAAGGCTGAAGAGGTCAAGAAGAATGAGGATTGGGGAAAGGCCATTAGATCTGGCAATTAAGAGGTCATTAGTAAGTTTGGAAAGAGCAATTTCAGTTGAATGATGAGACTGGAAGCCACACTTCAGAGTTAAGAATGAGAGGCATGGGAAGAGAGGAAAGGAAGTGAATCCACCTATCGCATAGAGCTTTCCATGGAGAATGAAACAGAAAGATTTTTAGAGGCTATTACAGCAGGCTAGGCAAGTAGTCATGAATCCTTGTCCCGGAATAGCAACCGAGGGAAAAAAGAGGAAGGATGCATCTGTCAACAAACATTTACTAAGCACTTATTGTGTGGTGAGTACTTCACAAATCACTACACATACAAATAAAAGCAGAAAGAGGGCCCCTGCCCCCTCTAGAAGTTCACATTCTAATGGGAGGGGGCAAGTATGCAAATAGCTCTATACTAACAACCTATAGAATAAATGGAAGGTATTCTCAGAAGGACAAGTAGGAAACTCGGGGCAAAGGGGCATCAGGGAAGGTTTGGGAGGAAGACAAATGCTAGGACTGAGAGACAGCATGGCACAGTGTGAACACAATGGGAGAGTTGGCTTCCAGAAGACCAGAGTTCAAATCTACCCTCAAAAATTTCCTCACTAAAAAAAAATGAAAAAAATTCCTTACTGTGTGACCCTGAACAAGTCCAACCACCTTTCAGTCTCAGTCTCCTAATCTATAAAATGGAAATAATAACAATACCTATCATACACGATTGGGATAAGAATCCTATTAAACGATGGATCCATCCAGAGCATTTGGTCAACTGTAAAGCCCTATATTAATGTGTTTTATTATTCTTAGCATATGCTTACTATGATATTAATTATTATTAATATTATGCTATTATTTTTATACTTATTATCATATTATTATTTTTATGCTTATTAGCATAGCCTGTCAGGACTTCCAAAGACATAAAATATGAGTACTGGATGGGATCTGGCTGACCTTCCCCCCACTCTCCTGAACCGCCCCCGCTCCCAGCACAATTGACACAGGAGGAAGCTGAGACTTAGAAAGGGAAGTGCCTCAGCTTAGGTCAAAAAGCTACACAATTATTTGCATTCCTTTTGGGTGGAATAACCCACCCAAAGAGGGAAAACAACTGAGGTAAAGGAAGGGGGAGAGATAAGCCAGATAGCTAAACTGCAGTCCTATAGTGACTGTCAGGAGACCCAGCTGTAGTCTTGACTTGTGCCCTTCACTAACTGGTGACCTTGGATAAGGCAATCTTGCTCACTACCCTCAGTTTCTTCCACTGTAAAATGAGCAGAATGGGTCTGAGTCAGGATGGGCCCTACCACCCGTTTAAGTACTACCACTCTATGATTCTAAACCACTCAGAGAGTCCTGGACTCATCGAAGGGACTTGGTCCTCCTCCAGCATCACCAGGGAAGTGATGACAAATCCAACCCATCAGACATCCTTCGGGAAGGTATAGGAGGTGGCTGGAGGAGGGAAGACAGGGTTTCTGTTTGTGTCTCTGCTCATTCCTAGGACTATATACGAGTAGGCGAGGCCCTGGGATGTATTTTACTCTGGTGCACTGCTGTTTTTCCCATGAAAGAGATGCTTATTTTTTAGTATGTCTTAAATAGGAGCCTGGCAAAGTGTCTCGACAGCATTTTTTAAATGGCCTGCTAATGCCCCCCCATAAAACAGTCCTGACTGGACTCTGTAACCCAATTCACTTGCAGCATTATAAGACCCTAGGATTTAGAGATGGCAGGAACTCAGCATATAGTCTATGGGAGCTGGGAGAAACCTTAGAAATCATCTGGTCCAACCCACTTATTTTACGGATGAGAAAACAGGCTCCAAGAGGCCTGCCCAAGGTCCACAGATTCCAAACCCAGCTTACTTTTTGCTGTGCACCTTGGGAGAACAGGAAGCCAGTGCTTTAAACATAGCCAACCTCTGGGTTTCGATGACAGATCAAGGGACCATAGAACTAGAGCTTAAAAGGACCACAGAAGTCATGGAGTACAGGGGCTTAACCTTTTTTTGTATCATGGACCCCTCTGGTCCAGTCTGGTAAAGTTTACGGACCATTTCCCAGAATCAAGTTTTTAAACACATAAAACAAAATGGATAAAAAGGAAGATAACTGCATTGAAATAGTTTTTAAATATCAATAATTAATAAATGGTTTTTAAAATACCAAGAAAAAATCCAAGTTTACAGTTTACAGTTTAAAAACTGTTGATTTAATCTAACTTGTCATTTTACACATAAGGAAACTGAGTCAAAAGGTGGTTAAATGATTTGCCCAAGATCACTTGCCTAAGATCACACTAGTAAGTGAGAGAGAGGAGACTTGACCTCAGATCCTCTGTCTCCTAATCCCATGCTCTTAGAAATTCCTGGGGAAAACAAGTAACTGATGTCAGTTCGTGGCATGTGAGAGTCCTAAATATAGTGCCAGAAGGGACCTGAGAGGTCACTGAGTCCAATCCTCTTGTTTGAGAAGGTTAAGCAACTTTCTCCAAAGTCACAGAGGTTTGCTTCGTTCCCATTCTTCTCCATTCACTAACCACAGGCTGAGCCTCCATGTGTGTCCATTCCTGGGTTTCATTATGCTGAGAGAAAGACAAGAGGAAAAGCCTCAGGCCCCTGTGCTTGGGGAGCTCCCAATCTGGCAGCAGAGACAAGATGAGAAGACTTCACTTCTACTCCGTGTAGTACAGTGCCTGAGACACAATAGGCATTTAACAGATGTTTGGGGAATTGGCAGATCCCTGCCCTCAAGAGCTTCACAGTCTGATTAGGGAGACAAGACTCTTGCACAGGAAAGAATCAGACTGATACATACTGAGCATGTACCAAGTCCTGTCTCTTGTGCCATATACAGCGGAAGAAATGAGATGAAGAGAAGAGAAAGAAATACATGTGCACCAAATTCGAGAGCTGAAAGGGACCAGACAGACCACCTAGTCTCCCTGCCCTCCACACCTTCAGAGATGAAGTGACTCACCAAGGTCACACAGGTCTTCTGACTCCAAACCCAGTGATCTTTCTATTTTTTTTTAAAAGAAAACTTTTAGGGAGAGTGTGTATGTGTGTGGCGGGGGAGTAATGAAAAGAGTTCTGGATTTGGAGTAAGAGGACCTGGATTCAAATCCTTACTCTATTCCCTACTACCTGAGTAGCTTTGGATGAGCTACTGAAACTTTTAAGGACTCAGTTTCCCCATCTGCAAAATGAGTGGTTTGGACTTCTAAGGCACTGTTTTTTTAAAATGAATTTTATCAAGCTCTTTCAAAAGATATCTATAACATTTTTGTTTTAATATCACCAACATTTCTTCCACTATTCTTCTCCCTCCCAGAGTTATATAATAAATAAGAATGTTAAAAGAAAAAATAATCAAAAATAATACATTAAAAAAGTTGGAAAATCATATACAATATACCACACCCATAAACTTCCTGCTTTTGCAAAGAAGTGTCTCTAAACTTTTTGGATCATATATCCCTATCAGAAAAATTGTAGGGACCATGGACCTTCTAAACATGCACAAATTATGTCTATGTGCTACTGTACTACTGATAATTATGTGCCTCGTGAATTTAAGCATAAATACACATTTTTAAAAAGATTTAGTGCAAATGAAGTATTACAGAATCCCTAGGGTGAATGACATAGGGGAGTGACATGGTCAGATCTGCCCTTGGGAGAAATGTCACGGCCACACTCAGGAGGATGGAATGGAAAGGGGAGAGACTTGAGAGACTGATGTGAAGATAGACCATCCATTAGCTTCTTTCAATCATCCAGGCACGAAGTGATGAGGGCTTGAATTAAATTGGTGAATTAGAGAGAAGGATGAGCAAGGTATTAGGGAGATAGAAATGACTAGTTTGGGCAATGGCATGATTACGTGGGGCATGTAATAAGAGTCAAGGATGATCACAAAGTTTGGAGCCTGGGTGACTAGAAGGATAATGGTGCCTTCCACAATAACGGTGGAGTCCTGAAGTAGCTAAGTCATCCAGCGATCAGAGCACTCACTGGCTTTGGAGTCAGAAGGACGTCATTTCAAACCCTGCCCCAAATACTCAATGTGTGGCTCTGGAAAAGTCACTTAATCTCTCTCAGCCTCAGTTTTCTCATCTGTAAATGATGCCTGCCTCTCCATAACTCCCATCTGTCTGTCTAGTTCTGACTTCTAGGGCACTTGGTGGCATACAAAGGGTCAAGTTGTATACTCTGTTTTATACCATGCTCATTTTCTAATACATTAGACACGTTTCCCTAGTAGACTGGAAACTTATGAGGGCAAAGATCATGTGTCCTTCTCCTGTTTCCCCTGCAACATAACCCAACACAAAACTGGACAACCCAGTGGATATTCAGCAGTACCTTGTTGATCAACAGTTGACCAAGTAATCTCACAGACCCTTATCCTTAGCCAGATAAGCAACCTGTCCCTGACTATAGCAAAGGCATGGGAGAATCAAAGGTGATCCTGTTCTGCCTTCTCTCTCTACCACTCTCTCTTCATCTGCTTCCCTTAGCTGTTGGCTACAATAGGGTAGATAATGGGTTCCATGGTTGAGGATTATGAAAAGAAAGTCTTCCCAACTCTGATCTGGTCTAAAGCTCTCCATCTCTTTTGTAGATGAAAAAAATGAAGACAAGAGAGTACAAGGGATTCCATCACCCAAGGTAAGTCAATGGTGGAGCTCAAAGGAAAATCTAGAGTTCTAGCTCCTTGATGTTCTACTTGTTGAGTTTCTCTGTCTCCTTCCTTCCTACTCCAGTTCCAGATGTTGTTAGCCCCTCATAATCCAAATATTACCACCCTGGAAAATAAGCCTTTCTCTGATATCGACACATGAGATGGTAGGTTAAGTCTGTTTTGACTGGTCCCCAACAAATGAAGACCAACAGAGCTGTAGACATTCACTAGACAGGATACATTTTGTTGTTCTGTGCTAATGTTGTCTGCAGGAAGGAGATAAATCAGAGGTTCAGAGAGTCCTTGGACTTACAGACATAAAGTACCAAAGAACTCTTTGAACCTGGGGGTTCTTAACTGAAAATTAAAAAAAAATTTAATAACTTTCAATATGATGTATTTTACTTTAGATATTTAAAAATACTATTCTGAGAAGAGGTCCATAGGACTCTCTAGGGGTCCAAGACATTAAAAAGTTAAGAACCTCTGATATAACTCAATGTCCACATTTGGCATCTAAGGAAACTGAGACCCAGAGAAGGGAAAAGGCTAGGAAGAGATGACTCCTTGATAAAGGGGAAATGATAATTATCAGATGGATATGGTGATGGGAGAATGGCATGGGTGGGGGAAAGCAAAGATTCAACTATAAAAATAGTTTAGAACTTTGAGAAGAAAGGAGAATAATGTCAATACAAAAAATTTTAAAACACCTATTGTATTCTAGGCACTGTACCAGGTCCTGGCAATACAAAGACAAAAATGAGACCCTCCCTTCTCTCAAGGAGCTCAACATTCTTTTGAGAGCACACATGTGTAACCTTTACTTTCCCTACAGAGAGTATAGAAACTATCCCTGTCTCTTTAAAAGCAGAGAAGCTAGGAGTTAGTTGTAACTTACTCTGTGGTTTGGGTCCCTATGGAATTGGTGAGTTTCACCTTGATCTATAAGATAACATATGAAGAAGGTAGAGAGAAGGAAGGTAAGAAGAAATGCCTTTCTTGTTATAACTGTCTCAACTATTCTTTTATGAAGACACATTACAGAGAATTTTATGAAGAATGCGTCTAGAGAGAGAGACTATAAAGAATAAGGTAAATTCTTTGTTACATGGGATGGCTTTCTTGGATGAAAAAGGGAAAGGGCATGAGGGAAATTTAGATGATGTAAAAACAAAAGATATCAATAAATTTTATTTTTTTTAAAGTGAGACTTAAAAGAAACTGAAGATACTGTTTTCTCATCAATTCTGGAAAGACTGGTAAGGAACAGAGAGAAAGGAGATGGAGACAACTCTCTTTATAAAACTATTGTGCATTTATTTTGCAAGAAGGATCAAGAGGATTCTTGCAAAGTCATTTTATTTGTTATACTGAATGAACTAAATGGTGTGGGGCTGGGTTCTCAGAAGTGAAGAGACATTGTAGGTACAGTGAAAATTTGAGTTGACTCTGACTATGATCTTTCTCATGGCTAAAATATTGTAAATACTTATCTATACCTTTGTTTCATTGTTGATTTCATTATTAATAAATTGTCTATTAATAAGTTGTCAGTAAAGTTAGTATTTACTCCTAGGAGATTAGGGGATTTAATATAGAGATATGAGTAACTACTACTGGGAAAAGAGGCTTCTTCTGTTTATAAAATCATTAATATTTGATGAACGTGGGTGGAGGCTTTGAACTTTGTTGATTAATAAAGATATATGTTGAAACTGTATTAATTAATGAGGAAATATATGTGTATTTACCCCAGTGCCTGGCACACAGAAGGTGATTAATAAATATTTATTGAATTGAATGTGTGTGTGTGTGTGTGTGTGTACACACACACACCTAACTCGGATTTTGTTTTGGTGCTGCTGACATCTCCTTGGTAAGGAATAAATATCTTGCTTTATTGTAGGTCGCCTTATTCAGAGACCTTAGGATGATAGCATTAATAATGGGAACCAGTGAAGGAGAAGTCTGAGAGGATGACCTACAAGTGAACTTGGTGATCTGAGTAATCCTGCTACTTATGCAAAGTAAACTCAAAATAATTTACAGAGGGTAGAGGGCAGGATATCTAGCAATTGAGAGATTCAGGAAAGGTTTCTTGGAAGAAGTAGCTCTTGACCTGAGCTCTGAAGAAAGCTGGATTTTCTTTGAAGTTGGAAAGCAGGGAGGGAGAAAAGAAAAAGAAAGGGAATAAGGATCTGAAAGTCTCTATATGTGCAATGAACCGTGCTAGGTACTTTATAAATATCTTATCCTTATAACTCTGAGAGGCAAGAGTTATTCTTATCCCCATTTTACCACTGAGGAAACTGAGGCAGACAGAGGTTAAGTGACTTGAGTCACACTCAGTAAGTGACTGAGGTGAGACTAGAACTCGAGTCTTCCTAACTCCAGGTCTAGCTTTCTATCTACTTCATCACTTGGCTGCCTCACCATGGCAAGGGGCAAGGGGAGGAATGGGTGCATTCCAGGTATTGGAGCTATTGGATACCAATGTGTGAAACAGAATGTGTAGGGAATGGAAAAGAGGCCAGTTGGACCATAATAGAGTGTATGGCGATGAGGAAATGTAATAAGTCTGCAAAGGAAGGCCATTGAAGACATACAGAAGAGTTAGTATTTTATCCCAGTTGTAAGAGTGAGGCACTGAAGCATTTGGACCAAGAAAATGACAAGCTTGGCCCTATGTACAGGAGCAGTAATTTGGCACCAGTGCAGAGGATGCTTTGGAGAGGGAAGAGAGCCTGGGTTCAGGGAGTTCAATAACAAGGCCATTTGCAGTAGGCTGGGGAAGGGGCAGTGAAGGTTTTAAGGATGGTGGTGAGTATGGAAGTGCAAAGGGGACAAGTACAAAGATAGCCTGGCAAGAGTTATGTCACTGACTGGATAGGAGAGGTGAGGGACAGAGAAAAGTTAAGCAGGACTAAGGTTGGGAATCTGAGGGACTGCAAGGATGGTGGAACAGTCAGTAGACACAGCAGAGCTCAGAAGAGGAATTGGTTTCAGGAAAAAAAGGAATTCTGCCTGGGACATTGTGAGTCTGAGACATTCAATTTAAAGTGTCTAATAGGCAGTTGGTGATGCAGGGTTGGAGCCCATGGGAGAGACTGAGGGTGAGAAGACTGAGAGTCCATGCAGGCTTTGGAGTCTTCTGTATGGAGCTTATCAATGAACTAATAGAAGCTGAGATCACCAGTAGACCCAGGACAGAGTCCAGGGATACACCTATACGTAGCAGGTGGTATGTGGATGATGATCCAGAAAAGAAGAATAAGACGGAGCAAGCAGGCATCCAGGTAGGAGGAGAGAAAAGTATCATGAAAACCCAGTGAAGGGAGAGTATGTAAGAGGGTGGTCAATAATGTCAGATGCTGCAGAAAGGTCAAAAGATTAATAAGAGGAATAGAGACTTTAGAAAGAGAGCCCAAGTTGGGCTGTTTCAGATTGGAACACTGTTCATCTGCCAGCAAGGTCAGAAAACAAGAAAAGGAAGGGAGAAAGGAACATTTGAACATGGAACTGTGTGTTCAAAATGGCAGACATCACTTTAAAGGATTTCTGAGGGTAGGATGCACAGGCAACATTGAGCTGGGGTCCAGGGGATGACTTGGGGAGCTACTTCAACCCAAAGTTGAGGAAAGGACTTCAGATCCAGGAAGAAAGAACCCAGTGTCTTAGGAAAGAAGGAAGCTGTCAGGACTCAGCCATGGATTAGTAGGTAGAGATAGAATGACCTAGAGAGACAGGAGCGGGGCTATCAAAATCAGCTCTAGAAGAGGAACTGGAATGGGAGGGGGGCCAGCAGCATGAAGTCTGGGAAATGATCTGTCTGTCACTTCAGTCGAATAATGTGTAGCAAGGCTGCAGGACAAGTATCCAAGAGACCTGCTAGCTAATCCTGGCTCCGAGATCGATTTACTATGTGACCTTTGGCAAGTAACTTAACCTCTCTGGGCACTGACTTCCCAATCTGTAAACACACCTGGTCTGCCTCGCTCATAGGGATTTCTGAGGAGGAAATGGGGGCTGGAAAAGTGCTTTGAAATGCGTTTAAGTGCAGTGCTAAAATGAGGTGATGTTTTTATCATTCCCTTCTTGTTTCAAACCCAATTGAAAAGGCTCTGAGGTAAGAAGGGGAGAGCGGGGGCGGGAGACAAGGGAACGAGACACATCTTTCTCTGGCATTTTGATTTTTTTGGGTTATATTTTTAGATGGACTACTTTCTCCCCCTCCCCCTCAGTAGGCGGAGGGACACCGAAATAGCCAGATATGTGCGTGTCAGGGTTATAAATAGGCTCAGTACAGAGCCCAGTCACCGAAGATTTCTAAAGAAGGCTGGTTGCCAGATGCCCCCTCTGCGGTGGGAGGGAACGAGGGGCTTCTTGCTCTCTTTTCTTTTCCACTGATACCTGTTTCCTCAGCTCCCACTCCTGACTACACACACGCACACACACATACACATACACACGCACACACACGCGCACACACGCACACACATATACACATATACACACACGCACGCACACACATACACACACGCACGCACACACATGCACACGCGCGCGCACGCACACATACACACACATACGCACACGCATGCACACATACACACACGCGCGCACATACACGCGCGCGCACACATACACACACGCACACACGTGCACACACAGACACACGCACACACACACCTTCTGATTAATCAGTAGACAGAACGACACTCTGGTTACTAGCACTACATACTAGTAGACAAGTCACTGAATTTCTCTGGGTTTCAGTTTCCTCATCTATAAAATGGGGGCTTGACCTAGCTAATTTCTCTTTTCACTACAAGTCTGTGATCCCCGATCCATGATCAGTGTCATTCAGTACCGCTCAACTTGGGGTTCAGTACTCGCCCCACTTGCCTCTTGGGTTGTAATAGATCTGCTCCCCGCTCTGAGACTTTTTCCATCACCTATACAATAAAAGTAGGAATTCCTGCCTTGCCTGCCTCCCAGATGCTAGGAAAGTGTTCCTTATATCTTTAGGGATACAGGAACGTGAACTATTATTAGTAACTAGACCTCATGAGGCATTATCTTTAATAAGAAACAGTCACCAAGCCGGGATATGACATAGTCCCTGCCATCGGGAAGCAAATTATTGTAATGGAAAAGCATGAGCCTGGAAGTCAAGAAACTTGTTTTTGATCATCAGCTACAATATACTCAGTAACAGTGTGACCCTTGGGCCAATTATTTAACTCTGCTCAGCCCAAATTTCCTCATCTGTAAAATGGGGATAATAATTCCTGTCTTACCTACTTCTCTGAGTCGTTGTCAGGGAAGCACTTTGTAAATTGGAAGTTCTATATAAATGTGAGCTATTTGGGACGTTAGAGACAAGGTATCAGGAAAATTTACGAGGACATGCAATGGTTACCAGATGTCCCACGGCAGGAGAACCCTGTGGCTAATCCCATTTCCTTGTCTTGGGGAGATATTCTGAGAAAGAAACAACTTTTACCTTGATCCCAGACCAAGAGGCTGAATGAGGAGCGGACAGGAAGACCTGCACACAGCACTAGCATTTACAATTGGCCACTATAGGATTTGAGGCGATTGATGAAAAGACCCTCACCAAACATCAGCCCTGTCCCCTGTCACCCCACTATGCTATTTATGTTCAGAAGGATTTCTTCTTCACTTCCAAAACATTCTTTGAAAATGCCACAATTCCTATGTCTAAAAGAGAGATCACGTTCTTGGCATTAGCACCTCATGCAGAAGTTGCTAATGCCCTCCATGATCCCTCCCAAGCAGTGCTCCTGGAGCCTCTGCTTTCAGTGATGGGGAGCTCACTACTTCCAAAGGTAGTTCTTTTCCCTTTGGGAGTGGTGCTCACTGTTGTAAAGACTTCCTAACTCCTACCCATTATCTCTCGTTCTACATTTTGGGAGCATCACAGACTAAATCCAAACCCTCTTCTTTGGTAGAAATTAATTGTCAGTCATGTGAGCAATAACTGAGACAGTTCACATCTTGGTTAAACAATTTAACAACAGTCATTCAATTTTAAAAATCATGAACAAGGTGCCTAGGAGGTGTGGGTCCTATACCCCACACTGGACGTCCTACACTCAGGAAGCTTAGACTACAGAGAGAACAATGACAAGTACACAAATAAGGCAGATGAGTGAGTGGTACAGGAAGGAACAAGGGATGGTTGTGGTTTGGAGAAAGAGTTCAGAAAAGAAGGGGAGCACAATATTGTGCAATGACTGACTTTGACAGACTTAGCTCTTCTCAGTAATGCAAAGATTTAAGATAATTCCAAAAGAATATTCATGATGGAAAATGCCATTCACATCCAGAGAAAGAACTATGGAGTCTGAATGCAGATGGAAACATACTGTTTGCTCTCTCTCTTCTTGTGTTTTTTTGTTTCTTCTTCCTCATGGTTTCTCCCATTGGTTCTAATTCTTCTTTGCGACATGATGAATGAAGAAATATGTTTAATATGAATGTATATGTGGATCCTATATCAGATTGAACTCTTAGGAAGGGGGGAGGGGAGGAGGGAGAGAAAATTTAGAACTCAAAATTTTATGAAAGTGAATGTTGAAAAATAAAAATAAATATAAATGTATAAGAGCATATGTATATATACATGTGTATGTGTGTATATATACACATATGCATGTATATTTGCATACAAAACACACATACACGTTTACATACCCATATATACACACATTATACATATGTGTATGTATATATGTATATGCATATGTATGTATGTATGAAAGAAGGAGAGCATAAATAGAGCCAGGAAAGATTTGAACAACCAAACACCCATCTTTCTAGCCTGCTACATTCAGTCCAACTGGACTAGTTGTCATCTTCTTAGGCACCATTCCATCGTCCAGCCCCAAGCCTCTTTATGTGGGATGCCTGCCTTCTGTTCTACAATCCATTGGCCCTTTGAGAACAGCTCCAAGGATTCCCCCAATAGATGGCCTCTCCTGCCCACTCACCCCAAGCACTCATCACTAAAAAGAAGAACTTCTTATGGATTTTGTATTTGCTTATCTGCACGCATGTTGCTTCACACCCTTCTCCCCCAGTAGAATGTAAGGCTCATGAGGGCAGGGATACTCTTTTTAACTCCAGTGCCCAGCATGGTGACCATCACAGCATCGCTCTTGATAAAGACAGTCTGAATTCAACAGAAAGGTTGGTGATGAATTATGAGAAAAAGTTGGAGCCTCCTGAGTTCTACCTCCACCCACCACTTTCCTCATCTATAAAATAGGGGTAATAATCCCTTACAGGCAGAGCTCAGAGAGTAGTTTTACAAACAGGAGGAGATCATGGGTAAGAAGGTTTATTGACCATTAAGGGGTGACAGAAACCTCAGCTGCTGTGCTTATTATTCTGTTTTCTTTCTGTTGATAGGAAGCATCTCCTCTAAATTGGGCTTGCTGTGACAGAGGGAGGGTGCTAGGTGAGAGGGTTCACCTCAGGGGCCTCCCTGGGGAGCTAATTTGAGAAAGGTCACCTTCTCAGGCCCTGTGCTTATCTGAGGACCGCCTGGCTGGTCTAGTCTGGACCAAGAACTGGCAGAGAAATGCCTAAGCAGGGTGCCAGCTCCCATTTCTCCTGCATTCTGGAGGGTCTCCAAACCACGTGCAGTCTATTTGGGGCTCACTCCACCCACTCCTGAGATGGGGGGAAGGTGGTAGCAGCAGCTGCTTCCCCACTTTAGGGAGAGTCACGTCACACCCCTCCGCACCTCCCTAACCTGAGGAAGACAGGAAATGATTAAATTTATTCCCTGGGGAACAATGAGGGGGGTAGGATATTCTAAAGAAATTCAAGGTAGGTAGGACCATGAGGGAACATAGGGCTGTGGATGAAGTGAGGAGAAGGGAATTGTAATGGATAAGATGGGCAGTTAGCATGTGGCACTGGGAAGGTCAGGGTTACAGGTTCATTTCAGTTCAGGGCAAGTGAGCTTCACCAGAAACAAAACTGTCATCTCCTGAGATGGAGAGCTAGTATCATTCAAACTCTGATGTCCCTGGTAGGCCATTTCCCAGATTCAATTTATCTGTCCAATAGACGTTCAGAATTTTAACCTTAATCAGACTAAGGTTTGCCCCTGGACAAAGGCTGTCTCAAACTATTATAGACTCACCCTTGCCTCTGATCAGACAAACCCCTAACCCTAAGCACAGACTGACCCTAACACCAGTATCAGATTCACTCTTAATCTCAATTATAAATAACAGTCAAAAATACCCATCCATGGACTGATCCTGGAATTCTGTCTTAAAACACAAGCTTTTTTTCTTTTTTTTTAAGGCATTTGGGGTTAAGTGACTTACCCAGAGTTATACAGCTAGGAAATGTCTGAAACTGAATTTGAACTCCTGACTCCAGGGCACATGCTCTATCATGCTCTATCTATGCCATCTAGCTGCCCCTACATACATGCTTTAAATCACAAAAAGGTTGAGTAAGGTATCCCAGCCTGAACTCTCTGCCCACCCCAGTCTATCTTCCACTGTTTTCTAAAGTGATTTTCTTGAAGTACAGCTCTGACCAAGTCACTCCTCTCCTCAACAAACTTCAGCAGCTCCCTATTACCTTTCAGGATTAATCACAAAATGTTCTATTTGGCATTTCAAGCCCTCACAACCTCATCTCTTCCTACCTAATGCATTACTCCCCTCTCCACACTCTGACTTCCAACTCTCTTGGTGCACTTGCTCTTTCTTCAACAGAATGCTCCATTCATCTGGGGGTCTTTCCCCCAGTTGTCTTCCATGCTGGGGATTTCCTCCCTCCTCATCTCCACCTCTTTGGTTTCCTGGCTTCATGCAAGACTCAGCTCAAATCCAACCCTCTGAAAAATACCACTCGAGTAGTTTTGCCAAGAAAGCCCCAAATGGGATCACGGAGAGTCAGACACAACTGAAGTGACTGAACAACTGAGAGCAAGCAATGATTCAGTTCAGTTCAATTCAACAAATATTCCTTGTACAAAGAACAACGTTGGCTGCCGCGAACGTATGGAAGATGAAGCTGCGAAGGAAGATTCAGCCCAGCACTATCTAGTGGAAAGGCAGTGGCTGAGCTGGTTTTAGCTCATGTCTATACAATAGGGTGATGCTGGCGGATGTGTATGAATTCATGGATTGTGAGATGGCTGAGTCAGCCAGAGGCTCCAGGGACCACATCCATGAACATACTGGCATGCCAGTGGGCCTGTGCCAAATGAGAGGAAAGACTGGAAAGCACTGTAATAGACAGACTGGAAATTTGGGGAAATCTGGTGGTATCAGCCAAACCATCAGCGCCCTGGTCCACAAGCCATCAACTCCCTGGTCCACAAGCCATCAGCTCCCTGGTCCACAAGCCATCAGCTCCCTGGTCCACAAACCATCAGCTCCCTGGTCCACAAGCCATCAGCTCCCTGGTCCACAAGCCATCAGCTCCCTGGTCCACAAGCCATCAGCTCCCTGGTCCACAAGCCATCAGCTCCCTAGTGCACAAACCATCAGCTCCCTAGTGCACAAACCATCAGCTCCCTGGTCCACAAGCCATCAGCTCCCTGGTCCACAAGCCATCAGCTCCCTGGTCCACAAGCCATCAGCTCCCTGGTCCACAAGCCATCAGCTCCCTGGTCCACAAGCCATCAGCTCCGTGGTCCACAAGCCATCAGCTCCCTGGTCCACAAGCCATCAGCTCCCTGGTCCACAAGCCATCAGCTCCGTGGTCCACAAGCCATCAGCTCCCTGGTCCACAAGCCATCAGCTCCCTGGTCCACAAGCCATCAGCTCCCTGGTCCACAAGCCATCAGCTCCCTGGTCCACAAGCCATCAGCTCCGTAGTCCACAAGCCATCAGCTCCCTGGTCCACAAGCCATCAGCTCCCTGGTCCACAAGCCATCAGCTCCCTGGTCCACAAGCCATCAGCTCCGTAGTCCACAAGCCATCAGCTCCCTAGTGCACAAACCATCAGCTCCCTGGTCCACAAGCCATCAGCTCCCTGGTCCACAAGCCATCAGCTCCCTGGTCCACAAGCCATCAGCTCCCTGGTCCACAAGCCATCAGCTCCCTGGTCCACAAGCCATCAGCTCCCTGGCCCACAAGCCATCAGCTCCCTGGTCCACAAGCCATCAGCGCCCTGGTCCACAAGCCATCAGCTCCCTGGTCCACTTCCAGCATGGCTCTCTGCTCAAGTACAGACTCCTTCAGTCCTTCCTCCCTTCTTCATTTTAGCACTTCACTGATTGCCCAGATACCAACCCAGCTTGGCTTTTAAGTGTAAGCTTCCCCTCCCAATTCTCCCAGGAGGACTCTTCACTGAAGATTCTCCTCCTGACTACCCAAGAAAGAGCTGACCACATCCCTGGCACACGTTGGTCACAGAAGGAATAATGGCCACTCCACCTGGGCCATGTAAAATGTAGCCATTTATACATTTCTCACTGAGCAAGCCTAATCTACCAAGAGGAAATTGAATAGGGACATAGGTGAAATCTTACACTTGGTTACTAAGAAAATAACTTTACACATACAAAGTAGTAGAGATGTGGCCAGAGAGCAGTTCATCTGAAACAGAGTGAGCAAGTTTTAGTGGATTGTAAATTCAATACATGTCAATAAGGTTTACCAGCAAAAAGCCAATCCAGCATTAGCCTGCATTAACAGAGGCAGAGTGTCCAGGACTAGGGAGGTGATTGCTGCTGGGTTCTATGTCCTAGTCTGACCACATCTTGTCTGACTATGTAATAATGATAAAGATGATAATAATGACATTGATAGAGTGCCTACTTCATTTCCTGGCACCACATAATAGTAAGGAAAGAAGGAAGGAAACAATTATGTATTATTCCTCTACTGTGTGCTAAGCACTTTACAAATTTTATCTCACAATAGCTCTAGGAGGTTGGTGCTATTTTACACTGAGAAAACGGAGATTGACAAAAGTTAAGAGACTTACCCAGGGTCTCATAGCTAATAGGTATCTGAGGTCACATTTGAACTTTCTGATTCAAGGCCCAGTGATCTAACCACTGAATCACCAAGATGACTCTTCTTAAGAAGCACATTAATTAAGTAGAGTATGTAGAGAAGAAGGAAACTGGCATGGCAAATTGGTTCTGATTTCATAGCATATAGAGGTCAGTTAAAGAAAACTGGAAGGTGTTGGGATTTGAAGAGACAGACTTAGGACATGGCCTCTGTATTCAAGCATGTGAAGAGCTACCATATCTCCTCATTGGCCATAAACGTAAAGGAAGTAAAGGGGTTGTAAGGGAAGATGGAGGGTTCACTGAAGAAAAACTTTGCTAAAAAGTAAAGCTATTTCCAAGTGGGACAGTTTGCCTCTCCCTTCATATCCCATGCTGAAGGGCATGCACAGGATGGATGGCCATGGGACGGTCACACGGTAGAGACAACTCTTGTTCAGGTATGTGTGGGACCAGATGGTTGCTAAGGAGATCCTGTGATCCTGAGTGCCTCCTGTATGTCCTGCTCAGTGCTCCATGCTGGGGACAAGATGAGAAGGGGATCATTGCTATCTTGGGGAAGCTCAGTCTGTTTGGGAAGATAAGTCATCCATGGCAAACATAATAAAAATTACGGAGTAATTTGTAAGCAGGTGCATGATAACAGCACAGTAAAAACTCTGTGTGTGTGTGTGTGTTTGCATGTGCATGCACACAGCAAGAGGGAACATAGACTAAGGAGGTGGTCATAATAGAGATGTGATTTGTTAGGTAAGCCTTCTTGGAGAAGGTATGTCCTCAGTATGATCTAAACTGAAGGTTTTCAGAAAGAAAAGAGAAATGAAGCATTTCCAGTAAAAAAAATCAACTTTCTGGAAGGGGCTTATAGCTACAACCATTTCTCATTTCCTTTCCTTCATCACATTAAGGGCTCCTCGAGAGAAGGGCCAGGTCTCCTTCAACAAGTGAGAGGACGACTGATTGCAGGGTCTCTTTTTCCCTTGGGGATGGAAACTCTGTTTCCTCCTTCCTCCCTCTTGCCCTCATCACAGACAAATGTTATATGCAACAGCAAGCTCAGCACATGTGGCATGTGGTCCATGTGGTTGGTGGACTCATTGACCACTTATTAGACATGTTAAAATGGTGATTCCTTTCTTGGGTGGTCCCTGAGGTCTATTCCAACTCCTATATTCTGTGATTCTATTACAGGTGGGTCTGAAGCAAATGCAAATATCATCATCTGCTCAGAGTTCAAAAGATCATAGACTAAGAGTCAGAAGAAACTTCAGATGTGATAGAGACCAACTCCACAATTTTACAGATAAGGAAACTGAGGACAAAAAGGATAGGTGACTTACCCATATATAAGGAGGTAGTTTGAAAGTTTAAGACTTAGTAACTGAAAAGGGAGGCCAAGGAGGCCAGATAATCCATTTATGAGTACAAACAAATCCCCTGAATGAATAGGAAAGGAAAAAGTCGGATATGATGAAGACTAATAGTTTACACCTCTGCATGATTTTAAAATTCAGTGAAAAATGAGTCTAGGAAACAGACTGGAAAATGAACCCTGTTTCTGACAGAAGCAATAGAAGATGCATGGAGATGGACAATGGGAAACTCAAAGAAGCCAACTGGAGCTGGAAGAGCTGGAGCAAAGGAAGAAGCAGACAACGCAAAGAAAAAGACGAGGACTCTGAGAGCCAAGGGCACAAGGTTTATTAAGATAGAAGCAGTGCCGCAGAAATACTCCACTCCAACCCTACTACAGACCCCAAGGGGATAATGCTGTATCTCCTGCCACCCCCTGAGCTTCTTCAAATGAGTCTGTTAACTTTTCATCTGAGTACAGGAAAAGTCTATTTACCTCTCATTTTCTTTACTTTAGGTATTTATTTTGCCAGTGTAAACCGCTGGCATCTGATAGTCAGGGGGTATTTACTGGGAATGCAGCTACAGCTAGGTGGTGCAGTGGATAGAGTGCCTGACCTGGAGTCAAGACCAGAACTCAAATTCAGCCTCAGATAACTTACTAGCTGTGTGACTCTGGGTAAGTCACTTCACCCTGTTTGCCTCACTTTCATCTGAAAAATGAGCTGGAGAAGGAAATGGCAAACCACTTTTCACCAAGAAAATCCCAATTGGGGTTACAAAGAGTCAGACATGACTGAAAAGTGGCTGAAACAAAAACTGAGGTGTTTTACCAGAAGTGATGTCTCTAGCTGGGGGCTAAGAGCTAACAAAAAGATAAAAGGAATTTCAGACCCTTTGATAGGACATTCCATGATGGAGAAAGAGCATTTGTGCCCTTCTCATTAATAGTAGGAATGGATGCAAACAAGAGTTGTTGAACAGCTTTGATCACCTCACTATGGCTGCACAAGGACTCACAAGCAATAAGCCTCAGAGCCAGAATTCCAAGTCCAGTCTTGTAACTCAGTTACGTTTACTTTCTTCTTTCCAGTCCAGTCCATATATGAGCAGGAATCTTTTTTACCACATTCTCCCATAAATGATCATCCATGGGCTATGTAAAGTCTGAAAGTGGAGGAGGACTCATTCTTGCCCCAGGTAAACCATTCCTCATGAGAGCAGCTCTGATTTGTAGGAAGCCTTTTTTAACTCTAGCTGGCATCTGTCTCTCTGAAACTTCTGTTCATTGCCTTCATTTTTACTTTGTGGAACCATGAAGAACAATTTTAATCACTCTTCATTGTAAAAGCCCTTAAATACTTGAAGAGAGCGATCCTGTCTGACCTCAACACCCAGAAAGTCTTTTCTAGGAAAAGGATTCCCACTTCTTCCAGTCAAATAAAAAATGGCCTACTTTCCTATCTTCCCATAACCCTGGTCATTCTCCCTTATCTGTAGCTCTTGCTTGTCAATGTCTTTCCTAAAGAGTGACACACTTATTTGGGGACAATACTCCAGATGGTGATAAGCTTAGATTTCATGGAGATGGCTTCCTGCCACTCCCATGCCTGTTTGGATACTTTCCTCTCCTCTACCTCCAGACAGCCACCTCAGGGAGCATGCCCAGACTGAATGGAGACAGAAGCTCAGTGAGTTAAACCTTGGCACCTCCCAGCATTGGACCCAGGTGATAAATCAGCCTGTGATCTGGGCATTGCATGAATTTGTATCTCCCCCTTCCAGCAGGATGTTGTGATTAATTCTCACTGCATATTAAGTTCATTTATCAAAGCCACGTGACTGCAATCCCTTGAGAAGGAAGAAGCCAATGGAAAGAGAGGGAGTTCAATAGTGGGGGTGCAAGGAGCACAACCTACCGTGACCACTGCCCATTTTCACTGGGTCTCCCAGCATAGGGAGTTCCCTAGCTTTAGAAAGAAGACTTAGTCTGGGGAGCTCTTTTATCTCGGAGAACACATGCAAAAGGTGTGGGTGAATACTATGAAATGTGAGCCTGCTAAGAGGATTTGGAATAGAGAAGCTTTGGGCTGATTACCACACTCAAGGAAGAAGGATTTTTCCCAGCCTTTCCACCTTTCCCCTCCCTCTTCGTTGTTCCATCACCAGCTCTCTCTTCCTTCTTTTCCTCAAACTTTATCCCTTCTTTCCTGTTTCTCTCCCACTTCACTTAATAGAATCTCCCTTCTTTTCCACCAAATGATGAAACAGCCATTTACTAAGTACCTACTGTGAGCTTAGCCCTATGATACAATAGGTTTTGTGGAGGTATAGGAATAAAGAGATGGTTCCTTTCACAGTCTTGTCAGTGGAGAATAAGACACAGTCATGGAACGGAGAAAGGCAAAAATAGTATCTACACAAGTGTGTGACTGGAATAGACAGAAAGTGCAACAGGAGTTTGGAGCAGAGAGGGAAAAGAGAATGGGCCCTGTGGGTGGCCAGAGAAAGTTTTCTGTAGGCAAAGGAGTCAGGGCACTGGATTGGGTATTGAAGGAAGGATAGACAAAGAGGAGAGAGAAGAGCATAGGTCAATAAGCCAGTGGAAATTCCAATCCTGGGAAATCTTTGCCTTAAGAAACTAAAAGCCATGCTTCCCACTCTCATGTTCTTCAGTTGGGCAGTAACAAAATCTATAGGCCTGAGCTCCGACCCTGGTCATGAACTGAGCTCTGAACCTGGCCCCCAACTGAACCCCAGGTGAGCCAGCGACTCACCTCTCAAGCCAATCCCAATGGGCATTACTAAGTGTGTTCTACATTCCAGGCAATGGGCTGGAGACACAAAAGCAAAAATGTCTCTCAAAGAGGTTACATTGTAGGACAGAATGAGGGGAGAGGGAGAAACACAACGTACTCACACATAAGTAATGGCAAAATAAATTTTTGTTTGGGGGTGGGTAGACACAAGGAATGACTGATGAGACCAGGAAAGGGCTCCTCTAGGAGGGGGCAGCTCAGCTGAGCCTTGAAAGTGAGGGTAGGGGTGTGGCTGAGTGGAATGTTGTGTATGGGATCAACCATGAGGCCTTTGGAGCTGGAAAGTAAATGCTAGGAGGGGCGTAACGTGAAACCAGTCTTCAAAACAGGTCTGAGCTGGACAGAAAATGGCACGACGTGCCAAAGAAAGGGGTTTGTACTTTATACTAACGGTAACAGGGAGTCTGGAGAAGGGAGCAACATGGCCAGACCTATACTTTAGGAATCTCACTTTGGCTGTTGTGTGGAGAAGAGATTTGAGAAAGGAAAGACCGAAGACAGAAGACTAGGGAACAGACTATTATAAGTCAAGGAAACAGGAAATGTAACAGGAGCCTGAACTATGGTAGAGGCTGTGTTGATAGAGAGAATAATATTAATTATTATAGTAGAGACTGTGTCAATAGAGAAGTGGAGCAATGGGAGCAATGTCACAGAAGTAGAATCAATAAGACTTGGCAGTTAGTGGATAGAGTGCTGAGCCTGGAGTCAGGAAGACCTGAGTTCAAATCCAGTCTCAGATACTTACTAGCTATTTGACCTGAGGCTTTACCTTGGTCTCTCTTACTCTTCCCATCTGTAAAATGGGGATACTAATAGCACCTACATCCTGAGGTTGTTATGAAGATCAAATGAGATAATATCTATAAAGTATTTATATATAGTAGGCATTTAAATAATGTTTGTTCTTTTCCCTGACTGGATATAGGGGAGAAAGAAGAGAGAGAGAAAAGAAGAGTTAAGGGCAACTTCTAACCTGAGAAGACAGGTCGTTGGGAAGATGGGATACTCTTGACAAAAACAAGGAAGTCCAGAACAGAAGGGTTATCGTTATATGACCTTGGTCAAGTCATTTCTTCTCTCTGAGTCTCAGTTTTCCCAATTGCAAAATAAACAATACTTTTCTGACTTGGCAACAGGGGAGTGAAAGAATCAACAAGCAATTATTAAGCATCTATGGTATACAATTAAGTGATGGGGATTCAAAGACAAAAATGAACAATCCCTGCCCTCATGGAGCTTATGTTTCCATGAGGACAGAGCATATGCCTATTATAAAGATATCCATCCCTGGGTATGCAGGTGTATGTGTGTGTTTACATTTCATATACACATAGACACAAAATAAATACAAGGTAATTTTTGAGGATTAGACTGAGGAGGGGATTAGGGAAGGCATCATGTACAAGGTAGCTCTTGAGCTGTTTGTTTTTTTTCCAAGTGAAAATTTTTATATTTTTTTTCCAATTACATGTGAAAACAAATTTTAACATTTTTTTTTAATTTTGGATTTCAAATTATCTCCCTCTCCCCTCATGCTCTCCTTAAGAAGGCAAACAGTTTGATATAGCTCATGCATGTGTAGTCAGGCAAAACATGTTTCCACATTAGCCATGTTATTTAAGGAAAACAGCAAGAAAAAGAAAGGAAATGAAAAAATGCTTCAATTTGCCCTCAGAGTTCAGCAGTTCTTTCTCTGAAGGTGGATAGCATTTTTTATCTAAGTCCTTCACAATTGTCGGAAGTCATTGTTTTGCTGAGAATAGCTAAGTCATTTACAATTGCTCATCATACAGCATTGCTGCTACTGTGTACAGTGTTCTCCTGGATCTACTCACTTCACTTTGTATCAGCTCATATAAGTCTTCCAGGTTTTTCTGAAACCATCTTGTTGAGTTGAGTTTTGAAGGATCTAGGGATTCTAAGGGTTGGGGATGTGGAGGGAGGGTATTCTAGGCATGGGGGACAGGCAATAGAAAATCATGGAGAGAAGAGAAGGAATGTGAAGAACAGTGAGTAAGTCAATATAGTGTGATGTGTGTCAAGGTGAGGAATATATAATAAGTCTGGAAAATAAAGTGGAACCAGATTAGTAGGGATGGAACTCTCAAGGTGCCTTGGAGTTCTCAGATCTTTGGTACTGGGACTCCCCCTTCCTCTTTCAGACTTGGCTTCCATCATCCCTGTCCAGCAGCCTGTGATATAAAGCTGTTCCTAATCATCAGTCATTTACCTGACCAGAAGCAGCCCCAGTGGCAACAAGAGCAGTATCAGGGCCAGGATCAGGCAGGATCAGACACTAACACACCTATGGCACGTCTAGGTCTCTACTGAACTCAGGGTATCAGTTCTCTCTGCTGGTCAAAGATTGCAGAAAATACTGTGGTCTAACCAGAGGCCCCAGAATACTCCCATATGCTCATACCAGTCCCCTTAGACCCCAGTCCATGCTCTTGGCAAAAGAATAGATCTCAAATGCTCTCTGTTCTAGTCTCTTAGGAGGCCAATCCACGAGCCCCTTAGACCATTCTGACTGGCTGCCCTTGGGCCTATTTCTTTCTCCCAAGGGCCCCAAGAAGACTTCCATGATTCTAATACCCATCAGGGATGAGGAGAAGTGGGAAGGGACTGAGTGTGACAGCAGGTGCATCTGAAGGCACTTAGCACAGGCCCCCAACTATGAGTCTCCTCTTTAGAAACCACCCCCGGGTGATAAATAATTCGTGGGAGGTGATACAAGGTAAAGCAAGACCCAGCGTCCCAATTTCCCTGGGAGAACTTCCCACTGAAGGGAGGGCCCTGGGTTCCAGGATGTATGTGGAGCACTAGGGAGCATCCACTTCACAAATACAGACACATTCATGCATGCAAGGTGCCCATGTACACACATACCTCCACATGGACATGTATGCACACATATGCAATAAATGCCCAGAAACCCACATGTGCATGAAGAATCCCACACCCATGCATGCACACCTGGGTCTCCTGAATATATATACATGGCCTCAACAATTCTTAGGATCAAGGCACAGTCAAGAAGGAAGGAATAAGCATTTATTAAACATCTACTACTAGTCAAGCATTGTGCTAAATGTTTTACAATTATTCAACCTCACAAATCCTGTCCTCCAAGGTAGATTCTATTATTATCCCAACTTTACAGTTGAGTAAACTGAGGCAGGCAGCAGTTAAGTGACTTGCCGAGGGTCACAAAGCTAGTAAGTGTCAGAGGCTCGATTTGAATTCAGGTTTTCCTGACTCCAGGCTGAGAGCTCTATATGCTGTGCCACCTGGCTGCCCCCACACAGGATACAAGTAGGGAGTAGCACTTGAACATAGCTTCAGATACTTCTGATATCTATTTTAGGTAGAGGTGAGGAGGGAAAGCAATCTGGTTAGTGTGATATAATGGAAAGAATACTGAATTTCGCACCAGAGACCCAAGTTCAAATCCTGGCTGTACCAATTCAAGAGGCACTTGCTAGGCACTGTGCTAGGACTAAGACAAAAATTAAACAGCCCTTGCCCTCAGGGAAATTACATCCCACACAAAGGGAGCATATACACATGTAGTGCATAGAAAATACACTCAAAATGAACACAAAATAATGCCATCACAGGACCAATAATGGAGAATGTTACCCACCTTCTGACAGAGAGCAGCAGATGAGCTCCAAGAATGAGGCAAGGACCTCACACAGTTTTGTTTGATTGTGTATATTTGTTAGAAGAGTTTCTTTTTCTCTTTTTGGTTCTTTTGAGAGGGAGGGAAGGACAGGAGAGAGGGAAAGTAAAATTGAAAAAAAATTAAATAAAGTGGTAAAGAAATAAAGATACTTTAGAACTAGTCTATGAAAGGCTTAAAACCCTGTACAGGATTTGTGTATGTGTGTTTGTCCTTCATTGCTGAAGAAGACCATGCCATCAGAGAAATGATGACATGACTTGCACTTGACTTTGTTTTGAGTGAGGGAGGGCTGTGCAGGTCACCAGCCTCACTTCTCCTCCAGAGCAATCTGAATGCAGTGACCAGATATTCATCGGGATGACTGGAGATGACTCAGAATGAGACAGTTGGGGTTAGGTGACTTGCCCAAGGTCACATAGCTAGTGAATGTCAAGTGTCTGAGGTGAGATTTGAACTCAGGTCCCCCTGACTCCTGCTCTATCCACTGCACCACCTAGCTGTCCCTTACAGACTTTGTATTTTATACTTGAAGGAACAGGGAGACACAAAAGCTTCATGATTATATCTGAGCTTGTCCTCAATTACTTCCACATTCTAGGTGGCTAGGTGACATAATGGTTAGAGCATTGGATCCAGAGTCACGAAGATCTCAGTTCAAATCTGGCCTCAGATATGTAGTATGACCTGGGACAAGTCACTTAACCTTCATTTTCCTTAGCTTCTTTATCTGAGAAATGGGGATAATGATAGCACCCACCTCTCAAGGTTGTTGTGAGGATCAAATGAGACATTTGTAAAGTACTATAAAAATGCTTTCTATTTTTTGCTAGAACTCTAAAATAAAGGAGAGGATCTAGATGATCTCTGATATCTCTCCCAGTTCTAAAGTGCTGGTTGTTCTGACCTTGGTTGGGAGTTCTCTTTACCACCACCCACCATATTCCATCATTCTTCTCTCCTCACTTCTCTTTCTTCTCTCTACTTCCACCCTCTCTCCCTCCCTCTGTCCCCTCCATGTCCCCCAAAACTTCAGGTTCCAGGCCTCCTGAATAGCATTACTCAGCTTCCTTATCTCAGATGGAGGAATGGGTTCGAGTCTTCCTAAAGGGCTTGGAGAAGTTCTTGAGAAATCATGGTTGTGTCTGACTGGATAAGGTTTTAAGGGGTTAGAGCCTTGAATGTCAGAATCTAGGAGGACTGTGGGCATGCATGTATGCATGAATGTATGTATGTATACACAAATGTGTGTATCTATGTATATATGTGTGTAGATAGATATAGATAGATACGGCAGATAGGTAGGTAGAGATAGACAGATAGAGAGATAGATAGATAGATAGATAGATAGATAGATAGATAGATAGATAGATAGACAGATAGATAGATTTTCAGTAAGCACTAGTGTCTTTAAGGAGAGAAATGTCAGGATTAATGATGCACTTGGGGAAGATAACTTGAACAATAATGGGAAGGATGAATTGGATTGGGGTAAATTAGAGGCAGAGAAACCAATTAGGTTATTGCAATAGACAAGATGAAGAAGGGGGAAAAACCTACTTGGACCTTATAGGTTTTTAAAGGTGAATTCTTTCAATCTGTTAAAGAATAATTAACACTTATAGTGCCATAGCTTAGGTGAGAAGAGAGGAGGATCTGACCCAGAGCGGTGGCAATGAGGCAGAAGGGAGGTGGCAATTGAAGCCCTGAATGGGGAGGGGTCAATCAAAAGCCAGAGTAAAAAGGGACAAGAGTGAGGAGAATAGAACCTTAGGGCATCATCTTAAGGGGCAGAAGGAGGATGGGGAGGCAGCACAGGAGAAAGAAGGCAGGAGATGATGAACGAAAGAGCAGGGTCACAGAATTCCCTGGAGAAGAAATTGGGATGCAGGCAGGAGTTCCCACTTGAATTTGCAGAAGGGACAAAAAGAAAAGGACCCTAACCTATTCAGTAACATCATTCATGGTCTGGCTCCTGCCCTATGTTAACATAAAACTCTCCCCACCCCTGTCTCATTTTCTAGGATGTTTCCATGGGCTAGGGGGCAAATGTTCTCATACATCCTCAGAGATTTCTTTCCTAGTTGCTAGGATTTCAAAGGGGCATTCTACAGAGGCATAAATAATACTGCTATCTTAAACACCCATATCCACAACAGAGATAGGTGCCATCACTGATTCCCGATTTAGCCTGCCTTTCTCCCTAATGACTTACTTTATCCAGCTTTTCAAGCCATCATGTTACCAAACTCACCACTAAAACATTTATGTGCTCATCTCTTCTGCTTGGCTTTCAAAGCACTCTACTGCCTGGGCTTCCCTCCTTTCCTCTCCTCTCTTCCCCTGCTTCTCACAAGAACCCTTTCTTCTCCAAGGGGAACAGTCTTTTCTTCTTCCCATTCCCTGAATACAATGTGCTAACCCATAGGATTATAGGGTTTAGTAGTGGAAGAGGAGTTGGGCAGTTCAGAGGATAGAGCTGGCTTTGGAGCCAGGCAGCCCTAACTTGAAATCTTGCTTCAGACACTTAAATTAGAAAAGTCACTAAACTTCTCAGTCTCAGTTTCCTCAATTGTAAAATGAAGACAATAAACATGGCATCTCTAAGCTCTAAATCAATGACCGTATGATGGTTTTCCCTATTAGAATGTAAGTTCCTTGAGGACAGAGACTGTTTTTGCCTTTTCTTTGTCTTGAGCACTTAATACAGTACCTGACACATAATAAATGTTTGTAAGATTGATTAGAAATATCATAAAGTCTTACCCCCAGATGTTACAAGTGGGGAAACTGAGGCTGGGGCACACTAAGTGACTTGTCTAAGCTCAAAGAGAATCATAAAATCTGAGTTGGAAGGGTCCTCCTAGGTCATTTAGTCCAACCCATACATCTGAACAAAACCCCTCTACAAAATAGCTAATGAGTTGTCATCTGGCCTTTGCTTCATGAGGGGAAGCTCTTGAGGCAGTCCATTACTCTAATTCTTGGAACTTGGTGTGTGTGTGGGGGGGTAGTTTCTCTTATATAACACTTAAATCTGCCTCCTTGCAATTTCCACCCACTGCTTCTGGTTCCATGTGGGGGAAGGTGGAGGGGGCCTAAGGAGAACAAGTCTAATCCCCCTCCCCTGTGAAAGCTCCTTAGATTCTTCAAGATGGCTGTCATCAGGTCCACACTAAGTCTTTTCAGAGCCTTTGGCTCTCATCCCAGTGGGGATGCCACTCTCCACATGTGGAGAGCCACAACACCCTCCTTTTGCCTTTCAGCCCCCCCCCCCAAGGAGGGCTTCCCTGTCCCCCCGGAGAATAGAAGCCTCCAGGACTGCTGAAGCCCCTTGTGCTCTGCAAAGCCTTCCCCAGTTACTCCGGCATAGGAGGACCCCCTCCCCCGCCCTGCTCCAATAGCACTTAGTGTCTGGATTACTCATTTAGCACTTAGGATAAAATCATAGAATGGCAAAGCTGGAAAAGCACTCAGAGGCAATCAAGTCCACTCTCCCCATAAAGGAATTCCCTCAATAGGCTCTCCAGTCAGTGTTCAGAAGGCGGGGAAACACTACTGCCTGCAACAGCCCCAGGACACCAAGGCACAGTTCTAGTTAGTAACCAATCAGTAATCATTTATTAAACATTTACTACTGTCCTCTAGAACCTGTGTTAAGCAGTGAGGATAAGAAGAAAAAGCACAAAGAGCCTCTACCCTCAGGGAGCTTACACAAGTGCTCCTTATATAGAGCCAAAGCTGCCGTTCTGCAGAGTTCACACTTTGCTCCCAGTTCTTTCCGCAGGGTCCAAGCAGAGCACATGTATTTCCTTCCTTGAGGTAGCCCTTCCCCAGGCACCTGTGCGTATTATGCCCTGGCTACTCCAAGCCTGGGGAAAAATCATCTAATCCATTGCCCTGGTTTTTCAGTTGAAAATCAGAACCAGATAGGAGTGAGAGAGATAATGTTGGGACTAGAACAAGTCAATCAATCAATAAGGCATTAATGAACATGTCCAAAGAATGCTTCCTTCTTTTCTTCCTTCCTTCATATCTCCCTTCCTTCCTCCCTTCCTACTTTCACTCCATCCTTCCTTCCTTCCTCTTTTCTTCTCCTTTCTTTCCTCCCTTCCTTCTTCCATCCCTTCTTTCCTCCCTCACTTCCTTTTTTCCTTTCTTCTTCCTTTCCGTTCTCCCTCCCTTCCTACTTTCACTCTATTCTTCCATCCTTTCTTCCTTCCACATTTCTTTTTTTGTTTTTTTCTTTGATATTTCTTAAGTGTCAACTATCTGTCATCTAAGAGGCAGTGCTGCATAGTGGGTAGAAAACCTACCTAAGATTCAAGAAGACCTAGGTTCAAGTCCCACCTTTGACATACTGGTTGCGGGATCCTGAATGATTCATTGACCTTTTCAGAGCCTCCAGACAATCCCTAAGACAATCAGCTGTAGCACAGGTACCAATCTGCATTAGTAGTGGGAATTACTTCATGGGGAGTTCCCTATACCAATAGAATCACTGATCCCATAGAGAAAAAAATGTGCCAGGCATCATGCTAAGCACTGGAGACACAAAGACAAAAATCAAAACAACCTCTGTCCTCTGGAACCTTACATTTTATGGGGGTTGGGTAATAAGCATTAGACTCGAGGTTAGAAGATCTGTGTTAGGGCCTGGCTTTGATTAACTAATCTTCAACACAATCCTCAAACTGTCTGAACCTCAATTTATTTATCAATAAAATGGTGATAATAATATTTGCAGAACAGTACACCTCATGTGGCTATTATGAATGGGAAAGCATTACAGAAAGAGAAGCTAGAGACATTATGCCATGATTATACCCTGCTTGGCAATATTCTCTTAGTATTTTCTATTTGATAAGTCTGGTCTCCATTAATGGCAGGTGGTGAGCTCCCAGGACAAGGACAAAGTCTTCTATTTGTTTTACTCCCAAAGTTGAAGCAAACAGTAAGTGATCAATAAAGGAATATCTAACAGTTCAACTAAAGAAATATCTATGAAGTTCTCATTGTGTGCAAGGCCTGATGTTCAGCACTGGAAAGAAAAATAGCAATTTCTGCCCTCAAGAAGCTTATAATCTAATATAAAGGGGTGAGCGACAGGTGATGCATGTCTTTGCATATGTCATATTCAAAAACATCTATGGCACCAAGGCAGAACATGAGAGGAGCAGAGGGGCACCTGCCAAGGTGTTTTCTGCTCATTGAAGTGGGAGATCTCTCTTTCAGCTGGGAGATGAAGAACGGGGATGGGGAGGCAAGGAAGGAAGAGACACAAGAGTTAGACCTTGAAGTAAGACTGCCAACGAACCTCAGAGTGAAAAGAGTCTTCTAGTTCATCTTGTACCTGAATCAGAATCCCTATACAACACTCCTGTTACGTGGGCATCCACCTTTGCTCGAAGACCTCCAGAGCACATGATTCCCAAGGCAGTCCACTTCACTTGAGCAAAGCACAAATTATGTTCTAAAGCCTAAATCTGCCTCTCAGCAACTTCCCCTCACTGCTCCTCCCCATTCTGCCCTCTGAGGCCAGGCAGACCAAACCTCTTCCAAAGACATAACCTGTCCCCTGAGCCTTCTCTTCTCTGGGCTGAACATCCCAACTCCCTTCAATTCATCCTTTGAGGGCACAAACCTGAGGCCTTTCATTATTCTAGCTGTTCCAGTTGTTCTCTAATCTATCATTGTCTTTCCAAAAGTATACTATGGAAAGCTGAATTTGACACTCCATATGTAGTTTAATTGGGGCAGAGAATAGCAACAGAGCGAGCTCTCCGTGGTCCTGATTTCTCAGGCTGACCCTGCTTCAGCTGTGTTGGCCGCCATGTCACACTGTTGACTTGAGTTAAACTTGTGGTCCACTAAAACCCTTAGAACTTTTTCAGAGAAGCTGGTTGGTTGGTTGTTGTCCTTCATTCTCAGGGAACCAAAATGACATCAGTGTGCTAGAGTCAAGTTTCAATGTGTCTGACTGCAGCTGATCAGACCAACACGATCTTGGAATGCTTTTCTACAGGCTATGCGCATGTGAACATTTGGGGTAGATTAGATGATTTTTCATCAAGGACTAAAGGTATTAGCTTCGAAAAGAGCAGAGTTGGAGTAGCCAGGGCACAAGAATTACAGGCAGGTGAGTAAGGGCTACCCCACGAAGGGGAATAGATGTGTTATTATTGAACTGAGGTCTTCTTGACTCAAGACCTAATGCTCTATCCACTGTGCCACCTAGTTGCCCCTTACAATTCATTTACTTATACTGGGTTTCAATTATTAACCATTTTTGTGTTTTTTGGGTCTGGTCTAAAAAGCATTTTCTTTGACAAAAACAAGTAAATAAAATACAGAAGCATAAGTTGTTTTCTGTCTTTTCAGCCTTTTCTGTTCTTGATTATCATATCACTCCATCCACCATTCCATCCACTCCATCAAAGGTGTCATCCCCTCTTTGCTCTTCTTTCCCCCAGTATTTAGGTGAAAAAGGATTTCTTTGTTGTCCTTAGCTTTTCATGTGAGCCTCAATCCATTCTGCACTCAACACTCTTGATACTCTTTTGACAGGACCATGTCGTGCATTGATATAGATTCCATTACCTATGTTTCTTTCAAACTTCTGTACTTTTTTGTCTGAATTGGTTAGTGAGATTCCTATGCATCCACATGAGCCTTTTGGGACAATCCTCTCTTTTTTTCTCAATCTATGACTTCAGAATATCATTTCTGAGAATTTCCCATCCCCCTGGGTTAACTTGCCCTGTCTAATGTTTGCCATGGAATCCTTCTTATTCATCCTCTTTGAAATTAGATCTTTAAAATTCAGAGTATGATGCAAAAGGGAGAATAGCAGCAGGCAAAGATGAGCAGGGAACATGTTCCAAACATGAGGAGGACTGTTTATGTAAATGTACATGAATGTACTTACACAAAAGAGAGCAGAACGAGTTTGGGGAATTGCCTGTCAGTCATTTAGTTTGGTTGGACCATAGTATACATGAAGGGAAATGGAATTAAATAAAACTTTTAAAAAGATGGACTGGAGGCAGGGCGTAAAAGACTTTGAAAGCCATACTGAAGAGGCCACATTTTATTCTGTAGATGATACAGGGCCAGCAGAAGGGGAGCAGCATGGTTGGAGTTATTCCATGGGGAGATGCTGGCAGCCGTGTGAAAGATTGGAATAGGGGAAGTTAAAAGCAAGAAGACTCTTTAGGAGACTAATAAATAGTAAAAGCAAGAAGTGATGAGGCACTGAAGTCAGGTGGTGGTACAGGACATAGATAAGAGAAGGTGAATATGCAGGAGATATTTCCAAGGTAGAATAAACAGAACTTTATAGCTTATTGGGAGTAAGGGAGTGGGGGATGGTGATGGAAAGGGAAGAGTATAAAGGATACCACACTTTCAAGCCTAGGGGTTTGACAGTGACATTAATGAAGGCAATCAAGTTGGGACAAAGGTCAGATAGGAGGGAAAGTGGAATTATGAAGTTACTTTGGGGCGTATTGAGACTCACATGACAGCAGGTAGAGATCCAACAGGCAGTGGGAAATGTGGGGCTGGAACTCAGGGAAGAGGTCAGTGCTAGAAAAATAGATTTAGGAGTCATCTGTACAGAAGTGATAATTGAAGCCATAGGAGAGGATTCAGTTGCTGAAGTAAATTGAGGAAACAATTGGAAGCTAATTTCAGCTCTAAAGAAATGACCTGTGTGAAACTTGTCAAGAAGCTAGAACAAAGGGAGTGAGTGGGGTAAGTTTATTCAGAAAGTGGTAGAATATCAGAGTAGAAAGGGACTTGAGAGAACATTGAGTCAAACCATCTCATTTGACGAATGGGGAAACTGAGGCCCAGAGAGATCAAGCAACTTTCCCAAGTTCACACAGTGGCAAAAATGGTACTCAAGTACAGGTCTTATGACTAGTCAAAAGTTCATCTGAAAAGAAAAAGATCTGTAACTTTTAGTGGCCCATGAGCTCAATATGAGTGAATTAACAGTGCTATATGGTAGCCTACACAGGTAGATTATATGAGTCTGTATTACTGGAGACATAATGTTCAGCCTTAAGAAAGTGACAGCATTGATGCATGTTGTGCTGGTCATAGATAGCCTAGCTGTAGATTGTCTTCAATTCTGGGTATTTCATGTTAGGAAAGAGTCTGGTAAACTGGGGAGTATCCAGAAGATAGCAGTCAGTATGAGACTAGACTGAACCACATGAAGATCAACTGAAGGAATTGGGGATGCTTAGCCTAGAGAAGAAAAAACTTTGGTTGGACATGATACCTGTATTCAAGTATTTGAGAGCTGTCATGTGGAAGAAGGGTAGATGTGTTCTATTTGGTCCCAGAAGGGAGAACTAGAAAAGTAATGGGGGTAAATTTCCACCCAAAATTCCTAATGGTGAGAGCTCTCCCAAAGGGGAAAAGGCTGCCTCAGGAGGTGGTGGGCCCCTCTTTCCTGGAGGTCTCCAAGCAGAGGGTGGAGGACCACCTGTCAGGTATGTTGTAGGGAGGATCTTTGATCAGGTCCAGGTTGGATAACTGGCCTTGAGATTCCTTCCCACTCAGATTCTGCGACTCTTCTGATTCCACATCCAGCCCTTTTTCAGGGAGGGCCTCCCAGCAAGGACTTTTTAAGATCAAAGAGAAAAAGCATACCATTTCAGAGCTGAATTGGTGAAAGGCAAACCTTGAACTTCTTTTCCAAAAGGAAAGGCTAGATTCTTCAAAGCAAAGCCCAGTAATTCTGACCTCAATTCCTGGCAAAATTTTAAAATCCAGCATTAAAGGGATGGTTGGTGAACAGCAGGAGAAGGAAGCTATGATCATTAGGAGCCAACATGTTTCTTAAGTACAGAGCTCTAACATGACTAACTTCATTTCTTCTTGACAGAATTACTTGAATTAACTTAGAAGATGAATGTAAGGTGAAGAATATCTAGATTTCAGCAAGGCAAAGTACTTCAGAAATATCCTTGTAAATAAAGTGGAGAGATGTGCACTTTGTAATAAGTGATTGAATATCTAGACCCAAGGAATAATGATTAATGAATTGATGTCACTATGGAAACGGGTCTCTGGAGCAGGGTCCACGGGCTCTATCATGACCAAAAAATGTTTTATATTTTCATTAATGATTAGATGAAGGAGAAATGGCATGTTGATCAAATTTGCAGATTAGAGCAGTCTAATGTAGTTTCTGGGCAGTTAGGTGGCACAGTGGATAGATCCCAGAGCTTGGAATCAGGAAGACTCTTCTTCATGAGTTCAAATCCAGCCTCAGACACTTATTAGCTTTTGTGACCCCGGGCAACACTTCAATCTGTTCACCTCAGTTCCTTATCAGTAAAATGAGCTGGAGAAGGCAATTGCCACCTACTCCAGGATCTTTGCCAAGAAAATGGGGTCATGAAGAGTCAGATGTGAAGGAAATAATTGAACCATAACAAGAAAAATCTAACTTCCAAATTACAGGAATAGATAGGATGTCCAAGTCAAGGCTTGAAAAAATACTGAAAGGTTGATGGGGATTAAATTGATGGCAATAAATGTAAAATCCTGAATTTAAGCTCAAAAGAAAGGCCTGAACAAACAAAGAATGGGAAAGGGATGGCTAAGCAGCCATTTGTGTGAGAAGCATCTGAGAACTGAAGTAGATTGCTAGCTGAGCATGAGCCCCCAGGGAGACAGAACAGCCCCGACATCTAATTCCGATGGGCTGTATGGAAAACTAGAGTTTTCAGAATGTCCGCATGACATCCCCCACCCTCCTCTGCCCTGGTCAGATCACATGTAGATGAGTTTTGAATTTTGGGAATGACGTTTAAGAATCATGCCTTCAGCCTAGAATAAGAGAGGCAATGTGGTCCTAGGGAAAGAACACTGGCTCTGGAATCAGAGGTACTGGGTTCAGATACTGTCTCTGATGCTGACCTGTATGACCTCAAGCAGGGCAGTTGATCTCTCTGAGCTTCAGTTTTTTCATATGTAAAATGAGGCTCTTGGATGAAACAACCTCAATGGTCCCTTCTAAGTCTACGATTCTACAATACCTTGAAGAGGGGGACTGGAGTGATAGAGAAGAACCCAGAATTTGCCATGTAAGGCATAATGGAAGTTGGAGGAACTGCTGGAGGTAATAGTGATACTGTCTTCAGGTACTTGAAGAACTAACATGGGAAAGACAAAGAAATTACTTATTTTGCCTGGCCCCAGAGAGCAGAACTGGAAGCAGGTGAATGCTACAGAGAAGAAGACATCAGCTCCATGAAAAGAGGAAAAATCCTCACAAATGAAGCTGTCAAAATGCAGAATCCTTTACCTGGAGTAAAAGTGGATCTGCCCTCACTAAAGGTTACCCCTCACCACACAAGGTTTGGTGATTGATTATCAGCAATGTTGTGGGGGGAATTCCTCTCACCTGGGAGTTGGATTATGGTACCTCTGGGGTTCTTAATAATTCTGATTCTTAGATTCCAAGGCTGTAAGTCTCTTGAAGTTTCTGAGCCTCGGTTACCATCCCTGTGAAATGAGATTACATTAAATCCTATGGAACATCTCTAGCATAGATAATATTCTATGAGTCTGTGTATGAGCCTCACAGCCAGAAATGAGGGGCAATATTTGGATGTGCCAAATGGTGCTGGACAGCAGCACGTGGATCTATAGGCAATTCTAGTCATAAAGGTAGGGCACTACTGGCAGCAATAGAGACCAGATCTGAGGGAGTTATTTTCAAGACAATGGAATGAACTTCTGTGCAGTGATCAGAAATGGCCATGGTGAGCCTTTGCTGCCCCCAGCTTCAAGTGGGTGTTTACTTGGTCTTCAGGGAGAAAGCAAAGAGAGACTAGGAGGACAAGAGGCATCCAAAAAGCTCAATTTGAGTTTTTGTGCCTGCTTTCCCTGTGAAGAATGACAAGGAGGTGTGGTAGCAGGTCTAATTTTTCTAGGGTTACAAAACCAGCAGGCATAAGGATCAAATTGCCAAGATATTGCCAAGAAAACTGCACTTGTGATTCAAGACAGCCCAAGAGACTTTTTGACCCAGCAATACACTATTAATACTATCCTCTAAAGAGATAAAAGAAAGAGGAAAGGAATCCATGTGTACAAAAGTATTTATAGGAGCTCTTTTTGTTATAGCAACTGGAAATGAAAATAGGAGAGGTGTCCAACAGCTGAGGAACAACTAAACAAGTTATGGCACATGAAGGTAATACGATTCTATTGTGCTACAAGAAATGACCAAAAGGACAGCTTCAGAGAGGCTTGGGAAGATTTATTTGAAAGGATACAGAGTGAAGTGAATAGAACCAGGAGGACCAATGTATACAGTGGCAATGACATTGGGAAGACAAACAATTTGCAAAGACTTAGGATTTCAGATAAACACTGTAGTTCACCACGGGACCAGAGGATCAAGGATGAACTATGTTACTCAGCTCCTGTTGGATGGATAGTGAAGCAAGGAAAGAAGGAAGAGAAAGAAAGAAAGAAAGAAAGAAAGAAAGAAAGAAAGAAAGAAAGAAAGAAAGAAAGAAAGAAAGAAAGAAAGAAAGAAAGAAAGAAAGAAAGAAAGAAAGAAAGAAAGAAAGAAAGAAAGAAAGGAGAAAGAAGGAAAGAAGGAAAGAAGGAAGAGAAAGAAAGAAAGAAAGAAAGAAAGAAAGAAAGAAAGAAAGAAAGAAAGAAAGAAAGAAAGAAAGAAAGAAAGAAAGAAAGAGGAAGGAAGGAAGGAAGGAAGGAAGGAAGAAAAAAGGAAGGAGCGAGGGAGGAGAGGGAGAGGGAGGAAGAGAGGTAGAAAGGGGGTCATTCAAGCATTTTTTTAATGCACAGAAGAGAACAGAAAGAAACACAGAAAACACAGAGAAGTGGAACAGCTTTGAAAGTTACATTGGATTTATTATGTACTTTTAAAAAACAAGCTGTATGTAAGAGATTCATATAATCTTCTTTTGCAGCTCTACTTTGCATTTGAAAATGTTATTTCATTTTCTTTCTTTTGTTAGTGTGTGTGTGTGTGTGTGTGTGTGTTTGTGTGTATTGAGCTCAGATTTTTTTAAAGGCAAGGCAGTAGGCATAGACTGAGCTGCCTGTTACTCATATGACTCCCTCAGGCTGATTCTCCCTCTCCCTAGGTCAACAGCTACAGCAGAGGCTCCAAGACCCTAAAAGTCAATTTATACAATAGAATCAAGGCCATGGGGAAAACTGTCCCCAGATCACTTATTATTACTTCTGGGTCTACCCACTTTCCCTCCTCTCCCACCTACCACCTTCCTTTCCAACCAAGGTGTAACCCTTCCAAACTCTTTTCAAAATCTATATCCACCAGGAAGCTTCTTTGGGCTAAATGTACCCAGTCCTGACACCTCAATTCACTAGATTATCTCACTAAATAATATAATGCTTATTCATGATTCCATGTTCTCATGGCTATGTCCTATATTCTTTTCAAGAGTAGGAGCCTCAGTCATCACCTTCAAGTCTGGGGCTTCCTGAAGAACAGGACCATGTCTCTGCAGTCAGTCCGGTACTAGAATAAGAGAAAGGCAATGCAGGAAGGGTATATCCCCTATTACATTTCCATAAACACTGGTACTTTACTCAGTGGAGAGAAGCGATGCATCCATTGATGGTATTTCTGTAGGTCAGCGCCTGCGTTTCTGTGAACACAGATCAATTAGCAAAATCCAGGTTTTCTGAGAGCACCTTCTGAGACCACTCCTTTTCTTGTTGGGAGACTCAATAGGGCTTAGAAGCCTGACTTGGGCATTTCCCAAGGGAATGGCTATGTCTTAAAGGATCAGAGAATCAGAGAAAGGACACTGGAAGTCATCTTATCTAAATGCCTATTTTGCAAATGGGGAAACTGAATCTCAGAGAAAAGAAGTGATTCAGTGCCCCAGGAGTGATGGAGCTGGAATCTGGCACCAGCCCCCTGACTCTATATCTAGCCCTCTTATCATTATACTAGACTGGAAAACCTACCTTTCTATCATAAATCTGCAAAATTCCATAGGGTAAGAACAGTGTTTCCCTCATTGAGCCAAGAGATACCATTAAACCAAGAGGGAAGTCTTCTGACTCTATCATAAATAAGTCCAAGAGTTTTCTAGGAGAAGGGATCATATTTTTCCTCTCAGATCAAGGCTTTCTATGTCTTTCCATCAGCAGGACCTTGTTTCCTCCTTTTGTTTCCCCCCACAATACCCAGCAAAAAACTTTATGCCCATTAGGTGGTCACCATGTTTTGGACTAGAGATTTATAAAGAGATGTACTAAAAGATTTTAGCCTATTCTCATTTCTTCTTGTAGTCAAAAGACTCCCATAACTAACCATGACTATGTGGCTCCTTCTTCATCCCTTGAAGGCATTTCCCAAATGAATGGAACAGCCACAAAAAGGTATCCTCAACTGTCCCATACCCATTCACCCTTTGTTCTTCTTTCCACCTTCTGCCCTCTCCCCACTTCTCACCCACCCATTGGCTTCCTTCCTCCTAAGAAGAGGTGAGGCCAACTCAGCAGACAGAATCACACCCTGATACTGAATTAAAACCAAAAAAATCCTTCCAGGGAAGAAGCTACCCATCAGATCCGCTACAGAGCTGATGTCAAAAGTGACAAAGAGGGAAATTGAGAAGAAAAAAAAAAGTCAACACCAAAATCAAGAGAGACTCCGTTAACGAAAGCTCCTATTCCTGCTTTGCTCCCACACCTCTTGGTGATATCTCATTTAATCATTTGCTGGGCAGAGTCACTGCATAAATATTTATTTTCTTCAGGAAAGTGCTAATAATATCCCAGAGGGATGTGCACCTGGATCAGACTGAACCAAACGGCTCTTGGGGAAGGGTGAAATGAAGCTGGTGGAGCTAACTACTGAATGATGGTCGGTCCAGTCTTGGGTTTTCCTGCTCAGGGGAAGAACCCAAACCAAGATTTTGCCATAGTTGTTCCCTAATTCTTGGCAAAGGTAGTGAAATCCATGGAGCCTGGGAACCTCCAAGGCTCTGTCTTGGGTCCCCTTCTCTTCTCCTTCAATGGCATTTAGCTTGGGGACCTCATCAACTCCCACAGATTTCAGTATCACCTCCAGCTAGATTATTCTTAAATTGATTTGTCCATCCCTAACCTCTCTCTTGATTTCCAGTTTCACATCTCCAACAATCTATTGAATATTTTACAACATTACAACATATCAGCATATAGTTTCCCCCCAGTCCTCCTCCACTGCTGTAAAGGGCACCCCCCATCCTCCTAGTCACCCTAGGTATCATCTTTGACTTCTCACTCTCTCACTCCCCATATTCAATCAATTGCTCAAACCTGTCATTTCCATCTTTGTAACATCTCTCCCTTTCTCTCTCTGGCACTCACCTCTTTACCTCATGCCCATACTACTTGAAGATCCTGCTGGTTGATCTTCCTGCCTCAAGTCTCTTTTTGGTTCTAATTCTTATTTTCATTCTAATCCTTCTTTCATCTAGCTGTCAAATTAATTTTCCTAAAATATAAATCTGACCACATCAGCTCCCTATTCAATTAACTCCACTGGCTGGCTACCCATTGCCTCCACATTCAGATACACAACCCCCTCTTTGACTTTTAAACCCCTTCATAACCTGGCCTCTCCCTACTTTCCCAGTCTTCTTACATCTTCTCCCTGTCTCAATCCCATATACTCTTCAAATCAGTGATTCTGGCCTCCTTACTTTTTCTAACACAAGATGTTCCATCTCCTGACTCTGGGCATCTTAACTGGCTGCCCACTATACCTGGAACACTCTCCCTCTTTAATTCTGCCTCCTGGGTTCCCTAACTTCCTTCATATCTCAGCTATAGTGCTGCGTTCTGCAGGAAACCTTTCCTGGTCCCCCTTAATGCTAGTTTCTCTTAATCATCATATATATGATATATCATGTATACACACATATATGTATATGCATGTTCTTGTTGTTTAACTGTTTTTAGTCATGTCCAACTCTTTGTGACCCCATTTGGGGTTCTCTTGACAAAAATACTATAGTAGTTTGCCATATGCTACTCCAGATCACTTTACAGATGAGGAAACTGAGGCAAGCAGGGTAAAGTGACTTGCCCAGGGTCACAAAACTAGGAAGTGACTGAGACCAGATTTGAACTCAGGAAGATGGGTCTTCCTGACTCCAGGCCTTGTACTGTATCCATTGTGCTATCTAGGTGCTTCATGTATACATGTATGTATGTATGTATGTATGTATATAAGTACATATGTATAGATAAGTATATAAGTACATATGTATATGTAAGTATACATGTGTGTGTACACATATATACGTATACATATTCCTGTATATATGTGTATGTGTGTGTGTACGTAGTTTGTATATAGTTGCTTGCATGTTGTTGTCTCTCCCATTAGACCGTGACTTCCTTGTGGGCAGGGACTTTCTTTGGCCTTTCTTTGCATACTCAGTGTTTGGCAGAGTGCTTGGCACAATCTAGTTGACTGACAACACATGCTAGTTGACTGACCCTAGCTGTGAGCATCAAGCATAGCTTAGAGGTCATCATGTGAAGAGAAGTGGGCAGGGTGTGCATGGTCAACATCACACTGGCTCTCAGAGATCCACCAGAGCTGGCCAGGCACACCAAGGGAAAAGCTACAGTCGAGTAAGTGTTGATCTTAGAGTCAGGAAGACCTTGGTTCAAATCTTCTCTCAAGCACTCACTGGCTAGGTGACCATGGACACATCATTTCCTCTTTCTGAGTTTCAGGGTCCTCATCTGTAAAATGAGAGAAGTAACAAGACAACTTCCTCCCTCCCCCCACCTGCAACCTATCAAATATAATCTTTAGACAACTCTCAATTATTCTCATTAAATGAGGTGAAAGATTGAGGTCCTGGCTAGTGTCTAAGAGCCAAAGTCAGTCAGACGATCAGTGACGAACCAGAGGATCATGTGACCATAAACCGTGACCTGGGAGGGACACCATAGAAGCCAAGGCTCCAAGAGTTTAGACCACTACTGCCCCTGCTCATACTGTAATGAAAGGATCACAGGTTCTCTCTCTAAACTCTCTCCGTGAGTTGTCTTTTCAGGACAAATCTGCCATTGACATGAAGCCATTGCCTCTGCCTCACCCCATGTACCATTTTATACACACACTCACCATAGCAACCAGCTCTGAAGAAAGTCTCAGGCCATAATCCAAACCAGACCACCATTCATGCCCAAAACAATCTATGCTATAGGATCTCCAAACCATGAGAAACAAACAAAGGATACCTGGCCTAAATGACCCTGGGCTCCCTCTTCCTACACCCAATGACAAAGCGGCAGAAGTTAGGAAGGAGAAAGGAGAAAGGGGAAAAGAGGACAGCAATGGGTGGGAAGAGAGAAGAGGTCAGATATGATTAAGAGTAAAGGAAGAAGAGAAGAGCATCAAAAAGAGAAGAATTTGAGAGTGAAGGAAAAAGGCAAAATAAAAGAGAGGAAAAGAAGAAAAGAGAAGAAAGAAGAGTGTAGGAAAAAGAGAAAGAGAGGAGCTAGGAAGAAAGGGGTTGTCCTGCATGTGTACATGAACACACACGCGTATGCATGTGTATATATGTGTATGTGTGTGTACACACATATTTATGTGTGTGTATAGGTATATACATGTATGTGTGTACATGTATACATACACACACATATATATGTATAGCTATAGCTATATATCTCCTCTTGCCCCCTCCCCAAGTCCCCATTACTGTGAACTCTGACCTGGAAACACCTGGTTAGTATCCAAACAAAGGTGGCTGGATGCACAGAGGCCACTTGGGATTATAGGAAAATAGCTCTACTCATTCATTGCAAACTTGCAGATTTTTTTTTTGAGAGGCAGCAATCTGGCAGTCAGCAGTAAATGTTACAAAAATAATCATACCCCCTTGACCCATTCCATTGTTGGGAATATCCCTTGAAAGTGTTCGTGCAATAAAAAAGAGCTATTCGTTCATGGATTTTCACAGCAGCATTATTTATAATTGCAAAAAACCTAGAAGCAACCTAAATGGCCAACACCAGGGAAATGGTAAATAAATTGCTGCACATTAATGTAATGGAATTCTATAATGCAATTAAGACCGACAAATATGAGGAATGCAAAGAAATCTGAAAAGACCTTTTATGAAATAATGCAGAGTGAAAGAAAAAAAAGGAAAACCTGAAAAAAAAACAAACTTGGGCCCATTGAATTTAGATTTGAAGCTGAAAGGGACCTTCTGGAGCCATCTCATTTTATATGACATGACAGTTAGGTGAAGGAAGAGTTGATGCTTATCCTGGAGAGTAAGAGGCTTACAGGGGAGGGAACTAAGAACCAGAGAAGGGAAATGAGCTGGCCAAGGTCATGCAGGCAATTACTACGGATGCCTTCGTAAGAATGAGAATAGACTGACAATCTTGAAGAAGACTTAGAACAAATGAAACGTTGTTATGACATTTTACTTGTTGAAATTCATATATTTGAATCTAAGTTGTTTTAAGGTAAGTTTAATTATTTGTACTGATGATTAATATTGTTTATAATAAATATTTTTTTTAAATTTCAGAAGGAAAGAAAACTTACCTGAGGTGGAAATGTTATCACTTCTCAGCAAACAGACAGACCTGTGGGGTGGGAAGTGAAAAGGGCATCAGAAGTGAAGGGCAAACAGACTTTGAACCTGTTCCGTCTTAGTAAGTACCCACACTAGGACTCTAGGACCAAGGATAGACTCTTCCCCCATGACCTTTCTTTATCCCATCAGCACCAAGGAACACACAGAGGGAAAAACTTTTCCAAATTCAATTTCATTCTGTTCAGTCAGTCTTCATGAGCTCTTCCCTACCCTGTGCCAGGACTGAGTGCTGTGGAGACCTGGGCTCTAACATTTGGAGATATCACAGTCTTAGGAGAGGCAAGACTCAGGTCTCTGAAACTATGGGAGGACAATATAAGATTGTACATGCTAATGCCTTGAGTTGGATGATCTCAAGAACAGTAATATAGAGCAAATACAAGAGGTGGGAATGGCAGAAGGTTAAGAATGGAAAAGAGGTCACCATGAGCTATAAGTTGGGTAAGGTTTCCTAGGGGAAGTAGGATTGGATCTGAACCTTGAAGGACAGATCACATAAGGATAGAAATAGAAAGTGTGTGTATATGTGTGTGTGTATGGGTGTGTGTGTGTGTTTGTGTGTTGAGGGGGCAGTGTTCAAAGAGAAGAGCATGGGCTGGAGAAAGACTTAGAGACAGCAATAGAGACCAAGTTACTAGAGTGGAGGGAAAAGGAAGACTGGAGTGATTGGGTGGAGCCTTGAATGCCAAACACAACAGCCTCTTTGGGTCCCTCTGGGATCTGACACATCTGCCAGACCTTTCTGGTCCTAGTCACATTGCCAAGGATGGGGAGCCAATGGTGGGGAGAGAGAGAGGGAATTCTGGGGAGGTGCAAGGGGAGAACCTGCCAACCACTAGCTCTCCTGCCAGGTGGCAGAATGGGCTGATCGGAAAATGGAAATGAATACTGGATATTCTTTCCCTTTCCTTTTCCTCCACTTTCTCCTCCCTTCCTGCCCTGGCCCTGCAAGACTTGAGAGACTGATCTTAGCCTGAGACAGCAGAGATAACTCGATATAATGAACTCTACTCTTTCTCAGAAGCTTTTAAAAAATTGAAAAGATAAGTGAGGGTGGGAGTTTGGGGGAGAGGAGCAGCCCTTTTTGGTCCATAAGTCCTCTGTACCCAATCCTCTTCCCCAAAGCTCCTAGCTTCAAAATGGTCCTTTAGCTATCTTGCCCCACCCTCTCCCAACTTTTTGTTCCCATGCTCCTACTTTCTCCCTTGGGATGCCTTGATAGAATAAAGGTTAAAAATATCCACTTTCTATCATTGGCTTTAAAAATAATTTCTGTGAGGTCAGGAACCAAATCCATCAGGAGCCCTGGGCTGTCTCCTTCCTTCCCCGGTCTCCTTCCCATCATAGCTTGAGCTCTCCCAGCCAGCATGACATAGAAAAGTTAGGCCCCAGAAACCTCCCCTGTGCACGCGCGTGCACACGCACACACACACACACACACACACACACACACACCCAGTGTCTTGCATTCCTTTCTGCTTATATATCCTGTATATATAAAGTCATTTGCATACTGACTCTTTGATTTGAATGTAAGTTCCTTAAGGACAAGGATCATTTCTTTCTTTTTTTAGCTGTTTGTTGTATCCCTAGGACTCAGCATAGTGGCCCAGCACATAGTAAGCTCCTAATAAATACTACCCCCATCTCCTACTAAGACATGCCACCATATCACATGCACCTAATGTGACTAGACTTGATCTGCTTGACCCTGGTCAGCAGAATTAGGAACAGTGGAAGGGGGGGGAGGTAACTGCAGAGAGGCAGATTTTGACTTTGACATAAGGAAGTGTTTACTTACAGAGATATCCAGAGAAGGAGAAAAGAGCAAGAGGATGAGGAGGAGATGAGGGAAAGGGGGAATGGAAGGAGGAAAGGGAAAAGAAAAACCCAAATTTATATGGCACTTTCAGTTTTATAAAGCACTATACAAGTATTCTCATTTTATCATGGTAACAACCTTAGGAGGTAGGTGTTAGTAGATCCATACAAAATATAGAGAGAATCAAAGGAAGATATTTTCAGAGGAGAAGGCATTAGTGACTGAGGGAACTGGAAAAGGCATCCTATAGAAAGTAAGATTGGAGCTGGGTTTTGAAATGGAAACTAGGGAAATGAAGAAGCAGAGTTAAGGGGGTAGAGAATGTCAGGCACAGGGAACAGTTAATGAAAATACAGGAAGAGAGGACAAGGAAATAGAGGATGTGGATCAGATTAAAACATAAGAAGACTGGAAAAGTGGAAATGGGCAAGGTTGGGAAAAGCTTTAAATGTCCAACAGAGAGTTTTATACTTAATACTGGAGGTAATAAGTGGCCCCTGGTATTTATTAAGCTGGGAGTGGGTAATAATGGTCAGACTTGCCCTTCAGAAAAAATCATTTTGGCAGTTTAAATAGAAGATGGATTGGAGTGGAGAGGGAGCTGAGAGAGAAACATTAGGAAGTTATGCACTAATCTAGGTAAGAAATGATGACAGTATGCTCTAGGATGATGGTTGAGTGGAGAAAAAGGAATGTAGAGCACAGATGTTGTGAAAGGAGAAATAACAAGATTGAACTATGAATGGAACCAGTCAGAGAAATGGAGACTAGTTGAAACTAAGGGAAGAAAGAGTATTCCACACAGACTAGAGCAGTCATTCTTGAAGTCAGAAGTCCCCAAGACCTTTCCAGAGTGTCTGTAACAAGAAAGCTATTTTCATAATAATATTAAAACATTTTTATTTCTAATATGGTAAAAGTCAATAGAGAGAACTCACATAAATACAATCTCTTTGAGAGCCCCAATAACTAATATTATTAAGGGGTCCTGAGAACAAAAAGTTTGAGAACCACTGGTCTAGAGTGTCCAAAACTGAGAAGTCAAAAAGGAGGATGATTGAAAAAAAAAGGCCAGAGGAGCCAAGACTGCAGAGTAGAAAGATATACATGTGCTAGCTCCTAACATACATCCCGTAAAATATCTGTAAAGAAGAACTCCCAACAGATTCTGGAGCAGCGGAAGCCACAGAACAATGGAGTGGAGGAGATTTCTGTTCCAGAGAGCCCTGAAAAACTGACACCAAAAGTCCATCGTGTACCTGACCCAGGGCAGAGCCCAGCCCTGCCTTGGCCACGTGGCACTGAGAGGACCAGATCCAAGCAGGCTTCAGGGACAGAATCTCCAGCGGCTGCACAGGTCCCTCCACCCACAGATGCCAAAGGTCGGTAAGAGAGCCTGTTTGGCTGGCCAAGAGGGGAGCTGGATGTCTCCATAACTCAGGCCCCCTTGGGAGGCAGCAGCAGAGGCAGCAGGGGACAGGGGCTCCCAAAGCAGACAGGAGCTTGGATTCATTGTTGAAGGTCTCCACATAAACCTCCTGAGGGAACTGAGCCCCCGGTGGTGACCCTGCTCCCACCTGAGCAGCAGAACTTAATCTTACACTGAATATCAGCCCTGCCCCCTCTGAAAGCCCTGAGGCTGGGAAGCAGCATTTGAATCTCAGACCCCAAGCGCTAGCTGGGTGGATCTGGAGGTGAGGCGGGGGTGGAGAGCAATCTCAGAAGTCAAGTACTGGCTGGAAAAATGCCCAGAAAAGGGGAAAAAAATAAGACCATAGAAGGTTACTTTCTTTGTGAACAGATATCTTCTCCCATCCTTTCAGATGAGGAAGAACAATGCTTACCATCAGGGAAAGACGTAAAAGTAAAGGCTTCTGTATCCCAAACATCCAAAATAAATATTCAATGGGCTCATGCCATGGAAGAGCTCAAAAAGGAATTTGAAAACCAAGTCAGAGAGGTGGAGGAAAAACTGGGAAGAGAAATGAGAGAGATGCAAGAAAAGCATGAAAAGCAGGTTAACACCTTGCTAAAGGAGACCCCCAAAAATGCTGAAGAAAGTAACACCTTGAAAAATAGACTCACTCAATTGGCAAAAGAGGTTCAAAAAGCCAATGAGGAGAAGAATTCTTTAAAAAGCAGAATTAGCCAAATGGAAAAAGAGGTTCAAAAGCTCACTGAAGAAAATAGTTCTTTAAAAATTAGAATGGAAGAGATGGAGGCTAATGACTTTATGAGAAACCAAGAAATCACAAAACAAAACCAAAAGAATGAAAAAATGGAACATAATGTGAAATATCTCATTGGAAAAACAACTGGCCTGGAAAATAGATCCAGGAGAGACAATTTAAAAATTATGGGACTATCTGAAAGCCATGATCAAAAAAAGAGCCTAGACATCATCTTTCATGACATTATCAAGGAAAACTGCCCTGATGTTCTAGAACCAGAGAGTAAAATAAATATTCAAGAAATCCATCGATCACCGCCTGAAAGAAATCCAAAAAGAGAAACTCCTAGGAACATTGTGGCCAAATTCCAGAATTCCCAGGTCAAGGAGGAAATATTGCAAGCAGCTAGAAAGAAACAATTCCAGTATTGTGAAAATACAATCAGGATAACACAAGATCTAGCAGCTTCTACATTAAGGGATTAAAGGGCATGGAATATGATATTCCAGAAGTTAAGGGAAGTAGGACTAAAACCAAGAATCACCTACCCAGCAAAACTGAGTATAATACTTCAGGGGCAAAAATGGTCTTTCAATGAAATAGAGGACTTTCAAGCATTCTTGATGAAAAAACCAGAGCTGAAAAGAAAATTTGACTTTCAAACACAAGAATGAAGAGAAGCATAAAAAGGTAAACAGCAAAGAGAAGTCATAAGGGACTTATTAAAGTTGAACTGTTTACATTCCTACATGGAAAGACAATATTTGTAATTCTTGAATCTTTTCAGTATCTGGGTAGTTGGTGGGATTACACACACACATACACACACACACACACGCACGCATGCACGCACACACGCACGCACGCATACACAGAGACAGAGAGCACAGAGTGAATTGAATATGATGGGACCATACCTTAAAAAAATGAAGTTAAGCGGTGAGAGAGAAATTTATTGGGAGGAGTGAGGGAGAAATGAAATGGGGCAAATTATCTCTCATAGAAGAGGCAAGAAGGAGACTTTTTAGTGGAGGGAAAAAGAGGAGAGGTGAGAGAAAAATATGAGGTTTACTCTCATCCCATTTGACTAAGGGAAGGAATAAAATGCACACTCATTTTGGTATGAAAACTTATCTTACAATACAGGAAAGTGGGGGAGAAGGGGATAAGCAGGGTGGGGGGGATGATGGAAGGGAGGGTAATGGGAGGAGGGAGCAATTTGAAGTCAACACTCTTGGGGAGGGACAGGATCAAAAGAGAGAATAGAAACAATGGGGGGCAGGATAGGATGGAGGGAAATATAGTCTTACACAACATGACTATTATCGAAGTCATTTGCAAAACTATACAGATTCTTCACCAAGAAAATCCCAAATGGGTTCACAAAGCATCAGACATGACTGAAAAACAATTAAACAACAATATCTAAAAACATTTTCCTTAGTTTAGAAATACTGTCATAAAGAGGAAGAACAAATGTTAGTCTGAATGTGAAATGGGACCTTCATGCTAAAATTTTATATAAAAATTGTATGTAAATATATAATATACATAATATATAAAATCTAAATTTTATATAAATAAATTTTTATATTAAAATGCACTTTCATATATTTTAGTAATATTAGTCTACAGCTCTCTTTCTCTGCCTATCCCTCCCTGGTTTGAGTATTAGACCGTATCTGTCTTGTAAAATAATTTCAGTAGAGCTCCTTCCTTAAATATTTGAAAAATTTCAGATATAAATGCTTTTGACCCAGTTGATTTATGACTAGCTTACTTTCCTTCTCAAAGATTAGATTTTTTTAGGCTCTACATTTCCTTTTTCTTAATCTTATTACTATATATTTTTGTAGATATTTTACACATCCCCTTTAAATTCTTAGTTGTGTGTTTATCAAGCACTCATCTACTGTGTATTCTGAGACTTGTTTATGTAGTCTGTTGCACTGATCTAGTTTTCTAGTTTTTTAAATGGTACCAAATGATTTTGATAATTACTACTGTGTAATATAATTTGAAGTCTTATAATGCCATGCATTTGCCATTCCTACATTTTCCATTATTTCTTTTTTACATCCTAGATCTTTTGTTCCTCCAAATAACTTGTCAGGTTTTGTCTACTTCTGTTACTTTGGTGAAGCACTGAATTTGTCAATATATTTACCTATAATCATTATACTTATTATATTGACACAGCCTAACCCTGAACACTAAATTATTATCTAATTATTTGGAGGAGGAGCCATCATATTCAACAATATAACTATGAAGCTGGATGTGGAGTCAGCACTAAAAGGGGATGTCAAGTGGATCCTGAAGAATGTTATAAGCTCCTAAGAGCAGCAGCAGCCTCAGCAACTTCAGGATAATAACTTTCCCTTACTCACTTTAAGCAATTACCTTGCTGTGCCCAGATCATCCACAATTTCTCAGTGGCCATGAAAGCTGAGCTAAGGTGGAAGACTCCTGACCACATTATGGGAGCTGATTGGTGAATTTATTATATATCATCCCTAGGGATTCTCAACATAGAGAGCTTAATGGGGGAGAAAGGAAATGGGTGTATCATTATAATGGAGGAAACGACAGTGGAGGGAAGATTTTAAGGGGACAGAGGGAAGAAAAGGAGAGGGAAGAAAGAACACTGAAAAGAGGTGAGAGGAGGAGAAAGTTGAAGAGAGAGAAGGAAAAACAAATAGAGGAGAAGAAAAGAGAGGAGAATGGGTAGTGAATAAAAGGACAAAGAGGGGAAATATAGGAGAGAGAGAAAGAGAGCAAAGAGGAAAAGAGAAAGATGGAAATGAAAAAGAGATAGAAGGGGAATACACTAGTAAAAGAGGGAGTAGGCTCAAGTACTACTCCTAGCTCTGTAATCTTCAACAAGTTTATTCTATCCTTTCTTGTCCACTTTGTCACCATTTTGTGGGGATCTTCCAAGGTATCCCTACCTTGGATGTCAACCTGGAAGGGACTTTGGAAATCCTCTAGCCTAACTCCCTCATTTTTTTAAAAAAAGAAGAAATTCAGCTTCAGAGAGGTTTAGTAACTTTTTCAAGGTTACACAGCTACTTAGTGCCAAAGTTAAAATTTTAACCTGGGTCTCCTGGTTCCTTTTCTACCCATCTTTCTTCTGTTCTACATTGCTCCCAAACATGATCTTGGACACTGGTCCCTGCCAAGGAGCTCTTCCTCATAGATCATATTTTGAGGTCTGTTTTATGTGTCCAAGAACCTGATTATGGAAGTTGCAAGGGTAGCATTTTTCAAAGAGGTGGGAGGGTGTCCTTCCCTGAAAAAATCAGCCCTGTTCCCAGAGGGTCAGGCCAAAGCTGCTTCTGCATACCATATCCTCTCAAAAGAAATTCTCCCAGAATTCCTGCCACCTCTAAAGCTTAACTATGGAGACCAAGTGGGAGGAGAAATTGAGTTGTTAAAACAATAATAAACTCTAAGGTTTCCTTCCAACGACTCTGTGCAGTGAGCATCAGGCATGTATGAAAATACTCATGCCAAAAGGTCTTGCATAGGATCTCCTTCAACCCTAGGCAACACAGAATGGCTGTGGACACATGAAAAGCAGAATAAGGAAAATTTGGCTAATGTGAACACAAAGAATATTAGGTGGGGGGAGGATGATTATGCCTCCAGGCAAATGTTGAGAAGTTCCAGGGTCAAGGTGGAAGTTTTGGAAATTGCAACCGGTGGACTGGCCAGCAGGGTTGCTGAAGGAGCTTCAGGAACATGCAAAAAGATCAGAATCCAGACCAAGAGGATGTGGGAGCCCCAGATGCCAGCTGGAGAGAGCAAGCTGGCCCCAGGAGGGAAGCTGGTGAGGAGTGAGATGCAGACCCAGCCTCTAACAATGGCTTCTGATTCCTCTAACATTACTGGGACTCTATTAAGGCTTCCACTGTGTAGGGATTGTGACTTAACCCCTGGGGAAAATGGAAACATAGCTCGCTGGAAGGAGAGCTATAATTATTGCTTTACTAAAGAAACTCAGAGACAGATCCCTTTCTGTTGTTTACTACCTTTAATAAACCTGTCCAGTGGTTAATGTCTTTGTTAGCCTTAATGCTTGCAGACTCTGGTGTTCTCAGGGGACACTGGGTGAGGTCCAAACAAAACATAGAGATTATGATTATAGAGAGGTCCCTAAGACTGAATCCAGTCCACTTGCCAAATGACAAATGGGTCCAACACTTAATCAGATCACACATTCATTTCATAGATGATGAAAACAAGAACCAAAGAAACTGACCTGTCCAAGATCACATAGTAAGAGTGGCTTCCATAGCACTTGGTCATTTACAAATACTTTGCTGTATATGGCATCATCTTCCCCAAATTTACGAGTTCTCTCAGCCCTGGTTTTAATGCCTAGCACCAGGGTCCCAGCTTTGTCTGCCTTAGGAGAACCTCTTTTCCTACCATGGATACAGAGTTACCTCCCAGGACTCACCATTCCTGGGAGGCTGGAAGGAAGGGCAGCCTCAGAAGGCCCATCTAAACTAGGAGGAGCATTCTAATGCCTTTGAACTAAAGAGAATCTATAGCCTCTGAACATTTCTCAACTTAGTTAGCAACTTGGCCAAGTGTGAAATGCTGGGGATTTGGGACTAGGAGCCCATGGAATATGTAGAAGTAAACAGCTGGCAAGACTTTTGGAGAAGAGAAAACCCTAGGGATTCAAGGAGGTTGGGACAAAATCTTAGCCAAAGGGATTTGGGAGAGGAGAGGGGTCCCTTTGACTCTTTTAGACCCCAGAGCCTAAGAGCACTGACCTCTTAGGAGTCTGAAAGACTGAGGTCAAGTCCCAGTTCCAACATCTGTGTGATTGGTGCGACTCATCTACCCTGTGTGAGTCACTCTCTGATCTGTAAAATGGGGTCAATCAATACTACTTTCATTATCATCTTCTCAAGTTCTTAAAGCAAAGAGAATATTTTCTAAACCCTCAAAGTACTATTAAAATGTGATGGTTTTATATGAAGCAAAGTGGGACTGTAGTACTTGAGAGGCCTCAGGGGCAAGAAGACCTGTGTTCAAGGCCAGGATCTCACACATGGTGCCTCTGTGACCCAAAGCATGACAAGTGACTTCTCAGTGCAGAGAGCCATGTCCAAAAGTGGAAAGTTTAAGAACAGGTGCCAAAGTGTTTTGACAGAGACAGTTTCTTTTCTGGGGTTTCCCAGGTCAATGAAAGCACAGGTCCTATCTAAAAAAAAGTATGTGAAACAGTCAGCCTTGCTTGTGGTCAGAGTGGGCAGCTACACATGACATAATCCCAGGAAACAGGGAAAGTCATTCCTGCCCAGCTCCCTTTCCTCCAGCCCCAACCCCTTTGGCTGGTGGAGGTCCAAGATTAACTTCTTAAGGGGTAATTTTTCATTCCTCCAGCAGAATTCAGACTTGGGGGTGGGAGATGGGGCCTTAGAGCCTTTCTACAAAAGGAAGCCAGGACAACCAGGACAACACCTAGCTCCCACAAGGTGACAGTGGGTTTAGTTGTCATGAGGGCCCACTGACAGATCTCAGCAAAGCAGAGGACTTCAATTTGACCGGGTGGCTGCAGCATAAGGGAAATTCTCCACTTTTGGCCTCCCACTGGGTGTAGGCTTCTTTGGGATCAGCACTTCCATCATCCTGAGAGTGAGAATGGGGTCTATCTCCTCCCTTCCTGAGACCACAGGATGAGAGCAACTCACTCTATCTTCAGGGGACCATTCTATTGCCCTAACCTAGGTCACAGAATCACAGAATGCCAGAGCTGAAAGGCACCTAGTCTTAAGATTTTAAGAGTTAGAACTGGAAAGGACATTAGAAATTATCTACCCCTTTTTTTACAGAGAAAAAAACTGAGACCCTTGAAGAGAAAAAGACTGATCTGAGGTCACACAGAAAACACATACCAGGAGTGAACTTGAACTTTAAAAACAGAGCCCCTCCTGGTTTGTAGCACTAGAACCCAGGCGTTCTGACTCCCAGCCTGACTAGAGAAGGGAGAGAGCCAACTACTCCTTCCTCCCTCCCTCTCTTCCTCCCCATGGCTCTTTCCCCACCAGTTCAGCCCAGTGGCCAGTGGCCAGTGGCCAGAGCCAAAGAGGACACCTGGCAAGAGCCATCAAACACTGTCTGATGTCTGGTACCTAAAAAGGAGGAAGAGGAGAGAGGCTAGGGAAGGGGAAAGGGGAGGAGAGAAGAGTCAAGCTCAGAACTGGATCCAACCTTTGATCACTGCCTTTGGAAAGCCTCCCTCTTCCTAGCACCCAGAAGGCTCATTTGAATATCACAGGCCACCCCTGCCCTAGCTCTCCCCCTCCTTACAGGAACAGGCTTATCTCTCCCCAACTCAGCTCACTGGTTCCTAGAGTGATTCCACCAGAGGACATGGTTGGAGGAAAGTGGGGAGAGGACTCTCCAGGGCCATGCTCTTCTTTATAAGACATCATCAGGAAACTGAGGCAAACAGAAGCCAAGTGACTTGCTCAGGGTCATCCAGTTAGAGAGTATTTGAGTCTGGATTTGAACTCGGGTCTTCCTAATTCCAAGTCCAACACTAACCACTGCACTACCTACTTGTCTCTAGAGAGGAGACAAAAGAAGAGTGGGGGGTCCTGGTCTTTGCTAACTCCTTGCCTAATAGGTAGGAAGGAGGAAAAGTCAGCTAATAACCCATACAAGCCAAATAATAACAGACCAAGATGGATGTGGAACTTGAAGCCAGGAGCAGATGTGTGCTGAGAGTCAGGGCTTTGGAAGGTAAGGGGTGTGACAGGACGCTGGGCATGTAGCCTGGGGAGGAGGGTACTGGGGGACATTCCAGCTCTGAGCATGTTGGGAGGCCCAGGTATCTCAGAGATAAGGATCAGTTCCCAGTGGTCTTCCAGAGAAGAAAAGGGGATGAGGGATCTCCCCTCAGCCCCTCTATCCTGACCTGAGGGTCACCAGAGAACAGCCTCAGGCCAGGAGGCTAAGTCCAGCCTCTGCCACTTATTAGGATGCCTTCTTTGGGATGAGCCCTTTCCCCTCTTGGAGACTCAGTTTCTTTGGCTGTAAAATTATGGAGTTTGACAACTGACTGGTTCCCAATCCTCTGATATTATGAGGGACAGAATCATAGAATATAAGATTTATGGCTAAAAGTGACTTTTGAGACTGTCTAGGCAAACCTTCCCCCTGATTTTACAGGAAATTGGGACCCACAGAGATTAAGAGATTTACTCAAGTTCAGATACTATGACTCCAGAGTCAGCACCCTTTCCATTGGACCTCACTGCCTCCAATGTGTGGTCACAGGAATATAGGTTTAGGGCTAGAAAGGACCGTAGATGTCACTGATGAGTCAGTGGTTCTGTGGATAAAGAACTGGGCCTGGAGTCAGGGAGCCCTGAATTCCCATCCTGCCTCCTAAACTTATTGGTTATGTGACCCTGGGCTAGTCACCTCACCTCTGTTTGTCTCCATTTCCTCATCTATAAAATGAGGATTATAATAGCACTTATTTAAATAGGGCTATGGCAAGGATCAGATGAGATAACCTATGTAATCTTAAACTGGCTATAATTATCAAATCTGTCCCCTTCATTTCACAAATAAGGAAACAGACACTTAATGAGTAACTTGCCCATACACAGTCAGTGTCCAAGGCAGGATTCAAACTCAGGATCTACATCACCCTGACTCTTATTAGGTTATCAATGAACCCCTTGCATCCAGGCCAGTGATGACTTTACAAATATTGTCTTATTTTATCTACACAACAGCCCTGGGGGCAGGGGGTCAAGTTATTATCATCCCCAGTTTGCAGATGAGAAAACATAGGCAAACACCCAAAATGAAACACCACAAGTGAGGGCTTCATCAAAAGAGCCATTTTCTCTCCTTTTTGGCCCTTTGCTCACCCTGGGTCTGACCACCCTCCTAATAAAGACAGCTCAAGAGACCTGGCCACCAGCCTTCCCCTGCCAATCCCGATGGAGGCTGACTAATGATTTCTCCACCTGTGAGGATTTACAGGATTCAAATTAGGCTAAGAGGAAGAATATCGACCAGCTGGTTGGGAGGTGTGGGAGACAGAAGGCTCCCAGAGAATTGGGATGTCAGGTCTCCAGCTCCTGGAGAGATCCCAACATGCAGCCTGGGAAGCCCAAAGTAATTGACCCGACCAGGAGGATGGGGTTGGAAGCAATATTCATGTGTCTGTGGTATTGTCCTCCCATTAAATGGTAAGCTCTTGGCTGGCAGGATCCGTGTCCCTTTCCTTCTTTAACAATAACTCCCATGTCTTCATTTTACAAAGCACAACCTTCTCGGGGTGGATATGCAGGGATAATTAGCCCCATTTTAAAGATGAAGAGACTGAGCCTCCAAGAGGTGAAATACCTGCTAAGTGGCAGACCCCAGACTCAGATTCATGTCTTCTAGTTTCACCGAGCTGCTTCCCATAAGTGCCAAATGCCAGATAGTGGTAAAGACTGGAATCAGTGAGTTTTCCCCATTCATTATAATTCTTCTATGCAACATGACTAATGTGTTTAATAGGAATGTATGTGTAGACTCCATACCAGATTTCATGCTGTCTTGGGGAAGGAAGGAGAGGGGGGGAGAAAATGTAAAACTTATGGAAGTGAATGTTGAAAACTAAAAATAAATTAATTAATAAATTGGGGAAAAAAGACTGGAATCAACGGTGGAGATCAGGAGGGTCCAGACATAGACTTCATGTTGGGGAGTCTGTGTCTGGAGTCCCTTAATAGTCCCTGTGCCTATAATGGGATTCAAGCTCCATATGGAAACTACCCTCTCAAGACAGTGGGTATTAGACCCATGTCTGCCAGGCCTGAGTCCAGAGGACTTGTCAACAAATGTCCGATGAATCAGTCCATCAGCAGCAGTGTGGGTTTGGGGTTTTTTTAAACCTCACAATATGGTGATGAGGGGAGAGGAATCTCAGGGCTTTTGTTCGCTACTTTACCTTCCCCTCTCCTCCCAAATCTTTACCCTCCTTTTTGCCTCTATATCATCTTTCTTTAGGATCTAGCACAGTTGTAACATCCTCTCTAAAGCCTTCACTAACCACCTCAGCTCACAGAATTCTCCCCAACCTCGGCTTCCTTAGCTCAAAACATCACAGACTATCCCATTTGAAAGGGAACTTAGAAATCTGAATGGTGGGAGAGAAGACTGGGAACCCGGGTTCTCATAGAACAGAATCTCAGAGATGGAAGGGACCCCAAAGTCTGAGTCCCTATCAGAGCAACAATCCCCACTACAACTTCCCCAACTTCCAGCTTCTATTTGAACACTCCCAGTGACAGGAAACTCACTACCTGATGTAAGAGTCGAATCCATTTCTGGATAATTATGACCATTATGTGGATCTTAACACTGGTCTCTCTAGAGCTTCTACCTATGGTTCCAGTGCTGCCCTGGAGCCAAGGACAAGGTTCATCCTCCTTCTAAGGGACATTGAGTAATCCTGAATTATTCATTTGCTACCTGTGTGCCCTTTGGACTTTCCTAGACCTTGACCTCCTACTTAGGGAATCCCCTCGGGGGACTAGGCTTGATGACCCCACTCAACTCCAGCTACTCCAAGAGTTGTGACTGTGATAGAAAATGGAGAAGAGCCATCTATCTCTATGAATAGATTTCAGGGGGGTCTGTAACCTTGGATAAGAAAACCTTAGGTCTTTATTTCAATTTAATTGGTTTTCTATGTAATCCCGTGTCTTATTTTATGCATTTAAAAACATTATTATGAGAAGGGATCATAAAGTTTCACCAGATTGCCCAAGGGATGAATGGCATAAAAAAAGATTAAGAGCCCTGGGTCAAGTCCAAACTCCTTAACTTATAGAGGAGAAAGCTGAGACCCAGGCAGGGTGAGACTCCCCTAAGGTCACATGGCAAGTTGTTGCTCCAGCTAGGACTTGAAGACTTTCAGAGCTAAAGGGACCTTACAGATGATCTCAACTAATTACCTTATTTTACAGATGAGGAAACTGAGGACCTGAGACAGAAAGTTATTGATTTGTCAAAGGCCACAAAACGAGCCTGCAGCAGAGTCAGGATTTGAACCCAAGGCCTTCAGATTCCAACTCCAGCACTGGCCACTGTGCCGCTGCTGGGAATCTGACTCATACAACCTAATAATCTGTTACAGTTCTCATAGAGCTCTGTGAGTTCCCAAGAGGAACGCAATGTGTCTCCTCCTCTTTTGATCTGCTCCTCAGCATAGTCAACCAGGGATTGACTATACACAAGAGATAGTCAGTAAAGAGCTCATTGGCCCTGCCTGGGCAGGGAGAGAGGAGAGTGGTAGTCATGCTCACCTCCTTTGAGGATTTTTGGGGGGAGGGTATTTGCGTGAGTGCCAGACTAAGATGGCAGCATCTCAGGGGCAATTAAGCCCTCCATTCTTCCTCCTTTCCCTCTACCAGCTGGTGGCTGGAAAGGCTGGGGGCCAGGCCCGGCGGCTGCTGGCAGGGTTGTCGGGCATGATTGATGGTACCGTTCAGGAGGAAATAAATTCCAAAGCTCTCGCACGGGGTGAATTGGGGGGTGTATCCATCTTAAAGATACTTAATGAATGTGCCAGGCTGCAGCGGATGGCAGCAAATATATCTCCCCAGCCAGCACTCTCTCCTGCCTTGCCCTCCCCAGGCTCAGACCCAAATCTAGGGGCTTCTCGGCGATTGTTATGCACATTCCCAACATTCCTTAGAGGCCTTGCATCGATTGCTCTCCCTCTCTCCAGCTCCCCAGCCTTTCCTTTCTCCCGGTGGGCTTTGCTGCTTCTGACTCCGCCAGCCTCTGTTCTATCATCAGGATGGATAAACCTCTCACCACCCCCATGCCCAGTACCACCTCCATCACTGTGGGATGCTAGAGTCAGAAGGGACCTTAGAGATCATCTCCTGAAACCTTACCAACTCCTTTTACGGAGGAGGAAACTAAGTCCTAGAGAAAAAAAAATTATTTTCCCAAGTTCACAGTTAGAGACAAAGGCAAGATTTGAACCCACATTGTCTGACTCCAAATCCAGGGTACCTTCCACTATATCCCTCATCTCCCCTACCTTTAAAGAGATCCCACAAATGGAGATAACCCAGTGGACCCCAAGGAGGCTCTGGATTTGGAGTCATATTTCATTACCATGTGATGACTTTGGGCAATCCCTTAGGGTCTCAATTTCTTTGGGAAATTAAAGGGGCTGGACAGGGTGACCGCCAAGCCCTTACACCTCTATATCAATGATCCCATGATCTAGGACCATGCCCTCATTTTGTAGATGAAGAACTTGATATTCAGAGAAGTCAGTGTCTTGTCCGCAGTTACAAAGCCAGTAAGTGGTAGAGGTGGGATTTGAACCCATATCCAGCCTCCGTCCCACTGTGCTTTGCTGCTTCCTGAAGAGTAATATCCTTTGCAAAATCTTCAACAATTGATGATGCAGTCTCGACTTGAAGACCTCCGGTGATAGGGCTCATTTCCTCTTTGTCCATCCCACTTTGCAGCAGCTCTGCATATTTGGAAATTCTCTCTTACAGATCTCTCCCCACTCCACTCCATTCTCCACTTAGCTGGCAAAGTTATTTTCTGAAAACAAAACATCTTACTATATCACTCCACTACTCAATAAACTCCAATGGCTCCTTACTATCTCAAAGATCAACTATAAATTCCTGTATTTACCAACTAGATTCCAAATCCCACCTTCCAGCCTCATTATAGATCAATCCCCTTAAGTCACTTCAGACGCTCCTCAACCTAGCTGTTCCAAACATAAATCTGATCATTCTCCAAAAGACTTTACAGGTCCATTTCCCACCGCCATACCTGTGTATAGGATGTACCCATGCCTAGAATTAATTCTCCCCTCACCTCTGCCTCTCAGAATCCCTCAGTTTATTCAAAGTTTATCTCAAAAACTACCTTCTACATCAGGTCTTTCCTGACCCTCCCCCAGATGCTAGGATCCCCTCCAATATGACATTGTATATGTGCTTATATATATATTTTCTCTTCTCCAGGAGAATGTAAACTCCTTGAAGGAAGCCAATCAACCAACAAGCATCTATTAAGCACCACTGTGTGCCAGGCACTCTGCTTAGTGTTCAAGACCCAAGTACAAAGAATGAAACAGTTCCACCCTCACAAGGAGTTTGCCTTCCTTAAGAGGAGATAACAAGATTATATAATACAATATACTCTTGTCATATATAATATATATTATAATATGTAAAATAATATATTAATACATAACATATTATATTCAGAATAGAGAGACTAAATACAAAGTAGTTAAGTACAATATGATAAACATTTAAAAGGCACCTACTATGTGCCAAGAAGTGTGCTAAATGCAAGGCAGTTAGGGAGGGAGGCACTAGCAATTGGGAGGGTGGGGCAGGAAAGACTGAACTCTGTCTTGAAGGAAAAGAGGGAACCTGTAAGGTGGAGGGGAGGAAGGAGAGTGTTCTAGGCATGGAGATGGAGCATCACATGTGAAGAACAAAGAGAAGGCCAGTGGGATGGATTTCTGACTGTAGTTGTAATATAAAACAAGACTAAAAAAAACTAGGCTGGGGTCAGATTATGAAGAGCAGCAAAAGCCGGATGAGGAATTTATAGTGTCTGCTAGAGGCAGTGGTCACTTGTCCTTCACTCTTGAAGAGGACCATGACATCAGGAAGGTGATACCATGACTTGCGAGTGAATTGGATTTAAGTGAGGGAGGGCTGTGCAAAACCACCAGTCTCATTCTTTCCTCTGGAGCCATCTGGGCCCAATGGGGAGGTATAGGTCAGGATGATTGGAGATGGCTCCAGATGCAGTGGGAGACCATGACCTTTTCAAGTTAAAGTCTCACTTAGACTGAGGCAATGTTCATTCAGTGATTAAGGCTAGGTAAGAATGAGCCAAGAAACAATCCCTTTTTATCAAATTAAAAAAAAATCAGTCTGGAAGGGGAAGACCCTCAGGGTTTCTGGCCAAAACAGAAACAATTACATTCACTCTGAGCCATGGGAACCCAAACAATGACCAAGTGAGGCTTGGACTGGGATCTATTGTAGAGATAGTAGGGAACCACTGAAGTTGGTTGTGCAAAGGAGTCACATGGCCATATCTGCACTTCAAAAAAATTTAATTTGGCATCATTGCATCAGATGAACTGGAGTGCTGAGAGCCACCAATAGGGTGGAGGCTGTATCAACAATACAGGTGAAAGGTGAGGAGAGTCTGAACTAAGGCCATAGCTAAGTGAGTAAAGGGCAGGGGCTGGATATTAGAGATGTTGAGGAGTTGGAAATGGCAATATTTTGGTAATTGATTGAATCTAGGAAGGGGGAAGAAGAAAAGAGAGAGTCTAGAGTAATGACAAGGTTATGATCCTGGGACACAGAAAGAATGGTGGTATCTTTGCCAGAAATAGGGAATTTTGGAGAAGGGGACTGGAATATGTTGATCAATGAATCAGCAAGCATTTATTAAGTGGCTTTGATATTCCAGGCATAATCCAAATAATCCCAGCCCTCAATAAGCTTACTTTCTATAGGTAGGTCCTCTAAAGGCAGTGTAGCCTAGTGGGAAAAGCACTGCTCCTGAGAGTCAAGAAGGGATATGTTTGAGACTACACTCTGCCACTGACTGAGAAGTTGGGAAGTGAATATGCCTACCTCCAAGATAATCTAAAACTCCTCATTTTACAGATAAGGAAACTGAGACCCAGAGAAATGAGGGGATTTTCTCAAGATGCCCCAGGGTAAATGTCAGAGGCAGAAGATCCAACTCCAAAATCATTCTTCTTTCTCAAGGAAATCACTGGTTGATCACTACCTCCTATAATCTGGCTGCTTTTCATTTACTAGGCAAACTGTACCTTCAAAGCTGGGACTTGGGTCAGTTTCAGCCAGATCGGGCAACAAATGATCACATATGCCCCATGGAGGTTTCACTGCATGGAAAAGTAAACATGCCCCTAAATCAAATTCACCAGCCACTGATTTGCCTGGGAGCAAGGATCTGTTGCATTAAGTGGGGACAGCAAGCTAAGGGAGGATAATAGAACTGCAGCTGATTGTTCTCTGTTCCAGACCCTGTTCTGTTCTGACCCCCATGCCAAATTAGGAGGTTCAGCTCTCAACGATCTGGGGATTTGTACCTTCCTTCAGGGCTCATAGAAGTCTCCTCAGGAAAGGGACCAGGGCTGACCTTATTCATAGACTTGGCCATGGCACTCTCCTTCTCAAAAACTTTCATAGCTCCCTATGCCCAACTGAACCAAATTTCAACTCCTAATCCTGGCATTCAAGGCCTTCTACAGAAGAAGGAGAAGTTGCTGTGGTTGGGCCAATCAAAGGGGACTTCTTGGAGGAGAAGGTTGGCCTCAAGCTGGGCCTTAAAAATATAGGAAGCTTCTAAAGGAGACAGAAAGGCACCCTGACTCCTCCAAGAAGCCCTCCATGACCACATCAATCCCAACCCCATCAATTTCTCTCTCCTCTGACTTCTGATGGCACTGAATAAGATATTGTCTTGTGTCATCTCTCACTGTTGATTGTTATTGTTTGCCTTCTCTTGCATCTATGCTTTGGTTCCCCAGCTGGATTATAAGGTCCTCATGGAATCAGAGAATCTCAGAGTGAGATCTAACTTGTGAGGGAATCTCTTCCAACTACAACCTGAACTGGAAACATCTCTACAACATCCCTGATCAGTGAGTCCTACACACATACACACACACACAAACACCTCATCACCACCACCATCATCATCATCATCACCACCACCATCATCATCATCACCACCACCATCATCATCATCACCACCACCCCCACCACCATCATCACCACCACCACCATCATCATCACCACCACCACTACCATCATCACCACCATCATCATCACCACAACTACCATCATCATCATCACCACCACCATCCCCACCATCATCACCACTACCATCATCACCACCACCATAACCATCATTATCATCATCACCACCACCACCAGCATCACCACCACCATCATCATCACCACCACCACTATCATCATCACCACCACCATCCCCACCATCATCACCACTACCATCATCATCACCATCATCATCACCACAACCATAACCATCATCATCATCATCACCACCACCACCATCATCATCATCATCACCACCATCATCATCACCACCACCACCACCATCATCATCATCACCACCACCATCATCATCATCACCACCACCACCATCATCATCATCATCACCACCATCATCATCACCACCATCACCATCACTACCACCACCACTACCATCATCATTATCATCACCACCTCCAGATCAAGTGGGCATGACTGAAACATACCAATTTCTATAGTATTTCATCTTCAAAGGCTTAAGAAGCACTTCCCTCATCACTAACCTGTGAAGCAGGTAAGGATAAGTACCCTCAGCCTTATTTTATGGATGAGAAAATGAGTCCAAAAGAAGGAAAGGGACCCAGGATCCTCCAGCTCCCAAGCGTCAGCACTGGGAGTTTTCCCCTCTACAGTTGGGTAGACACCAAATTACCTCTCCAAAGGCTGGCAGGTGCCTTTGTTCCTGCCTTGATGTGGCTGCCTCTCCCCTTCACCTCTGGGACTCTCTACAGAATGAGTAAAAAGAGTAGAATTAAATTGTGGCTACACAAGATGCAGAATTAGCAGGATTAAATATAAATAGCTATTAAAAGCGCCTTATAATTACATTCATTCTCCCATTATTTATTTTACACACGCGAACACACAGGCGCACATTCTCTCTCTCTCTCTCTCTCTCTCTCTCTCTCTCTCTCTCTCTCTCTCTCTCTCTCTCTCTCTCTCTCTCTCTCTCACACACACACACACACACACACACACACACACACACACACCTTTCCAGCTACTAACAAAATTTCTTGCCATTCTCTCCCCCTTCATCACTTCTTCCCTGGCTTTGAAATTCCCTGGCTCTCTCATCTTCTCTGTCCCTTCTCTCCTGGCCTCTTTCTGGTTTCATTTCTGCCTCCACTGTGCCCAGCACATGAGGATGCTGGTGCAGCCACAAGAACATAGCTGTCTCTCCTGACAATTGATCCATCAATAAAAACAAAGGGTTTACATCTGCATAGCTTCTGATGGCTTACAAAATGAGTTACATGCAGGCTGCTATAATGGGCAGAGGACCACACTTGAGAGACAGAGGACGTGAAGGTAATGCCAAAATATGTTACTTACTGCCCATGTGACCTCAAAAAAGTCACTCCTCTCTCTATGGGTCTCAAGATTCTCATCTCTGAAATGGGGATAAGGTAGGGGGGAGTGGTTGGACCAAATGATCCCTAAAATACCTACTACATCCCGTAATCCTAATGTAGGAAAACAGTGAGGTTTTCACTGGCCAAAAACAGTACCAAAGACAAATGATTTGCTACTGGAAGAGACAAAATAAAGACAACTCAGTCGCAAAGGATAGAGGCCTTCTTTGGTTTAGTTTTTGCTCCATGTGCCCAACTCTAACAATATCTTGGGAGTAAAGTGGGTTTTGTAGCTAAGCTTCCCCATTGATCCTGTGGGGTTTCTTTGGCAAAAGCCCCAGAAATGGGTTTTGTAGGCACAGAATTCCCATACAGGGTTAAAGGAGAGAATTACAAGGAATTGTCTGGGACAAGGGTTGTCTGGGATGAGGGTCTGTGATTTATTTGTCACTTCAGGGTATTCTGCCAGGATTTTCTTCTAAGGCTCTTTAACTGGAAGTGCTGACTTATAACCAAATCTAAACTAAAGAACTGCAGCTCACTATTACTGGAGAGAGGCTTTCCAGTCATTCCTCCCAAGTAGATGGTTTCAAGAAGCATGGTACCACAGGAAAAAGGGGGGAGTCTCTGAAGTTAAGAGGACTTGTGTTCAAATCCTGCCTCTTATTCTTCCTACCTGTGTGACCGTGAACAAATTAATAACCCCTCTGGGCCTCAGTTTCCTTATCTGTAAAATAAGGAGGTTGGATGATCCTTTCCAGCTCTGTATCTAGGTGAGCCTCTAGAGAAATGAAACATCAAAGCAAGTAGTTTAGAGACGGGCAGACACATGCCTGATAGAACAATGCCTAGGAGATATTAAAGAGATAAGTGTGATGATATCAACAGGGAACATCTAGTTTCCTGCAGCGCTGGAAGGATGGGTTATGCTGGCCATCTTATCATATGACCTCGCTTCATGCATATTCACTGTCTACATGGGTTACCAATGCATGTGTCCTCAATGTGTGACCTTTGGTTATATGTACTCCTTTCATGGGAGATCCCTAAACCTATTCCCTGGTTACACATGTTCTTTGTATGCATGCCAGTGGACAGTATAATAATCCGTAGTCTGTACCTGGGGGAGAATCTGCTCTTGCCGCCTTATTTGTTATTCTGTTTGATTAAATGTCTTTTGTTTGAACTGATTTGTCTGCTGGCTAACCAGTAAAAGTAAACACATTAGTGAGAGCTTGTGAGTGGCTGCTTTTCTGAAAGTCCAATATGAGATAGTTTTTCCTAAGGGCTCACCATGGCAGAGTACTAGGATATATACATACCTACATACATACATACACTGACCAGCTTTTGCTTTTTGTTATAATCCAATGCTTAGAACACACCTGATAACTTCAAGTTGACTTTTGACCCAGGGGAGCTCCCTCTATAGATGCAGATTGGTACCTTCTCTGCAATACACAGTCCCAGCATGGAAACTCCCTTCCTCTAAACACTGTTTAGAGAAGACAGCCCTCGTCCTCCTGAAGTTAACTGCCTAGTAAGAGGATTAGAGACACTCTTGAGTCTCTGTGTCTTCAACTATAAAATGGAGATAATTATAATTGTCCTAGAGTAGAAAAGGGCCTTAGAAGCCACTTGTTCCAAATTCCTTATTTAACAAATGAGGAAACTGAGGTTAAGTGATATGCTCTGGTCACATTCTTCTGGATGCTCTCCAGCTTGCCAGTTTCCATAAAATGTGATTTTGAGATCTGAACACCATTATCTTTCCCCCAAAACCTTTCCCACTTTCCAATTTTTTTTTATTACTGTGAGGGCATCACCAAACTCCTAGTCACCCACACTTACAAGCGAGGTGTCATCCTCAATTCTTCACCTCCCCCATATCCAATTTGTTGCCAATTTTCTTTTGTTTTACCTTAATAAAATCACTTGTATATTGTACAGCCCCCTTCTCTCTGCTGACAAAACTATCACCCTGGTATAGCCCATCACCTCTTATCTAGACTATTACAAAAGGTACTGGTTGGGCTCTCTGACTCAAGTTTCCCCCCACTCCAGTCCATCACCCATTCTGACTGTCAAATTAATTTTTTCTTAGCACAACTCTGATCATGTCCCCCTCATCTTTCCCCTTTAGTAAACTCCAGTGACTCCTTTATCACCGCCAGGATCAACCATACAATCCTCCACTTGGCATTCAAAGCTCTTCACAATCTGGTCACCGCCTATCTTTCCAGTCTTCTTAGACCTTACTTTCCCCACTTCCACCTACCCTTTGATGCAGTGACACTTATCTCCTTGCTGCTCTTTGCACAAGATACTTCATTTCCCAACTACAAACATTTTCACTGGCTATCCCTCATAACCAGAATTCTCTCCCTCTTCATTTCTGCCTCCTTCTGGCTTCCTTCAAGGTCCAGCTAACATTTCACCTTCTAGAATTCTTTCCTGTTCCCCTTTAATGCTAGCCTCTTTCCTTTCTTTATTATCTTTAATTTATTCATCTATAGATTGTACACCATCACTTTCATGTTGTCTCCTCCATTACACTGAGTCCAGGAGAGCAAAGAGTCTTCTTTTGCCTTTCCTTGTATCCTCAGTACTTATCACAGTGTCTGGCACCTGGTAAGCACTTAATAGATTCTTATTGCCTAGCCAAGTGGTCCAATTAGGAGACTATAGCCTTCCTTATTATGGACACTATTTTTAATGATGCCAAAGATCAAATTAGAAATTTCTGGCTGCCATGTTAACTCAGGCTTCTGACCCCACTTTCACTCTTCTGGTAATGTCAAAATTAAATGGAAATAGGGGCCACTAAACCATATATAAGGATACCTATCACCATATGTTAACATAGAAAAACACATATAAACATTACTTATGTTCTATTATATTTTCATTTATTCTGTTAAATATTTGCCAATGCCATTTGAATCTGGTTGGGGCAGTGAACACATATTGGACACCTCTACCCTACATTATGATTTCATTAGGCTGCTCAAGTTCAGTCCTACTGCTTATTGCTTGCCACCATCTTGAATACAGCTACTTCCTATTCAGGAGGATGAGTTGGAGCATAACCTATTGGGACCCATTAGTGATATCAGGTGGGCAGAGCTAGTCACTCCCCTGAGTTTAAAAGCTAGCAGGTAATCTGAATCAAGCTTCTTGCCCGAAATTATATGCTGCCTGTAACCTGTCCAATTAATAATTTTTCTCCCTCTGGCTTTGACTTTAAACTGTGGTTTCGATCTTTACCCTCACATGAAGAGGATTATGTGTTGGAATCAGATAATATATACTTAAATCTTGGATTTAATTCTCTACTATCTGAGTGTGCAAGTACATTGGACAGAATATTTCATCTCCATGACCCTCAATTTCCTCAGCTGTAAAAAGACAGCAGTGGAGTAGGGGATCTTTTTAAGTCATTTCCAGCTAGTCCTATGACCCTGCTATGTCTTCCTCAGACCCTTTCACCTCTAGCCCTTCTTGAACTTTTTTCTCACTCTCATAGCTTCCTGTTTCCATGGTTTCACATGCCACAGGGCCTCAGTCAGTACCAAAAACCCTCTTATTCTCTACCCTACAGGTCTTATCCCTAAGTGGAGATGGATTGAACAGAGCATTCATGTGTACTTTCCCTCCTCTTCTACTATATACTCATCCTTTACTAGCCTTAACCCCACTATGGAAGGACACAAGAACTGTCAAAAGGGTTTTTATTAGCATCCAAAAGGTCAAGTGAAACTTTGACACATTACCACTAACTTGTAGAATGGAATCGGTCTACCCTCAGATGCCTCTAAACTGGACCTAGAGGCCAATAAATGTTCATTGGACTGAATTGAGGCTAACACAGCTCTCTGGAGTGATGAATTCTATTTCTATCTCTCCCACCTCTGAGTTTGGTTTTGACTTGAGGCTAGCCATCACCTTGCTTTGTGGAGGGAAAAGGCCACCAATAGAAGTGGATCCATAACATTACTAGATCATACTTGAGGAAATTGTCCCCTCTTACTATTATGGGATTAGAAAAACCAACAAGCTATATGAGAAAGGGCACTGCATTTGGGGAAGGACTCCAGTTCTGAAGTCAGGGTGAGGTGGTTTTAAATTGAAGCTTTGCCAACGACTGACTATGTGATCTTGAACGAATTACTTTCTCTCTTTGACCCTAACTATCCATCTCAAAAATGAGGGGACTGAACAAGATAGACCCTAAGGTCCATCCCAGCTCCAAATTCTTAGATCTTATGACTATATTCCAAATTGTCTACCTAAAAGTCAATCAGAGGATGGCACCAGGTTCTTGCGCTCAGCATCAAATATTGTTTTCCTTGCTGCTCTGTTTTATCTCAAGATTTCAACTCCCCTGGACATTCTTGTCCTTAGGGACCTGGTTTCTAGTATTAGATCTGCTATCTGCTATGTGACTTTCAGGGAGGGATTTCTGCATTTGCTAGATAATCTAAGGTCCCTTCCAGCTAGAACATGCTATATTCAATGCTATATATTCCAAAGCTCCTTCCAGCTCTGTAGTCTATGCTCTGAGATCCTTAATAGCTTTGACCTTATGTGTCTTATGTCCAAAGTCTCTGAGCTCTGATAAATTTCTTCTCACTCTTTCATTCTATGACCTATGTTCTGAAACCTTTTTCACTTCTGAAATTCTATGCTCTATATTCTAAGATCTCCCCCGGTTAAGATGCTCAGTGTTCTAAGGTCTCTTTCAGCTCTGACATTTTATGTTCTAAGGTCCCTTCTATTGCTAACATTCAAATATCTGGGTTTCAAAAATCCTTTCCAACTCTCTATTCTGTGTTCTGCCTCCCCAGGGCATTCCAGCCCTACCATTCTGTATCTCTCTAACTTTCTATGAGTCTATGGCCTGCCAAGCTACTTCCCATGCCCGGCTCCTCCAATGGATTTAGAGTGCAGGATGCGATGCTTGACCCCAGGCATTTCCCAGCTAAGAGACTTCGAAGTCCTGCAAACAGACAGCTGAACTAATTAGCGGGGGAGCCATTATTTCCATGGTGAAGATGTTATTTCATTATCAAAAGCCAAACACATCACAGGGGCTGTCCAGCAAACCTTCTCCCAGTTGCTTGCAAATAAAATGCAAATCAATAAGCAGAAAGGTATTCGATAGCCCCTGCAGCCTCCTGCTTGGGTTCCTGTGATTCTTTTCCCCCATCCTTTTAACAAATGCCTGACATAGAAAGCAGCCTGTATTGCAGGGGGAAAGGATTAAATGCCAGGAGATAAGGCACAAACACTTCCATACATAAAGCCCTGTCATATCGCCTTTTCCAGATCCAATCACCCAGGACCAGTCAAAGGAGGTGAGGGAGAGCAAGCAGGGCCTTGCCCAACTCCCATCTCAATCAACTCTGAAGCTTATCTCATATTTAAGACCAAAGAAAGGATGCCCATTCATTAAGGCAAAGAGAATCAGAGGACTTGAGGCTCTCCCCGCTAAAAGGACAATTCAGAGGTCAGCCATCTGACCCAAACCTGAGCAGGAATTACTACATCTGGAGACATCTGGCAATCAGGTCCTGACCACCTCACAAGTTAGCCTACTCCTCTTCTTGATAGCATAATTTTCCCTTATTATTGACTTGAAATATACCTTTCTGCTATTTAAGTTTCATAGGATTTAGTTGGGACTAGAATTAGGGAAGGTTATTGACAAAGGGCAGACAGTCATAAAATATCAAAACCCATAAAATGGGCCTTGAAGATCATCTATTCCAACCCTACATTTTGTGACTTAAGAGAGGGGCAATGACTTAGCCACTGTCAAACATTATGTAAGTACCCAAGGAGTATTCACACATCAGTCCATTAATGCTATATCCAATACTCTTTTTCACTATACCACAATGATTCCCATCACCTCTACTACTGCTATCCAGACCTAAGTGGGCATACTTCACCTTTCTTCCCACAACTGCCCTTCAGCTACTCCATAACAACTGACATTTTTATGGTGCTTTGAGTTTTTAAAAGTACTTGCCTCACAACAATGTTATAGTAGATAATACAAATATTATGATCTTCATTTGACAGATAAGGAAACTGAATCTCAAAGCAATTGAATGATTTTTCCAAGGTCACACAGCTAATAAATGTCTGAGCCAGATTTGCAGCTCAGTTTTTTAGGCAGCATTCTGTGGTCTGTGTTCCAAGGTGCAACTCAAAGCTCATTTCTCTTTTCATGGTGCCATGTACCACTTTTGTTAAATATTTGAAGACAGCTTCCACATCCTTGTCAAAATCTCTTCTGTGATGGAAACATCTCTGGCTCCTTCAAAGAATCTTTCTTACCATGGTTTCCAGGTCCCCCACTTTCATGGTTGCCCTTTCCTGAATATACCTCAACTTGTAGATACTTTTCAGTGCTGAGATTTTATCATCTAATGATACCTTAACTCCAGAATTGAGTGCAATATCTTAGACATGCTCTAACAAGGATGAGAAGAGTGTACTATTACTTTTTGCCATAGATTATTTCAATAGACTCCAGCAGGAGATCAGAGTTTGAATAAATGAATGAACATCTATTAGGCACTTACTATGTAGAATTCACTGTGAAATGAAAGAGATACAAATACAAATGAGCAATACCGTTCCTGTTTTCAAGGGCTTACACACTAATAGGAAAAAAACACAAATAGAGGAGTGGAAGCCAAGAAGTGTTTTAGATAGGGAAAAATCTGAGGGAACGGTGATTGAGGACATAGGGCAATGGATTGACATACACTTTCCAGGAGTGGTAGTGTTGGTAGGTGGTGCAGGATGATCCCTGTCCTCAGAAATAGAATGGTAAAGTACATGTGGGAAAGGGGGAGCAGAAGGCATGCATGGGGGATCATCATGGAAGTGCTCAATATTTTATGACCTCTATGACCTCTTCCAGTTATGTTCTAACATCCTGAGACTCCCTGGCTATTTTCATCCTGTCATGCACCTTCCTCTCCCTTCCCTCTCCACAAGTAATACTCAAGAAACTTCAGTGACTCTTCACTGCCAACAGAATCAAGTAGAAGTTCCTTAGTCTATCAGTCAAGGCCCTCCACAGTCTGATCCAGATCTTTTCAGCCTTCTCTCTCAGTACTCCCTTGCATTTCAACTCTGTGCCAGCCTGGACTCCTTACCATCCCTTCATGAGCCACAAACACATGGCAGTAGCATTCAATTCACCTTGCTCTGATCATCTACATCATCCCATCCTTTAAGGTCTACCTCAAGTTTCACCTCCTTCAGGAAGCCTTCCCTGACTACTCCTTATCTCCACTGATTTCTTTCTCTAAATTCCTACAGTGTAAAAGGCTTGTATTGACTAACGTAGAGTGAAGTGAGCATAACCAGGAGAATGTTGTGTACAGTAATAGCAATATTATATGATGATCAGCTGTGAATGACTTGGCTATTCTCAGCAACACAATGACCCAAGACAATTCCAAAAGACCCCTGATGGAAAATGCTATCAACTTGAAAAGAAAAAAACTGATGGAATCTGAATGCAGATCAAAACATACTATTTTTTTCAAGCTTTTTTTGGTTTGGGTTTTCTTTCACAATATAGCATGGAAATGGTTTTCATAATTGCACATGTAGAACTCATGTCAAATTGCTTACTGTGTCAAGGATGGGGGAGAGAATTTGGAACTGAATGTTAAGTGAATATTAGCTGTTTTTATAAGCAATTAGGAAAAATAGAATATTACTTTAAAATAATTTTTGAAAAAATCTCCAAGGCAGAGTCTCCAGCATACCATTTAGCCCTTGTTCTATACATTCTTGTACTATTTGCTAAGTATTCCATGTCTTAGAGTCTTGTCTTTCCATCTAGAAGCAGTTTGGTATAGTAGAAGGAGCACTGGTGTCTGGAGACTTGGGTTTGAGCCTTGCCTCATATAACTTGCTCATTATCATCACACGGATGGATTTTTTAACCTCTTTGAGCCTCAGTTTTCTCCTTTATAAAATGGCAATAATAATGCTTTTACTACCTACCTCATAGGGCTATTGTAAGAAAAAAAATTAAGCACTTTTAGAATAGAGTAATTATTAACTGACCAGGATCTCTCTGGGGCAAGGATTGTGTCTTCTTCTCCTGTCTCGCTACAGCATATGATGGAGAGACAGTAATCTTAGTTCAGCATTTGCTGATTAACAACAACCCTTAGGCACTAGTAAACCTGGGCTTTGCTTTCAGAGAATAGGATCTCAAAGTTTGCTGGGATCCCATAGTCCATCTAATCTAACTTGTACCTGGACAAGAATTGCCTCTACAACACATTGCCGTCATCAGAAGACGCCCGGTGACAAGGAACTCACTGCCTCACAGAGCAGCCCATTCTATTTTATATAGTTTGGATTGTTAGGAAGTTCTTTCTTATAATCATCTGAAATGAGTCTCATTATACATATGTATATATACATACATATACACACATACATGTGTATATATACATACACACACACATATATGTATATATACACTACCCACTGGTACTAGTCCAACTCTCTGGAGTTGAGTACCACAAGGCTAATCTCTCTTCTAAGGGATCAAATTAAATAATATTTATAACTTGCTCATCACAGTGCCTGGCACATAGTAAGGGCTTAATCAATGTTCCCTCCTGGCCTTCCCCCTGCCAGTGATGACAGGATGTCCCTCTCTAAGTCTCTACTTTTTTGTCTTTTCCAGTTCTGTGACCTTGCTCACATCATTACCTATCTTTTGAATGTTCTTCCTTTCTCCCCTTACCTCTCTCTATTGACTTTCCATCAAATTTTCAAAGAACAGTTAAAAATGCCACCTTATCCATTAAGCCTTCCCTGATTCCCAAGACAGAAAGAATACTTTTCTTTGAGCAATATCTCTCTAATTCAAGAATTCATTTCAATAAAAAAACATTTATCGCTCAGGGTTTATGGAACATTGTAATAAGGTCTAAAGGAGAAATAAAATTCAGTGTGACCACGAGTCAGTTTTGGACTATGATACGTACTAGCTTTGTGATAAACAAGTCTCTTCTCTATGGGCCTCAGATCTATCCTCTGAAGAGGATGAGCAAGTTGTATTAGAGAAGGAGTTCTTAACTTAGGGTTAGGACAAGAAGCTTAAACTAGAGTAGGAATTTTTAACTTAGGTATTATGAATTTTAAAAAACAATAGCACATATTGCTAACTATTTCAGTTAATTGAATTTTTTAGTCCCGTGTATTTTATTTTATGCATTTAAAAACATTATTCTGAAATGGCATCCATATTAAATTGATAAAGGGGTCCATGATACACACAAAAAATGCTAAGAACCTCTGTACTAGAAAACCTTCAAGGATCCTCCCAGTTCTGAAAATGGGCCACCTATATCATTGCAGCTATGCATGGATCTGTCCCAGTGCTGAACTACACCAGGGGCTTGTTCCTCAGTGAACTTACAGTCTAAGGTAAAAAATACCCAAAACACAAAGCTGTTAACATAGAGATGTGCTTAAGATATTATAGTAGAATAGAAGCATTTTCCCAAAAATATTACTCATCTTGTCCATAATCCTCACTTTCTCCTATCTTTATAAGATCTATGCTTTACCTTCTCTATCCTTTCTATCAGGGTGTCTCTGTGGTCCCTTTCTTTGGACCTTCTTTCCTGGGGTTTTGAGGGAGATAGGATGGCCTTTGAAAATCTTTCTCTACTATGAGGAGAGTGGATGTCGTGGGAAGGGACTAAGTATGGATTTATATTTACAGACTCTCAATGGTCCTTATGGCTATATGACCCCATCAGTGAAACACTAAGTCTAACAATTCCAAATGCTGATGATGATGATGATGATGATGATGATGGTGATGATGATGGTGATGATGATGATGGTGATAGTGGTGGTAGTGGTGGAGATGATGACAATGACAATAATAGCTAACACAATTTGACTCCATCCTCACACCAATCTTAGAAGGTAGTGCTATTATTATAAGCATCACATAGATAAAGATGTTGAGACAGACTAAGATTAGGTGACTTGTCCAGGTTCACACAACTAGTAAGTTTCTGATGCCAGATTTTCACTTAGGTTGTCACTGATGCCAAGTCTGGTATTCTTTAGCCACTGGTGAATTTTCTGCTGCATCATATAGGCTGACCTCAGACTTACTGAGGGAAGGTTATAGTCCTCTGAAGCTGGGTTATAATTATTCATTCTACCTTATCTGTTAGATTTTTCACATTCCCAGAGTCTGTGGCACCTCTGTCCCCATTTTCCACTTTTCCCACTCAAATATTCCTTCAAATGCCTGATTGGCTTACAAAGGAGTAAAGCAGAAACATTCCAGTTAAAATGCATGCAACAGGCCAGAAGAGGGCATGGGAGTGGAGCAGACAAGGAAGCAGTGGGGGAAAGGAAGAGAAGAAAAGATGTATTTATATCACTCTTTGGTCTTTATCACTCCAACAAGATCTTTGTAGTACAATGTGCCCTCCGCCTCCAAATTATTTCTCTAGCTTCAACTCTATAATTATGGGTAATAACAATCAGCCTAATTTGCATGTATTGAGCACCTTTCAGCCAGACTTCTTCAAGTGTTTTGCCAACATTAATTAATTCATTAAAGCTAGGTAATGCCCTCCCCTGATCTGCCTCCCTCCCCAGCTCCTAAGGGAAGAGTTGACATCACTTTCCTAGCGCACGGCTGAGGTGCGTTGGGCTATGAGGGACTCTCTTTACAATTTCTACTCTTTAAAAGTAGAAAGTTCAAGTGACATTATCCCCATGGATGGAAGAAGGAACTGAGTCCCATGGAAGTGACGTGATTACCCAGGTTCACCCAGCTAGCAATTGTCTGAGCTAGCATTCAAACAATGATCTTTCCTGACATCCACATCTCTCTGGATACCAAGTCCATTAGTATTTTCACAACATGACATGACTTAATAACATGTGACTAAAAATTCCCCATGGGTGTTCCAGTCCCCAAATCCCACCCATGCCCTCTAAGAATACAGGTTAATGTTAGGTTTGGAAAAACTATTCTAGTGAAGAACAAATTTTGTGAGATGATTCTGAGATGGAAAGCTTCCAATATAGCCCTGTTAACAGACTGGGTCTTTCCTCCAAGATGCCCAATCATCACAGGGTTGGCTACCAGCTAGTGAAACTAGTTGGCAAGGGACAGGGGATGGGGGGAAGAGAAGAATTCACAAAGAATGAAACAATCGTATAATGTCAGAACTAGAGAACACTTTAGAACAAAACCTAAAGTGTTAGGACTTGAAGGAATCTTTGAACATAGAATGGCAGCTTTGGAAGAAAACTTGGAAAAGAGAATGTCAAAATTGGAAGGGCCTTAGAATACTGAACATCAGCACTTGGAGGTATCTTAAAACCTAGAATATCAGAGTTAGGGGGGACTTTAGAACACAAAATGTCAGATTTGGAAGGAATCAATTTAATATAGTCCAATTTATCTCGCTGTCCAGTTGAAGAGAATAGAGGTATACATGGGAAACATGAAGGATAAAATAGGAAGGGACAGGGTGATATCTGAGGTGATATGAGAAGATAAAAGGGGATAGAGTGAATTAGGAGAGGATGAGATAAGATGAGAGGAGGTGAGGTGGAATAGGAGGTAATAAAGTAAGAAGGGGCAAAGTGGAATAGGGAGGGATAGAGGGCAAAGTAAGAAGGAATAAAGGAAGGAAGGAAGGAAGGAAGGAAGGAAGGAAGGAAGGAAGGAAGGAAGGAAGGAAGGAAGGAAGGAAGGAAGGAAGGAAGGAAGGAAGGAGAGAAAGAAAAAGAAAGGCACATTTATTAATCATTTACTATGTACCAGGCACTGTGAAAAGCACTTTACAAATATTATCTCATTTGATCCTCACAGAAACCCTAAGAGGGAAATCCTATCATTATCCCCATTTTATAATTGAAGAAATTGAGCCAAACAACTTAAATTTCTTGCTCAGGGTCACATAGCTAATATATGCTTGAGGCAGGATTCAAACTCAGATCTTCATTCCTACAAACCCAGCACTCTATCCATCACATCACCTAGCTGCTTCTACCCATAGAACAAGGCAGGGACAGAAGAGAATAGAATGTGATTACATAAGCAGTGAATAGTGTTCTTTCTCTTTCCTCCAATTCATTTATGTTTATTTATGTGAGTGTGCATTGCATTCTTTTAATAGATCGTAAGCTCTTTGGAGGCAAGGATCACTTGTATCTCCATCACATAAGCCAGCACCTACCACAATCCCTTACATATGTAGGGGCTTAATAAATGGCTGTTGAACTAGATGAAATCAAATTGAACTGTACTAATGGAATAAGAGAACAGTGATACAGGAAGGATTGATGGAATGAGATGAATTATGAGATAACATAGGAAGTTTTTCAAACCTTTAAATGCTACACACACACACACACACACACACACACACACACACGATGATAGTGGAAAGGAGCAAAGGTAATGCTAATAAGGGGAGATGATAATGGAGAGCAGAGGACACGAAGCTGAGGAGAAGGACAGAGCCAGAGGGTGACGATGGAGCAGGAAAGGCTCAGGCTGGGGCTAGGTGAGCATCATGAGTAGCCCTCCAAGGGGAGTGTCACTTCTGGGAGCAGTGGCCTAGCCCATTTCTATGCATTTGACACATTCATAGACACCAAGATCTATCCAGGAAGAGGAAGAGAAGCTAGAAAGAAAGTCAGCCTCTTGATGGAGACATTGAGGAAAATGCAGAAAGGCAGGTGGGCTGGGGAGGGACTTGGAAGAGAATTTATTCCTGTGGACTAGATAACTTCTAAGGTTATTTTCAGCTCCCAGATTCTATTAGTGGGTCAGTCGTGGTCACCGTGTTGGCTGGTTTCATTTAGCTGTTTTTCTTGGTTGCGGAGGAGAGCTCGTGTGGGGAGTGGGGGTGAGAAGTGTGTCTGTGGAGGAATTCAGGCTATATCTGGCAACGGCTATTACGTAAAAAACCCCAAAGTCGCCATTAAATGTGTTAGTTAACCAAAAATATTCTCTCAGTGGCAACCTTCAGATTTCTACTCAAGTCTTCTGACTCCAATTCCAGTGTCCCATGGTGTCTCCTTCACAGACCTACCTCTCTGAAACATTCTCACATCTCCCTTCCTGCCCCCTGAAGCTCACATCAGTGAATGTACTTTTTCCCCAGAACCTGCATCTAGTTTCCCTGATAAGGAGAATGGAAAATTAACCCTAAAGATAACTTATATGAATGGATGTAGAACACAGGAAACAGGAAGCAGAACAAGGGACAGTCACCACAAAACCAACAGAAAAGACCATTGATGAAAGAACCACAGCAAAGACCGGTTCTGAAGCCAGAAATCAGATAGCGATAGATGCCATTAATTGCATGTTTAGAAAAATCATTTCAACAACCATATGGATTTTGATAGAAGGTGGACTTGTAGAAAGTCATGTATCTTTGAATTTTCAGGGATACAGTGGCAAAAAAGGCTAGGTATTCCAATGGGATGAGTGCAAAATTTAAAGTCAGAAGATCTGCCACAGATAGCAGACAAGGACAGACATAGCTGCCATATTGGTTGAGTTTTCTCAACCATTTGTCTTTATTACAAAGGAGGTTGGTGGGTATGGAAAGGGTATATGAGCAAATGATAATGAAATAAAAAGCACAAAGACATTAATTTGTAAAAAAAAGAAAATTAACCCTAAACTCAACCAAGAAACTAACATAAGCATGGAAGATAGCTCAACCATTCCAGTCTAGCTGCGTCTTAGATCTATGAATTTCCCCCCACTGATCTGATTACCCCTCTCTCCAGTGATCCGTATCTTCACCTCCACGACTGACTCATCACCTCCAGGTGCCTTCCCTGATTAAATCCTGCAGCTCTCCTCAATCCTTTGCATCCCTTCAGTGGAGCTATTCTTGGAATCCAAGGATCAGAGATCATAAGTTTAAAGCTGGAACAGACCTCAGGGATCATCTCATGGAAAGATCTTTAACCTTTCTTGTGTCATGAACCCTCTTTGACAGTTTGATAGTGCCCAGGAACTCCTCAGACAAGCATTTTTAAGTGAGTAAAATGAAATACTTTGGAATACAAAGGAAATACATCATATTGGAATACAGATATAAAAATTAAGTTCACATACCCAAGGTAAAGAGCTCCAAAATCCAACCTCCCCAACCGAAGCCCCCCAGAAGGTCAAATGACATCTGAAGTCACACAAGATGTGAACAGCAAAGCTTAGATTGGAACCCAGGTCTTCTGACTTTAAATTTTGTATTCTTTCCATTGGAATACATTGTCTTTGTTACCACTGTATCCCTGAGAATTCAAAGATAACATGGCCTTCTACAAGTCCACCTTTCCTCAAAATCCATATAGTTGCTAAAATGATCTTTCTAAAGTATAGGTCTAACCATCATAAAAAGCTCTAGTAACTCCTTGTTACCTCTAAGATCTAATATAAACTCTCTGCTTGATTTAAAGCTCTCCACAATGAGACCCCAGTCTCCTTTTCCAGGCTTATTACACATTAGTCCTCTTCATGTTCCCTTTCAACTGTCCATTTATAATAGGCTTACTGATTTTCAGAAAAGGAATTTATTTTCTTTCCTTGTGCCTTTGCATGGGCTGACTTGCAAGCCTAGAATACATTCCCTCATCCTCTCTGCCTCTTAGAATCCCCAGTTTTTTGTAAAAAGACTCAACTTGACCACTATATTATTTTTTAATTTTTTGTGTGTGTGTGAAAATGTTTATATTTTTTCAAATTACATGTAAAAACAATTTTTAACTTTTTCTTTTTAAAATCTTGAGTTCCAAATTCTCTTTCTCCTCTCTCCGAGATGGCAAGCAATTATATATAGATTATATGTGTGCAGTCATGCATGACATATTTCCATATTAGCCATGTTGCAAAAGAAAACACAGACCAAGAAACAAAACCCCAAGAAATACAAAGTTTAAAATAGTAGGCTTCAATTTACATTGAGACTCCATCAGTCCTTTCTCTGGAGGTGGATAGACTTTTTCATCATAAATCCCTCAGAATTGTTTTGGAGCATTGTACTGCTGAGACCAACTAAGGCATTCACAACTGATCATCACACAATATTGTTGTTACTGTATACAATATTCTCCTGGTTCTGTCCACTTCACTTTGCATCAGTTCACTTATGTCTGTACAGGTTTTGATGAAACCATCCTGCTCATTATTTACTATAGTACAAAAGTATTCTATAGCAATCATATACCACAATTTTGTTCAATCATTCCCCAATTGGTGGGCATCTTTTCAATTTCCAATTTTTTGCCACAACAAATAGAGCTACTATAAATATTTTTGGACAAATTGATCTTTTCCCCCTTCCTTTTTTTCTCTTTGGAATACAGACTGATTAGTGGTATTACTGGGTCAAAGGGTAAACTGTTGTACAGCCTTTTGAGCACAGTTCCAAATTTCTCTCCAGAATGGTTGAATCAGGGGGAGGAGCCAAGATGGCGGAGTAGAAAGACTCACGTATGCTAGCTCCGAATCCACAGCCCATAAATTTCTTGTAAAAAGAACTCCCCACAAATTCTGGAGTACTGCAAGCCATGCACCAACGCAGTGAAAGAGATTTCCATTCCAGAGAGCCCTGGAAAGCCATCCACAGGGGTCTGTCACACTCCAGACAGCGGAGCCCACCCCTGAGCTGCCCTGGCCGCACAGCCCCAGAGGAGCAGATCCGAGCAGGCTTCAGGAACGGAATCTCCAGTGGCCACAGGGGTCCCTCCACCCACGGGCGCTACAGGTCAGTGAGAGAGACTTCTGGGCTGACCGAGAGGGGAGCTTGGTGTCTCCATGACTCGGGCCCCCTCGGGAGGCAGTGGCAAGGGAGTGGCGGCCCGGGACTCCCCAAGCAGAAAGGAGCTCCATTACTGAAGGTCTCTGCATAAAGCCGCTGAGGGAACTGAGCCTGGGAGGCAGCCCTGCCCCCACCCAAGCACCAGAACTTAAGCTCACATTGAATAGCAGCCACTCCCGCCACAGAAAGCCCTGAGGCTGGGAAGCAGCATTTGAATCTCAGACCCTAAGCACTAGCTGGGCGGATCTAGGCAGGGGTGGAGAGGAATCTCAGAAGTCAAGTAACTGGCTAGGAAAATGCCCAGAAAAAGGAAGCAAAATGAGACCATAGAGAGCTACTTTCTTGGGGAAGAGATGTTTCTTCCTCCTTTCATTTCTGATGAAGAAGTACAATGCTTGCCATCAGGGAAAGACGTGGAGGTCAGGGTCTCTCTATCCCAGACATCCAAGGTGGATGTCCGGTGGGCTCAGGCCATGGAATAGTTCAAAAAGGATTTTCAAAATCAAGTTAGACAGGTAGAGGAAAAACTGGGAAGAGAAATGAGAGAGATGCAAGAAAAGCATGAAAAACGGGTCAATACCTTGCTAAAGGAGACCCAAAAAATGCTGAAGAAAATAACACCTTGAAAAATAGGCTCACTCAATTGGCAAAAGAGGTTCAAAAAGCCAATGAGGAGAAGAATGCATTCAAAAGCAAAATTAGCCAAATGGAAAAAGAGGTTCAAAAGCTCACTGAAGAAAATAGTTCTCTCAAGATTAGAATGGAACAGATGGAGTCTAATGACTTTCTGAGAAACCAAGAAATCATAAAACAAAACCAAAAGAATGAAAAAATGGAAGAGAATATGAAATATCGCATCAGAATGGTTGAATCAGTTCACAATTCTACCAACAATTCATTAGTGTCCAAATTTTACCATATCCCCTCCAATATTTGTCATTTTTCCTTTTATGTCATAATAACCAATCTAATAGGTGTGAGGTGGTATCTCACAGTTGTTTTAATTTGCATTTCCCTAGAACTTTTTGTCATATGACTGACCTTGGATAGCTTTGATTTCTTCTTCTGAAAACTGCCTTTTCATATCCTTTGATCATTTATCAATTTGGGAAAGGTTCATATTCTTATAAATTTGACTCAGTTCTCTATATATTCTGGACAAAATCCCCCCCTCCCAGTTTTCTGCTTTTCTTTTAATTCTGGCTGTATTTCTTTAGCTTGTGCAAAATCTTTTTAATTTAATGTAATCAAAATTTTCCACTTTACATACCATAATGCTCTTTATCTTATTTGGTCATAAATTCTTCCCATATCCAAAGATCTGACAATCAATATATTCCATGATCCCCTAATTTGCTTATTATGGCATCACCATTTATGTCTAAATGATGTATATATTTTGATCTCATCTTGGTATATCATGTCAGATATTGTTCTATACCTAGTTTCTGCCAAGAAACTTGTTTTCCCAGCATTTTTTTTGTCAAATACTGAGTTTGTGTCCCCAAAGCTTGGATATTTGGATTCATCAAACACTAGAGTACTAGGCAGCACAATGGATAGAGTACCCCATGCCTGAGTTCAAATCCAACCTCAGACACTTTATCAGCAACATGATCTTGGGCAAGTCACTTAACCCTGTTTACCTCAGTTTCCTCATATATAAAATGAACTGGAGAAGGAAACAGCAAACCACTGTAGTATCTTTGCCAAGAAAACCCCAAATGGGGTCACAAAGAGTCAGATATGACTGAACAACATCAACAAAAAATATTACTATGGTCATTTACTACTGTGTGCTGTGTACCTAATCTATTAGACAATCTATTTCACAGCTCCTCTATTGCCATATTCTATATGAAGTCTTTTATAATCTCCTCAGTTGCTAGTGCATTCTCTGGCCCCCTAAAATCACATTTTTATCTATTTTTTATGGTATATGCATATATTTGTATATGTGTGTACACATACATATCTAGATATCTATATAGATATAGATACACTCATATATACATATAACATCTCTCCTAATAGAATGTCAGCTCCTTGACTATTTCACTCTGTCTGTAGTGCTTGATACACTATTGGAACTTAATATATGTTTCTTGATTGATTGAATAAAATACACTGGCCCAACCTATCTCTCACTGTGGTTATCCTAGCAAATGAGCTGGTAGTTACATGTGAATATGCAGGTCACACATGAATAAATGAGCACTGGACTTGAAGCTGTAATACCTGAGTCCAAATCTGGATTCTGTCATACACTACTGTGGGGCATTGGTCAAATCATTTAATCACTGTGGACCTGAATTTTCTCGCCTGTAAAAATAGAAGATTAGGCTCAACTGTCTTCTAAGGTACTTTCTGGTGGAACTATAATATCTATGTTCCTAAATAGCTCAAGAGATAGAGGTAGATAGCAGCTATATATGTTTATGTATATATGAATTCACTGAGGTACATACACACATATGTATTTGTATATTTACTTGAATTAGATGAATTAGTACATGATAAAAATAGCTATAGTTCTTCTGGACTTGGAGTCATGTCAACTTGTGTTCAAAACCCCACTCCTGACACTTACTAGTTGTGACCATGGATAAGTCATTTAACTAGTTCAGCCTCAGGAAGCCTTCATTGTAGTAAGCTGAAGACTGGTTACAGTCTGCATAGCACAGAAGGAGCTCTCAGCATGGGTGAAATAACAGGTCCCTGACATGTTAATATAGAGAAACTATTTGGTGACAGACTATACTATGTCCACCATGGTCTTTTCCAAGACTCTGAGACACTGTGATCCTGTGATTCTTTTGCCCACAGCCCTGGGCACATGTTAGCCATCTGGCATCTGCCCCTGGGCCTGTACTCTGAGAGCTTCAAACAAAGGCACTGAAGCAGTAAGACTGTCGTGGAGAGGTAACTGGAGATAGACAGTCAGAGACAAACAGAGAGAAAGAGAAAGCATGCCTGCAAAGAGAGGGGAGGCACACAGATGGAGAGGAGAGAAAGTGAGGGAGAGAGGAAAAGGAGAGAGGGGGTAGGAGAGGGGGAGAAAGAGATATAGGAAAGGGAAAAGAGAGACAGAGAGGGAGAGGAGAGACAGAGAGACACAGATGAGAGAGAGAGAGAGAGAGAGAGAGAGAGAGAGAGAGAGAGCACAAGGATATGACAAGTGGCAAAATAAAAAGTCAAGAGCCAATAGCACCAAGGAAGGAAAATCCCACCTTGGCCAATCCAGAGGCCCCCACAAAAGGAAACTCTACTGCCCCTCAAGACAGGCAACTGAGCGTGCATTCGTTAACTCAAACTTTCTCATTAATCACCTTTGTGTCGCCTCTGTCTGCCTTGGCACTGTCAGGCCATAATAATATATGACGAGCATTCATTTATTCACCAACTTCCCACTCAGTAAAGATATATGACATTGTAGAAATGGATTTATTCTGACACACAGCTTTCAGCAAAATGAGGCTAATTTAAACGTTTAAGTCAAGTCTTTTTCCCCATCTTCTCCCTCCCTCTTCTGATTTTTCTCTTTTGGCTCCCAGTATGTCTATGAGAGTTCAACTTCTATGTCTACAAGACCTCATTTTGGGGGCTAAAGAGAGACCTTGATTTCATTCCTGGGTTCTCTCATTCCATTGCCCCAGGACCCTTTTTATAATTCAATTCAATGCAACAAGTTGGTATAATGGACTGGGATCTGCCATGTCCTAGATTCAGAAGTGAAAGGGGCATTAGAAAACAATTAGTCCAACTCTCTCATTTTACAGATCAGAAAACTGAGACCCAAAGAAATTACACAGGAAGTAAATGGTAATGCTGAGATTCGGACCCAGCTGTTTCCCTCTGCTTAAATTAATTTGAAGGCAGGACCTTTCATTACAATTCCAGCACTCCTTCTGAGGCGTCATGGAGAAACTATAGAGAAACTGCTTCTTGGGTTTCTTGTCTCAGCTCTGTTATTAACTTGCTTTGTGACTGAAGGACAGAATTTCCCCTTCGGAGGCCACAGATAGTTTACTCTTCTGAGAAAAAGAGAGCATTAGATTCTATGATTGATGAGATCTCTTCCATTTCTAAAGCCCTGGTAAACTGATCATAGTTTCAGCTCAAGGGAGCTTTGAAGCACTATGTGCCCACTGCCTAAGCTAGGTGTTGTTGGAGAGATGAGATAACGAAGAACCATGGGACACTGGTATGGTTGCAAGGGACCACTGAACTCATGAAAAAGCAAGATGGCGCCTTCAGTGCTGAAACCAGGAGTTCAGAGCCTCAGCATCCATTGTCCCACTGCTGAGTGGGAGCTGATTCCCTTGAGGGTAATGTTTTGGGGGATGGGACACATAGTTAAGAAGAGGTCCAGCTAAAGGGTGGCAAGGGGAAACAGGATGGCTTGATTAATTTCACCCAGCTGGGTAGCCCAGGCCATATGAGCCCCCAGGAAGTTGAGGACAGTAATCCATGGTCAACCCAAGCTCCTCTTGGCCTTGTTCTGATCACACCCTGCTGCCCAAGCACCAGACCATGCTCCCCTGACCCACTGCCCCCATAAAGAGCCCATGCCTCTAATTTAGATCCCAAGTTCTGCCTCCAGGCCCTTCACTTGGCACCTCATGAAACTAGAAACTCATTTCTGGATCTATTTTGGCCTCTCCCTCAGTGGGAGTCTTCCATCCACTATGTTTCAGAGATTCATTGAACTAGAACTGGAAGGGACTTCAGAGGTCCCCCTTATTTGGCATATGTGGGAAACTGAGGCCTAGGGAAGTTAATAATTTATCCAAGGTCATACAGATAACAACTGATACCAGAAGGAGTAATCTTTCCAATGTACTGAACTGTCAGAAACAGGGAAGATTGAAGAGTGGGGAACCTGTTCTTGAGGACCTAGAGGGCCACATGTGACCTTGAGGCTGCAGGTTCCACACACCTGCCCTACATTCTGTCACATCCTGTGGAACAAAAGTTGGTAGAAATGTAAGATACTGAGTCTAAACATTGAACTTAGAGTCAGAAGCCCACCTCCACCATTTCCCAGCTCCACCACATACTAGCTGAGCCATCTTGACCAAGACACTGGACTTTAGGCCTCAGTTTTCTTTATGTATATTAAGTGGGAGTGATGATACTTATGGTACTTACCTGCCTGCCTGTGGTGAGGACAGTGTATAATACAGTGGAACGAGTACTGGATTGGAAATGAAATGGGTTCACATTCTACCTCTGATACTTTCCAGCCAAATAGCCATGGGCAAGATACTTAACCAATCCAAACCTGTGTCCTCATCTATATAATAGGAATAATAATGCTATGTTGTTGATCTCCCAAGTCTGTGGTAAAGTAAGTGCCTTGCAAACCTTAATACCCTTTAAAATATATATAGTTTTACTTATAAATAGCAAAACATTTCATAAATGGAAGTCAAGTTTATAATTCTCCCTTTCCCCTCCCCCTAAAAAATCCTAATTAGAGGGTGAGAATACTTGTCTCTTTTTGTGAGTTTGGCATACCTATGGGAAACCTGGATTCTTGGATCACAGTAGCACTGCCCCTGACTTAGAGTATGTACAAGCTAATTACAGAAAAAAAGATATAGGTCAGTGCTTGTTAATCTTTATGTGTGTGTGTATGTGTGTGTGTGTGCGCGCGCGCGCACCATGGACCCCTCAAGAAGTCTGGTGAAATTGATGTTCCCCTTCTTAGACTTTAAATGTATAAAATATGTAGGATTATGAAAGAGATCAGTCATATTGAAATATTAAAAAAATAAGAGAAATTCATGAACCCCATGTCAAGAATCCCTGGACTAGGTGGAAACCACCTGTTTCTTTAAATAGGGTCTTCCCATCCCAAATGAATAAAAGACTGAAAGACATCCCTTAAGACTGTGGGACCAAGTCCCTAGCTGAGCTGGGTGATGATTCTAAAAAGATAAATTGTTTTTTTTCTCCTTAGAAGGGAACGAGGCAGTGACTCACACATGTTTTTCCTATAGCGCCCCTGCTTTTCCTGTGTGGATGTCACAAGGAGGCACCTGACAAGTCAATCCTTCTCCCAGGAGAGAAGGGAAGGGAGAGTGGGTGGGTGGCACCTGCCAGGGGTGGGGGGAAGGGAAGAAAGACAGAGAGATGCCAGAAGGCTGGGTCAGAGGAGCGCCAAGGTATTGCGGGGAGGGAAGGTTGCCTAAAGATCCTTAAATTCAATAGGTCTTCCCTGAACCCAGCTCATGTGCACAGCCCTGTGCCAGAGAGTGCTGGAGATGATCTGGGAAGAGGAGAAGACACAGCCCCCTCGCTGTCACAGAGCCCCCAGTCTGGGTGGGGAGATAATGCATATACACACATGCCTTCAGGAACAACACAAAACAGCAGCACATTGGCGCTCCTATCCTGGGAATCATGTTAGACTGTCCTTTCTCCATCACTCCCTAAACTGACCAGGGCCTGAGTGCCTTCCATTCTGCCACCATGACCTGTCCTATAGCTCCCACTGTAGGCTCAAGTTCAGACAGATCTTCATTTCCTCTTGTCTGGACTAACCTTGCCTCAGTCTCCTAAATTGCCCCCCAATCCCTGAGATGCTCCTTCCTTCTTTCCATCCTCTCTTCCGCCATCAAAATCATCTTCCTTTGACCCAGCTTTGATCATGCCACTTCTTGACTTAACAAGGGTGGTCCTCAGTTGGCCTGCTGGAATGATCCTGGCATTCAATGCTCCCTATAGCCTACTTTTATCTGTTTAGATTGTTCTCACTCCAATGGTTTTCATGTCTCCTGGGCTCTAGAGAAACAAGACCAGCCATGGCTCCCATCCTTGCTCTGCCCTTCACCAACCCCAAGCCTAAGTTGTTGCTCCTTCCATCCCAAGCCCCTGATAAAGACTCCACCCTGACGCCTAGTTGTTGGAGGCCCTCTTGTCCTTCATGTCCCAAACCTCACCAACTCCTCATCCTTGGAGCCTTGAAAATAACATACTCCCTGCCTCCCCAGTGGAGGTTCCCCCCTTCTCTTTCTGTCTATCTTTGTCCTTTCCATACCCTTCCTAACCAAGTGTCCAAGAAGAGTAATGGGGAGAGAAGGTCATGGGACTGAAGTGTCAGGGGGCTCAGGATCTCTCTGTTTTCCCCCAATCTGAGTCATTCCACATCCCATCCCTAAACCTCGGAAGATGCCTGGTACTGTCTATTGATCTGCCTACCCTTCTGTCTTCCAGATTAGAGAGCCTCCTCCTCATCACCCTGGCATCCCACACACATTCACACTGACCCTTTGCTCCTTAGCATTCTACCTACCATAAGTAGAATGGCCCAAGACCCTTTGATTGACAGGAGGCACCCATACTGCCCAGGCTACCAGCTTCATCTTCCTTGAACATCACCTGGATCATGTCACTGCTCTGAGGGCTCTGTACTACCTATAGAACATGATCCACCTAACATTTAGGGACCTCCATGATAGCACCCTTCCCTCGGTCAGAGAGAAAAATAATAATAGCAATAACAATAACTTTAAAAAATAACTGCCTTGTAGGACTTCCTCCCAACAAGCTCGTGAGGTTTGGTTTGGTTTTTTAATCTGGGTCTCAGATTCATGTTTGTGGAAAGCCCTCCACCAAGGACACAGAATTCCATTGATCTGTAATCATAGGCTTAAAGAGTTTCCAGTGGGTTCCAAGAGGTTAGGTGACTACCCAGGGTCACACTACTAATGTATAGGACTTGAATTCATCTCTTTCGGACTGTAAAGTTGTTTCTGTCATGTTCTACTCTTTGTGACCCCACTTGGAGTTTTCTTGTCAAAGATACTGGAGTGGTTGGCCATTCTCTTCTCCAGCTCATTTTACTTATGAGGAAACCAAGGCAAACAGGGTTAAGTGACTTGCCCAAGGTTACACAGCCAGTAAGTGTCTAAGGCTGGATTTGAACTAGGAAGATGAGCGTTCCGGGTTCCAGGCCTGATGCTCTGTGCATTATGGTGCCCCCTAGCTACCGCTAGCTGATGTCTAGGCCAGCCCATATTTACTTCATTATGCTGCCTCTCATACTAGTAACAGTTCAAGGATAAATATTATCATTCCCATATTATTGATGAGAAAACTGAGGCTCAGAGTAAATTGACTTTTAGTTTTCTCATCTATAAAATAGATAACAAAAGTAAAGACATCAAATTTTGAATAAGAAAAAACCTTAGGGAACATCTCCCATTTTTCACTAGGGGAAACTGGGACCCTAGGGAGGAGAAGTGAATCTCTTGAGACAATCCAAGGAGCTAGTGGCAGCAGCAGGACTGGGCCTCTGCCTGCTAACACCCAGCCCCTCACTGTTTCCCAGAGAGTAGAGATGCTTGCCTGATCTTTTGGCTTTTCATTCAGTTACACACTAAATATTTGATGCATACAGGGTACTATGACGGATACAGAAATGGAGGAGATACCATCTCTGTGCCGAAGGAGCTTACAATCTCAAATGTCCTTAAGTATAGAGAGGTAAACATAGGCAAAATAAATCTGCAGGTGGAGGATATTGGACAAGACCATTGATAAGGTCTCTTCCAGTTCTAGAATAATTGATTCTATACTAACGCATGACCCTTTAAGGACCTATGACTTCCCAAGTGTGAATGTGGAGTATTCACGAATTGTGACCCCTCTATATCTTAAGGAACTCTCTTATGCAAAGCTCTGGGCAACTCTAACCCTCAGACAAGTAAGTAGTATTGAGTAATCTTTCTCCACTGAGGAATCCTATGTAAGTGGCTTTGAGCACCATTTTGCATCCACACTGAGCTTAGAATCTGTATGGATATGGCAGTGGGAAGTGGTAGCAGCATTTGACGAAGGAGGAAAGGTAATTGGACATAGGTCACTAGAAAATGGGAGCTCCCAGATTTGGGGACTGGGAAGATCTAGAGTTGGGGGTCAGGGATCAGGGAGATTTAGAAAGTGTAATGAAGAAATGGAATCCCTGGGGTCGAAGGCAAAGAGCCCCTGAACTGCCTTGAAGGAGAAGCCAATGGAGGGTCAGCAAAACCCAAGGCCCCAAATGAGAAAATGAGCAGGCAAAAAAATTACGGAAATAAGCTCACTAGTCAGACTAGGGGAACAAGGAACCTGGGTTCCAGTTCTACCTCTAACAATGTGACCTTGGACAAGTCATTTCTCCTATTCCCTTATAAAATAAGGGATTAGGACTAGATGATCTCCGAGGCATTTTCTAGATCCAAATCCTCCAATACCTGTGATAGAAACCAGAGCTAGTTAGCTGTGTTTGCTGCCATACCTGCATGAGACATCTCTAAAGATGGGATTTACAGGTCCTAGGAATTCAAATACCCCAAGGTGATAATTTCATCTTCATGCTCAAATATTTCTAGATCTTTCTTCTAACCTCTCCTTGGATGTCGCCCCATATTTTTTCAAGCAAAGTAGCTGTCAGGGGAGTGAAGGAACCAAGAAACGCATCCTGAGGAAGAGAGCATTTGAACTGTTTCAACTGGGTGGTGCTGTTGGGATGTACCCTAAAGAGGGAACTGGATGATGAGGAAGTAAAGGCAAGGGGAGTATAGAGTATAGACTACTCTTCTGAGATGTTTGGCATTTGAGAGAAGAAATACAGGCTAGGCATTCAGTAGAGTCATAGGGTTAACATAAATCATTCATTCATCTGTTCACCCCTCCCTTCCTTCTTTCTCTCCCTCCCTTTCTTTCTCCCTCCCTTCCTTCTTTCTTTTTTTTCTCCCTCCCTCCTTTCCTTCCTTACTCCTCCCTCCCTTTCTTCATTCTTCACTTCCTTCCTTCCCTTCCTCCCTTCTTCCTTCTCTCCCTCCATCTCTCCCTTCCTTTCGTTCTTCCCTCCTTCTCTCCCTCCTTTCTTCCTTCTTTCCTTTGTGTGTGTGTGTGTGTGTGTGTGTGTGTCAGGGGAGAAAGACTTGAATATGTTCACAGGTTGAGAGGAAAGAATTATAATAGAAAATTGTGGATGAGGGAAATAAGATAATGAATGGAATAAGGTCTCAGAGGAGGCTTTCAATGACCTCACCTAGTCCAACACCTTAAGATGGGAGAGATGGAAAACTGAGACCCTGAAAAGTAGCAGTTAGTCCCAGGTCCCCCAGCCAAGCCAGGATCTGAGCCCTTGTCTGCTGACTCCAAGTCCACTGCTTTTGCCACAAGTCCTTCTCCAAGCCAATTAGCCCCTATATCACCTCCTAAGAGAATTCCCAAAGAGAGGCAATATGATGAAATGATGAGAACTCAACCCTTGGAACATTTGGGTTCAAGTCCAGCTTTGGCCACATCCTGGCTATGTAACCCTGAGTAAGTCACTTAACCCCCAAGTGTCCAAGGTGACATGGCTATAACTTGGAGAGAAAGTGCTGACCTGAACTGTTCAGGGAGTCTCCTCATTCCAGAGTTCTCTATATCAAGGAAATCACAGATCCAGCCCCTATCTTACCATTTCCTGAACACACCAGGCCCCTTCCTACTTCTGTGCCTTTGCTCATGCATCTCCCCCTCCCAGCTTGCCCTCCTTTTGCCTTCCCTAGCCAAGTCCCTCCCATTTCTCAAGGACCAGCTTCTCTTAGCCCCCTCCTCTGAGAAGCCCTCTCCTCCCAGAAGCCCCCTCCTCCCTGGTGTGCTGTCTTTTCTGGGTTTTAGCCAGGCAGTCAAATGAGTGCTAACCCAATTTGCACAGCTCTGGGAGGGACCATTCCCTGTATCGCCAAGATTAGCTGATGCCTAGTGTGTGGGAAATAGAAAAAGCCAAGCCTGCCTTGCCGAGCTGCTGCCCACGGCCCCCCAAAGACACGTGTAATTTCCCCATTGCCTGTGATGGGGCTGGGAGCTTTGAAGCCGGATTAAAGCTGTTAGTTGGCTTCCATAATCACCACTGGGTTCTGTATTTAGCTGCAGATTCATTCTTCAGTTGGCCTCCCAGCATCACAGAGTGGCAGAGCCGTAAGGGACCTTTCAGACCATCTCATCCAACCCCTTTATTTTACAGAGCAGGAAACTGAGACCCAGAGAGCTCCAGGGTCTCACACAAGGTCATGCACAAATTAAGTGACACAGAGATTCACATATTCACAGAAGGGCAGACAGAACTGGAAAGAAATATGGCCATGATTAATCTGAATCCCCGTATTATTATTATTAATAATAAAAGCTGGCATTTTTGCAGCCTGCTAAGGTTTACAAAGCACTTTGCTCCTATTGACTCATTTTACTCTCACAACAACCCCATGTGGTAGATGCTATTTATAGTCCCCAATTTATAGATGCGGGGCAGCTGGGTGGGACGTGGATAGGGAATCAGGCCTGGAGTCTGGAAGATTTGTCTTCCTGAGTTCAAATCCAGGCTCAGACACTTACTAACTGGGGGATCCTAGGCAAGTCACTTAACCCTGTTGGCCTCAGTTTCTTCATCTGTAAAATGAGCTGGAGAAGGAAAGCGCAAATCACTCCAGTATCTCTGCAAAGAAAGCACTAAATAGGGTTACAAAGAGTTGGATACAACTGAAAACAACTGAACAACAAACAGAAGTCATCTTGCCCCAAATCTTCATGTTACAGAAGAGGAAACTGAACTCCAGAGAGGGGAAAGGACTCGACAAAGGTCACACAGAATAAGTGGCGAGATTTAAACGCAAATCCTCTGATTCTAAATCCAGCATGCTTTCCATTCTACCATGGACAGTTCCTGGATGGGTGACCCTGGGCAAGTCATGTAACCTAGTCTGCCTCTGTTCTTCATATGTAAAATGAGCTGAAGAAGGACATGGCAAAGCACTACAGCATCTTTGCCAAGAAAATGGGGTTCCAAAGGGTCAGACATAACTGAAACAATTCAACAACAATTTCTAGATGAAGAAAGGAAGGCAGCAAAAAGTTAAATGACTTGTCTAGGGTCATACAACTAAATGGGATTTGAACCCTAAGTCTTTGTAACTCCAAATTCAGTACATAATTCCAAGGCCATGGCTATTTCTCTAAAGTTTGTGGGTGATGCAAGCATGACATATTAAATTTGGGGCTTGGTTTATTGATTCACCAACAAAAGAATATCACCCTTATGGGAAGAGACTCTTCTAAGGGAGTTACCTGGGGCTTATGAAAGAGGTGGAAGGTTTCAGACAAAAGCAGCTTGGGAGGGAACGTTGGTGAGCTGACTGTGTAGATAAGACACCTTGACCTGAATGACCTTTGAAGTTTCCCTAAACAGATGCTATCACACAGGAGCTTCTTGTGAGGGGCCATTGGGTTGGGGAGGTAGCAAGGAAGTCCTTTAGTTAGTGAGATAATGCTTAACACGAGCTGGAAGGCCCTGCGCTCAGTCTGTGACCCACAGATTATAGACCAACTCACCAAGATTAGGTAAATCTAGTTAGTGGGAGGCCCAGGAAGGGACCCAAGGGTCCCAACTCTCAGTCCAGAAGCTTTCTAAACTAACATACAACTTGAAGGCAGATCCATGACATGTTGCTCCATGCCCTTGACTTACCATGTAGGCTTAGACCATCACCTTCTTGGGGGAAAGAGGTTGGTATGGAAGGTGGGGGCTAACCAGGTCCAGAAAGAGTGACCAACCTCTTGGAAATCACACAGTAGGTTAGGAGGAGGAGGAGAGACTCTCCAAGTGCTGACTAACAGTGAGGCAGTGAACAGAACACAATAGGGTCGGATCCCACCTTGATGCTTGATACCTATGTGACTCTGAAGGAGATGCTTGATCTTCCTGAGCCTCAGTTTCCTCCTCTGTAAAATGGCCTTTGAGATCCTTTCCAGCTCTAGACCTAAGAGCTCATAGCCTATGAGGAGAGATAACACATGTCCTGGGAAGAATTTACTGTCGTTGCTTCTATCACAGGGCCAAAAGAAGCCCCAACTACTGGAAGGGTCAGGAGTAACTGGAGCCAAGGGTTCATGGGAATGCAAACAAGTCAGAAGATCACGTTACTTTCCCTAGCTGTGCCTCAGTTTCTCCCTATGTAAAGCATTTGAGGGCTTTCTATATACCAGGCTCAAATCCAGAGCCCAGATCAATGATCCTTGGATCCCCCAGCTCTCAGTAAAGGGATTCTCAATGACCCTCTCCAAGACTTCTCCACCAGGGAAGGGAGGGAGACAAAGGAAAGTGCTCCAGATGCCCAGAGACCCCAGAGGCAGGGGATCCCCTACCCCCACCTCCTCCACTTGCCAACAGCAGGGCAGGCCCCAGCCCCGCCCCCATATGCAGGAAGGCAGTAGAATTAAGCAAGTTATAATTAAGACTGGATGTTTGAAGAGAAACATAATCTCCATTTCCGTGGGATTCTCGGGCACAACAGTAATTAACGTCTCATTAACATTCGCCTAATTAAGCAGTTTATGAAAGTGGATGGATTTGCATGCTGGCTCTGCTCAGGCGTCAAAATTAACTCCTCAGGGCCCGGATGTGGGCTGGGTGGGGTTGGAGGCAGCATCCTGAGCCGAAGATTGCTCTCCCTCCTGCCCCTCTCTCCTTGACCCCACAGGCCACCAGGAGGAACTATGGCAGATAGGGGCGACAACCCAAGGGAGAGTGTGGCCTATTTGGATGGAGGGCCAGCCGTGAGTGCCTGAATACTCAGCCCATGAATCCTATGATCCCATCTATGATGGCAGCCTTTGGAGAGGGCAGCAAAGTAGACTAGAAATAGCAGAGGAAAGCTGGCTTTGGGGTTAAAGGACTCGAGTTCAAATCCCACCTCTGAAGCTGGGTGATATTGCGCCAACCACCTAATCTCCCCAATACTCATTTCTTCATTTATCAAATGACAGAATTAGATAAGATGTCCTTTGAGGCCCCTTCTATCTCTAGACCTATGAGCCTACAATCCTATCTCTGACAGTCTCTTGCTGTGTGACCCTAGGCAAGTCCTTGAATGTCTCTGTGTCTGTTTCCTCATCCATAAAATGGGGATACCCAGTTCCAGAGGATATTGAAAGTTCTGAGTAAACTTTAAAACTGCTATAGGAGTTTATAGCATCATAAATTTGGAGCTGGCAGGGAAAGAGGAGGGTAGGAACTTGGACAGTCACACTGCCAAGATTTGAATTCAGATCCTCCGATTCTGAGTTCAACACTCTTTCTACTGTACCATGCCACATCTCTTATACTACTGTCCACCTTCCTTCTAGGCTCAGTTCATACACTTTGTCCTGCTGGTATCTTCTGATTCTCCTGGTTGGTAGAGTCCTCTCTTATCTTGATTTATCAGATATACTCTTCTATATTACCTGTGGCATACTCACTTTTTTTAGTGCTGATCCAATCAAATGACAAAGAGGATACTTTAAAAACCAATCAGCCAATAAACATTTATTAAGTACCTACTGTGCCCAGGCATTGAACTAAGTATTAGAACCAAAACAAAATCAAATAACAAAAATCCCCCTAGAAGAATTCAGGCTCTTGGAGGGCAAAGGCTATTTTTTTTTTCATTTTATTTTACCTTTGTAATCCAGCTTAGTGTCTTGCACATAGCAGGAATGTAATAAATGCTTGTGAGATTGGATCAGATCAGACGAGGTCCCCACCCCCATGGAGCTGCCTCTCTGGGCAACAGGGGGCAGCTAGGGAATGCCATAGTGCAAAGAGTGCCATGCCCAAAGTCAAGAAGATTCACCTTGGTGAGTTCAAAAATGGCCTCAAACACTTCCTAGCCGGGCAAGTCACTTCACCCTGTTTGCCTCAGTTTCCTCATTTGTAAAATGACCTAGAGAAGGAAATGGCAAACCCCTCCAGTATCTCTGCCAAGAAAACCCCAAATGGGGTCACAAAGAGTCAGACACAACTGAATAGCAACAATAAAAACGGTCTCTCTGGGATGGGAATACTGCATCTGGCCAGAAACTAACAGAGATACATCTTAAAACCCTGCTTTGCATTTCCAACTGTCCTATAGGCTTGCAGCCCCTCCCATCTCCAGTCCATCCTCTAGACCACTGTTTGAGGCTTTTCCTCATGCCTCATGCTCATTGGCACTCCTCCACTCAAAAATCCAGAGGCTCTCCATTGCCTACTGAATACATTTAAAACTCCTAATGCTGGCCTTCAAAGATGCACATCACCTACTGAATACATCACAAATTCCTGGTCCTGGCCTTCAACGCTCCCCATAAATGAGTTTCAGCCTTCCTTTCCTGCCTCATCCCCTCCTCCTGTCATTTACATATTATACCCCTCAGCCAAGCTAGTCTAGCTGACTCACTGCGCTGTTCTAGCCCCCCAGCCTCTCCCATGCCCATGCCTTTGCTCACATTCTCCCCAGGTTGGGGAGGCAGCATGCCATAGTGGATAAAGAAGTTGTTTCAAAGACAGAAAGATTGAATTTCAAGTCTCACCTCTGACATATACTGACTGTGTGACCCTGGACAAGTCACTAACTTAACTAAACTAAACCATAGTCGACCAAAAAATAAATATATAAAAAAATACAAATTCCCTCATGCTTAGTAGAGACATTCCCTTCTCCCACCTATCAGCTGAAGCCTGTAACTACTGAAATCAGGCATACCTCCTCCAAGCAGCCTTCTCTGATTCCCCTCCCCCAGATGTTTTCTTCCTCCAGTTCCTCTTGGTTCTAGCATAGTTTGTCTTCCATCATACTCAGTTGTATGCAGATCATATTCTTCCACATTTCATTAGATTATAAACTCCTTGAGGTCAATGATGGGGTGATTTTTCATCCTCAGCATCCAGCACAGGGCCTTGGTGTGTATTTTGAGGTGTGTTTGGACCATCAGTTTCATCAGCATGTGGACATTCTTCCCATGGAAACAGAACTACAACTTCTCTGAAATTTATAATTTTTAGGGATTCATCCAGAGTACTTAGTGGTTGAAGGGTTTGCTCACAATCACGTGGTCAGTAGTAGGATTTGAAACTGTCTCTGCCATTTTCTATCTGTGGGACATTGGACAAACCACTTAACCTCCTTGGGACTCAGTTTCCTCATCTGCAAAATGAAGATGGTGGACTAGATGTCCTCAGAGGTCAAGTTCTAGATCCAAAGTTCATATTTCAGATCTTCCTGACCTCAAGTCATCATGGCACACTGTCCCTCATCATGCACACAGTAGGCACTTAATAAATGTCCACTGATTTAAATTGCATTAAATTGAACTCAAGAATCTACCATGACTCCCTATTACTTCAAGATGACATGCAGTTTCCTCTTTCCAACACTTTGAAATTGTAACCAACCAACCCTACCTTTCCAGCCCTGTCTCCTGCTATTAACCTAAATGAAATGTTTGCCTTAACCAATGCCCCCTCATTGTAATCTCCAGAGGCCTCTGTGCAGGGGAGGCAGGTATTAGTCATTCTGTGACCCCAGCTAAGCAAGCTGGGTACAAGTTTAGTGGGAGTACAGTGAAAGGGGAAAATTTCATGACACAGCCTTTCACTGGAAATCAATAAAGACGGGCCAATGATCTATACCCTCAATTTATCCTCTCTCCCACTCTGGCTGCCTCTGTCTTTACCACTGACTCTCAAAGATAAGACTCTGCAGCAACAGGGCTGGGAATATTGGGATTCTTTGGCTGAAACATGTGGGAAATCATGGGGAGGGGGGCACCTTTGGAGGTCATTGGGGCAAACTCTCTCTCCTTTCCCAGGAGAAGGAAACTGAGGCCCAGGGAGGGAGGAGGGCCCAAGGACACAGGTGGAATCCCCATCTAACACTCTGTCCTTCCCCAAGATGGCAGTTCCACCCCCTGCCCTCCAGGATGTGAGGCCTTGCTGTGCCAGGTGGACATTCACAATACCACCAAAGTAGGCCTCAGACTGCGCAGGAGTCCAGTCCTGCCCACTCTCTCGGAGACTTCCTCCAGCTTACAGCTCACGATTTCACAGCCCTCAGCCAAACCGGCCTACTTGTGACTACCTGGGCTGGGCATCCATCCCTGCTTTCACTTTGCCCAAGCTGTCCCCACGTCTGGATGGCTCTTGTCCCTTTAGATGCCTTCCTTTCCTTCAAGGTGTTGCTGTTTTGTTGGTTCTTAGCATTTTCCCCTTTTATCCTGAATTTGTTTAACCACTTAATGCTGTATTTACCTGCTTCTCCCCTCCCACCCCCAAGAATAGAAGCTTCTTGTGGCCAGGGTCTGCCTCATTTTTGCCTTTGTTTGTCTCCTCAGAGCTCAGCACTGTGCCCAGCACGCAGGATAAGGCCAGATTTGGGAATTCATTAGCATAAGGAATTTTCAAGTGAGCTAACTCCATCTCCCAACTCCTTTACTAGGCATAATCCGGCAGAATTGCCTCGACCACTAAGAGATTAATGACTGGCCCAGGGTCACATGGCCAGGCTATGTCTGGAGTGGGACTTGAACCCAGAGCCAATCCTCTGGCTCCCAGTTCAGCTTTCTCTCTATTATGAACTTTGAGGAACTTGACAAACAGTAACGAAGTCTCTTCACCCCTATGCTAATAGAAAGGTGCTCTCAGTGATCTTGCTGAGCCTGGATTCTCCATTCTCCCCACCCAGTGGATGGAGCTTGGCTCCCTCTCAGAATCAAAAACTCATAACTCACCCAGGCTAGAAGATACCCAGAATGCAAAGCCTGGAAAGTCAGAGCCAGGGATGCTCAGCTACACAACTGTTACTTCTACATTCTGCGCCCCTCCCCCCCAAGCTGGAAGAGCCTACTAGTGGATGCATTTGGTGCATCTGACATCCCCTCTCCTTGTGTATGTGAGGAGGGGAGGATTGTAGCCTTTCACTGGGGCCACAAAGCTGCAAAGCCCTGTCTTAATCATCCACCGACTCCCAATTGTCTGTATCTGGTTGTTGGTGGTTATATGCTTGGGGGAGGGCACTTCCTCACACTAGGAAGAGACCCACCTAGGCTGCCTGGCTTTGAGGATGGATAAAGAGGCAGATCCAGGAGAGACAAGACCCTGGCGGCCTGAGAGTCCTCCCTTCAGTGCCTCTCCTCTCCCCTTCTCCAACCCCTGTAGACTTAATTAGTGGCTCTCCCAGGAGACACCCCCTTGTTTCTCGATTCACACATAAAAAATGTTTCCCTTCTATGCCAAAAGCCCACCTCCTTTCCTCACTTTGCTCACCTTCCACCACCCCATGGGGCATCTCTTCTGAAAACCTCGTTACCATTCCAAAAGGAAGAAACAAGAGAATGGAAGAAAAGCCCTACCGCCCATCAAAAAAAAAAAACCACAAAAGAACAACTAGGCTGGGAAATTGAGGCTTGGGCCAGGCAGAGAGATTGCCCTCCTCCTTCCCTCCCTCTTTGCAAGGAGGAGCTGGTGTCACTGTAGCTTTGCCCAGGGCTGTTTTTGTGCCCAGATTCGGGGAGGAAGCTAACGACTCCCAGAGCCGGTTCATACCCAGGATGGCAGGTTCACCTCCCTCCAAGCCCTCTTCACCCACCATCTCCTGCCCCCAGCCCCTTCTAGCCTGATTCAAGACTCTGGTCTCTCCCCTCTTCCTCTGAGGCTCCACAGTGCTGGTGGGAGAGTGGAGGGGGTGGGGAGAGAAGTGGCCCATGGTCTTCATCTACAATGTGAGATCAGTCTAGAGAGTCCTAACACCCTTCTAGTTCTGACCTTGTAAGAGAAAGAAAAGGGGAAGGAGGGAAGGAGCATGGAGTCATGGACTTGGCGCTGGAAGGCCATAGAGTTCAACCCTCTCCCTCAATCATGAAGCAAACTGAGACCCAGCTTGTTCACAGTCACATAGACACAGGTAACAAGAAGCTGAGGTGAGATTCCAAGCAGGGTCCTCCAATTCCACAGTGGTAGGCTTTCCCAATGTATGGTGTGTCCCCAAGAGAAGAAAGGATAGGAGGTGAGAAGTGAGAAGGTGAAAAAGAAGAGAGGAAAAGAGATGGGGAGAGAAAAAGGGGCAAGGGAGAAGAGAGGGGAGAAATGAGGGGAGGAAAGGACAAAGAAGGGAAGAGAGAGGGGAGGAGAAAGGGAGAAAGAAGGTGAAGGAAAAGTGGGGGAAGGAAAGGAGAGGGGGTAAAGGAAAAAGGAAAGGAGAGGAAGGAGACATGTGAAGGAAGAAAGAATGGGGGGACAGAATGAAAGAGAGGAGGAAGGAGAGAGGAGGAAAGGGGTCATAGTGGAAAAGGGAGAGGGAAAAAGCAAAGGAGGGAAGAGAGAGAAGGAAGAAGAGGGGAAAGGGGGGGATGGAAGCAGCAGAGAGCAGCCAGGCTCTGGGGGTGGGGGTGCTCTCTCAGCTCTGCAGAAGCCAGTGACCTACATTTGCTGCGGCGGGGCCTTCATGGGGCGCAGCGATGAGATGGAGGCAGCTGCAGCTGGACGGGGACTCTGGTCTCCTCTACCAGGCCCTGGGTGGTATTCTCAAGCACAGGTTCGCTTTTGTACCCCTCAGCCCCAGTCATCCTCCTGCTGGGGCTCACTGGAGCAAGAGGAGGAGAAAATTGGAGGCCCCTAAAAGAAGATCAGGCCCCCCACACTTTCCCCTGCATATCCCTCTCCTGAGCTCCATCCCCGAGCAATCTCTAGAGCCAGCAATCCTCAGGCAGTAGCTCAGCTCGCACAGAGTCCAAGGAAGCAAAGCAATAGATAAACCCTCTGCTGCCATCTTTTCAGCTGCCTCTGTCCAGAAGACTTCAGATAAACAACTTCCTGGGAAAAGGAATTCCCGGGAGCACTAGACCCAGGTGAGACTTTGACCTTGGAGCCCAAACCCTTGTCCTTTGCTTGAGGGGCAGGCAGGGTAACTGGTGCCTAGACGCTGGGTCAACAGCTATGGTTCCAGACCTGTTGACTCCTCTCCCTGCCACCTCCAGTGGCTTCTGAGAGGCGCCTATGGCTAGAACCACCTATCCCCTCCCAATGATGCATCAGTCCACAAATGTCCCCTTGGTTCATACAAGAGTTAGTGTAATGGGAGGAGTCCAGGACTAGTTTCTAACATGCACTTAAGACAAGCAATTTTGTTTCTCTGCTGGTTTGGAATGAACACATAGAAATGGATAGAGTACTGGACCTGGAGTGTGCTAGACCTGAGTTCAAATCCTGCCTCAGATACTTCTAGTTGTGTGACTCTGGACAAGTCATTTTGCCTCAGTTTCCTCATCTGTAAAGAGAGGATAATGATAGCACCTCCCTCCCAGGGTATTGAGAGAATCAAATGAGATAATATTTGTAAAGCACTTTTCAAACCTTAAGGCACTACATAAATACTGGCTATACACAGACATATAAGGGGGTTCCACAAGGAATGGAAAAGAAGTAGTCATAAGTTCATAGATGTGCCAAGTTATCTATCATTCAATGCCTTCCACCCATTCCCTCCATAAAGAGCAGTAGCCAATGGGAACCAATGGTAGGTAGGTCTTTCTGCTGATAATCTGATCTGGCTGCCTGACTGGGACTATTACTAAAGGGAGAGGTGCCCACAACCGGAATGCCCACTGAGCTGTGAGTCCGGCAACTCCTAGCCTGCACTTTGTGATAATGCCCTCCATTCTCTGCTTCCTAAGAACTTGCTCATCTGGGTCTGAACCCAGGCAGTGTGTCTCTGCTCTTGGGAAAAAAGGTTTGTGCCTACCTTCGATCGGCATGAAGGAGCCAGAAAACCCAGCTCTTAGGAACAGTGATGAGAACCTGCCCTATGTCCAGAGGTGAGAAGGGGTGGAGGGGATTGGAAATAGGTGCTACTGGATGATCAGATGTGCTTCCCTCCCACTCACACACACACACACACACACATACACTCACACGCATACACACACATGCATACACACATGCACATGCATACATACATACACACATACATACACACATACACACACACACATACACCCCATGATCCACCATCTTCAAATAATGAAAAGGCTTCAAGACCACACTAACTCCGTTTGGCCCCCTGAGGGAAGAACCAGGACTGGGTGAAAATGACTGGGAATTTGATTTCGGCTCAATGTAAAGAACAATTCAATAAAGCAGGCTCACGTGTCAGTGGGCTACCTTGAAAGGCAATGAGGCCCCCAGTACTAAAAGACTTCAAGCAGAAATTGTAGAGGGGATTCTCAAGCAGGCATGAGTTTGATTAGATGTCGATCTGTGGGCAAGGGGGCAGCTGCCACTGATGAAACCTGACTCCTGATAAAGGCGAGGCAGTGTTCTCTGAGAAACCACCATCTCTGTTCTTCCTATGGAGCAACTAGGACACACCTAGATCCTCTGGGTCTCAGTTTACTCATCTGTAAAATGGGGGTAAGGAGCAATCTGATGATCTCTGAGGTCCCTTCTGGTTTGAACAACCCATGATTATAACTTCTTCCCCAAGAACCAGATCATTTTCTGATTCTCCTCCCCTTCTGCCATTCGCCCCACCTGTTAGACAAGGTGCTGTAGAAATTTTCAGACACACTACTGTTGCCCGTACTGAGTTTCCAACCTGGATGGGGACACAAACCTCATGTAAAACATTAACCAATTAAAAAATTACAATTAGGTGCTTCATTTTATGGCTTAGAATATAACGGTTCCAGGGAGTGGGAGAAGCAAGGAATTAGCATGGGCCTTCTTAATCAGGGAATACTTCCTGAAGGAGGAAAGAACTAGGGAGAATCATCTACAACTGGTGGAGAAGAATGGAAAAGGTTTTTTCTAGGTAGGAGGAACAGCCTGAGCAAAGGTGTGGAGGAAAGAATGATTCTGACATAAGTTCAGTGGGTTAGACAGGAAGAAGGTCCAGCCAGATGATGCTACTTCTATTGGGAGGTGGTGGGAGATAAACTGGAGAGGTAGGTTGACTCAAGAGAACCACGAAGACTAGGCATTTATTGTGTAAGTAATGGGAATCACTAGAAGTTAAATAGAAATTCAAGGCATCATATGCAGCTGACCTTTAAAGACCAGAGTGCTGCATGAAAGAAAGCCCACTGGCTCAGGGGTCATTTGATCTGGGTTCAAATCCTTCCTCTGATGTTTTCTCCTTGTGTGATATTGGATAAATCATTCAACTCCCTAAGCCCCATTTTTCTTCTTGGTAAAATGAGGAGGGTTTGGATCAGACTGCTTTGGAGGTACCTTTAAGCTCTAACTCAGCGATTCTCTGGTCTCCTCAGACAGCCCATTCCATACATGCTTTACAATTTACAAAACACTATCTGTCCATGATCTTTGGTTCTCACAACAAGTCTGGGAGTCAAGTATTATTCTCCCTCTTTTTCTTTTTCTTTTTTGGTCCAGATCTTTAATGACTTCAGTATATTAGGAGTTCCTGGTATGGGGAGCTCAGTCATTTCCTCTTTCTAAATGAATTCTACTGGATGGTTCTTAGAGGAAAAAGGCCATGCTCTGACTTAAGACCCATTTGTGTGACTCCCTCCTCCCAGGCCCTGCAGATCCAGGCAATGTGGAGAACTATACAAATCAGAGAAATTAAATCTTACTCCAAGCTCTAAACTTATTTGTATTGATGCCATGCCTTAATGGGGACTCCTTCCCCAGACCACTGAGTTAATCTTTTTGGAGAGGTAGCAGGAGATGAGACCAATGGGAATGAAGCTCCCCACAGCTGGGGAAGCAGCAGCAGCTCACAGTTAAGAAGCCTATGGCCTAGAGATACACAGAGAGAACCAAGAACCAAAACATGGCAGCCCAACTCTCCACCTTTCCAGGTCTCACCTCTTCCAATGCACACTCAGTCCTACCATAGGAATAAGGCAAGACTACACAGATATGGCCTATATTGAATTGCCTGCCTTCCCAAAGGGAATGGGTGGGGAGGGAGGGATGGGGAGAATTTGGAACTCAAAGTTTTAGGAACAACTGTTTAGTATTGTTGTTGCTACTAGGAAAGAAGAAATACAGGTAATGGGGAATAGAAAGTCATCTGGCCCTACAGGAGAAAAGAGAAGATGGGGACAAGAGAAGGGAGGGATGAGAGAAGAGAGGGCAGATTGGAGATAGGGAAAATTAGATTGCTTGGGGTATTGGGGTGGGGGAGGGGATAAAAGGGGAGAAAATTTGGAACTCAAAATTTTGTGAAAATGAATGTAAAAAGTTAAATAAATAAATAGATAGATAGATAAATAAATAAATGGATGGGTGAATGAATGAATAAATTAAAAAAAAAAAGGGATAAGGCAAGAGCAACTTAGTCCTCCTACCTAGGGGAGGATTCATTTCCCAGTGATTTCTTCCCATAAAAATGGAGACACCATTTGGGAGGTAGGGAAGAGAGTGACCAAAGGAAAGGGGATGAAAGAGGACAAGAGAAAGAACTAACATGATCTCACCTCAATATGGAAAAGTATACAAGATTTCATCAGTCCTTCAGTGATAACATGTAAGCTCCTTGAGGGCAGGAATCCCTTTTGTATTTATATCTGAGCTCCAAGCACATAGAAGATGTATTGTTTGTTGAAATAATGCTTGTTGAGAAAAACATAAATAAATGCACATTTGTAGAGTGACTGATCCTATGATTCTCTCTCAATGCAGACTCCAGACCATTAGGAGATAATGCCACAAGAGATGGCATCATGGCCAAAAGCCACTGGCTTCCTGGTGATCAATCTTCTGATAATGGGAATCTCTAAATGTATAGTTTAATAGATTTAGTATTAGAAGGGCCTTCAGAGATCATCTGGTCTAGTCTCTTCATTTTACATAAAGGGAAACTGAGGCCAGAGAGGTTACGTGACTAGAATGTTCTTTGAATGTCAGACTTAGAATATGAAGACCACCTCACGGTAATATTCACCATGGGTTCTTAGGCTAATAGATCAATGGAGGCAACCTGACCCCAAAGAGGAAGGCGATGATTCCACTGCCCTCTGACCTAGTCAGAACTTCATACTTAGTTCTAGATGCCACACTACGGGGGAAAACACTTGAACAGGAGCAGAGGTGGGTGACCCAGGAGAATGGTAAAGGGATGCAAAAACATGCAGCCTGAGGATCAGCTGAAGGAACTGTGGGAAAATTTAACCTAGAGGCCACTTGGATGGAGGAGGAATGAGGAACATAACAGGAATCTGGCCATAATAGTATATGAAAGGAGAGATAATAGAATTGTTCTGCTCAGCCCTGGAGGGCAGAATTGGAACAGTGATGAGGGGGCACCAGTCAGAGATGAAGATTTTGCTTCTATGTATAAGGAAAAGAAACTTCTCAGCAATTAGTCTTAACAGGAAGCTAAACAGCAGAGTGAGTAAGTGGATCGAGTACTGAATGAAGTCAGAACGACCTCAGTTTGAATCCTACCTCAGCCATTTACTATCAGTATGAGCCTGGGCAAATCCCTAAACTTCTTTGTGCCTCAGTTTCCTCACCTGTAAAATGGAGATAATAATTGCACTCACCTCATAAGGTGATCCCAAACGAGATATGTATTTTGCAAACCTGAGAACTATATAAATGTTTATCACTATTGTTATTTTTTATTATTATTATTTGTTGTTGCTGTCAGTGGCATCCCAAAGGGAGTGCAATTGTTATCTCCATTTTACAGGTGAGGAAACTGAGGCACAAAGTTGTTTAGGGATTTGCCCAGGCTCACATTGATCAGTTCAAATCTGGCCTCAGGCATTTCAGCTATGTGACCATGGGCAAGTCACTTCACCCTGTTTGCCTCAGTTTACTCATCTGTAAAATGAGCTGGAGAAGGAAAAGGTAAACCACTTCAGTATCTCAGCCAAGAAAACCCCAAATGGGGTCATGAATGAAGACGTGACTGAAATGACTGATAACAAATACTTATTATTAGTCTGATACTCCAGACCTCATGCCATGATGACTCCTCATTAAGTCCTTCTCCAACTGTCTTAATCCATGAAGAATAGGAAAAGAGACCTGTTTTCTGCTCTCTGAGTTCCAAAAATGGAATGGGGTATCTTGCCAAGTAATGACTTGTCACTGGGAATATTCAAGTAGAGATTGAATGACCACCTGACAGGGACATTGTTAAAGGGCATAAGGTTGGGCTGTGAAGATCCTGAGACTCCATGATCCTCCTGGATTTATGGTCTAGATATAGTAAGAGCATTGTCTGTAAAATCAGAAGATCTGAGTTCAGATTCTACCTTGGATGATTTATCACTGTGTAACTTTGGACAAATCCCTTAGCCTGTCCAGGCCTCAGTTTTCTCATCTGTAAAATGAGTCAGTAAGATAAAAAAGGATCCACCCCATGGCCTGAGACAGAAGAGAATAAAAGTCTGGGACAGATCTGGTCCCCAGGAATCGAGCTGTTCTAGAGGCAGCTGTGGTCTGGCAAGAGTGATAAAGAAGAAACTAAGGCAGACAGAGGTTAAATGACTTACTCACACAACTAGGAAGTGGATGATGAAAGAGTTGAATTCAGGCCTTCCAGAGTTCCAATCCAGCCACAGACACTTCCTGGATGTGTGATCCAGGGCAAGTCACTTAACCGCTCTCTGCCTCAGTTTCTTTACTCACCTCCCAGGGTTGTTGTGAGAACCAAATAACACAAAAACTGGTTAAGCATGGTGCCTAACACATAGTAGGTGTTTAAGAAATGTTTCCTTTCTTTCTGGTTCTAACGCTCTTATGATGAAATTCAGACTAGAATTCTCACTCTTCTTAAAGCCCCTTCCCAGGGTTTATATAGTCCAGACTGAGGCCCATAAGAGAGCAAAGGGATGAACTAGGCCAACGGTTCTTAATCGTTTTTGCGTTATGAACCCCTTCTCAGAATCGTTAATTCTTAGAATTTCTAAATGCCTCAAATAAAATACATAGGATTATAACTTGTGTTGAAATGCACTTATCAAAATCTAGAAAGAACCATGCACCTAATCTAACCACCCCATTTTACAGATAAATGAAAGAATGGAGAGTGGGTTTGCTCTAGGGGGAGATAATCAGAAAAGTGGGTAAAAAGAAGGGAGACTTGTCCAAGGTCACATAGGTACAAATGGATATCTGGGGTTTTTTTTAGTCTTAGCATCCTAAGAGACTTCTTCAGTCCTGTTACTTGACAGATGAGGAAACTTAAGCCTCAAGAAATAGCAGTGACTTGCCCAAGGCACCACCCCCCCAATCTGGCTCTGACCCACCTCTCTGGTTTTGTTTCATATAACTCCCCTTCAAGCAGGGCTCCCTGCTCCAGTCAACTGATTTGTTGGCTATTTCCCCATCCACTTTCCATGTGGACCACCCTGTCCTGACAAGTGCATCCCAAATTGAGAATGCCTTCTCTCCTTATCTTACCCTTGGAAAAATTCCTATTCGTTATTATCGTTCAGGCATTTCAGTTGTGTCTGACTCGCTGTGGCTCCATTCAGGGTGTTCTTGGCAAAGATACAGGAGTGGTTTGCCATTTCCTTCTCCAGCTTATTTTACAGATGAAGAAACTGAGACAGACAGGGTTAAATGACTTGTCCAGAGTCACACAGCTAGTAAGTGTCTGAGGCTGGATTTGAACTCAGATCCTCCTGACTCCAGACTTATGCTCCTTCCACTGCACCAACCAGCTTCCCCTGCCTTCTCCAAAGTCTGATTTAGTTCTCAAACCTTCTGTAAGAGAGCCTACTCCGTCCTCCCCACCCTCTCCCCCCCCCCCACACACACACATTGTCACATATTCTTTTTTTTGAAAGTCAATCAACTAGCACCTACTGTGTGCAAGGCAAAGTTCTGGGTACTGAAGAAAAAACAATGCAAAAGTGAGTCAGTGCCTGCCGTCAAGGAGATTACATGTGCAAACGCGCTCTTTTTGTGGTAACCAAGAACTGAAAACCCAGAGGATGCCCATCAACTGGGGAATGGCTGAACAAGTTGTGGTATATGAATGTAATGGAATACTATTGTGCTGCAAGAAACGATGAACAGGAAGACTTCAGAAAAACCTGGAAAGACTTATATGCTGAGTGAAGTGAGCAGAACCAGGAGGACATTGTTCACAGAAACAGCCACAGTGCTTGACGACTGATTTGATAGACTTGGCTCTTCTCAGCAATGCAAGGACCTAAAACAATTCCAGAGGACTCATGATGGAAAATGCCATCCGCAGAAACAACTATGGCATTGGGTTGCAGAGAGAAGCAGACTTTTCTCTTTTGTTTTATTTTGTTTTCTTTCTCATGGTTTTTCCCATTTGTTTTAATTCTTCTATGCAAAATGATTAATATGAAAATGTGGAGAGAGGAGGAGAAATTTTGGAAGGTATGGAAGTGATTGCTGAAAACTGAAAACAAATAAATTAAATATTTTTTTAAAAAAAGTAGATTACATTCTGTTAATTCTAATTCTTTTCTTTCTTTACTTTTGCACACACACTGTATGCCCCACCCCCAACAGAATGCATGTTCCCAGAAGGAACTCAGATTCTTCAATGTAGAGGCCCTCTAGTCCACCCCTTTCATTTTACAGATGATGAAACCAGGGTCCAGACAGGGTAAGTCCGGGGTCACCGGGGTAGTAAGCATCAGACAGGATTTGAACCCAAATCCTCTAACCCCAGAGCCAGTATTCTTATTGTATTGATATAGGGACTGCTTCAGTTTTGTCTTTGTAAACCCAGTGCCTAACACAGGAGGCACTTAATAACTGCTTGTTTGAATGAGTTGGAGAGGTAGCCTGGCACCATGGATGGAGGGTCCGCTAGGAAGACTTAGGTTCAAGTCTTGTCTGTAAGCCTCTCAGCAGCACTTGGAGATAATAAATGATAGAGAAGGTGGTAACCTATACTACTAGGGCAGTTTCTTCACCTGGGAGTTCCCTACACGCAAGAAATCTATATCCAGCCAGTCTAGCCCTCCCCCATCCTAGCCCTGTCTCTAACAGAGAATTCAGGGTGTCTCTGCATAGCCTAAACTCACTGAAATGGTGGCAATTTTGTGGGGAAGAACTAAAATATGAAACAAAATAGAATTTGCTTTTCATTAGAATGAATTTGTCACCTCTGTAATAAATTGCCCTTCTCAGCCACAGAAATAGCTCCATTAACACATTTTTTTTCCTTTTCTAAATGAGCCTAGAGTGGGTAGGTTTGAAAATCCCCATGGATGGATAAAACTGCCCCCCTCCTTCAAAAAAAGGAAGAAAATGCTGTAATTATCTGTCTGGGACCCAGCTGGGGACAGGGTTAAGGCATGGCTAGTTACAGCACTAATTAGAAGGAACCAGTTATTGTTAGGGGCTGGTTGTAGAGGATAGACAAAGAAAGGAAGAAGGTTCTATGTTCACCTTAAGAAATGGGGATGTAGAATTGGTGGGGGGGCTTGGGAATCATTTAGCCCAATTCTCTTATTCTGAAGATAAGGGAATGACAGGCTGACAAGGCAGAAATTGTACAGGGTCCAGGATCAAACCTTGAACCTTGCAACCAACACCAGTATGGACTTGGACAAGTCACTTAAAGTTCCAGCCTCAGTTTCTTCATCTGTGGAGTAAGTGACATTTAGGTGCCATTCTAACATTAGATCTCATATCTCAAGTGCCTTTCCCAAAGTGACAGAGGCAGAGAGTGCATAGGGTTTAGACCTGGGAGGAATGTTATCACTACCTCCTTATTTAAGAAATGAAGAAACTGGGGCCCATATTGCGGAAATGAATACCAAGTTCATGCTGGCTTATAAACCCCAGACTTGAGATTTTCACACAGGTCCTCTGACTCCATATCTAACAATCTTACGCAGCTGTGCACAGCCTGCTCTCATTGCCCTCCCTCATCTGCCCCACCCCTGTCTACACCTAAGCAAGTTTTCTTAATCTTTTCTATGACAGTCTAGGGAAGTCTAAGAACCCTCCTCAGAATCACATAAAATACATGGGATGACAAAAGGAAACCAATAATATTGAAATAAAGTTATCAGAATACTAAATAAAAACCCACAGAAAGCAAAGAAGTGAAGAAGAAGCAGTCATCCTTGGTGCATCTCTCCATTTGTTGGTCTTCTTTTCCTAGGGTTTGGGAGATGGATGTAGGGATTCTACTTTCAGCAGGAATCAGAACAGTCCCCCCCAGCTGGGATGCAGAAGTGGGACATTGTGTGAGGTGATACAGAAGAAGGTGAGTGGGAAGGGACTAAGGTGACACAAAGGAAGGGGCTCCTTCCTCTTGGGAGACCTAAAAGTTCTCCACCTTTGAAAACTCACCAATGAGCTAAAGGAGATCCCATGACAAGACATTCATTCACATGACATAAAGCTTGGAACTGGGGATGGGACAAAGCCAAACTGCCCAGCTGAAGCTATCTCTTATAAAGAGAATAATAACATTGCTGGTTTGGGTCTAGATCTGTGATTTCAACAATCTAAGGAATTTCTGGTATGGACACTCCCTCCAACAATATAGAGGAGTAGTTCCTAACTCCTAGTCTTAGAGAGTGAGTTACCTGGGATATTGAGAGATGACATGGTTTCCCATGCTCACAAGGTTAATATTAACTGGCTGAACACACACATACATATACACACACATGCATGTGCACATACATGCACACATATATTCATATATATTGTGTGTATGTATATATAGAGAGAGAGAGCGTGTATGTGTGCATATGTATGTGTGTGTATACACACATACCAGCTATATACTAATATATACACAGCAAGGCTGGAGCCCAGGGCTTTCTGATTCCATAGCTATCCACTGTGGCTGGAGTTAGGGCTCAGGACACCATGCTAATTCTCCAATAAGAAGAATTATGATGATGACAATAATGGTAATAGCTAACATTTCCACAGAGCTTTAAAGTTTGCAAAGTATTTGCTATCATTGGAATCTCACAAGACAAGACTTGACCTGGAGGAGACCCCCTTGGGAGGCTGTCAAGTGGGAGGGGGATTGGGCTGCTTGGTCACAGGTGATAGAACAGCAAATAGACACAGTGTGTGTTCTATGAAGGGGCAGCCACAGGCACAATAAAAGGAATATTTCAGCTCAAGATAAGGATTCAATTTGGGGAAGTAGGAAATTTAATTCTGAGAATGAGGGAATCTGAAACTAGCTCTACCCCTTCACATTGCAGAGGAGGAAACTGAGGAAGGCAGAGGTTAAGTGCCCGGATCTAGGTCCCACAAGCAGAATCAGAATTTAAATCCTCTGCTCTTTTCACTAAACCACACTGTTCTCTCATACAGTTTATAAGTCTACTGGAATATTAGTGATTGTCTAGACCGATCAACCAACCAGACAATGTTACAGCACAGACAGGCAGTCATTTAGTTCTTCTTGGATACCCTCCAGTGATGGGGAACTCACCACCTTGATTATTGGTCATTTCTTAATAACTATTAGAGGATATTCTTTTTTGTATTGAGTTGCCATCTGCCTCACTATAACTTTTCCCCAGTGGTCCTGGCAAGGCAGCTGACATCCAGGACAGAATCCAGGAATCCTTCCTCCAACCCAGAGCATTGGACTGAGAGTCAGGAGCCATATGGTCCAGACCTGGCTTTGTCACTAACCTACTGTGCACACTGAGATAAGATTCACTCACTGAATGCATGAATAGTCTATGAGTTTCCAAACTTCAACTAAAGTCTTATCTCCTACATTGGCCTCAGTTTGATCCACCTGCAAAATGAGGGAGTTGAACAAATCAATTCATTTCTCTGGGCCTCAGTTTCCCCATCTGTGAAAGAAGGGGATTGAACTGAATCACCTTTAAGATCCTTTTAAACACTGTGGCTATAATCCTATGAATGTCTGATCTCTAGCACTTAGTACAGTGCCTAGAGCACATAGTAGGTACTTAATAAATGTTTATTGATGGATTAAGATTCCCCCTATCTCTGACATACTGTCATCTTCACCTCTAATTCACCATCACTTTGCTATCATCTTTATCTCTAACTATCATAGAGCTTCTCCATCTACATAGACAAATTCCAGAGATGGGACCATAGGATTTCAGGTCAGAAAGAACCTTCGAGATAATTCAGTTCAATCCTCTTCCTTTACAAGATTGAGGAAATTGAGGCCCAGAAAACAGAAGTAAAATGACTTGCTCAAGACTACCTTATCAGTGAATGGTAAAACCTGGATTCAAATTAAGGTCTTCTGAATCTAAACCCAGCGCCCTGTCCACCCTCATCTTATCATGAGACCTAGATCCAAGCTCATTTCTTGGGCCAGGTGCCAAGCTGACTTAATGGCCACACCCTCATCAGACACCTAGAAAGGGAAACAGAAGAAACACGTTTTTTCTCAGATATTCTAGAATTTGATTTTTCTTTCCTCCTCCCCAGTGAGAGCTCAGCACTGGCCTGTCAATTAGCCGGTGGCCCTGGGAGAACAGAGATCAACCCTTGCTCCAGCTCTGACATTTTCTCTGGGATCCTCCGTGTTGACAGGTTGATGCTGTGGCTCTTAACGTGTGTTAAACACGGGAGCCCCCGCTGAGACAGCTTTTACATCCTCTGTCTAACAAGTCTTTATCATGCCAGCTCCCAAAGTCTCCTTTCCTCTTAGAAGCCAGGTATCCAGAAGACATTTGACCCATCTCTCTCCTGCTTCCTCTGCTTGCCCCTCTTACCCTCCCCTATCCCCCTGCCCAGGTTTCCTGGACTCTTTTTCAGACAGCTTCCATTTTAGATTTCACAGTGTACGTGAAGCCGCCCACATGGCACACACCAGGAGAATCAGCAAGTGTGGGCATTACTCTTGCTTGCATGTATCTGGAAGGAGACTCCACAAATACACAAGTGCACACAGCACACACACACACACACACACACACACACACACACACACACACACACACACACACTGTGTGGAATGATATACCCAGAGGCATACATATTACCTAAATGACCTCAGCCACAGAGTGGCTAAACCTGAACCTGGTTGTAGATTGACCTTGAATCCAACCATAAATCTAGCTCAACTCCCAACCACAGACTTGGACTTCATCCTGATCAAAGACTGGGCTCTGATTCCGATCACAGAGCCTTGACTCAGCCTCAAACCGAATCCTATTCTGATCAGAGACAGACCTCCCCACATGCAAAGGGGTCCTAGGAAAGGAGACTTTGGAGCCCTTCAGTTCCAGTCACAACTTTCATCTGTCATGAGGTCTTTGTCCTTCTGACTTAAGGAGCTATTCTGATTGGAGAGAGGAGTGGACCATTTACAGCATGAGCTTGGAGAAACACAGTTCCATTTCTGAAGCTTAGAATTTTGAGGACCTTAGACTTTCCTTTCCCCTAACATGCCTCAGTTATCTCCCTACTTGAAATGGGTACAGGGATGATGGATCGTCATTCCTGTCCAATGTACTGTTCACCAAGACTGCTACTGGGGACAAAATTGAATATACAGAATTACAAAGGAATGTAGTCATATTGCAAAATGTTATTGTTATACTCTTTAAGTTATATTGTTATGTGCTATATTGTAGTTGTGATAGTTATCAAGATATTTTTTTAAAAAAAACTAAGCTCATATCCCACCCCATCCTCCAGGTTAAGAACATTTGATCTAGTGGGAAGAGTTGGGTGAACACTAGGACATATGTTGATAGATGGAAAAGGGAAGTTCAGGTAAACCCCTTAAGAAAAATAGGGCAAGGACAGTCTATCTCTCCTCTCCTATTATTAAATAAAACTTCCCCTCCAGTCAAACTATCCTCTACCCCCCCACCCCAGAGTTCACAGATGATTCCTGGTTCTGTTTCTTTGCTCATGTGAGGTCCTCCCTTCCCATACTTCCTAATTCTTTTCCCACCTAACTAAACGTTATTAGGCCGCTAGGTGGCACTGCAGAGGATAGAGTGTCAGCCTTGTAATCAGGAAGACTCATCTTCCTGAGTTCAAATCCAGCCTCACTTACTAGCTGTGAGACCCTAGGCAAGTCACTTAACCCTGTTTGCCTCCATTTCCTCATCTGTAAAATGAACTGGAAAAGGAAATGGCAAACCACTTCAGTGTCTTTGCCAAGAAAACCCCAAATAGGGTCACAAAGTGTCAGACACAACTGAACAACAATCTTACCAACCTTCTGGAGCCATCCCCCTTCTCCCACCTATCACTTCTGTTCCCTCTTCTAATGCCAACCCCCAGTGCCCCAGGCCCAAGAAGAGCCCTTGTAGAACAAGGACCCCTCCACTCACACCAAGTGTCTGCCTATGGCAACGTCAGTGTGGCACGTCAGCCCTCGTTAAGCATTGTGCCCATGCTCCTCTGCCCCATGCTTTGTCCATCAGTGTCTCCATGATGCATTCATTAGCAGATCTGTAGCCTTCTCTGCACCCTGAGCCTGGTGAGTTATGGCTCATCTCTCCCTCCCAATGTCCTCTTGCTCATCACCACAAGGCCCATATTACCCGTATGCACATCTGTCAAATGATGCCTCCCCCCTCCCCCCCACTACCCACTGCCACAGATTCCAGGGAGGTAAACCCCAAGGAGTGTTTATGGCATTATCAACAAGTCCAGCCCTCTCCCTCCCCCTACCCAGGCCCACATTCCCACTTCCCTTTATAGGGACCAATATTTAAACCATAAATAAGCCCGCACGTCTCCCCCGGCCCCGGTGCCAGCGTGCCTTTGAATACATTGCTGCCGCTACCACCCAGGGAACAGATGTTTGGGCAGACTTATCGCCCATCCAAACTGCCTGGCCCCTCGGGCCACCAGACGCCACCTCCACCACCTCCTTCCTCCTTCCTCCTCCCTCCACCCTCCCCACCAGTCCCTGCCTGCCTCCTTCATGTAGAATCGTAGGATGGGGAGGTGGAGGGGACCGAAGAAATCATCCATCACACTCTGACTTTTTACAGGGAAGGAAACTGAGGTGCAGAGGGGGAAAAGGCACCAAACCCAGGTCCACTCTAGACCTGTGCTTAACATAATAGCCATAATATTGATATCAAAGGTAATAATAAGAACTAGCATTTATATCAAGCTTTAAGTTTTGTGAAGCATTTTACAAACATTCTCTCATTTGATCTGCATGACAATACTGGGAGGTAGGTGACATTAATACCCTATTTTACAGATGAGGAAATAGAGGTTCAGAGTGGTTCAGTGACTTGTCCAGGGTCATACAGCTAGTATGTGTCTAAACTTGGGGGCTTCCTGACTCCAAATCCAGTCAGGAGGAAGAGATGGGGCAGCAGTCCAGGAGGAGGGAGATCTCCACCTGGCTGAAAAACCAGCCTCCTACAAGAAGCAAGAGAACAAGGAAGCATGACAGAGTATTGGATCTGGATGTCAGAAAGCCCTAGGTGTGAATCTGCTCACACACAAACTGTGGGACTTCTCTGAACATCTGTTTTCTCATCTGTCCCACAGTGACTCAGAGCACCTGCTTGATCCCCTTTTCTTGGAAGCTTCCAGTGGGTTAAAGTTTGCATCAGACCCTGAAAACCCTAAAGTACTGTCTGAATGCCAATCCTTTATTGCTGTGGTCCAATTGTGTGGTTCTGATGACTGGAGGCTGCACAATTATAATAAAAATGACAGCCCACATTTCTATAGCATGCAAAGGTTTGCAAAGCACTTTCCAAATGTCTTCTGAGGCTCATAATAACCCTATGAGGTAAGTGCAACTGTTAGCCCCATTTCACAGATGGGAAAGCTGAGTCTGAGAGAGGTGAAGGAACTTGTGTGAAAGTGTCACATGACTGGAAAGTACCTGAAGTAGGATTCAAATTCAGGTCTTCCTGACTCTGAGTACTGGCTTTAACTATTATGCCTCCTAATATCCTAAGATTCATTGTCCCCATTTTATATAAGAGCACAGTAAGACCTTACTCAGGTGACACAGCTCACATCAGAGCTTCGATTTGAACCCCAGCCTCCTAAATCCAAATGCAGCATTCCTTTGCTCCACCTCACAGAACGTTGGGGGCCACAGTCATCCCTCTTCTCTGTCTTTATCTCTCTGTTTTTGCATCTCTGTCCTTGTCTCTCCGTTTGTGTCTCTTTCTTTCCTCCCTCTGTGTATGTCTCTTTGTCTCTTCTATCTCCCTGTCTCTCTGTGTCTCTCTCCGTCCCCTCCTCTCTCTCCCTCTTTCTTTCCCCCTCTCCCCCTATCCTGCTCTCCCTCTCTCCTTCTCCTTCTCCCTCTCTCTCCTCTGCCCCTCAGCAGGGGTCTCAGGGCTGCCAGCCCTATTCTGACCTCCTTCAGGGTGGGGTCCCAAGCCCATTGCTCAGTCTGACCTTCCTGGCTCCAACCGTTTTCTTGGGGGCTTAATTCCTCTCCTGAGAAGTCTGGTTGCCAGTGTTGTCACTGGATTTATTACCCTTTGCATCTTTCATAAAGTACAGCCAAAACACCCAGGAGGCAAAGCACATGGAGAGGGAACTTGCCCCCAACTACTGCTCACCCATAAGGGAAACCAAAGCCTGGTCCAGGGCAGCGAAGGAAGGAAGAAGGGAAGGAGGAAAGGAGGGAGGAGAGAAGGAGGGAGGGAAGAGGGAGGGAGGAACTAAGCATTTACTAAGCACCTACTATGAACTAGCTATTGAGCCTGAAGCTCTGCCCAGACCTGTGCCGAGGAGGTAGCAGAAGATAAAATGACCTAGGCTCCCTTTTCCTCAAAGGGATTGCAGCCTAATTAAATTTCCTCCTCTCTAGCCCAACAACAATGGAGGCAGCATTTATATGGCATTTTTGCTTCCCACATACGATCTCATTGGATCCTACTAAATGCACAGCGCTGTGCTGGGGGAGCCACTGCCTTCAACAATCTTACATTCTACCAGGAAAAAGGAAAGAAGGGACGTCTTGCTTGGAAAGGATGTGGAAAGGGTGGCAACGGGAAGAGACAAGGCTTAGGGATGGGGACCAGGGAATGGGCACAGGGCCCAGAAAGATTAGAAAGCTGAGGACCTCAGGGCGCAGTGGGGAGGGAATCAGAAAGGAGTACAAGCTGGAAGAGACGCAGGGCCCTTTGCCCTGACTCCCAGTGGGTGAGAATCTGCTGAACCCATGGCAGGAGGGCCGGGAAGCTAAGGGCCCAAAGCTTTGCCTCCTTCAGAGGCCAAAGGTGAACCCTTCTCCTATGAATAAGGCCCAGCTGGCAACAGCTTTCAGGAGACAAGAAGAAACAGTCACACTACAAGCTGAGCACCTTGCTTTGGGGAAGAATTGTCTCCCGCACTGATTCCATCAAACAAGCAACATGTGGTGAATCGAATATGGGATCATTCTTTTTCTTTGTTGGTGGTGGTCTCGAAGCCCCCACCCCCATCCCCAATCCCGACCACCTCCACACACACATATGCATAACCCAGACCTATGGTGCGAACATGTGCTGCCACACACAAATGTGTACAATAAACCCTCCAGTCTCCAGCAAACCTGGACAGAGAGCTGGGCCCCCAGCATCTGAAGGGCGCCTCTTCAATCTTGTCTCCTCTCTGTCATCCAGAATCACAGGAGAGAGTTATCAGGGCAAAGACCCTGGGGATAGTGGTTCAAATCCTGCCTCAGACATTTGAGGACCTTCATCTGTAAAATAAGGGAGGTGAGCTAACTGGCTTCCCAACTCTCGATTTATAAACTTCCTAATAAAAATCATCACTCCAATTTCTAATGTGTTTTAAGATTTACATGCTGTCCTCAATGTAGCCCTGATATATGAATAGAAAAAAAGTATGATCATCCCCATTTTACAGCTGAAAAAACTGAGGTTCAGAGAAGGCTTGCCATCAAATCACTATTAAGTGGCAGAGACTCCAGGACTCAATCAATAAATATTAATTAAACCCCTACAGTGTCAGAAGTCCTATGCAAAGTACCAAGGATAGAAAGACAGAAATGAAATACTACCTGCCCTCAAGGAACTTACAAGCAACATGGTCTCCTGGGAAGTCTGCTGGCTTTCTGATCCCAGAATCATAGGATAGATGAGTTGGGAGGGACCTCAGGGTCCATCTAATCCAACATGAATCCACCATTAGAATGGAGCCAACAAGAGATTGTCTAGCTTCCAGGTTTGAATCCCTGATCTGCTTGAGGTGACCTTGGACAAGTCATTGGCATCAGTTTCTTCACCTGCAAAATAACAGGGTTGGACAAGCTGACCTTTCAGGTTCTTTCCACTTCTAAACCCATGACCCTAATCTATGACCTAGGTCCAGCCATGCTGGAACCAAAAAGTTCCTGTCCCTCTTACAACAAGCTAAGCCCTTTCTCCTCCCCGCCAGGGCCGGGAGTGAAACCAGGATACTGGGAGTTATCTTCTCACACAAAAACAACAGGAGAAAACAAAGAGAAAGAGCCAAGTGTATGGAGCAATTTCAGCATTGCTCTTGTGGGTGACCATTGAGGTCAAATCCCAAGACTGACACTAGTCATGAGAACATGAGAAAGTCATGCTCCTTTCAGGGCTTGTGGGCACTGTTACTGACACTGATAGTGGAGGTCCAGTTAGAGAACTAGACTGGGAGGCTGTGGCCAATGGAGGGGGTTCAGCTTCTCCAGAGCAAGTGAGACAAAACCCAAGGACACCTTGTTGCATTTCAGGAACCCTTAGAGAAGAGGTTGGACTGATCTGATTCCTTCCCATGGACCTCAGGATAAACATGGATTCTACCCCTCCTAGCCAGTATATAGATTCTTTTCTTGATAAGGGTACTCCTTCTGGTTGATCTGTAAACATTATCGATTTTTGTTTGAAGAAACTAGTCTTGTTTTAGGAAGGACACTGATAAATTGTGTGGCCTCCAGAGGAACATAACCAGGTTAGTGGCAAGCCTACAGTTTATGACATGTGAAGACCAATTATAGAAGCTGAGAATGTCTGACTTGGAGAACCATGATAGCTGTCTTCAAGGGTGTGAAGGAAAATCAGAATGGTTCTGCTTAGTCCTCACAGGTATGATCAAGAGGGAGGGTTGGAAATGGACTCCTCACTACCTGAGTGATCTTAAAGTCTCTGGGCTTGTTTCCTCATGCGTGAAATATTTGAAAACAGCTTCTATATCCTCTCCAGCTTCACACAGCCCCAATCTGCTCTTCAAGTTAAACATTCCCAGTTCCTCCAACCAGCTCTCACACGTATAGTGCAGGTTGTATCAGTAAGCCCCTTGAGGGCAGGAACTCAGAGTTGTTGGGTTTTTTTTTTTAACTTCAGTGCCTTAAATGCAGTAGGTGCTAAATAAAAGTTGATTGGATCAAATGATCTTGAGGTTCTTGGGTATATGCTTGTTGTCTTCCTCTGGGTGCTCTCTAGCTTCTGAAAGTCCTTGCCAAAACTTGGTGTTCAGAATTGAACACAGTGCCCCTGATATGGTCTACCCAGAGGAGAGGACAACAGGGCAAGTACCTCACCCTTCTAAACCTCAGGCTTCTATTAATGCCACCCAAGACTGGGTTAGCTTTTCCAGCTGCCCCATCTCTCTATTGACATATATCAAGCTTGTAGTCCACTGAAACCTCCAAGATCTTCTTCAATCAAACTGTTGTCTAGTCCTGCCCCCCCCCACACACATCCTGTCCTTGTGAAAGAAATGTTATTGAAAGTTGTTCACTCCCTATGCCCTCTTGACCACTTATGAGAGCTCTTTGGGACATTTTCTCATGATTTCAGTCCCCAAACTGAGACTCTCATAGGCGGCAATCCTTGCTTCAGGAGAGTAAACAGTGATTCGAAGATATCAAATCTCAGTTAGCCAGAAAGGAGCAGGAGGGAGGGACATTGTATCAAGGCTCCCCTGCTGGGATACTCTGGATGGTCTGTGTGGCTGGACTGGACAAATGGTGGCCACAGGAGGACAGGGGGTTGAAACAAAGCCAAAATCAGGAGTATGGTCATATTTGGGTGGGGGAGAATCAGGATTCTGGCTTGAGACACCTGGGCGTGGATGCCAGCACTGCCAATTACTACTGGAAAAACCAGGGGCAAGTCCTTTCTCTTACCAGAGCCTTGACTAAATGTTTCATAAAATGAGACTGGATAATAGGATCCCTAAGGCTTCCTTCCCATATTTGCCAATCCTAGGAAGAGTCAGAGATGAAGGGAATGAGATGAAGAGGGGACAAGGTGATAGATGGGACAGCTTTCTCATAGGCACAGCATTGAAATGTCCCATTGTTCTGTATGGCAACCGGGGTCCAGAGGAAATAGGGATGGAGGCAGGGAGTAAGACCCCTGAGGAGGAAAGACTCATAACCTTCCCCAGCCTCTAATAGCTCTCTCCTGCCCCCATGAAACTGCATACTCCTTGAAGGAAGTGACTTATTTCATCTCTAAAATGTCACCCCTATGAGGTTTTGTAGACAGTAAAGTGAAAGATGGCATGGTGTCATGGTGCTCTACATTAGGAGTCAGGGGGTCTGGTTTGGAATCCTAACTCTATTGTCTGCTAGCTATGTGACCTTGAACCAGCAGGTAACCTTGAGCAAACATTCTCCCTTTTCTGGACCTCAGCTTCCTCCTCTAGAAAATGAGGTTAGACAATATGACTTCTAAAATCCCTCCTAGCCCTAAATTCGTGATCCTGTGATCTTTAACAAGTCATAAAATTATCTCAGTTTCCCCATCTATAAAATGAGAGCTTTGGATGGCTCAGCTGTGAAGATCTTTTTCAGCTCTGAATCAGTGATTTTGGTATTCTATTACCCTGGATAAATCACTTTATCTAAACTTGACTTTTCTTCAGGCATACTACAGTTCACCCAGACTGTCCCCCACCTCCAAACCTTTGCATTGGATTTTCCCACTACTGGAGGGCATTCCCTTCTCACCCTTGTTTCTCAGAATCCTTAGTTTCTGTCAAACCTCAGCTCAAGCTCCTAGACTAGGCTCTTCTTCAGCTGTCCCCCCTCCACTGCACCCCAGCTGCTAGTTCCTTCCCACCAAAATCATTGTCTATAGTTTTTATCCATTTTACATGTGTACATTGTTTCCCCCAGGTAGAACGTAAACCTCTTGAAAAGGGGGATTGTGTTCACTTTTTTATATCTCTAACATCTAGCACAGTGTCTAACATATAGAGTTCAAGCAATGCTTGCTGATCGATTCATCTCCCTGGGCCTCAGTTTCCTTTTCTCTAAAGGGAGATGGCAATCTTTATACTCCCTCCCTCAGAGGGTGGTTGCCAGGGAAGTGCTTTGTAAACCTTTCAGGTTTCTGTTACATAAATGTCAGCTATGATTCTTTTCCTTGCTTCCATCTCCCCCACAGCACAGCACAGGCCGGCACACAGGAAGCTATCAACTAATGAGTGATTGATTGATGGAGAAAGGAGAATCCACCCAGTCCCAGGGTAATGGATCTATGATTGTATGTGTGTGTGGGGTGGGGAGAGAATGGAGGTGGGGAGAGGGGGGAGGAAGAGAATCATCTGGTGACAGAAAGGTAAATTTCACCTGAATGAAGAGGCGCAGAGCCAGCCGATCAATGAGAGATTGTGGGCTTAATAAGCCAAGGGGCTTCCTTCCCGCAGCTCTCACACATTAAGAATTATTCTACTTGCAAACAAATAATTTGTACGCTATCTGCCCATCCCTGAGTGAGTGGAGCACCTCCCATTCATCCCAGATTACTCCCAGAAGTCATCTCTTTTGTTTCGGCTGCTTCTACAACTCCTTCCTATCCTGAAGGAGTTTTCTCCTGGTTCTGAGGCATAGGGAGATTGGAGTCAGAAAGACCTGGGTTCCAATCCTGCCTCATACACCTGCTTCCTGCCTAGGTGGCCTTGGGGAAGACAACTTCACCTCTTTAAAATCTCAGTTTCCTCATCTGTAAAACAGGGGAAATAATTTTACTCAAGGTAGCATCAGCGGGTGGTGGATCAAAAGCAGTCCTTGCTGTGGATCCATTCTATAGAAGCTGCCAATTTTCCTAAAAAACTCACTCCATCAGGGTACTCCTTTACTCAAGGACCTGCAAGAGTTCACAAACTCCTATCCCATAGTCCATAGATGCATGGGATTTAAGGATGGAAGAGCATTAAAAGATCATTGAATTTAAAGCTGAAAAGGCATGTAGAAGTCATGTGGTCTGATGCTCTCCTGTTACAGTGGAGGAAACTGAAACCTGGAGTAGTCATTTGACCATATAAGTACCTGACCACCCCTAGCACTTATTGCCTATAATAAGTAATAGATGATTTCTAAGCTCCCTTCTGGTCCTAATTGCAATGAGTTTTCTGCCTGTTAGAGACAAAACTATAAAAATCACAGAGTAATAGAGCGGAAAGTGACCCTACAAGTCATTTTACAGAAGGGAAAATGAAAGCTCTGAAAGGGGGAAAGGTCATCTCTAAAGTCCTACAGCCAATACTCAAGTTCTAAGGGATCTTAGAGACCAGTTGCTGTAGCTTCTGCTTTTTATAGATGGACAAATGGACAAATGGACAGCTGAGAGTCAGTGACAGAAAGAGAATGTGACCTGATCTCTAGACAACTAATCCATTGTTCTAACAACTGTTCCACATGGTCTTTTTATATGATAGCCTTCTCTCCCTATATGTGAGTCAATTCTCCCAGCAAAAGAGCCCAGGAAGTGGTGCTATGTCTTCTCCATTTCCCATAGTCCCTGGGATACAGCTGGAGGGACAGTAAGGGATCATCAGATCATTGATCTAGAGCCAGAAGAGAGCTCAGAGTTCATCTTTTAACTCAACAATTGAAGAAAACCACACCCAAAGAGGTTAAGTGACTTGATTAAGATAATATAAGCAGCAAATGGCCAAGATGGAATAAGCCAAGGTCTACTGACCAGAAATTCAGCTCTCCTTCCACTCTACAATAGTATGTCTTCCCTTTCTCCTCCTGCCCTCCTTTCTTCCCTTCCTTCCTTCCTTCTTTCCCTCCTTCTTTCTTTTCCTTTTACTTCCTTCTCTCCCTCTTTCTTCCCTTCCTCCTCCCTTCCTTATTTCCTCTCTTCCCTCTTGCCTCCTTTCTTTCCTCCCTCCATCCCTCCCTTTCTTCCTTTTACCCTCCCCTCCTCCTTCCTTTCCATGCTTTCTTTCTCCCTTCTTCCCCATTTGCCTCCTATCCTTCCTTCCTTCCTTCCCCTTCCCATTCTCCCTTCTTTTCTTTCTTCTTCCTTTTCCTCCCCTCCTTCCTTCTTTCCTTCCTCCCTCTCTTCCTTCCTTCTTGCCTTTCCTCCTGCCTGCCTTCTTTACTCCCTATTTCCTCCCCTGTCTTCAAGTCAGAGCTTTAGTTCTGAAAGGCATTAGTCCAATGGCATTACTGTATAGATGAACAAGCTAAGGCCCAGACAGGATTAGTGATTTTCCCAAGGCCACAGAGGTAGCAGGTGCCAGCAATGAGGTTCTGACAGGACCCTCTGACTCTGAAGCCAGTGCACTCTCCCCACAGCAGCCTTCTCAGCATTAAAATATGACCACATCTGGGAACCAGCATGCCAGATAGAGAGCATAGGAACCTGGAAAATGTGAAGATCTTGGAGCCAGGAGACCTGAGTCCTATCCCAGGGTCTGCCATCAACTACTTGGTTTCTCTGCTTACAACTGGGTACTATGGACATGTTACTCTATTTCTTTAAGCCTCAGTTTCCTTATCAGTAAAATGAGAATAATACTTGTGCCTAGGGATAATGTGGCCATGGATAGAAAGGTCTGGGTTCAAGTTCCTCCTCTGACATATTTTGCCTCCCTGACCCTGGGCAGGACTGTTAATCCGTCAGTGCCCTAGGGAACTCTCTAAGATTATGTGTGGGATATGCATTGATGGAAAGTATTTTCACAAGAAAGTCCCCTTATACAAAGGAAATCATGAGCCTAGACATAAACAGACCAATGGATCCCATGTCACAGGGGCCTGACATCAAGGACCTGTAGCTTCTCTGCTGTGGAAATGCCATCCACTATGGCAAATCTCTATCCATTTAGAATTTAAGAATCTTAAAGAGTCCTTGGAGTCTCAGAGGTCAAGGGACTTCCTGAGTGATTACAGGAAAATCAGAATCAACAAGGGAATTTGAACTTGAGTCTTCCTGATGTAATCTGAGCAGCACTCCATCACCCACTGCTCTAGGTAAACCTCTAGGCGCTAAGGAAAGAAAAGTTATTGTTATTCTACTCGCTTCTTGCTTACCAGGCAGGAATCACACCCTGTCTGGAGACCAGCCTACCTGCCTGCCAGCGCCCTCCGGTCTATCTCCCTCCTCCTGCCCCACCCCACCCCTGTGCGTCACCCTATCCCAATTAGCCTTCCAAATGCAGTCCCATCCTCTAGGAGAGAAGACTGGAGAGTGAGTTGACCTTTCGAAGGGGCTGGCCTCTCCCAATTCAATTTATTTACACAGGCAGCTGAGGGAGCAGCAGCCACATCACTGAGACTCTGATTTGAAAGTAGGACAAGCAAGCAAAAGAAAAAAACATAGAGGGAGGGGATGAGTGATGGTGGATAAAGGAGAGAGGGGAAAAAGGGAAGAAAAAGCAGGTGCAGACTATATAAAACCCTCTGCTCACCCAATCCAGCCCTGGGCAGTCAAGACATTCATCCTTCCAGCCTCCTTGAATGACCTTGGAAGGAAGAGGGGCAAACTTGGGAGCCTGCCTGGAGGACAAGGGGAGGAAGGAAGGGAGGGGAGAAGAGAAGGAGGGAGAGAGGTCAGGCAGAACTGGGACTGACAGGATGAGGGCCTGTGGGATGTAGGGAGAGAAACAAAACTTCCTTGGTCCTCTCTGTTACTGAGTTCTTTCCTTCCTCAATGGCACACATCCATCACCTCTTGGAGAAGGGCCTGCAGCCAGGGCTGTCCTCCTCCTCTACTCTGCTGCTCCCCCTCCCCGCAGATTGGTCTTTAGGGTGTCTTATTGCATATGGGGAAGCACCAGAGATGGTGAGAGGCAGTGGAGAACCTGGATTCAAAGTGCATTTCTTCCATTGACTCCATTGGTCAAGTCTTAACCTCTAGCTTCTTCTGTCCATGAGGAGGTTGGACCTCCAAGGTCCATTCCAGGTTTCCATCTCTGATGCTGGAGACCAGTATCTCCATGGTTTCACTTCCTTTGTTTCTGATTTTCAAATTTTTTTCTCTTTCCTCCTTGCCACCACCCAGGAAGAATTATAGGCTTGAGAGCTAGGAGATACCTTACAATTCACTTGGTTAAGCCACCTCATTTGAGCTGAAGGGACTTGCAACCAGCCAGGAACCTCCCCGGGTCTGCCATGTCCAATTCTTGTCTTTTTCGGTGCTATGGGCCTCCTGCTCCCATCAAGTACCCTTCCTTCTCATCACCCCTCCATCACTTCCCATTGTCCTTCCTCTTTCTCTATTTTATCCTCATCTTTCTTCCTTCCTCTCTTTTTCCTGCTCCCTGTCTGCTCATCATTTGTTAGGGCTGGAAGTGACCTTAGAGATCATGCAACCCAACCTGTTGTTTTACAGATAGGGAAACTGAGGCTCAGAGACATGCAGCAGCTTGTTCAATATTCCAGTACAACAGGAGGGGAGAGGGAGAGGCCAGTCTAGGGCCTGAGTCTTCTGATTTCTGCCTTCCCCACTCCCAATCCCAAGCTGCTCTGCAAGCATGGGACTGGCTCTTTCTTTTTTCCTTTCCCTCCTGTACACTGAAGGGGTCAGAGTGGTAGCTTTCTTAGGGTCCTCTAGCTTAAAGTGTCTCCGGATTCCATGATTTGTTCGGCTTCTTCATCCCTGGGCTAGGTGTCTTCCCATCCACCCCCTCAGTGATTCCTTCTACAGTTTCTCTTCTCTAACTTTGTTTCTTCACACATCTGGTTTTACCTCCTCACCCGGCAGATAGCCTTTCTCCCCTGCAGGCTTCTAGCGGAGGCTGGAAGCTCAGAGGAGGGTGAGACTTGGTCTCCTAGGCAACAGGGCAGCATGGGAGGGGAGGAGAGGAGAGGAGAGAGGAGGGGAAGAGGATTTCTACTGGACTACGGTCACCCACCAGAAATCCTGAAAGGAAACATGAAGTTTGGTGTAGACAGGTAGCCACACTAAGCAGGATCTGGCCCCTGGACCATCAGAAAAGGAACAGAAACAGATTCCAACCCGTGAGCCTCCCTTTGGAAGTTGGTTGTCCCCATTGTAAACTGAGAACCCACTGCATGCAGGACTCTGGAGAGGGGCTGATGGCTTCAGGAGTCCTGAGTCTGAGGAAGTAGACATGTTGGGTCCTGGGGGAAGTCCTAAACTGAGAGAAGCACAGAGTAGGTACTCAGTAAATAGGGATTGAGGGGATGAAAGTTTCCTTTAGGGAAGGGAGAGGAGGGACAGGAAAAGGGAAGAAGTAAAGAGAAAAGAAGAAAAGAAGGAAAAATATGAGGAGGGAGTGATGGAAGAAGAAAGAAGGAAAAAGGAAAGGAGGAAGGGAGAGATGAACCAAAGGAAAGAAAGAAGGAAGGAAGGAAGGAAAAAAGGAAGAAAAAATGGAAGGGAAGGGAAGAGGAAGGAAACAGTGTGGTATAGTGGAAAGTATGCTGAATTTGGATTCAGAAAACCAGGATTCAAATCTCAGATCTTCTGCTTGTTACCTCTGACTTTAGGAAAGTCACATAACCTCTCTGAGCCTCAGTTTCCTCATCTGCAAAATGAAAGGATTGGACTAGCTGGTTTCTAAGGTGCCTTCCAACTCTAAAGCTCAGATCCTGGGGAGGGTGGGGGCAGGGGTAGATAAACAAATGAAAACTGAAGAAAGGGAGATTTTTCATTGATTAAAAGAAAAGAAACTAACACAAAATGTAATGTTATGTAACTTAGACTTGGAGCCCAGACCTGAGCTGGAATCTCACCCGTGCTATTTACTAGTTCCTTGCCCACAGATCACTCCCATCACCCAGAGAGCCTCAGCTCTGTCATTAGCAAAATTAGGACAATAACAAGTGTCAGACAAGGTTGTTGTGAAGTTCAAGTGAGATAATGCATTCAATGCTTTTTGAAGACCTTCAGAAGGATACCTGGGTAGTAGTAAGGTCACCGTAACTATAGAGTCCATAAAGTCCTTTTTCAGCCTTTGTGGCCTCTGGACGAACGCTTGAAATGGATTTTGCAGACTTGGTCACTCCCCACCAGGGGCTTATGATCCTAGACAGACCCAATTAGCTACTATACCTACTGATGCAAATCTGGAGAGCCTCTAGGCCGTGAGCAAGTATGTGATATACAGGAATTGGAATAGCAGAATCAGAACATTAAAACTGGGAGGCACATTCAAGATCACTTAGTCCAACCCCCTTATTTTGCAAATGAGGAAACTGAGACCCAAAGAAGCCTGACTGTGCATGTTCTGGGTCTCTGGAGCATGGATGGGATTTACCAAATGTCACATAACTGGTCACTGGTAATGCTAGGACTCCAAACCAGGTCTCCATATACCCAAGACAAGGCTCCTCCCACTAAATTATGCTGGCTCTCATAAGCATTATATGTTCTTGTTGAAGGATAAGGATATTTGGGGGGTAATGAATGGGGAAAAGCCTCATGACATATAGGTGAGAGGTGAAGAAAGTTATCCTCTCTCTGGATCAATCCAGCATGTCTTTATAGATAAGGTCAAGGAAAGAGGGAACGTTTTCTGTTCTCCAAAGGAAAAATTCAGTATGAATATAAGGAACAAAATATATGCAGAGGTGGGACAGAAGTGCAGGTGCTGGCAGCTGGGAAGGAGGGGATATAGGAGAGATGAAATGGTGAGGATGAGGGGAAACAAATAGAATGCCTCTGTTTCACTCCATCCTCGTCCCCAGCCCCACCTCCATTTCCTTCCCAATCCCGAGTCTATCTTTACATCCCCAGTCCATGGGAAATTCCCCTCTATATCGTCACATCTCCATCTGCATCTCCATCCCCACTGCTACTCATCTCCTCTCTAGAGGGCTACTGAGAAATTGAAATCAACCCTGATAGAAGTTCTACACCTACTTTGGTCTCCACTCAGCTCAGAAAGAGCCTCAGCCTCCTTCAGGATACGAGCGGCAGTCTAGAGATATCTAAGACTACAGGGGTAAGGTTCAAGGTACTGTCCACTTCTGACCTTCCCACTACCAGGACTAAAGAGATCTCCTCCTCTCTCTTCTTTCCTCATTCATTCTACAATTATTGATATATATATATATAGAGAGAGAGAGAGAGAGAGAGAGAGAGAGAGAGAGAGAGAGAGAGAGAGAGAGAGAGAGAGAGGGAGAGAGGGAGAGAGGGAGAGAGAGAGAGAGGGAAAGAAAGAGAGAGAGAGAGAGGGAGGGAGGGAGAGAGAGAGAGAGAGAGAGAGAGAGAGAGAGAGAGAGAGAGAGAGAGGGAGATACTAGATATAGCAGGCTGCAGTTTCAGTACAAGGAATTCCTTTTTCTCTCTGTTCCTCCTCTCTTTCCTCCACCTTCTTTTCCCCTTTCTCCCACCTTCCTTCCCAGCTCTCCTTCCTCTCCAGTTCTCCTTCTTCCCCTTCTCCTTTCTTCCCTCTTCCTCTGTCCTCCCCCTCCCACCTTCCTTTTTTCTTTCCCTATGATTTTTTCCTTCACCTCCTTTTCTCCCTTCTTCTCTCTCCCGCATTTTCCCTGTCTGCTCCCCAACCTCTGCAGCTGGCACCCTGGCACTCTCTGTCTCTTTCCCTGCCCCTGAATAGTCCTGTTATTATTCAGAAAAGCCTTCTGATTGAAAAGGCCCCTAAGGCATTTCGCAAATAAAAATCCTTTAATTGGGAAGTTGTTAACTTCTCAAAGAGGAATTTTAATTTTGCTCTCACCCCCCCTCCCATTCTCTTCCCCCAAACCAAGGTAATAAATGCAAAAGACTAATAGTCATATATTCCATCACCATCTACCCCATGCTGTCGTCTGTACTCCCCCTACCTTTCACCAGCATTCAAAATTCCTAGAGTTTATAAATATTCCATTGAGGGGCAGGGCCAGGAAGCTTAGCCAGCCTCTGATCTTACTCTGTCATCACCAAACAAATTCTACTCCATTCGACAAACATTTGTAAAGCCCCTACTATGTGCAATGCCCTGGGGATATAAAGACATCTGCTTGGTTGTCAGAGAGCTTAAAACTAATGGGGCTAGGCTGGATGGTCAGATACTACAAGGGAGCCTAAGATAAGTGGAATGGAGAGGTCTAGGCAAAGTACTATGAAAAATTTCAAGGGGAGAGATTGTTTATCATTAGTATTATTGTCAATAACAATATCTTAACATTTATTATTGTTCATAATTTTATCAATTGTTATGTTTGTTCTCGAAGAGGACCATGATATCAGAAAGATTATTTTATCAATAAAATTTTATTTAATAGTTATTGGTTATTACTGATAAGAATAATAAAATGACCAACACATAATTAGCTTCTCATATCATATATTACCTTACCGATCTTCACAGCAATTCAGGGAGGCAAGTGCTGTAGGTGTTACTATTTCATTTTCCAGACGACAAAATGCAGGTGAAATGATTTGCCTATGGTAGCGTAATAATAATGATATGTGTATGTGTGTGTGTGTGTGTGTGTGTGTGTGTGTGTGAGAGAGAGAGAGAGAGATAGAATTCAAACCCAGGTTTTGCTGACTACCATGCCCAGAGTTCTTTCCACTGAGCCATACTACCTCTCCACTTTTGTATGAAAGCAGCTATGGAGGTGCTGGTGCCTGAGCTACTCCTTGAAGGAAGGAACTTCAACAGACAAAAGTGAAAATGCTTTCATCTTTTTGTCATTTTATGAACAAATCAGGATCCTTCACTATTCCCATATACCAGGAACCAAATGGGAGAGGAGAAAGAAGGAAGAAGGGAGGAGGAGAAGGGGAAAAAAGGAAGAGGAAAATGAGAACAGGGAGGAAAATATTGGAGGAAGAGGAGAAGAAAAAGAAGAAAAGGAAGGAGAAGAAAAAGGAGGAGAAGAAGAAAAAGAAAAAGGAGAAGAAAAAGAAGAAAGGGAAGGAGAAGAAAAAGGAGGAGAAGAAGAAAAAGAAAAAGGAGAAGAAAAAGAAGGAAAAGGAGAAGAATGAGGATGAAGAGGAGGGAAGATGAGGAAGAGGAGAAAGAGAAGGAGAAAGAGGAGGAGGAGGAAGAGCCTGGCATTTATATAAAATTTAAGATTTGCAAAATGTTTCACATGTATCATATTGTTTGATGCAACAACCATGTGAGAAGGGTATATGCTGTCATTATCCCCATTTTATAGATAAGGAAACTGAAGTAACTCTCCCAACTTCACTCAGCTAATAAGCATCTGAGTGGTGTGATCCTTTCAAATATCACAATTCAGCATTCTACTTAATCAACTAGCATTTATGAAGCACCTACTGTGCGCTAGGCACCAGGGATATAATAAACTTGTCATCACCCTCCAGGGAGATCGTGTGCCTCTACTCACACAAGCTCTTCCACAAGAAAATCAAAGGCCCCTCTGGTTCATTCTGACCTTGTAGGAAAGGCCCTAAATGTGATAGAGATCACTTCATTTCCATAAATACCTACTGTGTAAACAGCTCTGTGCTAGGGACTTGAGGAGATGGAACATAGGTAAGGAAGACATGGCCTTTGCCCTGTCCTGGAACAACTGTGGTTGAAGGGAAAGACTTGGCTTCTAGTCCTGGATGTGTTGTCCTCCAACTGTATGCATCTGTCACTTAACTTCTCTGGGACCTTAGTTTCCTGATGTGTCCAAATGGGATGTTCCTCAGTCCTCATAGGGTATTTGGGAAAATTAAATGATTGGGTTTGAAGGCTCTTTGAAAAGCAAAAGGGATTCTAAATTCCACCCATTCTCCAGACTTCATTCCAAGTTTCACCTACCCCAGGAAGCCTTCCCTGATCACCCAAGCCATCTTTCATTCCTCTGAATTCCTTCAGCCCTCATGGTCTGAATCACCTTTTAAGACTTTACATCTTGGATTAATGTCAGGCTGGGAACTATTCATGCCTGTGAATTTCTTTCTCCTTGGGTGTCTCCCTGCAGCCCTCGCCTGGTTCTGAGACAGAGCTGGGCATGGAGGGTCACAGCAAAGACTCGCTCCAAACTGACACCTGCTGGGACATGCTGCGATTGCCTTTGTGTCCTCTTCCCCTAGGCCCCATCTCCCACTCCCACCATCAACCCTGCCTAATGGTTGCTCTCCCAAACCAAGGTTGATTCAGGGAGCTAGAGCCTGGTCCTGATGCCCTGGAGGGAAGCAGCAAGAGCAGGAGGAAAATGTTTATTCTTCATCGTGGCTGTGCTGGATCCAATTTGTTTCCTCAGAGTCCTCATTAGCACTGATTGGGCCTCAAGCCTCCAGCCAACTCCTGGAATAAACACTTCATCAGAACCTGCAAGTTTGGAAGCAAACACCAACAGCCAGATTCCCTGCCCTAGGCTGGGTCAGGGCTTGGGGAGTCACATAGCTCACCCTCCATTACTCCTAAATCTCACCCATTCATTCCTCCTTCGGATGAGTGAGCACCTACCTCTTCCCTGGAGTCTTCCCTGATCATTCAACACCACAGCGAGCTTTCCCTCCCCTGGCTTCCCACAGTATATCATAACATCACAGGGTCTTGAGCTGAAAGGCACCTGAGAGATCATTTAGTAAAACACCTTTGACAGGGAAATAAACTGAGTCCCATAAAGGGAAGGGAATTATCCAAAGTCACAAAGGTACAAAACAGAAGAATCAGGATTTAAACCCAGAACCTGTGACTCTAAATCCAGTGATCTTTCCACTGAACCACTTCTCAGACTGTAACCATGTCAGAAGGGAAGGGGGGCCCAACTAGTTCGATCTCTAACATTTAGACTTTCTAATGGATGGTTATCCAACTTCTGCAAAAATACTTCCAGTGATGGAGAGCTCACTACTGAATTTCACACCCTCTCAATTGTTGGACTGGGCTGATAGAAATTCTGTTGACACATGGTGCCTTGCATTGTCTTCTAATCATTTCAGATTTCAGTGTTACATTGTTTCAGTTAAGTTTCTCTCTCAACCAAACTATGAGCTCCCCGAAGGCAAGGACTCTGTTTACTCCTGTTTCTGTCTCCCTAGCCTGGTACAATCCATAAATATTTCATACAAAGATGAATAAAAGAACATGGCTTGTTATTGTAGGGATTAAACTGTGGCAAAAACACTGACTTTGGAGTCAGAGACCCTTTTTCAAAACATGCCTCTGAGATTTACTATGGGACCTTGGGCACCTAGGTCACAACTTCCCCAGGCCAAGCTAATTTCTATAGTCTCTGGTACTTCTGAATCGTATGGTTCTGTTATTGTACAGAGTATTATAGTAGATCCTTGCAGATCTGCATTAATAAAGAGATGAGAATGATCAGTTATCATGTGAATAACTGTTCTTATATAAATGAAGCCAGCAAACTGTTTATAAAAACAGCATGTTCCCTTAGATAGATTAATGCTCCTTTGCATGTTACTTAGGCATTTTGTTAATAAATATTCGCTGAATTGATGGTGTCATGCCGAAGGTCTGGCAACTTCTTTCCCCTTTTCAAGAGCTCTGGGCAGCTCTTTGTGGGACTCTTGCCACTGGAAGAGAATGAAAAGTCCTCAGTTTACCACTGAAGACCTTTCAAGCCTGACTCCCTTTCCAAGCTTATTTCAAATAATCCACCCCACCTCCATTACACAGACCTTTCATTCTAGTCAACAAGGTGAACCTGCTATTCCTAAAACTCTACAACTCCACCCCCCTGCACCGAACATGCCTGGAATGCCCTCCCTCTCCCTCTCCCCCAACTAGAAATGTCTTATTCCCTTCTCATAAGTGCTCCTGGGCTCAGCACAGTGCTTGGCACATAGTAGGTACTTAATAAATACTTATTGCCCAAGTGACTGCTCTCTCCTTCAAATTACCTGGAACTTATCTTTGTTAAGGTGGAAGAACACCCTCTCCCCCCCACCCCCCCCCCATAAAGGTCCTCTAAGGCAGATACCATTTTTCATTTTTTTCTTGGTATCCCAGGGCATAGCACCTATATAGTAGGCACTTACTGAATGCTTGTTGGATTGGACTGGATTGCATTTTGGTCACAGTTATATAGAGAGGGCAATGGGAGATGAGAATAATGGATCTCTGAAGTCCTTTTTAACTCTAGCATTCTGTGAAAACTGCAAACCACAGTATAAATATAATCTATTAATACTATATAAGAAGTTGACCTTTGAGCATTAATTTCCCCAAATCTAAAAGGAGAAGATAATAGACATTTATAGAGCACTGACTGTGTGCAAGGCATTATGTTAAGTGTTTTACAAATATCATCTCATTTCATCCTCGCTGCAATCACTACAATCATTCAAAGTGGGTACTATTATTTTACAACTGAGGAAACTGAGGCCAACAGGTTAACTGACTTGCTCATGGTCATACAGTTAGAAAGTAGCTGAAGCTAGATTTGAACTCAAATCTTTCTGATTGCAGGCCCAGAAACTATTCACTGTACCACCTAGATGCTTCAAAATGGATATAGAATGAAACGAATAAAGCTTGCAACTCTCTCCTTGATGTAAGAAGCCTGCTCTAGAGCAGTCAGAGGCCCTAGATTTGAATCCTGATTCCTTAGGAATGAGGTGACCTTGAATAAGTTACCACCTTTTCCTGGCCCTTAGTTTCCTGAGTTGTAGTGGAAAAGGTTTGAATTGGATGTCCGAAGGTCTTTCTGGTATCTCACCTCCTATGAATGCATGTGAAAACCTTTGGTAAGCCACAATGCACGATATAAATATTGTTATAATTATTGAAAATATTATAATTCAAGGGAAAGACAATCAAGTATTTATTAAGCTCCTACTATGTGCCAGGCACTGGCTTAGGCACTGAAATTAGTAATGAAAATAGCTAGTATTAAATAATAGCTAATATTTATCTAGCACTGTATGATTTGAAAAGTGCTTTACACACATTCTCCCATTTAAAACTCACAACGACCCATGAATTCAACGATCTTTCCTATGCAGATGATTTTCAGCTTTATTTATCTGGCCCAAACCTCTCTCCTGACCTCCAATTGCCTACTGTACACCTCAAACTAGATATCTCATAGATATCTTCAAGTCAACATGTCCCAAACAGAATCTGTTACCTTTGCCCTTAAACCCTCCCCTCTTCCACCTTCCCTATTACTGTCATGGGCACCACCATACATCCTCCCTGACCCCCAGGCTCTCAACATAGGGGTCATCCTGGACTACTCACCATCTCTCACTGTCCCCCACTTCCCTGCCCAATCATATCCAAGCTGGTGTCAAGGTCTGCTGATTGTGAAAGAAACTTTACGGTATCCCTGGAATGGGGCCATCTCCTGCCATCCTGAATGATCTCTGGCCACTAGACTCATAGAGCTCCAGAGGAGAAAGTGATGTTGGTGACATTGCATAGCCTTTCCTCCCTTAAATCCAATTCACTTGCAACTCAGGTGGCATCACCTTCCTGATGTCATGGCCCTCTTCGAGAATGAAGGACAAACCACAGCCACAACATCCCTGGAATATGTCCCCTCCTCTCCTCTGACACCCCGTCACTCTGACACAGGCCCTCATTTCCTCACACTTGTACTATTCTCCCCCACCACTTGGGTGTGGGAGAGAAGGGGCAGAGCAGGAAGGTCTGCCTGCCTCAAGTCTCCCTCACCTCTGATCCTCCTCCATTCAGCTACCAAAGTGATCTTCCCAACCTCAAGCCTGACTATGCCACCTTCCCCCCAACTCAGCTAACTCCAGTGGCTCCTTGTTAGCTCTGAAATAAAATACAAAATGCACTTTTTGGTTTTTAAAGTCTTTCACACCCCACCCCTACTTCCTACCTTTCCAGTCTTCATATACTTCGCTCCTTTCCTATATTCCAGGATCCACTGACACTGATGGTCTTGTTCCTCTCCCTTGTGAGCTCCTTGAGGGCAGGGACCATTTTTGGTTTGGGTTTGGATCTGTTGACCTTGGGGGTGGTTATGGGGTTTTTCTTTGCTTGTTTTGGTTGGTTTTCTCCCTATCTTTATATCATCAGCACTAGGCACAGTTCTTGATCCATAGCAGGCAGTTAATTTATGGCTGTTTGACTTGATTTATGAAATAGGTGCCATTATTATCTCTATTTTACAAATGAGGAAGCAGACATTGAGAAGCTTTAAATGTCACAGAGCCAATAAGTGTCTGAGGAAAGATTCCAGTTCGGGTCTTTCTCTGTCTCCACATTCATAGTTCTATCCACCAACTGAGGAGATGACAAGTAAGCATATAAGTGTATGCAAAAGTATTTTAAATTGATTCTGAGACGAAAGGCCCTAGCAGTTGGGAAGGATGGGCGGAGGTCAGGAATGGCACTTTATTGGGAATAGAATGAATTTTAAGTGAAACTATAAGAACTGGAGGCAAAAAGAGGTATATTCTAGAAGCATCTTTAAGATCTCAGCTCACCCCTCCACACTGTTATCCCTTGACTTCTCTTCCCTTCCATCCTGGTCTGGCCACCACCTGTACCACCAAGGTTCTGGCTCCTTGCTCCCAACTTCCCTCATGGCCTTGCCCTGGCCTGCCTCAGTCCCTTCCTAGTCCTCTGGCATCTCCTCAGAGGTCCCTCGCTGTCTCTCTTCGGCTCAGGCTCCCCTCCCTCTCTCCCCTAAGGAGGGAGGAGAGGATGCCACTCAGGGGCTAATGGGAAAGGGGCCAATTGATCAGCTGCACTGATTTAGAAGTTAATAAATGTTAAGAGCTGCTCTATAAATCACAGACACACAGAGAGGAAGTGACCTGGACAGGGGGCCGAGTGAGTTAGCGGAGGGGTTTTATTTAAAAGCAATTTATCTCTGATGCACTGTGAGGTGCCACTCGCTAGCAGGAGTGCCGCCTAGAGAAATAACCCACCTCCCCTCCCACTTCCTGGTCCCTTTCCCCTGCCACAGATACTACACCATAGGATATCTAAGGATACAAAACTGGATGGGCAAATCCAAAGACACATCCCATAAAAGTCATTCTCCTTACTCATCATATTTCAAGGTCCTCTGCTAAAGTCAGTCCAACCTACCATCCATCCTGGTGATCATGGGAACTACTATCCCATCCTGAGGATCATGGGATCTACCATCCCATTCTGAGGATCATGAGATCTATCATGCCATCTCAAGGTTCATGGGATCTATAGTTCCATCCTGAGGATCATGGGATCTACCATCCATTCTGAGGATCATGGGATCAAGGTTTTTGAGCTGCAGGGAACCTCAGAAGTCATCTAATCTAGCCTCTAATTTTTATAGATTGGGAAACTGAGACCCAGAGAGAAGAAAGGATTTGGCATATAGAAAGTTAGTGATGGAACTAGTACTAGAACCCAAGATTCTGAGCTTCCAATGTAGAGTGACCCAGAGTGAGTTGAGAAATTAGACCCTTCCCTCAGACTTCTGAATTGCCCTTTCAAAAGCTCCAACTCCACCTCCTTTGGGAAGCCTACCCTGATCTCTTCAACTAGAAGCAGTCTCTTCCTCTAGGAAATGTCCTAATACCTTCTCCCTCAGTTTCCTTATCTATAAAATGGGGAGGTGGTAGTGTATACCTGTAAGGTCCTTTCCAACTCTAAATCTATGATCCTATAACCCTATGATTCAGGGTCAAAATTCCATTTTGGAGGCAGCTAAATGGCATGGCAGAGAGAGAGAGGCATGGCATGAGTTCAAATCCAACCTTTCAGACCCTACTAGCTGTGTGATCCTGAGCAAGTCACTTAAGCTCTGGTTGCCTCAGTTTTCTCATTTCTAAAATGGGGATAATAATAGCATTTCCCTCTCAAGGCTGAGGTATGGCTTAAATGAGATCGTTTTTTAAAACTTTTGATAGTTCATATCCCTCTGCAAATCATTTTACTCCTCTGAGACTCAGTGGCTTCATCTGTAAAATGGAAGCACATTCTCAAAGTTTTACAAGACATAAAATTGTTCTGGAAATGGAAGCTAAGATTATCTGTGTATGTGCTAATCATCAGGAGTGTCTTCTCTAAACAGTATGTCTCAGCACAGAACATCATCCTCTCTAGGGATCCTGTAAGTGTTTCCTGCTTTGAACTAAATTCAGAGGCAGTAGGAGTCCAAGAATCTGTACCTGAATCCTGGATCCAGTACTGCTGTGAGCCTTTGGATAAGTCATTCTCATATGCTGGGCTTCATTTTCTGCCACCTCTGTGAAAGGATGAGGTAGGATTAAATAATCTCTCAGGTGATTTTTCAGCTCTGATATTCTGTGAATCTAAAACTCTCAGTTTAGAAGTGGGTGGCTGGTGCCATGGGCAACAACTCATTGGGGACTCTGGCAGCCAAGGGTAGGGCTTTGGACTTCTCTTCATCTTTAGCCAAATAGGCTGGTCACTTTCCTATCCCACCCCTCTCCCACCAGCAGTTGAAGAAATGCCCCCAGGCATCAGTTATGGGTTAAATTGGAGGGACTAATTATCCTGCCTGGGCTGCCCAGAGGTAACTCATTAGCAAGAATATTTTAACAGAGATAACAGGACTTCAAAAAGTCAATGGAACTGCCCTGAGGTAGAAAACCCAGGAGGCCTTTACTCTCCATACCCTTCAACTTCTTTCACATGCAACAAAATGGAGATAAAGCCCCTCCTAGATGGTGCTACAAGGGACCAACCTGGCCTGACTGAGTCTCTGGACCAAGATCTTGCTTTGTCTAGTAGGTCATGGGCTGGGCTAAGCCAAGAAGTGGGAGAGTTGTGACCCTCCATCTGCCTGTGTTCCCAGGGTCTCCTCATATCTCTAGCCCAAGACAGGACAGAGCTCCCAAGACTCTCACCTTGCCTGAGAGTCAGCAGACTTGGATGCAAATCCTGCCTCTGGCTCTGACTCGATATGTGACTTTGGGAAAGTTATTTTTTTCTTCTCTGGGATCCAATCTTCTCTCTTTTCTCCATGTTAAGGATAATAGCTGAACTACTTCAAAAGACTGTTGGGCTAGTTTTCCAGAAGACCAGCATATAAGCAGCAGTTCTTAAACACTTATAAAGAGCTAGGCACTAAGCTAAGCACTTGATAATTATTTTCTCAGTTGATCCTCAAAACAACCCTGGGAGAGAAGGTGCTTTTATTATTTCTATTTTACTGACGAGGAAACTGAGACAAACAGGATGAAGTGACTTGTCCAGGGTCACACAGCTAGTAAGTGGCTGAAGCTAGATTTGAACTCAGATCTTCCTGACTCCAGGCCCATGACTTTATCTACTGTACATCCTACCTGCCCCAGAGGGAAGAGGACAGAAAGGTTACCCCAAGCTGAGGATTAATCTTGGATTGATTGGACATAGGACTTTAGTGTCCTAAGGAGCCTTTGAGTAGATCTGGATAGTGGCTCCAGACCCAGAAGGGTCTTCAGAGGTCATCTCATCCAACTTCCTCATTTAATAGGGAAGAAACTGAACACAGAAGGGAAGTCATCACCTGACGTGAGTTATTACATGAGCTTAGACCTGAGTATAGTAGTCTTTCTCTGTACCATACCATCTTTTAAAAGGCAGTTCAGGTCTCCTCCTAGGCCAAAACTAACTAGGTGATTTTTAATTTACTTTGGGTTCCAGGAGTGAAAGCTAGAAAGGACCTTAGAGGTCATCATTTTTAAAGAGAAGGAAATCTAGCTAGGGAAAAACCCAGTAAGAAGTGACATGCTCAAGGTCTCATAGATAGTAAGGGGCAGGATCAAGAAATGAAGCCAGGTCCTCGGCTCACATCCTAACACATGGCAGCCACCCTAGAGACACTCAGATAACCTACTAGTGGAAGTAATGTAGATGGTTCTCTAACTTTGACCTACAAACCCACTCCCTTTGATGCAAAGCTCTTTCTTTTTTAATTTTTTAAAATATGATTTAATAAACATCAGTAAAAATGAACATTTCAAAAACAGGTTTATATATGAAACTATGAACCTCAGGTTTTTTAAACTGCATATTAAATTTAACACAAAAGAAACAAAACTGCCCTGTTTGACTGTGTCCCCTTTTGAACTACGTTCTTGCCTAACCCTTGCTGACCCAGAGTGGCCTCTGGACCCTGCCTGAGTCAATGAGGAAAATGGATCCAGAGGAAAGTTAGGGGAGCCACCCATCTTCCCCAACTGGCCTCAATAGGATTACAAAACAGCACTATCTCATTTAAAATGCCTCAATATAGCCCCTTGGCTTAGTTTATCAAGGAGCAGAATATTCAGTCTTGAGTTCCAGACATTTATCTGTAAGCCCCTCATAACTGAACCTTCTCACTGAGAACCAGGCAGCTTACCTTTGGCTGGAGAGCAATCGGGAAAGTGAGCACAGGACCCCCCTTAACTCGTTCAGCCCGGGCTCCAGTCACTGCCCTGGTCACTTTCCTTCCGGGGCCTGCTGTGGTTGAGGGCTCAGGGACAGTGGGGGCAGGAGGCTGTAGTGAGGAAGAGGAGACAAGAGTTCAGGGATGAAGGCCACAAAAAGGTCTCCTGGAGCGGTCTGGCAGCTGCTTCTCCCTTCCTAGCCCAGCTCCGACAGGCCCAGCAGGGAGATGGCTGTGAGAGCTACCCCGACCCTGGGAGGCCTTACCGGGCTGGAGGTATCATTTGACCCAAGCTTCCAAGCCCAAACACCCCTCTGCTTAGGGCAGAACATGTGTATATTTGACTCAATGTGTAGGACTCAGCGCTGGAAAAGAACCTAGAAGATGCCTCAGAGGCCATGGAGTACAGCTGCCTCATTTTACAGATGAGGAAACTGAGGCCCAAGGGAGTCCAACGGCTTGGCCAGGGTCACTGTAGTAACTATAAATAGCAGAGCTGGACATTCTCCCGCATGCTATAAGGCCGTCACTACTTGGACTTCCCTTGTACATACCCATATTCTTGGGCTAGTTTGTATGGCCTGTCTGTGCCGATAAAGGGACTTTTTGTCAGGATGTCCTTCAGCTGTCACCTTCAGTCTCAGCCTATAAAGAACCACCCCTCCCCCCTACACACAGACCCTTCTCATTCCAAGAGGGCTTTCTTTCTCTTCAGAAGGCTGATCTGCCCTCCAGACAGATGCCTTTTGCCTTCCTCTTGGGCACTTAGCCTCCTGGCCTCATTTTCCTCATCTGTACAAAGACAGGATCAAATGATCTCTAAGGTTCCCTTCCACTCGGGACCTCTGATCCCATGATTCTTTGAGTCTATGATCCCAGGGGAGGAAATGGGGGTGTGGAGTAAAGGACTCTCTCTACCATAGTAGAGCCAACAGTCTGCTGGACCCTGATGCTGAGTATCAAACAACTGGCCCTCTCTGAGTCCTTGTTCTCCTTCCCTTTCTTCTCAACCTTAAACCAAGACACCAAAACGTAAAAGAGACCCAGGGAAGTCACTGGAGAGGGAAAAATCACTGTGCCAAGTTTGAGTGTTTCACTTCACTTCTGTGAACACACTGAACCCTCACAATGGTCTTGTGAAATAGCTAAGGTCCTTATTGTTAACCTACTTTTACAGATAAAGAAACTGAGACCCGGAACAGTTTGCCCAAAGATAATCCACTACTAAGTGGCCCAGACTGGATTCAAGCACAGGCCTCCTAATAATTCAGTGGAGCCCCAGCCATCCTCTGTTGCTGCCAGCAAAGTCCCTCTCCATTCCCAGTACCAACCTCCTGCAGGAAGGAGCGCTATCATGAACCTCGCCATCAGTCACTGCAGACAATAATTTATCAGCATCATTTTCATTATTTCTATTACATTAGCATAATTAATAATAACCAACATTTCTCTAGAACTTAAAGGTTTGCAGAGGAACTATTAGTCCTAAGGAGGTCACCCTAAGGATACTTCCTTCCAAGTAAAAGTCTAACCATGACATTGCCTTACCCAGTATCTTCATTGGCTCTTCCGTCTAACCTACAAATTTCTTAACTTGGCATTCAAAGCCTTCCACAATCTGACTCCACTCTGTCTTTCTGGCCTGATTTCATCCTGTTTCTCATTACTTTCTTCACATTTTGATCATGTCCTCTCTGCCTCTGACCTTTCCCTCACACTTTCCCATCTCCCTCCATCCCTGGAAGTCCTTTCGTAGGCACTTCCACCATGGGGAATCTTCCTCCCTTTCAAAGTCCAGCTCAGATGCTCCTACTTTCATGAAAACCTCAGATTCCCCCACCTAGAAGGAAGGTTTCCCTTCACAAATGTCCCTAGAGCATTTGTTCTCTATCTCTCTTTTTATATTTTATTGTATAATACACACGTTTGTATGTATGTGTGTGTATACACATACATATGTAATATCCCCCATTAGATACAAGTTCAGAAACCAACTCATATCCTCCTTTCCCTACCACCCAGGACAGGGTCTTACACATAGTAGGTCCTGAATAAATGTTTTCTTATATTATTGCCATCTTAGTGCCAAAAATGAAAACCCCATGACAGCAGGGGCTATTTTATTTTTTGTCTTTCTATCTGCAGCACTGTGCCCAGTGTCTGGCACAAAGTAGGTGCTTAATAAGTGTTTGCCAATGAATGAATCGTAAGTATGGCAATAGCTAGCGTTTATACGGTGCTTGAAGGTTAGCCATGCACCATATGTCTTGTCACATTTGAGCCTCACCACAACCCTGGGTGGTAGGCTATCATTATCCCCATTTTACAGATGAGAAAACTGAGATGGAGAGAAGTGAAGTGACTTTCATGGAGTCATACAGCTACTAAGGATTTGAAATTTGGGTCTTCGTGACTTTGTATTCATGATGTCACCTAACTGCTCTTCTCAACTCAAATTTGTCCAGTTTTAGGATGTGATAAGCTAAGGACCTCTTAGGTAGGAATGGTTAGTTGGGGCTCAGTGTGAAATTTCAGCCAAGGGAAAGTGGGAATTGTGCTTTTACAAGGGGTGATGCCTGAACTCAAAGGAGGAAACCTTGAAAAAGTGATTGTTAACTTTAGCTCCAGAGTTTTTGCCTCTTTTGTTCAGAGACTTGGCTCTGCCATGATTGACTTGAGAAACTTCTTCAGACCTCAGTTTCTCCACCTGAAAAATAATCAGGATATTAAGCTGCATAACTGCTAAGGTCCCTTCTGATTTTGAGGTTCATTTATTGCTCAGCAAACATTTATTAAGCACCTACCATGTGCAAGATTCTAAACTAGGTATCAAGTACACAAACATTGCAAATAATCTCTTACCTCAAAAAGTTTACCTGCTACTGAGTTTCCATGACCTATGACCTAGAAAGGCCCTAAAGGAGAGGAAAGGGCTCAGAAGGTGCTATTAAGGACTTAGCCTCAGCTAACCTTGCAATAGGCAGTCTTCAAAGACATTCTCTTCAGTGTTCCCTGTGTATAAAACCTGAGGCAGATAAGGGTACAGTCTGACACAACCCCCATCCCTCTATCCCAGAGGAACATTCATAGCCCAGGAGAAACACACTCACAGACACACATGGATGGACATGTGGGGACACCAGTAAAACACAGTGACACAGTCTTGCTGTAACAAGGCTTAGCTACCTCCTGCTCAGCCATCTCTGAGAACACTCCTGTCTTGCACAGGCAGTGTGATTAGGGCCAGTCACAGAAATACCGACAATGCAAACCTTGCCTTCTCTGCTTATGTGGGTTGACTGCAGGTGTCCTAGATGCTCAAGACAGATTTATGCTAATATATTGGCTCCTGCCTTTCCACTCCCACAGCTTAGCTGCCCTGTTTTCTTTGCTGTGCTAACACTAGCTCTCGATTCTTCCAATGAGAGAATTTCAGACACCACAATAGGTTAGTGGGGGAGATATTTTTTGGATGGGGTGGAGAACATTGGCGTACCCTCCCATTGAACCATGTGAACAGCTGCCTATTCCATGTATGGGTAGATGCTGCCCTGAAGAGGAAGCATCGAAACTGGTATTGGCAGTTGTTAAGGATTATAGGGTTTCAAGTTGGAAGGGATTCTTAGGGACCACCTCTTCTGATCTCTTCTTACAAATGAGAAAAATGAGTTCTGTGCAGAAGTGACTTGTCTCAAGGCACAAAGGTCTGGCATTCAAACCCAGGTCTTCTGATTTCAAATTCAGGCATTTATCCATTTTGCCATGTTGATTCTTTGATGGGATAAGGGCACTTCCTTCATTGATTAGGCCCAACCTATCACCCCATCCCCAAATCATATAGCCTAGAATCTAATCCTCTGCAGGGTTGCATTTAATCCCACTGGTCTGTGAGTCACTCAACAGGCATTATTCATTAATTACCTTTGGTGTGCTTGTCTTCCTCCATAGAGATTTATTAATTCCAGGAGGAAACATGGAAGGCATGACCCCAGGTGGGAGAAGAGTGGGGAAGAAAACCTGGAGCCAACTTGGAGCTCAGTGAGGGGAGGCAACCCAGGTGATGCCTGGCAAAGGTGCTAAGACTTCAAGCACACGGCTCAGGGCCTAGTTCAGGCTACTGGGTCTGCAGTCAAGCTCCTCTCCTCTATATGCCAGCCTAGGTCTAGGGAAGTAGGAGGTGTTCCATCCCATGCTCCCCTCAGTTTGACCTAGCACAAGACCTTTCTCTGCAGAGGTGAGTTTCCCCTGAACCTGCCTCCTATCTCCTCCAGAAATGTCATTCCCCCTCTCTCCTCCTCTCCCCCTTAGGAAATATCCTCAGAGGCCACATGTCCCTACCTGTCCCCAGGGCTCCTGGATCAGCCCAGCAGCCAGATGCTCTCTTTTATTACAAGATAATTGGTTTCAACAGCTTCCCTCCACCCTACCTCCCCTCTTCCCCCACCCCCAAAGTATCCTGAAGCTACACACTCTCCTCTGACATCACAATGGGTTGCCATGGAGATGGGACCACAGACAGAGCATAAGAATGATTTGGGAAAGGGGTGGAGAGAAGCGGGGAGGAGAAAGCAGCAGGAGTTGATGAACCGCTCTACAGGACAAGGTGGGGGATCTTCAGCGCCAAAATTGGGAAGAGAGTGAGATCTCAACTCGAGAAGCCAGCCAGCGCCGAGGCTACGGGCCAAAGCAGGAGACCGCTTTGCAGCAGGAGCAGGGAGGTGGGATGGTCCAACACGCCTTCCCTCCTGTTTACATGTGACTTCTATATACATGAAATCCTCCCAAGTTCTGCAGGAGCAGAGCGTCCGTGTGTTCTGTGAAATCCATGTGCAGTCTGTGGAATCTTTTGGTGTTGGACTGAATCCTCCAGGGTACTTTGGAGTCCAAGGTTCCAGGTGGCCTGGGATCTGTATCTAGGTGGAGAGATGTTTGCTTGACCACAGAGGGCCTTGACTCTGGGGCCCATGAACTCGTCTCTTTGTGAAAAATCATTTTGATAACTATTTCAATATAATTGGTTTCCTTTGCAATCCTGAGTATTTGTTTGTATGTGTTTTAAAGCATGATTCAGAAAAGGGGTCCATGACACACATAAAAGCATAAGGACTCCTGCTGTGTGGTACGGGTGAGAGCATTACTCTTGTTTTAGTGACTCCTTTCACAAGAGAGAACTTCAGCAAAATGCTTGGCAGGGGTACAGTGGGGAGGACATTGGCATTAGAGACAGAGGATCTGGATTGATATCCCACCTCTTACGCTGCATGAGCCCTTGCACGTGAAACATCTCCCTGGACCTCAGTTTCTTTATCTGTAAAATGACAGAGTTGGAGATGAGCTCTGAGATCCCTTCCAGCCCTGGCTCCGAGTGAAATCTACTTATGTCCTAGAGAATCCATTTGCATGATAGACTATGAGAGCCTAGTGAGTAGGGAGTATTTCTTTCCCTGTGCCAGGCTCTGTGCTAAGTGCTTTTTACAGAAATTTTCTCCTTTTCTCCCTTGCTGCTATTATAAGTCCCATTTTACAGCTGAGGAAACTGAGGCAAACGGAAATTTAAGTTACTTGCCCAGGGTCACACAGTAAGTTTCTGAGGTGGGATTTGAACTTGGCGCTTTCTGACTTAGCTTGGTGGTACAGTGGATATAGTAATGGGCCTGCAGAGGAAGACTCATCTTCCAGAATTCAAATATAGGCTTAGACACTTACCAGCTGTACAAGTCACTTACCCCTGTGTGCCTCAGTTTCCTCATCTGTAAAATAAGCTGGAGAAGGAAATAGCAAATCACTCCAGTATCTCTGCCAAGAAAACCCCAACTGGAGTCACAAAGAGTCGGACATAACTGAACAAAAACCTGACTCCAGGCTCAGGGTTCTAGCCACGACGGCACCAGTGGCCTCCAATGAGGGGAGGAGAGGCAGGAGGGCCTTACCTCGAATTCGGGGTTGTTCCAAGCACTTAGCAAGTATTACCTCATTTGATGTTCACAACAGCCTGATGAGGTGAGTCTGTTACGACTCCCACTTTGCATATGAAGAAACAGGCAAAGGTTGGGTGACTTGCCCAGGGCTATACAACCAGCAAACTCCTGAGGCTGAATTTGAATCTAGACCTTTGGGGTTTCAGACCAAACACTGTGCACTATGGCACCACCTAGCTTCCTTTAAAGGGGAAGATACCCTACTACTATCTATAGGGACATTTCATATACGTGTATATGTATGTATATGAGTATACACACATATATACATGTATGTGTATGCATACAAGTGTATATACATATATGTACATGTATACATCTACACAGAGACATATATACACCTGCATGATAGATCATAGACAGATAAGTAGATAGACAGGCGGACAGATGACAGATAGTATATATGAAGGTCATCTGAAAGGGCATTAGCAGCTGGGGGTACTGGGGAAAGCCTCTTACATAAGGTGGGATTAAACAGAGTCAAAGACTCTAAGAGCACACAGTAGGTGCTTAATAAATGTGTACTGATTGACTGCTGGTGGGTGTGGGGGCATGTTCATAGACTGTCAGAATGAGAAGGGACCTTAGAGACCATCTGGTCCTTTTCCTACGTGTCACAGGAGAGTCCACCAAGGCCTAAAGAAAGGAATACATAGCAAATTCTAGAACTAGAATTCAGATCTCTTGATTCCCAGTGCAGAACTCTCTGAGCTCCATGCTCTATTGATTCCCTGGCTGGAGTTGATGTTTCAGCCCATAGAAAGAGACTAAGAGATGAGGAGGGAGGATTTGTCCCCTGCAAAGCTAAGATCATAGGGAGTTTTAAAGTCATGGCCTCATTAGTAGTATGCTCTAACAACTGAACTCACTGGCCAAAGCCTCACACTAGAAAAGGCTCTTTTCTCTAACCCATAGTTGGGAGCAGCCCCAAGATTCAGGAAGGGCCTATACTGATAGTATTCTCAGCATTCCAAAGATGAAGCGGACCCCATTTAACATATTCTTCTTCCAGGAAGTGCCCCACAACACCCTAATCATCTTGACAGAGTGGAAAGAGTTAGACTATACTTAAGAGTCAAGAGATATGGATTCGAATGTAACGTTTTAGTTATGTGAACTTGGACAAATCACTTTCCTTCTCTCTTACTCAGTCTCCTTATCTGTAAAATGGGGATCATAGCTCTTACACTACTGACTTCACAGGAATGTTGTGGGGGAGTATTTGTATAAATAATCCCAGCTCTCCAGAAAACGGGGAAATCATATTTATTACTGAGCATGAAGTCTTCCTGGACTGCATGCATTCCATTACCTCTCTTGGAATCCTTGTGGTATAGTGGGCTTGTCTCCCTGATACCTGTGTAGCTCCTCTAGAACAGAGTCCAGCCATGAACAAGAGCCATGCTCCCCAATAGGGACTACTCCTTCTGTATGTGTTTTCCATTCTGGCTCCCTTACCCTCATCCACACTCAGAGAGTCATTGAAGTCACTCCAGATCCCTTCTGTTAATGTCTTTCCTGGACTCCATTCATTTCCAAACTGTCTTCCACACAGCTACCAAAGTTTTACTCCTAAGGTACATCTCCAACAATACTCCTCCCCAGCTCAATAAACTGTGGCTCCCTACTGCCTCTGGGATCAAACACAGAATTCTCTATTTAGTATTTAAAGTCCTTTACAACCTGACTTCTACACTTCACAATCTAAGTACAACTCCTGCCTCAGACATTTTACTAGTTATGTGATCCTGGACACTTAAGTCTCTCTGTCACCCTCAGCTTCCTCATCTGTAAAAGGGACATAATATTAGCACCTACCTCACAGGGTTGTCATAAGAGTCAAATGAGAAAACGTAGTATGTTTTGCAAACCCTCAAGCTTTATATGAATGCTATCATCATCATTTTCTTCATCATCACAAGCTTATATTCTCTACATTACAGTCAAACTGGTCTTCTTGCTGTTCCTCATACATAGGATTCCCACCCTCATTTCTGTGCTTTTCCTACCTAGACTATCCCCCATACCTGGAAGATACTCCCCTCTCATCTCAGTCTCTGAGAATCCCTAGCCTCCTTGTTCAAATGCTGCCTTTTACATGAAGAATTTCCTGATTTCCCCAGTTCCTAGGAGCTATTCTTGTAAATTGCCTTATATTTATTCAGTACATATTTCTATGTGTATTGTTTGCCCCAAATAGAATGCAAGCCAGGGGGCAGAGATGGTTTCTTTTTATTGTCTTTGTATACATGGTAGCCCACAATGGCATTGTGGTCTGAGCACTTTGCAAACCGTGCAATGGTGTACAAATGTTAGCTTGTGTTATTATTACTGTGGTTGGTTGAATGATAAAATATGCAGCAAACTTACATGAAGTCCTCACTATGTGAGTATTTACTCAAGTCTTCTGATTGCCAATTCCAATGATCCTCCCATTCCACCAAACTACCTTCCTGTAGGGTCCCCTTGGTCTGGGTTCTATCAAATCCCAGTTCCTTGAAATTTAATGAAGTAGTCTCTTCAGAGTTGTGGCTCTCCACGTTAGCAAATCTGCACTCCACAGGCAGTAAAGGGAAGGGCCATTTCTTCACAAACCCCCTACAATTTCCATGAGCTAACCAGCCTAGAAGGATGTAGTTTAGGGAGGAGTCTAAGAGGGAGGGGCTATAATAAGAGAATAAAAGGAGAGGAGAACTTGCTTGTGGTCTGTGGATTATCCTCCCAGGTACCCATCTACCTCCTTGAGAATAGGAGAGTTGGTTCAAAGAGCATTAGCCAGGACATTTCGGAGTGAGGTATAGAGTGAGAGATCTGCAGTCAGGAAGACCTAAGTTCCAATCCTCTTTGTGACACATTAGATCTGTGACCCTTGGAGGATCACTTCAGCCCTGAACCTCAGTTTGCTCATCTGTAAGCAGCAACCACAATACCTGTAAAATTAGCTTTACAATATCGTAATACTTATTTTCATGAGTTTTGTGAGGCTCAAATGATGTAATTTATGTAAATTGCCTTATAAACTTCAAAGCATTATTTTTTCTTTAGACAGACCTGTGATTTCACTGAAATTGGAAATCTGCAATGAGGGAACTCCCTCTACTAAAGCATCTGCTCTGAAACTCATAGTTCCACAGAGTTATCTGGTGCCCTGAGATTTTGTGTGTGTGTGTGTGTGTGTGTGTGTGTGAGTACTTATTTTCAAAGGCAAGTCACATCACCTCTGAGCCTCAGTTTCCTCATTTGTGAAATGGGGATCAGTGATAAGTTGACTATATACCTAAAGGGAGTTCTTTCTAGGAAAACATTATGCACACTTTATAGGGAAATAAAAATGTGAGCCATTATTATGCTCCAGAGAAGGAAACAGAAGAAGATATAGTTGCTACCCTCAATCAGCTCACAGTGTGGCTGAGGAGCCAACAAACATGGTCACAGATTCAAAGCTGGAGGGGCAGTAACAGTCATATAGTACTACCCTCCATTTTACAAATGAGAGCACAAGTGACCTTGCATCAGAGTGCACTGGTAGAGGTGGAATTTGAATCCATGTCCTTTGGAATCCAAATTTAATCTGTTTTACCCTGCTGCCTCCCACACGGGACAGTAGCACAATACTCATTGTTAACATTTATTCCGTGTTTCTAAATTCACAAACATTATCTCATCTAACCCTCACAATCACAATGGGAGTTAGGTGCTTTTTATTATGCCCATTTTACAGATGTGGAATTTGATCCTGAGAAAGATGAAATGCCCAGGGTTACTTAGCTAATAAGTTCTCGAGGGAGGATTTTAATTCGGGTCTTCCTTATTTAACTGAACCACTCAGCACAATGGGAGAATAATACAAATTGATAAGAGTTCAGATTCTGAACTGAGTGCAATCAAATGTAAAGCATTTGGTTAAATTCTCTGGCCAGAAAATACTCTGAGGCTTGAGACATATTGACAGAGTTCAGAATTGCTGGACTGGGCAGCCTGGGCATATGGCATACTCTCCAGATAAAGACAAAGTTGGGGAAATATTGGACAAAACAGAGGAAAATTCAGCCTGATTCCATGCCAAAAAACCTGCTGCACATAATCAGTATTTTTTAAGCACCAATAATTTCATGTTTATTATTTTGAAAAGGAAAATATCCCTAGCTGTGACATTTTCTCATGAAACACAGGATACCCCCTCCTGACTTTCTCAAGAACTTTGCCACCTAGCTTCAAACCTTTCCTCTCGCTCCGTGTGTATGTGGTGTGTGTGTGTGTGTGTGTGTGTGTGTGTGTGTGTGTGTATAATGACACCTTGGATTCTAAGTCAGAGGGTGTCGATTTGAATCTCATCATTCCTGTCCATGTGACCCTGCCTGAGCAATTCATTTCCCCTTACTGAACCTCCTCTGAGAGGCTCAGACTAGATCAAAGATATAAAACACAGAGAGACACCAGAGATTACCTAATTCAGTCTCTCATTGCCTCTTGGAAAGACTATTGTAATGTTGTTCAGTCATGTCCAACTCTTTGTGATCCAATTTAAGGCTTTCTTGGCAAAGATAACTGGCATGGTTTGTCTTTCCTTCTCCAACTCATTTTACAGATGAAGTAACTGAGGCAAACAAGGTTAAGTGACTTGCCCAGGGTCACACAGCTAATAAACGTCTGAGGCTGGATTTGAACTCAGGCCCAGCACTCTATGCTCTATGGCACCACCTATCACTATTACTATAGTAACCTCTTTACAAATAGGTCTCCCTTGTCTCTAATCCCTCTTCTCACCAATCTCTTCATTCAACTGCCAAAATAATTCTTTTTAAAACTTCAACCACATCATTCCTCTATTCAAAATCCATCACTGATGCCCCAGGACCAGAATGAATGCTAGCTTTCTTCAATGTCTATCTCAAACCCTGCTGCCCACATGAAACCTTTCCTCATCTCTTCAGCTGTTTATGCCCTCCCCTCTAAAAATCACCCCCTTTTTATTTTCTATATAACTTATATATATTTATACATGAGCATGTGTTCTCCAATAGAAGGTAAGCTCTTTGAGGACAGCTCCAGTTTTGTCTTTGTATTGTGAGCATGCAGTCTTACAGAGAGCAAGCATTTATTAAGAACGCTTACTGACTGACACATTGAAATGACTCTGGAATTCAAGGCCCCTCACAATCTGGCTCCTCCCTCTTTTTTTTTTTAAAGTAAATATAAATGCACAAAGGTTGAAGGAAGCAGGACAAAGTATGGGGTCTGGAGAATGGGAAGCCTTGAGTAGATGGGACAATACTCTAGTTTCCATCCAAACTGGACCACTCCGTTTCTCCCCTCTGCTAGACCCTCCCATTTCAGACTGCCTTCTTCAGTCTTTGTGAATTAATGTAGATGTATGCCAACTCTCACACCTGGGATGCCCTGCTGCCTCATGCCAGCCTCTGGACATCCTTTCACTTTACATTCAGCTCAGGTGCTTCACTCATGAAGCTTTTCCCCTGATTCCCACACTCCCTCCAAATGAAAGTATTTTCCCCCCTTTATCGTCTTTTTCTCTCTTCCCTCTCTCCCCCACCTCCTCCTCCTCTCTCTGTCTCTGTGTCTCTGTCTCTCTCTTTCCTCTCCCTCTCCCATTCTCTTTCTCTCTTGCTCTCACTCTCCCCCACTCTCTTTATTTCTCTGTTCCCCTCTCTTTCCTTTCTCTCCCCCCTCAAATTTCCCAAGAGTCCTCATTTGGATCTATCCTTTACCTCACCACATTCTAGTTTCTATCATCATTTGTGTTTGCATTTCATCCCATTTATCAGACTGAAGACTCCTAGAGGGCAGGAAAGATGTCATTTTTCACCTTTGAATCCCCAGCCCCCCCCAAAAGGGTCTTGCATATTGTAGGCAACTAATAAATGTTAATCAAAATGAGTCACATTTAGGCCCTTTTCACATCCCTTTTATAAAGTTTGGAAAATACTAGTGTGCACAACAAATGAGGGGTTACTAAGGAGAGAAGGTCATTACAGGCTAGAATAATCAAGGAAGCCTGCCTGGAGGAGGCGGGCCTTCGTATTTGGTGACCTCCTCATGAGACTTTTCCAAAGAAGTTGCCTGCTACCTATGGAGTAGGGGCTCCCTTGTCCCCAAACAGGCTGAGCCTGGGGCCCCTGGCTGTTTGATGGCGCCTGATGCTCCCTATTGTCTGTACTTCTATCCACAGCCCTGTGAACTTAATGCCCAAAGGAATAGTTCAGGAGCAATTAGCAGACAACCCATCCTCCCTGCATCACTCCTGCCTCAGCCTTTTCCTTCTTTCTGTTCAATAGGCAGCTGCTGTTTCACCTTCCTAATTACCTGTACCTGACTAAAACACCCCAACGAGGAGAGAGGCAGAGACCAAAAGGGAAGACAGATAGGAAAGAGAACAGAGGAGAGCAGAGGAGAAAAAAAGAGAACAAAGGAAAGGAGAGCAGAGAACAGAGAGAGAGTAGCATACGTGTGCAACCAAAAGCAAGTCACAAGAAAGAGGCAGGGAGAAACAAAAGCACAGGAAGAGAGGAAAGAGGCATGGATAGGAGAAAAGAAGAAGGGAAAACAGAGGAAAGAGGGAAGGAGATAGAGAAGAGGAGGAAAAGAGAGAGATAGCAGGTATAAACAAAAGGAAGAAAGTACTAAGAGAGAAAGATCAGAGATGGGAGGAAGCAGGACAGGAAAGGAGACAGATGGATGGAGGAGGGGCCCGGCAGCAGCCAGTCCTCCACTGCCCTCACCCACATGTCATGGCTTACTCCCCTGAAAATCCTATAAAACTACATAAAGCATATGTCTCTCAGGACCAGGTCCTACGAAGCCCTTGACCTTCAGCCTTCCAAGAGGACAAACCTGCCCCAGCCCACAGCATCACAAGATCATAGGATTAGAGTCAGAGGAGAGTCCTATTTAGCCCAATCCTCCCATTGGACTGAGGAGGAAAGTGGGAGGCAAAGGGGAAACCAACTGGATCAACCTAGTAAGTGAGCAATCTGCATTGATAGAAGTTCCTCACCATGAACTCCCTTAGCTGATGAAATCACTGGCTCAGTTTGGTTTGGTTTGTTTTACACAATAAGTAGTAGAGTCAGGATTCAGATCTGGGTCTTTTGACTGCACTCTTAACACTATAGAGTACTACATCAGCAAAAATGCATTTTCAGCACCTGTGGGAGGATAGCATCTTCTGCACTCAGCATAGGGTTCTCTCCTTCCATTATTACCGGCATAGAAGGCACACCTAAGCTCATCTATGCCCCTACCTGTAAAGCACAGTCACCTGCCTGGCCCAGGCCCAAACCCAAAGATGCCAAATTCACCTTCTACATTAGGGCCAGCTATCCTACATGCCTCTCCCGCCCCTTACCTGTATAGGAAAAACTGCTGCCTTCATCAGATGATTTCAGAAAGACCAGGTAAGTCCCATCCCTTACTGTGCCCCCATCCCTCACATAAATACTCTGGCAATTTCAGTGTACAAAGCCAGGTCTATCCTGATTATGGGTCCAAAGCTTTCTGCTTCCTCCTTTGCTTATCCAGTCACTGTCCTCATTCTTCTCACTCACTGTGTACATGTCTACTCATGCTCATATTTTGGTTTTGCTTCTGTATTCCCAGCCTCTAGTACAGCACCTATATGCAGAAGGCACTCAACAAATGTCTATCACAAATTCTTAGATGATGTGGCCACTGTGTTCAATGTCTCCAACCTTATTAGGAAGGCTCCAGCCCCAAAGTTGGTCACACATCTTTGAGTTTTCTGCCTTGAAGATATCAAACAAGTTCAGAGTCTTGTCTCCTCTAAGCTTCTCTCACCTTTTCCATCATTGGATTCTTATGTTTCCAGGACCCTCATTATCCTGCTCACCATTCTATGGATGCACTCCAGCTTGGCAAAATGATGTATTTACTAGAATGCAGGGCCTAGAACCGCATAAAATATTCCACAAGGGTCTTAATGGTGGAACTACCACCTCCCTAGTCTCTGCTTCTATTAAGGCAATCTAAAAATCCCATTTCCTTTTTTGCTTTCCTCCTCAAAGGTTGCAGTCCACCAAGACCCCCAGTTCGTTTTTTACCTACTAGAAATTTTCCAACTAATTTTTAAGCCTATGATTTTATTGGCATAGGGAACTCCCAGGGAGGAAACCCCAATTTACCAGTAGTCTTGACTTTTCTTTGCCACTGGACTTCAATGACTGGAGTAGAGAGTGAGGCTGATGACTTTGCACAGCTCTGCATGACTTAAATCCAATTCACAAAAAGTCTAAAACATCACCCTCATGATACCACTTGTCCTCTTTGAGAAGGAAGGATGAACAACAGTTTTAGAAAATTGTCTGGGGCACCACAGGACTAAATGATTTACTTATCCAAGGTCACATAGCCCATACTACCAGAGCTGGACATAAACCTTGATCTTTCTGCCTCTGATTCTGACTCTCTACTACACTTCTCAATCATGACATTGTTTAAAATGCAAAGTGCCCTGGAAGGACTACATTTCAGACTGTTCTCAGTTCCTGAAAACAGAGTGTAAAGGAGTTTATAAAACCTCAGCAGTATTCAATGAATGAATGGATGAACTCCATGGTTCATTTATCTCAAGTTTCTATGAAGGAGGAAGAGGGAAAGACAAGCTAGAAGGCATTAGGACTCTCAGGAGGCCAAAGGAAAGGGCCCAGAACTGAGGGCATAGAAGACAACGTTGGTGAAGGACCCATACTCCTCTATTGCCTGCCTCCATTTCCTGGCCCTGGAAAAATGGGGATCAAGGTCTTATCCCCCACTTCCTGGGGATCAAGGTCTGACTCCCCATTTTCTGTGGATTAAGGTCTGACCACTCACTTTCTGGGGGTTAAGGTCTGACCCCTACTTTCCAGGGATCGAAGGCTGACCCCCCATTTTCTGGGAATCATGGTCTGACTTCCCACTTTCTCCCTCCTTCCTTTCAGTTCCTAGGACTACAACCCAGGCTTGCCCACAGCTGTCAAGCAGAGAAGAAATGAAGAGGTCTGATCAGCTGTGCCCAGTCCCACTCCATTCCCTCTCCAGAGGAAATGAGGTGATTTGTATTCATTTTGTTGCCAGCCAGTCACCCTTTCCCCACCTCTTCCTCCTCCACTCAGCTGCCCAGAGAGCAATCCCTATCATTCTGCTCCTCCTGGCTCTCCTGTCTACCCCCTCACATTCTTAGGCTCACAGGATGTCAGAGCTAGAAGGTTCCTTAGAACATGGAATATCAGAACTGGGAGGGACTTTTGAACATAAACATCACAACTAGAAAGGACCTTAGAACACAGACAATCAGAGTTGGGAGAAAGGGACCTTAATAGATAGAATGGAGAATGTCTGAAATGGGAAAGATCTTATGGAACATGTAAGGTGAGGGCCTAGAAGAATCTTAGAACATAGGATATCAGAACTAGAAGGGCCCTTAAAACATAGAATGTCAGTGCTTGTAAGGAGCTTAGAGATCACTAAACACCTAATTTTACAGAGGTAGTTAAATTGTAGGATGTAACATGCTTGAAAGGACTTTAGAATATATAAAATAGCAACCATGTAAGCTGGAAGGGAAGCTAGAAATCAATGAGTTTCTCTCCTTCCCCCTCCCCTATTTTACAGAGGGGAAACTAAAATTTAGAAAAGTAAAATTATTTGCTCAAGGCCCCACAGCATGTTTCTGGCAGGATGGGGTCTGGATGCCAAGTCCCCAAATCCCAGTTCGCTACTCACCCCACTCTATCAGCCTGCCTCCCACCCCCCTCACTCTCACTTTCCTACAGAGATAAGATCTTCCCTACCATGTGAACCTCAGGATTTGAGAAGACTTATGGTGCAAGAGTGTTACCATGAGAATTGTTATACCCCAAATCATTCTGCCTTGCTTTGAACCCAGGGCTCTTCACCATCTCTTTTTGGTACTGATCATACTTTATCTTGTTTTATTTAGTAATTAGCCTCTATACTTAATATCCCCTGCCAAGCTGTGAGCTCCTTGAGGGCAGGCACCAAATCACTTGCATACCTCCCAAAGCTCTTAGTGCATGACTTTATGCTCGAAGCTGGTGGATATAGGTTTGTTAGAGAATCACAGACTCTCTAAGAAACTATCTCACTCAACACACACCTAAGGAGGAATTCTCTCTGCTGTGAGAGCTCCTTACCTTTTTGATGTCCTGGCCTCAAGGGCAGTCTCGTGAAGCTCATGGACTCCTTTTCAGAATAAAGTTTGTAAATGCATCAAATAAAATACTTTGGGATTACAAAAGAAAGTTAATTATATTGAAATATATTTATCAACGTATCCAAAAAAGTAAGTTCATGCGCCCCAGGTTAACAACACTTGCTTTCCAATAGCTCTAACAAGTGGGCTTTCATCCTCTATTTGAAAACCTCCAGAGATGAGGAACTCACTACCTTTTTTTAACTCACTAGCTTTTGAATCATTCCATTCTACTTTGTGGTCTCCCCAGTTGTGAGGAAGTTCTCCTTTGTATTAAACTGAAATCTACTTCCCAGTAACTTTCTCCCTGATGCTGCTAGGTCTGCCCTCTGGTATTAATCCCTCTTCCATATGCCATCCATTCAAATATTTGAAGGTGATGGTCATGTTCCTCCAAAACCTTGGCCTTTCCAAGATATATATCCCCAGTTCTCTCATGGCATCATCCCAAGACCTGTCACCATTTTGGTCTCAGCTTTCATCCATGTTCCAGCTTGTCAGTGTTCCTTCTAAAATGCAGTACTGACTGAATGTACTACTTCATATGTAGTATGCCCAGGAGTCCTCTGTCACCTCCCTTGCGCCAGACATTATCCATCTTTTAATTAAGCAGGAGAGTAACCAGCAGTGGATACCAAGTGCCTGTGCCATCTGAGGAGCAGTTAAGGGAACTGGAGATGTTAACTTAGAGAAGAGAGAGATGTGGGGATAGAGAGAGACAGAGGAAGAGATAAAGAGACATAGAGACAAAGAGAGAAATAGAACAAGAGAGAAAAAGACAGAGACAGACAGAGGAAAAGAGGAGACAACTGAAGAAAAAGACAGACACAGAGACAAAGATAGAGACAAAGAGAAAGAGACAGAGGAAGAAAGAGATAAAGAGGGAAGAAAAGAAAGACATAAAGACAGACAAAGAGACAGGAAGAGAGAAAGACAGAGGCAGAGGAAAAGAGGAAGAGACAGGAAGAAAGAGATAAAGACAGAGAGAGGAAAAGAGATGGAGAAGGAACCTTTTAAATTCAGACAGAGAGGGGCTTCAACATAGGGCTATATATAAAAAGAGAGAACTGGTATGGAGATACGATTGTGGGGTGTATTTGTATGTGCTTATAAGAGAAGGTACTTAGAGGTCATGGGGCCCAGAGGGAGTACACTGAGCTATGTGTAGCTAACTTAAGATTTATGTATGGGGATGAATAGAGTGCTTATTTATAGCGGATGGTAGTGTGAGTTAAAAGAAGTATAACAGGGAGATCGTGTGTGTGTGTATGTGTATGCATGCACACACACATGTATGTGTTTGCAAACTCCTGGCAGAGTGGGGAGCCAGCCCTAGCAAGGAGATCATATGCTTAAAGGAGAATGGGAAGACACAGTAGGTGGCTCTGTGTGTGTGAATGAGGGGTAGGGAAAGGGAGGGCACAGCAGGGAGGAAACTGTATGAGAAAGAGCGAGCTTCTGAGGGGGAGGGGCGTCCAACCCAGCAGGGAGCTTGTGTGTGTGTGTGTGTGTGTGTGTGTGTGTGTGTGTGTGTGTGTGTGTGTGTGTGTGTGTGTGTCTCTGGGGCCCAGAACAGCAGAAAGACAGGTGCAGGAGAGGAGTAATAAGGGCAGGTGGATGTTTGCAAACCACAAACCCCGTCATCCCCTGATCCTCCCCAGAGACAAAAGGAAGGAAAGAAACCAGAGTCCCAGCTCAGCCCTGCTCTTGCTCAGCTCAGCTGCAGAAGCTCAGAATTACACAATGAAGATTCTGCCTTACCTGACTGCACCTAGTGAGGAGGCTACTTAGCACGAAATTCAGGGGGATATAGTGGAAACAACTCTGGCTCTGGAAGCAAAAGGAATTGGGTTCAAATCCCCGCCCCTGCCTTTGCCTGACTGTGTGACCTCAAGCAAGTTACTTAGCATCCCCCAAAAGGAGCAATTTAAAGCAATTTAAAGCCATTTCCAATTGGGCTCCAGGCTCTACTTCCAGGTTAATTAAACATCTTTCCCATTCCCATCATCTACTCTGTAGCCCCCCAAACTTGGCATCCCATCTCCTGCCTCCACTCCTCTATCTTGGCTGTCTCCCACTCCATGCCCAAATATATCCCTCACCCACTTCTTAGAAGGCCTAGCTTCTTTCTAACCTCAGTTCTGTGTGGTGTGCTGGCCATTAGTATTCCCACCTAATTCTCAAGTTATCTTGTATGTTACTATATGGACAGATAGGTAGCACAGTAGATGGAGTTCTGGACCTGGACTTAGGAAGACTCAAATGTGTTCAAATCTGGCCTCAGACACTTCCTAGCTGTTTTACCCCAGGCAAGTCACTTAGTTTCCTCATCTGTAAAATGAGCTAGAGAAGAAAATGTGAAGCACTTCAGTATCTTTGCCACACACACACACACACAAAACAAACAGAGTCACAAAGAGTCAGTGGTACAGAGCCCTGAACACCAGCCCTGAAGTTTCTGAATTCAAAGCTGGCCTCAGATGCTTATTTACCAGGTGATCCTGGGTAAGCCACTTAACCCTGTTTGCCTCAGTTTTCTCATCTCTAAAATGAGTAGGAGAAGGAAATGGCAAACCACTCCAGTATCTTTGCCAAGAAAACCCAAATGAGATTATGAAGAGTCAGACACAACTGAAACAACTAAATACAAAACATCCACCTAGTAGAATATATAAGCTCCTTGAGGCCAAGATCTATTGAGAAACTTTTGCCTCTGTATGTCCAGTGCCTACATGTAACAAATCATTAATAAATGTTTATTGGATTAGATTGGACAAAAAGTAGAGCAGGCTGATCTGGGATATGGAAATCTCCTGGCCCCTCAGTGGGGCTTTCATGGGAGCTACTGGAACACTATGTAAGTGTTGGACATCTTAGTTCCTATTTCAAGGCAAATAGCATGGGTAACTGACCATTGTCTGACATTTTGGTATATTTGGTATATGTTTTTTTGTCAAAGTCATGCCATGTATACTTAAGATAACAAAGAAGGTGCCATGCGGAAGGTATTAAAAAAACAATAATGGCTGGAGGGGCTGTGGAAAGACAGCCATGCTAACTAAAATGAATTCTTCTTGGTAAAGCTATGAATTGATCCTGATTTGGAAAACGATTTAGTGTTATTCAAGAAAAGGAGCTATTTATGCTCTTTGACCCAGGAATCCCAGTACTGGGCTTAAAACCCAAAGAAATCAAATACTGAAACAAAAGTCCTCCCTATACCAAAACATTCACAGCAGCACTTTTTGTAACATGGAGGGGAAAAACCAAGCTTAGAAACACAGTAGGCAACCATTGATTGGCAATAGGCTGAACAAATATTTAAGTAGATAGGAATGTCTATGAATATCATGGAATAGTATTGAATCATAAGAAATGGCAAATTTGGGGAATCCAGAGAAATATAGGGAGACATGTCTAAACAGATACGGAGTGAAGAAAGTAGAACCAGAAGAACAATGTAAACACTATAGCAAACATGTCAATGAAATTCACAAGGCAAGGCACTTCAGACTAAGTACATGCCCATTTTGGGTCCTAGATAACAGATGAGAACACACGCTTCTCTCCTCTTAAAAGTAACTGGACTATGGTTGTAGAGTGTCTAGTTGCAATCATTGTTGACCAGTTTTGTATTTCTTTTGTTCTTCTTACAAGGGAAGGTTTTGTAGTAGGGACTGGGCCTCAGTTTCCTCATCTGTAAAATAAGGGAATTAGAAGGCCTCTAACGTCTTTTCCAATTCTTTATATATGACCCTATGATTCTATGACTAAGGTAGAAAAAGCCAAAAGAATCAATAACATTTTAAAAAATAAAATAAAGAATAGGAGACCTGCTCTCTGGCCCTGTCTCTGCCAGTAGTTTGCTATGTGACCATGAGTAAGACCCTTCCCCTCCATGGGTCTCGGTTACCTCGTCTGTATGTATAATGAGGGGCTGGCACTAGACAAGCTAAGGTCCCTTCTAGTTCTGATGCTCATTCTGTGAGTCTAGGGCCAGGCACATGGAGTGCAGCTGGTGTGGCTGGAGTCATTAACAAAGGGCAGATGAGTCTGTAGCCTTCTGATTTGGGGCTGTTGAATATCTCTGGCATCATGGCACACCCCCTCCTTCATACTCCCCCAAGCAATAGAAGGCATGGAAAAAGGTCCATCTCTGAACAAAGTCTGGCCCCAAACCCATGTTCTCTTTAAGTGCTCTGGGCAGGGTGGCAGCCAGCTTCCTCAGATGCTAAAACAACTCATGAAAAATAACAGAATCAGAGAGAGATTTCATTATAGTTTTGGGTCTCAGCCAAAGAAAGCCCCGAGGCTGCACTCATGCAGGATGGAGCTGGGCATAGCTCTTCAGGGGCTAGGGGTTGCCACTCCATAGGCCCCAGCTTGGTGATTAGAGGAGGTGGAATTGCTCTGTTCTGGGGAGAAAAAGACCCTGTAGGTCTTATCCCAAGGGGTTGTGGGGATAAGGATGCGGGCGAAGGTAGATGAGAAGAAAAGTTCCAGGTCACACAGAGGGGAAACCACATTGGTTAAAAAGTCAGGGGGTCTTGATTCAAATCCCTCTTCTCTCTTCTACTAGCTGCATGATGTAGAGAAAGTAATTTCTCTCTGTGCCTGTTTCTCACTGTAAGAGGAGACTGGGCTAGTTGATCTCTAAGAGCCCTTCCAGCTCCAAATCCCATGGACCCCCATACACTAGCAATGATGACTCCCTTTAGTCACTGGGAACTGGTGGGACCTTAGAGTTGTTTTGTCCAACTCATTCCTTTGACAAAGGAGGAAACTGAAGCCCAAGGACAGGAAGACCTTGTTCAAAGTCATAAAGCAAGTTACTGGTAAATTGGGACTAGATTTCAATCTAGTACACTTTTAAACCTTGCTCCTCTCTCTAGAATGCCAATCAGGAGATGTCTGTATGTTACCCTGACATTAATCCATCAACACCATTAGCAAGGAGGAGTTTGTCAGAGGAGCTGTCTGAGCCACCAAGAACATGACACTGAAGAAAGAGAACACAGGCTGGATACGTGGTGACATGGGAAGCCAGACTGGAAAGGGGACATTGGCTGGTCAATGTGTCCTTAAGGAATACTGCCATGGTTGGGAATTCTGAGCATCCCTCTAGGTGGAGATGAAGGGGGAAATGGAAAGAAATAAGTATTTTTATAGTACCTACTATATACCAGGCACTTTATAATTATTATCTCGTTTGATCCACACAACAACTCTGTGAGATAGGTGCTCTTATTATCCTCTTTTGACAGTTGAGGAAACTAAGGCAAAGAGAGGCTAAATGTCTTGTCCAGGGTCACACAGCTAATAAGTGCCTGAAGTTGCATTTGAACTCAGACCTTTCTGACTGCAGGTCCAACCCTTTATCCACTATACCACTAGCTGTCTAGGCTGGTCTCAAGAAGTAGAAGAAAAATTAACCTAAATCCAAATCATCCTCACTTCTCACCATCCTGCACATGCTGCACAAGATACAAGGATGGGACTGGATGAGGGATTTCATTGATATAAGATGAGGAAAACTCCCTTCTACCAGGGCAAGTCAACACCTTCTCTGAAACTTATACTACCAGACAGTTGCCTATGGCACTAGAATCACACAGCAAGTGTGACTCAGGGGCTTGACTCAAACCTATGTCTTCATTATTCCAAGGCTAGCGTGTACTTTCTATGCCACCCTGATCTGACCCTCTGCTACCTGCCTCATCTTCCTAAAATGCACCTTTTCAGGCACATCACTTCTCCACCAAGAAAGCTCCAGTGAATCCCTGCTGCCTTCTAAAGAAAGCATTGATTCCTGTGTGGTAGTCAAGGCTTTCCACAATTTGGTCATCACCAGCTTTCCAGTCGTAGCTAGAATGTCATGCATGTTTCGGTGCAAGTGGATCCTCAGTGCCCTCATTCCAGCTTCCTCCTGTCTCTGTGGATTTCACCCACCTTATCCTACCCATTCCTACCCCACTGCCATGGTTGCCTGTTGGTATCTTCTTCCTTCAAGGCCCAGCTCTGGTGCCACCACCTCCCTGAAGACTTCCTTGATTTCCTCATTAGACATGAACCTTCCTTCCCTGCCCAACCTTCCATCTTTCTCCTTCTGACCTCTGTATGGCACATGTCATGTTGTAACTTCTATTTTTGTTTTGAGTTCATGTATGGTCCCCTGTCTTAAGTCATAAGCTGGCTTCATAAGCTCTGTCTAAAAGGCAGAAACTGTCTTTTCAATCTTCCCATCTGCAGCACCATGTACAATACTCTGTGACTAGTAGGTGCTTAATAAATGTCTGTTGCCTTAAACTGAATTTCAAGGATCTGGATTAGAATGGAACAGATACCAAAGAGAGGCCGGGCTCTCCTTACTATAATGGCTTCCCAAATAAAGACTAGAGATGGGTAGAATGGAAGTTGTAGGCTAACAGCTTGGCAGAAAGAGGGCAACTCTACACAGCAGAGAGAAGCTCTGCAGACAGAGGGCCTGGATTCGAATCTTACCTGTGACACTTATACGTGACCTTGAATAAGTCACTTGATTTTCTTGCACCTCAGTTTCCTCATTATACAATGAGGGCCTTGGACAAGATTATCTGTGAGGTTTCTTCCAGTTCCTCATCTCTGATCCAATGGTTCTGTAAAGGGACCAACTAGGGCATAAGTAGGTACAGATAATATTTTGTTTGTATCACCAGTACCCACCAGAGGGCTTTGCAATTATTTTTTGCCAAGACCTGTGATTTCCTTGATAAAGAGAACTCCCAGTGAGGAAACTTTCTTTACCAACACAGATTGCCACCTTCGCAATTATATCTGTAAAGACCTTCCTGGAACATAAACCAATTAAGTAGCTTGCCCAGGTCACCCACCCAGCAAGTATAAGAAGCAGGAAGCAATTAAGAATTGCTAGTCAGATTAGAATGGATGACTTGTAAAATCTTTGACCACTATGTTAATGAGAACTTATCAAGCACTTACTATGTCTGTTATTTGCTAGGGATACAGTTATGAAAGTGAGACAGTCTCTACCCTGGAGGGGCTTACATTCTACTACAGGGATACAGCATGTTCACAGATACACATACACAACAGACGTCCCCAAAATGCTCAGTGATTGAGATAGGGAACAACTGGGTAAATTGGGAAAGGCCTCTTAAAGGAGGTAGCACTTGACAGCAATAGAGGGCTGGTGTTTGGGGAAGATGTAATCTGTTCTGTTTAGGAGTTTGACACTCTGAAGAGACATTCAAGTAGAGAAGTCTAGCAAGTAGCTGGAAATGCAAAACTGGAGCTCAGGAGAGTACTGAATGTTGCATATACAGATTCAAGAACCAGTTGCATGAAGTTTATTTGTCTGACATTCAAAGCTTTACAAAACCTAGTTCCAATTATATGGGACCTAAGATCTGGTATATTTAGAGAAGCGATTTATAGAAGGATATGGAGAAGAATTGAACAGAATGAGAAAGCATCGATGGGTGGATGCTTACCCTGTTTGAAGGGATAAACAGGACCATCAAAGAATCAAAGTATGGCTGGATGGGCACCCTCTGAGGAAATGCATTTGTATACACAGATAACTGCCCACCTGTTTCTCTACCTTTGACTCCATTTTTCTTCTCTTTCTCTATCTCTCTCCCTCATTCTCCTTCTCTCTTCTCTGTCTCTGTTTATTTCTCTGTCTCTCTTTTTCTGTCTCTCTCTGTCTCTGTTTACTTTCTGCTCTACTTATATTTTTATCTGTCTCTCTACATGCATGTTTGCGTATGTTTGTCCTTCATTGCCGACGAAGACCATGCCATCAGAGAAATAATGACATGACTTGCACTTGACTTTGTTTTAAGTGAGGGAGGGCTATGCAGGTCACCAGCCTCACTTCTCCTCCAGAGCCATCTGAATCCAGTGGCCAGATATTCCTCAGGATGACTAGAGATGACCCAGGTGAGGCAATTGGGTTAAGTGACTTGTCCAAGGTCACACAGCTAGTGAGTGTCAAGTGTCTGAGATGAGTTTTGAACTCCAGTCCTCCTGACTCCTGCACTGGTGCTCTATCCACTGCACCACCTAGCTGCCCCTATATGTTTGTGTGTATGTATGTATATATGTATGTATTTACAAATATAGGTTGGACAGGGGCCACAGATGAATAAAAAGCTGTGTCCTGAATTAAGGAAAAGAGACAGACTAGATCAGTATTTGGGGGTCTCCAGACCACTTTACAACTTATAAAAATAACTCAGGAACCCACAAATAACTTTTGTTTTATGGGTTATATCTTTTTTTTTTATCATATTTGAAGTTAAAACATCTTAGTAGTATCATGAAAGTAGTTTTGATCTCATAGATACCCTGAAAGAGTCTACAGGACCCTCCGGAATTTCTGAATCACACTTTGAGAACCACTGAGCTAAAAGATATTTGGGGAACTGTGTAAAACTTCTGATGATCTCAGAATGTTCATTGCTCCCCAAAGTCCATCATTTCCTAACATTAATGTGTTCCCAGTGATGCTGAGTGACTATAATAGAAACAATAATAATTCACATTTCTTTGGAACCCTAGGGCTTACGCAACACTTCCTCACAATAATAGTCCAATGAGGCAAGAAGCATTATTATTATTTACTCTTTGAAATTTGAGGGAATTGAAGTTTAAAGAAGTTAAATGACTTAAACAAGATCACTTAGCTAGTATGGGAACTAGCATCTGAATTCAAGTGAACTGCCTCCAAGTATGATGTTTTTTTCCGCCACAGAATGCCACAAATCATAAAATTTCACTGTCTTGAAAGAATCAAAACAACAACCCAAAGGGCAATGGCAAAGTGTCCAGTGTGTGTAAAGAGACCTCAGTACAGGGTGTCCCAAAAATCTCAGTGCAGTGTGAAGCTTTAATATCTTAAAACTGCATTAAGACTTTTGGGACACCCTGAATTTTACCAAGGATTACCTGAGTATAGAAGTGAAGTAAGATACATCAATAATGTCTATGATGAGAAGAGGAGGCAAAACTATGACAAGAGATGGATGGCCCAAATATGACGTTAGTACTCCTAAGGTATTAAAATGACAAGATGAAAGTCTCTAGTGTATTAAATGGATTATACGATCATATATTCAGAGCTGGAAGGGACTCTAGAGCCAGCTAATCATGTCCAAGTGTCTCATTTTTTAATGACAGGTGTTTTACAATTACCAGAAGCACTGGTAACACTGTGGATAGAGCTCTAGGTCTAGAGTCAGAAAGAGCTGAGTGCAAGTAAGACCTCAGGTACTTACTATGCAACCTTTAGCAAGTCATTTAACCTGTGTCTGCTCAGTTTCCTCATCTGTAAAATAAGGATCATGATAGCCCATCCCATACTGGGTTATTGTGGAGTAATGTGAGACATTTGCAAAGTATTTTGCAAACCTTAAAGCAATATATACTGTCTATAGATGATGATGACAATGACGATGGTGGTGATGATGAAGATGATAATGATGATGATGGTAGTGGTGGTGGTGGTGGTGGAATGTGAGACTCCCAAAAGATTACAATTCCAGCACTGGAAGGGACCTCAGTCAACTTCTAGATTGTTACCAAGACTAGTTAAGGGAAGGGCCTCACCAAGGAAATCACAGTTTAACCAGAGTCTCAAAGTATTATTATTCTCCTGTACTCAAAGAGAATGGGGGAGAGTTAAGAGATGAATGGAGGTTTTCCGAGGATGATGGAGCCACAAATATTAGCAAGCTGGAGGCAAAGGTTTGGAGTGAGTGCTACCCATGGTGCTGAAACTTCCAGTCATTTGACACCTGCCTGCAGACCAAAAATAAACTGCCCTCTCCCCAACACACACACACACACACACACGCGCGCGCGCGCACACACACATCAACAGCAGCAGTGCCACCATCATCATAGCATAACTGTTGCCACCAAGGGCATCAAACTGAGTAAATGTTCCACCTATCCCAGTCACATCAGACATCAGCTTGTGTTGGAAAAAGAACTGTAGTTGAATACAGAGCTGGCTCTGATTTTTATACTTATTATTTAAGTATTTATTTATATATATTATTTGAGCTTATCATTTAACTTTTCTGGGCTATAGTTCCCTCATCTGTAAAATGAGGAGAAGAATTGAAGTAGATAATTTCTAAAACCTCTATTCTAGCTTATGACTCTAGGACCCAGCCCCATTAGTAGCTATTGAGCTCACCAGCTTCCCTGTGTTGAGGATATACATATTCAGCGGATGCCACTCTAGAATTGTACTTTTGCACAACCTGACCTACCAATGAATAACTTAATTTAATTCTATAAACATTATGGTGTGTAAAATAGAAAGAACAGCAGACTTAGAGCCAAAACACAAGCAGCCACAAACCAGGATCCAACAAACTATGAGAAATTGAGAATGTTAATTCAACTCTCTGCACCTAAGTTTTCTCACCTATCAAATGAGAATAAGAAAATTAAAAGGCTAGCCTCTCCCCCTCCCTCCAAAAAAGACCAAAATGTTAATCAAAATACTTGAGCCACTTAACTCATAGGGTTGTTGTAAGCATTAAGTGAGATTCTGCATGCAAAGTACTTTGGAAACCTGAAGGTGTTCCATAAATATCAGCTATTAGTCTCCTTATTAAGTACCAGCAATGTGAAGGGCTCCATTCTCAGCACCAGGGAGATGATAGCTACCGAATAGACCCTGATCTTCAGGAATTTATCTACTTAGAAAAGACAAAATACAAGCATCCAAATAAATGATTACAGAAACACAGAGTAGAAGATAATTCAGAAATCACCTAATCCAATCCCCTTATTGCACTGAGTCCTAGAGAGAGGAAGGGATTTTCCCAAGGTCAAAAAACAAGTGCTTTCCACTGTACCAGAGTGGTGCCTCCTATCCCACTAATGCAGACACATAGTGTCTGATCCCTACATTCCCGGGTGCTGTGACAAGTGAGCGTCTTGTTCTTAAAAGTGGTTGTCGTTCAGCCATGTCTGACTCTCTGTGACCCCATCTGGGGATTTTTTGGCAAAGATACCGGAGTGGTTTGCCATTCTTTCTCCAGCTCATTTTACAGAGGAGGAAACTGAAGTACGCAGGGTTAAGTGACTTCCCCAGAGTCATGTAGCTAATGTGTGTCTAAGGCCATATTTGAAGATGACTCTTCCTACTTCAGACCCAGTGCCCTATGCTCTGTGCCACCTAGTTGCCTTTTTAAAAGAGGTTCTGTTGTTTCTAAGTCATGTCAGATTCTTTGTGACCATTTTGGAGATTTTCTTGGCAAAGATACCAGAGTAGTTTGCCATTTCCTTCTCCAGCTCATTTTACAGATGAGAAACTGAGGCAAGCAGGAGTAAGGGACAAGCCATAGGTCACACAGCCAGTAAGAGTCTAGTCAAGATTTGAACTCAGGAAGATGAGTCCTCCTGACTCTGGGCCCAGGGCTCCGTGCACTATGGCACCCCCTGCCAGAATTGCCTGTGTTAGTTATGCTTTGTCTTCCACGTTTTGGGGAAGTCAGGTTTTCCTTGCTGATCTCCCCACTGTGGGTCTGTATCTAAAGGACTGACAGGAATATGAACTTAGTTTTAAGCTGGTTAAACCAATGACAGCTCACTGACATGAGGAGAATCGCACCTCATGCCCATCTATCCTTAATTGCCTGTGTTAAAAGCTTGAACTTTACCCATCACTAGAGGGAGCAGGCAGTTGGATGGGGTAAAAAGCAGCCATCACAATAACAGGGAAAGTCAATCATTCAGTCACCATGCATTTATTAAGCACTTGCTACATACCAGGCACAGTGCTAAGTACTGAAAAAACAACAAGAACAAAAAAAATCATCTATGTCCTCAAGGAGCTTATATTCTCCTGGGGGAGATTTCATCATACTCTAAACTGTCTGAGCTCTGCATGCTGGTCCCAGCTCTTTCACTCAGTCAACAAGTACTTGTTCTGATGTGCCAGGCACTGGCGATGCCAAGAAAAAAATGAAACAATTCCTGCCTGCACCAGGACTCTTTTTCAACCAGCAGAAGCAACACACACATATATATATAAATATATATCTATATATATAGATATATATAATATGCATATATATATGAGATGACATATAAAGTCCTTTACAAACCTTCAAACATTATCTAAATGCCAGCTAGAAGTATTATTATTATTAAGTAAATATATACTACATACAAGGTACTTTGGGAAGTGGAAGCACCAGCAGTCAGGAACAGGGTCAAGTGGTGGTTGAGACAGCTTTGAATGAAGGTAAGTATTTTATAAGATGGAAGTAGGGAGAAGTACATTCCAGACAGCAGAGACAGCCTTTGCAAGGCCCTGGAGGAGGAAGGAATGAAGCTCTGTGTATGAGCAATAGCAAATGGGCCAGTTTGGCTGGACTATGAAATGAATGAAAGGGGGTAATGCGTAATAAGACTTGCTGTGTGACCTTGAGAAAATCCCTTTCCCTCCCTGGGTCTCAGTTTCTCTTGCATAAGAAAGTGGGATGTGATGACACCTGAGTTCTTCTCTTGCTCTGAGTTTCTGTGATTATTTGTGTGAATGTCTTTTATCTGCTACAAGATCATAAGTTCATACTTCTGTAGCCCCTGACACTTCTGAAAAGGTCAGTGAAAATTGTAAGGTTACGTGGACAGCCGAGCTCAGTTTTGTATCTATCTTCTAAGTACAAATCCACTTTTCAAGCAGGATGATCCTATACTATGATCCCTCCCTTCCCCCCTCAAATCCTCTGTGCACTGGTTTGAAGCACTGGTCTGACCCCTCACCACCTGGAATGCCAGTGCCTGTTGGAGGGAGCACTGGGTAAGACCTCACTTAAAGAGACAGCACAAGAGCCTTGACCAAGCCCCAGCACTGTCTCACTATTTTTTCTCTTTTTCTGCCAGAACAGCTTCCTTTCTGATGTCTGAAAGGCCTTCCCCCTTTAAAACCCCTTTGAGGATGAGAGAAACCCCACACACACACCCACCATAAAGTCTAGCATCTCAATTACCCAGTGTCCTACAGGGTCCACATCCCATTTCTCCCTGAAGCCCATGGACTCAGACTCTATCCCAAGGAAATCTGTTATACCCGGTGACTGCCGTTGATGGTGAGGGCCTCATTGAAAAAAGCTTTCCTTTGGCCAGGATTGTCTGGCCAGGGGAAGGCTTCCCGACAGATTAAGAGAAATGTCGGCCTCAATCTCATTCGTATTCTAGTCGGGCTGGCGGCTTCAGTGTGGCTGAGAAAAGCAAGAGGAGAGGAGGCCCTCAGAGGATGCCGAGAGATGATTCCTCTCCGATTCCAATTTATTTTCTATCATTAATGCCTTTGAAAAACCCCACATGCTCAGCAAACAGAGAGAGTGCAGTGTATGAGGAGGAAGGGGCAGGATGGAGGGACCTCAGAATCCAGCCAGTCCTCTGCCGTAGAGCATCACAGGGCAGCAGGAAGAGGCCTAGATTGGGAGGAAGAGATCCAGATTCCCATCTCATCACACTCCTTTGGTTCTTTGGACTTGTTTCTTCCCCTGTGAAATAAGAAGGTTGGACTAGGATCTGTATGGTCTCTTCCAATGCCAGCTACGTAGTGATAGACCTGGAATCAGAAAGATTAAACCCAAGTTCTAATCCAACGTCAGACACCTAATTAGCCTTGTGACCCTGGGCAAGGCCCTTAGCCCTTGTTTGCCTCAGTTTGCTTATCTGTAAAATGGGGATAATAATAGCATCTACCTCTCAGGATTGTTGTGAGAATAAAATAACATTTGTAAAGGGCTTAATATCGCACCAGGCACTCTATAAAATGTGAGATCATCATTGTTGTTGTTACCGTTACAGATATAAATACTATCATCCCACCACTTCAGATATCTTCTGCCTGCGTGACCTTGAGTACATTACTTTAACCTTCCTGGGTCTCAGTTTCCTCATCTGTTAAATAAAGGGATTAGATTAGGCAGCCTTAGGTCCCTTATGCCTCTGTATCTGTGACCTCATGATCCTGTAATGTGACTCAGTCAAAAGTCTTCCCTTGGCTCTGCCACTACCTGTCTATCCCTGGTCAAGTCACATGACTTCTAAGAACCACACTAAATCAAAGAATTTGAGATTTGGAAGGAGTCTCAGCAGCCATTTCATCTAATCACCACATAAAACCTGCTCTGCAACTCTAATCTGCTATCACCTACCTAACAAGTGTCAGTTTCTTCAGCTGTAAAATGGGAATAATGATAAATAAAACCTCCCCTGGGTACCTCAATGAATTATTATTGGGAGTATTAAATGAGGGAAAGGGCATGGTGACCAATGGCATGTCTGTTGCCCAGAGAACAGCCTAGCTAAGTTTGGGGAAGTTCATCACCAAGTTGGCCACAAGATGGTGAATATTTTTGGCCCCTGTACCTCTCAAAGACCATTAATTATTTTATAGAGGGGATGTAATCTGAGTCCATGAAAGAATACAACCAATGATACAAATCCTCAACATACTGAAAAAGTAAATGGAAAAATGAATGTAGAAGTGCTTTATGAAACTAAGTATGATACACGTATGATGATGAATGTCAACTCTTTGTGAGGAAAGATCTTTTCATTCTTAGTATTTGACCCAGGCACTTGGATAGAGCACTGGACCTGGGTCAGGAAGATCTGAATTCATACCTGACCTCAGGCACTTGCTAGATGTGTGAACCTGGTCAAGTCACTTAACCCCTATTTTGCTTCACTTCCTCATCTGTAAAATGGGGACACCCTGAAGAAGAAAAATAGAAACTCCAGTATCTTTGCCAAGAAAACCCAAATGGGGTCACAAAGAGTTGAACACAATTCAAGGACTAAACTACAGCACTTGTGTCTCTAACACCTTGGCACACAGTAGGGGCTTAATAAATACTTGACAATTGATTCCTATGAATTTTTATTCCTGTTAATATTCTCATCAGAACAAAGTTGCCAAGGATGATTTTTTTTTTTAATTTCACTTTTTGGCAACCATGGCTCTTGGGGAATATCTACAAAGGCATGGAGAGATTTTCATCAATGTTGATAGAAGAACCCCACCCCTACCCCCAGCAATGAAGTCACTGATTTAGTTGGTGCTGGGATTTGAGTTACAGAATCATACATTGAAATCTGAAAAGGATCTCAGAAGCATCTAGTCCAACCCCTTCATTTTTTAGAGGAGGAAATTGAGGCCCAAGAAGGTTAAGAGACTTGTCCAAAGTCATATGTCATGAGTGGTAGAGACAAGGATTTGAACCCAGGTCCTTGAACTTCAAATCGAGCACTCCTTCTCCAACATCATAGTGTGGGGCAGAGAGAAGAGAAGGAGATTCTTATTATGGAAAGGTTAACATAATGGAAACACTCTAGACTTAGAAGCAAAAAACCTGAGATCAATCATTCAAAAAGCATTTGTTAAACACTTACAGGCAAGGCACTGTACTAAGCCTTGAGGATACAAAGCCAAAATTGAAACAGTCCCTGCCTTCAAAGGGATTATGCTCTATCAAGGAAGACAATGTGTATATATATAAGAACATATAAAATATAAAGAAAAATCCTGATTATAATAATATTAATATTAATAATCATTAGAATTTCTACAACTCTTGAAGGTTTACAAAATGTTTTACATTTGATCCTTACAACAATCGTGGGAGGAAGGCACTATTATTATCCCCATTGATGATGAGGAAACTGAGGCTCAAAGTGGTTAAGTGATTTGCCCAGGGTTCCACAGACAGTAAGTGTCTGAGGCTGGATTCAAACTCAGATCTGGTTGATGCCCAAATCCAGAATGCTCTCCACTGTACTACTTAGCAGTCCCTACCACTTAATAACAGAGTCACCTTGACCAAGTCAATTCCCCACTTAAGTTTCAGCCTCTTCCCCCTTTAAAGGAGGGTTGGCCTGGATGGCTTCTGAGGTTACTTCCACTTCCAATCCTATCATGCTTTGCAGTTTTGACATAAAATATATTTATTCATATCCTTGGATGTAGCCTGTTGGATGTAACCCAAGGCAGTGCTTGTGGAGCATTATCTAAATGCTAGCTAGAAGTATTATTATTAAGTAAATACATACTACATACAAGCTGGAAAGGTCCTACCAGGCACATGCTGGAGGAGCTTGTGCCTGGCATCCAAGCACAAAGAGGCAGTTTCTAATAGCTATGACAGCTTTTGTCACACTTTAAGTTTTGCAAAGCTCTTTCTCATTTGATCTTCACAACAACCCTGGGAAATGGGTACTATTATTATCCCCACTTCAAAGGTAAGGAAACAGGTTGACAGAGGCTAAGTGACTTGCCAAGGGTAACACAGCTAGGAAATATCTGAGGCTAGATTTGAACTCAGATCTTCCCAAAGCTCTATATGCTGCACTCTTTAGTCACTTAAGTTTGTCCCCAAAGGAGTGACCACAGCAACTCATGAAACATTCTGTTACAATTTTGAACCTGGGTCATTGGAGGGTGTCCCTACACAGATCTTCAAAGTGCTAATGCATTATTATCAGTGGGAGCCACAGTGGAAAGAATACTGTACTTGGAATCAGAAGACCCAGGTTTGGATATTGGCTCTGTAATGAATATCTGTGTCACCTTGGAAAAGTCACATCATTTGGCTGGCACTCTCCTTCTCTGTAAAATGAAAGGGTTGGACTACAGGGTCACTATAATTCCTTCTAGATCTGAGACCATCGTCCTATTCCAGATGGTCTACAGCTCAAAGTAATTGTGGCAACTCATGTAACTAGAGGGTGTGGGAAGCACTTTTCTCATAAGAACTCAACAGTGTGAGCACTATCCCATTTTACAAATGGGAAAACTGAGGCTAAGAATGATCAAAGCCCTGATTCCTGCTCACACTGATCATCCACATCAGGGCTGGGATTGGTCCTCGGGTCTCATTGCTTCAGTAAATCCTGGCTCACAGCAATCCCCACCCTGCCCCTTTCTAGGTAATGCTCAGACAAGAATGTTTCTAGGAAACCAGCGATAAGGAAGGACACTGTAGCCCAAGGCAATCTAGAAGAGAGCTGCCTGACACCCCAAATTCTAATCCAAGAATTCTTCATCTTTTTTGTCTTCTGGAACCCTTTGTCAATCTGGTCAAATCTATGAACCCCTTCTCAGAATAGTGTTTCTAAATGCATGAAATGCATAAAATTACAAAGGAAACCCATTATCTCAAAATAAAGATTTTTTTTTTTGTCCTCTTCATGTTTAGAGAATCTGGGTTAAGAATTCAAGGTCTAGAAAAATGCCCTCAGGATTCTCAAAACATTTTTCTGTGCACTATCTTTTTTTAAACAGAATTTTTCATTAGAGAGGGATGTTAGAATTCATTCGAACCCCTAGAAATGTTGGGAGCTAGACCTAGAAGATCTTATCATCCCCATTTTAAAGGTAAACAAACTGAGGGCCAAAGCTGGGCAGAGATTCATCCATGATTACACAGCAAATCTGTGGCAGAGTGAGGACTCAGAAACAGTCTTCCTGATTTCCATTTTAGGTGGTTCCTCCCCCTACCACCTTCTCCCTGCCAAGATATTAGCAAGGAGGGAGGGAGTATTCCATGAAAGGCGAAATGAGGGGTTGAAGTGAAAAATAAAACAAGATAGATAGATTTTTTTTCCCTTTTCCATAATGTAAAGAAAATTGCTTTTAGTGACTATCTGCGGTTTTAAAAGCAATTACAGTTTTGGGGGGAACTTCCTCAAGATGGAGCAAAAGTGACTAGGAACAAGGTGTGGAAGGATTTTTTTTTCTTTAAATAATGTTAGCATCAAGCAAAGGCAAAAGGAGAAAAGACTTTAATGACAGCAATTCCTGGCGGCAGAAATTGTGGAGATAAAATATTTAGAGACCCGCTGGGGAGCGAGCTGCAAACTGGAAGCCAGGACTGGCCAGGGACCCCAGCTTTGCTAGGGAGCCTGGGGAAGATGGACAAAGAGGAGGGATGGGGAATCACCTTCTCCCCATCAACCAATCAGACACAAACACAGGAACCAGTCCAAAGCATCTGCAGGGCTCCAGCTGTCTGGGGTTAGGAGCAGGTGCTGGATTTGATGCTAGATGGAGGAAGAAGCTGCAGAGGAGCCACAGCCAGAGTCCCAGTTGGGTTCTCTGCCCCTTCCCCTCCAAGTTATGGCTCTCCTACAGGATCTCAATAACTCACACCAGGCTGAGAGAGTCAGCGGATGCAAGGAGGTGAGGTTGGGCAGCAGGCGTCTTGGGTTCAAGCACTGGAGATGCCATTGATTTCCATGTAAATTTGGACAGCTCCTTTCTCTATCTTGTACTTCCTCTTTCTCTTCTAAAAACCGAGGGAACTGGACAAGATGACTTCTAAGGAACTTTCCTGTCCTAAAGCCTGGCACTCAAAGGAGGATATCACAGAATCCTCATGAATGCCCAACAGCCCTCCCACCTAGACTACCAAATAATCTTTCCTTTTCATCCAGACTCAGGGTCTTTATGGACATCAGGATCTCCTGGTGAGAAAATTTCCAGGGGAATTTCTTGGGGCATTGGGACTTTCTTGGGGTCAGGCAGGCAACAGGAGTCAAAGATGAGACTTGAATCCAAGTCTTTCAGACACTGAGGGAGGCTCTGTCTGTAATATTAGGTACTTATTAACTTTACCTTTTTTCCTGCACATAGTCTGTTAGATACCAGGCAAGTAGGCAGCACAGCAGATAGAGGACTACAACTTGAGTCAGGAAGACATGGGTTCAAATCCTGCCTCAGACACTTACTAGCTATGTAATCCTTGGCAAATTCCAACCTTTGTCTTCCTCAGTTTCTTCATCTATAAATAAGGATAATAGTATCTACCTCCCAGAATTATTATAAAGATTACATGATAGAATAGTTATAATTTTTATAGATAATATTTATAAATATATAATATTTACAATATGCTTTGCAAACCTTAAACATTATAAAGGCTAGCTATTCCTTCATTATGCTGAATTGTGTATGGGCATTAGTATCCCCACTCTGCAGAAAAGAAAACTGAGATTTATAGAAGTTTAATGACCTGCCCATCACCTGCAGTAACTGAAAGTCAGGGCTAGGATAAAGCCTCTAGCATAGAGCCTTGCCCATGACAGGGACTTAATAAATACTGAATGGAACTGAATTAAACATCCAGTGATGCTGTCCACTCAGATTGGATCAAAACAATCACATTCTTATGGCAGTGGTGGATGGAAGGAGGATGGAAGGCCTGAATCTCATCAGGAAAGGAGGGATAATAATCTGCTTCCTGAGGTCTGACCACAAAGAAAACATCATGGCAGGGCAGAACGATCCCTGGACTGGAAGTCAGGTGATCTGGATTAGAGCCTCGGCTTCAAGAGTAACTTACTGTATGATATTTGACTCTCATCTATCTGTAAAGTGAAATAGTTGGGAGGGATAATGGCTAAGGTCCCTTCCAGCTCAAATATCCCATGGTCCTCTGGTCTCTAGCCTGTTTTTATCACTGTGAAACCTTAAGCTATTGACTTCCTCTCTCTGGGCCTCAGTTTCCTTTTCTTCAAAATGAAGGAATCAGACTAGATAACAGGTAGGGTCCCTTTGAGGTCTAGGACCCTCTGTCCTTAGATTCTTGCTGTTGTTTAGATCTTAAACTCAATATACCCAACACAGAATCCGTTGGGTCTCTCCCATATCCAATTCCTCTGCTTTACTTCCTTACTTCTGTCTTGGGCACTACCATCTCAGACCCCCATATTCATACCTTGGAGCCAGCTGCAACTCTTCAGATGCTCTATTCCAATGAGCTTCCATATCTTGTCAATCCCTGATCTCCTTCACATGCTTCCCCTTCTTTCTATTTATACCATGACCCAGTCTAGGTCTATGTTGCCCCTGACTTGGACAGTTGGCTTAGCCTCCTCTATCTGGCTCCATCATCTCCCCTCCCTGATTCCTCCTTTCCACATGTGCCAAAAGGCTATTCCTAAAGTGACCACATCACTCCCTTGTTTGAGATGGCTCCCAATGCCCTTTAGAATAAAATACAACCAATTCCTCAGATTGCCATTGGATATCCCTCATGATCTGGATTCAGCCTACCTTTCTAGGCTTATTACATATTACTGCCTTTCATGCACTCACCAGCCACACTGGCCTGCTGTTCCTCCCAACTCCAAGACTTTGCAAAGGCTGTTCCTCATACCTGGAATGCCCTCCCTTATCATCTCCTCCTTCTAAAATCCCTAGCTCCCTTCAAAGTTCTGCTCAACCACCTCATATAAGAGGATATTTCTGATCCATTCAGCTACTAGTGCTCCCCTACTCCCATTAACCTATAAACTTTGCATATATGATCAATGTACTTGTGAACATGCTGCCCAATATCTCTCTCCTCCAATAATAGAATACAAGCTCTATAAGTTTGGGGGCTATTTTCTTTTTGTCACTGCCTCTCCAGTACCTAGCATTGTGTCTGACACATAGCAGGTGTTCGATAAAGATTTATTGAATGAATGAATGAGCAAGTAAATGAATAAATGAGGGAGTAAATGAATGAATTAATTCTCTGACTACAGGTACCTAAGTGAATTGAAACTGCCTTTCAACTCCCCCTCTAGGTCCTTGATTCTGTCTTCCCTCTCCTACACACACACACACACACACACACACACACACACACACACACACGCACACGCACACGTACACACACTCACATACACACACACAGTCTCAAAAGCGCACAGACAGTCAGATTCAGACAACACTGAGGCATACAGACCTACCTCTCTGCCTTCGACTGCCTCCATCAGGCACTGAGTCAAGAGGGTTGCTGTGGAGAATATGCTACAACACAGACCAAACACTGTTCCCCACATGGGGCCTGAAATCCACTCATTTTATGAAGTTTACGTAGGATTTGACTGTGAGATGGTAAGACACAGGCTGAGCCCTTAAACCAGCCCAGGGAAAGAAGTAAGGTGGAAAAGCTGAACCTGGCAGGCTTCTGAGAGCAAGGCTCCTTCCAGTGACACCTCCATGTCCTCCAAAAATGGCCTCCCCACACAAAAACCACTTTCTTCCCAAGCCTCAACTCCTGTCTTCCTTCCTTCCTTCATTTAGCCCTTTAACAAACACTCATTGAGCTCCTACTATGTGCCTGGTATTTTGCTAGGAACTGGGGATACAGAGACAGAAATAAAAGTCCCTACCTTCAGAGAGCTTACATTTCACAAAGGAGACAAAACCCTTCCACCTGCAGAGATTCTCCCACAAGAATTTTCAGGTCCCAAGGTCAGGGGACCTGCCTTGTCTGGCAGAAAAGGCCCTAGGCTGGGTGGAGCTCCCTGCCCTCATGAAGTTAATATTCTTGGGAGACATCAGAGAAATGATGATATGACTTGCACTTGACTTTGTTTTGAGTGAGGGAGGGCTGTGTAAGGTCACCAACCTCACTTTCTCCTCCTGAGCCATCTGGATTCAGTGACCAGATAGGAAAGAACATATAAATAGATCATTGAATATCAAATATAGACAAGGAAGATCAGGCAGGGTGACCAGCAGGAAATGGTATTTGAAATGAGCCTTGGGAGAAACAAGGGGTCCCAGAATCACAGAATAATATAATCAAGGATTTGGGAGCTGGAAGGGGGCCTCAGCAACCATTTAGTCAAACACAGACATGAAAAGAAACTCCACAGACAGTCATAGCACAGACTTGAGATTCAAGTTTCCAGAGGAGGTGATATATTCCAAGTAGGAGATACAGCCTTTGCAAAAACCTGGAGGAAGGAAATGGAATAGAATGGGGGGAAAGCTGGAGATGCATTGTGAGGGAGAACCATGTAAAACTGGCCTGGAAAGAAAGTTTGGACCACAATGGTGAAAGATTTTCCTTCTTTTCCCTGGAAAACTTTTTATTGTAGGTGGAGTAGGACAGCTGGACACAGTTTAGATGATTCCAATTTTGTTGGCAACATCTAAAGTACCATAATATGGAACAAGTCGAACATAGGCCTTCTTCTCCCCACCAGGCAGAATCAGTGTGTTGATCTTGTCCACACAGCTTCTTTACTGCCTGTTTGATCTGATGCTTGTTGACCTTGACATCCACAATGAAGACAAAGGTGTTGTCCTCGGTCTTCTTCGTAGCAGACTCAGTAGTCAAGGGAAACTTAACGATGGCATAGTGATCAAGCTTGCTTCTCTGAGGGGCACTTTTCAGAGGGTATTTGGGCTGCCTCCAAAGTCTTAGTGTCTTGGGTTACTAGAAGGTTGGGGATACTAAGATCTTCTTATTTTTGTAGTTATAGATACCCTTCAATACCACCTTCTTCACCTTCAAGGCCTTGGACTTGGCTTCTGTCTTGGGGGAACAATGGCTCCCTTCTTTGCCTTCAGCACCACCTTGGGAGAAAGCTGGTTAAAGATTTTTAATGTTTTAGTTTATGTTTTGTTCTAGAGGCAGCGGGTAGCCACTGAAACTTGTTGAGAAAGAGACTAGAAGAGTCAGACTTGCATTTCAGGAATATCCATTTGGTAGCTGTGTGGAGGATAAAGTAGAAGAGGGAGAGCCTTGAGTCAAGGAACTCCACCAGAAGCGTACTGCACAATGAGTAATTTGACTTCAGTGTAGACCAAGCTATGGCCTTATTGTGAGAAGGTCTGTCTCTGGTGCCTTCTCAGATACTTAGTTAGCTACGTGATTTTGGGTAAGTCGTTTCCTCTCTTCTGAGAGGTTTCTTTATAAAGTGAAGAGGATTGAACTAAATTATTTCTAAGGTTCTTTCTAACTCTAAATCTTATATGCCTTCCTTGCTATAATAAAAACTCACATTTATCTAATGAGGAGTAAGGATGGAAGGGCAGAGGAAATGGTCACTTTGGTTGTCACAGGAGGAGAGAGCAGGGCTAGTATTCTCATGTTTAGAAAGAAGAGACAATGGTCCCCAGAAGAGAATCAGCTTATGAAAGATCATGGCAGAGCTGGGATCACATCGCAGGCTTTCTGGGTCTCATCCCAGTACTCTTTCTGCCACATTTAGGGGAGCAGGGAGAGTTTCTCCTTGACTGTCCCAGACTTTGCATCTAAGGAAGAAGGGGTCATTTGCTTTACAGAGATTCCCTAACCTTCCCTCGGACAAGTGTGCATGTGCACATACATGGATGCATATGATGGGTGGGATGGGGCAAGGATACAGCAAGTTAAGAGCTCCCAAACATCCAGACAGCCAGACTCAATTGCTTCCCTCCTGCAGCCACCTATGACATAATCGACAAATCTGTCAAGTCCCAGATCAGCCTAAATAGCCTTTGAGCCTTCTCTGAGTCTCACTTTCCTCATCTGTAAAATGGGAGATAAGAAGTAGCACAAATGGCTCAATTAAGGAAATGGATAAAGGACTGTAAGCCTCAGGGCTACATTCACCTGTGTCCCAACTAAAGCCCTTTCTTTGGCAAAATTAGAAACTCAGCTGAGTTTCTCTTAGATTCTCTTCCTTCACCTTTTAATAAGAACATAGAGCATAGGTATCTCAGGTGGCATTTGAACCCAGGTCCTCCCTTCCAGGTTGGCCCTCTCCATTCACTATCACATAGCATATCTTCTTGTCCTTATATCCAGCCTCAATCTACTTTGCCAGACTCCACTCACCGTTCCTAGTTATGTTACCTGAGGTCTAACAGATTAAGTCTATTTCCTCTTCTCCATGATGGTCCCTCCACTACTTACAGGTAACTGTCATGTTCCCTCCCCTTAAGTCTACTTTCCTCTACGCAAAATCTCCCCAGCTCCTCCAACCGATCATCAAAAGGCTTGGACCCCGGAAGCATCCTGGCCAGCACCCTCTGACCATATTCCAGTTTGTCAATGTCCTTTCCAAAATACGCTGCCCAGAGCTGGATACAATGCTCTGCACAGAATCTGTTTGAGGAAGAAGATAAAAGGACCATCCCCTCTTCATTCTGGATACTCTCCTTCCCTTCACTGAGTAACTAGATGGTACAATGGAGAGAACCCTGGAACTAGAGCCAGGAAAACCTGAGATCAAATCTTGCCTCAGTCACTTACTAGCTGTGTGACCCTAAGCAAGTCATTTAACCCCATTTGCCTCAGTTTCCTCACCTGTAAAATGAGCTGGAGTAGGAAATAGCAAATCACTCCAGTATCTTTGCCAAGGTACTGAGCCTTGCTTTCCCCATCTGTAAAATTAGGATGTGGTTATCAGAGAATAGTGGAATCAGGAGGCTTGGGTCTTAGTTTCAACCTTTATTGCTAAATCAAATGGGTCATGATGAGTCAGATAAAACTGAAATGACTGAACTACAACAAATTATCATTATCTAAAACTATATTTGCATCCTTGACTTCTGTATCATACTGATGGCTCACTTTGATCTTGCAGTTCACTAGTACCCCCAGGTCTTTTTCACTCAAACCATTAGCCGTCTCTTAAATGTGAATAAGGATGAGAGGCAGTGGGCAGGGAGTTACTTCTGCTTTCAAGCATCAGAATCCCCAAATCTAGTCTAACTCCATCTTTTATAAATGAGACCATGGCCCAGACAGCAGAAGAGACTTGCCCAAAGAGAATACAACTCTCCATTTATGTGGCTCCTTTTGGGTCCCTTTGTTTTCTTTGCCTTCTAACAAGTGCAGTGTTGTCTTCATTTAATCCCAAAATGTATCCTTCCTGAGAAGGATCAGAAGAGGGTTTGATGTTTCTTACTGCCTCTTGCATGCAGCTTTCTCCCTGGAGGGATACTCACCACCCTCACTGCTGGAAATTAACCGAACAAAGGAACCCCAACAAGAAACTTGTCTTTTCTAATTACCAAGAGAAGAGTCCATGACTGGCCTGCCCATGCTCTTAGCTGAATAAAAGGGGCAGTTCTTTGTCATCAAAAGATCATACAGTTGATAAAATCACAGCATCTCAGAGTCATAGGTCTAAGGCTAGAAAGAACCTTCAAAGTCATCTAGTCCAATTCTTTCATTTTACAACTGAGGCAACTGAATCCACTACCACCACCACCACCCCAAAAAAGTCAAGTGACTTGCTCAAAGTAAGTGAGAGTCAAGATTTGAACCCAGGTCCTTTGACTCCAAATCCAGTACTCTTTGGATAAATGGGACTTGGTTGGCCATATAGTCTAATCCACCCTTGAACAAGAATCCTCTCTAGAACATCCTTTGCAAAGAGTCATCCAACCTTTGCTTAAAGACTTCTAACAGAACAATCACTGGACCTTCCACTTCAACCCATTCTACTTTGGGATCACTCTCCTGGTCAGGAAATTGATCCTCATATTAAACAGAAATCAGTCTCTTTGTATTGTCTACTTATTGTTCCTCACAGCCCTTCACTTACTTGAAGGCAGCTATCATATCCCTCCCCCCAAATTTTCTCTTTTCTAGGCTATCATTCCCCTGTCAAGCATTGTTATCTTGAGGGGTTTTATTACTTTGCCCTCTCCCATGCTCCCCAGTTTGTCAATGTGCTTACTAAAATGTGGAGCCTAGAATTGAACAGAGAATCTGAGGAACGAACTAATTCAACTCTCTGTTTTCCAGATAAGGGAAGTGAGGCTCCAAAAAGGGAATTTCCCAAAATAACACAAGTCTCCTCCTCCTCTCAGACCAAGGCAGTAGATGCAATGGCATGGGGACAAAGTACCAGATGAGAACGCAGAAATACCTAGGTTCAAATCCTCCTTCTAATATTTATTCTGTGAGAACATGCAAGGCATTATCTCTCTCAGTTTCCTCATCTGTAAAACGAAATTGGACTCAATAACTGTCTCAACAGTTCCCAGCTCCAAATCTGTGATTATCCTAGATGTCAGCTCTGTCACTGACTATTAGAGCTGAGGTCATCTAATCTAAACCATTCATTTGGTGGGGAAACTAAGGACTGGAAAGAGGAAAGGTCACATCATGCCATACTTGCACCTGGAGTTTTAACTCTAAGCCAGAAATTTCTGTCCCCAAACTCTCAGACAGCCCCTGGCCTGGAAGCAATTCTCTTATTCCCTGTCCTGATCCTCCCCTCCTGCCACCGAATTCCTTCCTTGACCCTGGGTCCAGCAGCAATGGCAGCAAAATGCAGGAATGGTTGGACATGATCCTTCTTTTGAAGGATGGCTGGCTTGTTATCGGTGCCCACTCTCGATGGCAGTAATTGAGGCATGAAAGAGATCGTCAGTGATACCAGTGTTTATGAGACAGGCTATTGAGGTGGGAGACAAAAGGGAAGAAAGGGAACTGTCAAAGACCACAGTTTGGAAATCCATCTCAGCTGTCCAGGGGTGGGGGAAGGGGAGCTGAAGAAGGGGAAGGCTCAGCCCCCCTTCAGGGGCATGCTGATGAAGGGACACCTTACTTTGATTCCAAGATGACTGGCAATTCCCACAGGTTCTGCATTCTTCTTTTCCCTCTCCCTTGTCCCTTGTTCCTGCCCCATGGATTTAGTTTCTTGACTCAGAAGAATATAACTGGGATGTGGAGTGGAAGAGGAAAGACTAAGATGGTGCTATGTAGGATCCACTTCATGATATAGTGTAGTAAGTCCTGGAGATAGGTTCAAATCCTGCTCATGATATTTACTATGTGACTATGGGCCTCAATTTACCTATCTGTGGATGAGATGGCTTCTTCCAGCACTAAATCCTGTGATCCTCTGGGGCCAATTTTGCTGCCAGTAAATCACTGTGTGGGCTCACAAAAGTAATTTATCTATGCTGATCCTTGATTTCCCCCTCTGTAAAATTAGGATGTGGCTGCCAGAGAATGGCGGAATCAGAAAGCATGGGTCCTAGTTCCAAGCTTTACTGCTAACTCAATATGTGATCTGGAACAAGTCTCTTCATCTCTCTGGGCCTCAGTTTCTTTATCTGTAAAATGAAAAATATGTACTAGAACTTCTCACTGTTGAATTCAGAGGATTTTAGCATCATAAATTGAGAGCTTGAAAAGGCCTTAGATATCATCCATTCCAGCTTCCTCATTTCATGGATGAGGAAACTAAGGCATAGAGTGACTTGCCCACGTCACATAGCTAGGAAGTGTCTGGGGCAGAACTCAAATTCGTTCCTACCTATCCTTTGGAACCCAATCTAACCTCCTCCAAGAAGCCCACTTTGATCTTCTTATCAGTTAAATATCCCCCTCCCCAACCTCACTTATGTATTATATTGTGGGCTACAGTTCTTTGTATGTGTTCAGGAAGCTTCCAGTCATAGGATCAGAGAAGATGATCCGCCTCTTCCAGCCCTCAAAGACAGCTCTCATTCCCCAAACAAGTCTTCTCTTCCCTGGGTTAAACATATTCACCTATTTCACCAGATCTTTGGATGTCAAGGTCCTGTGTCGTCCTGATCACTTTCCTCTCAGTGGTCCTCAGTGTATCAAGGTCTTTCCTAAGCCATAGCATGGCATGTTCAGTCACATCTGACTCTTCATGACCTCATTTGGGGTTTTCTTGGCAAAAACACTGAAGTGGTTTGCCATTTTCTTCTTCAGCTCATTTTACAGGTGTAGAAACTGAGGCAAACAGGATTAAATGACTTACCCAGGATCATACAGCTAATAAGTGTCAGAGGTCAGATTTGAACTCAAGAAGATGAGCCTTCCTGATTTCAATCTCAGTGCTGTATGCCTAAGTCATGTCACAGAACTGAACATAAGGGATCTTAAGAATCTCCCGTTCCACTAATTTATTGTTGGTGGAGCTATGAGTTGATCCAACCATTCTAGAGAGCAATTTGGAACTATGCCCAATGGGCTACAAAAATGTGTATATCCTTTGACCCAGCAATATCACTTCTAGGACTGTATCCCAAAGAAATCATAAAAATGGGAAAAGGTCCCACATGTTCAAAAATATTTATAGCAGCTCTCTTTGTGGTAGCCAAGAACTGGAAATTGAGGGGATGCCCATCAATTGGGGAATGGCTGAACAAGTTGTGGTACATGAATGGAATGGAATACTATCGTGCTCTAAGAAATGATACACAGGAAGACTTCAGAGAGGCCTGGAAGGACTTACATGAACTGATGTTGAGTGAAAGGAGCAGAGCCAGGAGAACATTGCACACAGTAACAGCCACAGTGTGTGAGAACTGTTTCTGATAGACTTAGCCCTTCACAGCAATGCAAGGACCTAAAACATTCCCAAAGGATTCTTGAGGCAAAATGCCATCCACATCCAGAGAAAGAACAATTGAATCAGAACACAGAATGAAGCAGACTATTTTCTCTTGTGTTATGCTTTGTTTTGGTTTTTCTCATGGCTTCTCCCATTCATTTTAATTCTTCTATGCAACATGACTAATGTGAAAATGTGTTTAATAAGAATGTATATGTAGAACCCATATAAGATTACATGCTGTCTTGGGGAGGGAGGGAGGAGGCAGGGGGAGAAAATTCAAGACTTATGGAAGTGATTGTTGAAAACTGAAAACAAAATAAATTAATTTTAAAAAAATAGAATCTCCTGTTCCAACCCCACTCATTTTACAAAGGAGGAAATTGAGGTCTTGCTATGGTAAGTGACCTATCTGAAGTATTTCTTGCCTCCCACAAATGAGTTTTATGAGAGCAGGGACCAGACTATCTTAAATGTTACACTTCTTCCAGGGCCCTACAAAAGGTTCTGTAAACAGTAGTCACTTAATAAATGTTTAAGTCAAGTGGAATGAAATTTCTGAGATAGCAGGGATATAGATAGTAATAGAGACTTAAGAGATGGGGAAATGGGGCAGCCAGGGATGGAAGATTTCCTTAGATTACTTCAGGAGGTAGATTAAGAGCCTAGGGTCCCAGCTGCCCCTCCCTTTTCCCCTCTCCCCTTCCTATGACATATTATGACCATGTTACCTACTACTGAAAAGCATTCAAAGGCTCCCTATTTTCATTAGGACAACATGCCAGGTCTCTGACCCATCATTCAAGGTCTCCCTCACAACCTGGCTCCACCCTTTCTCTCCATCTTTATTTTGTATTATTCTGTATTCCACCCAAATGAAAAGATAAATCTTTCTATCTCTTGCCTCTGTATGTTCGGATGGACCATCCCCTATGCCTAGAATACATTGCATTCCCTCTTATTCTTAAAGACCTGGGTTCGTGTACTGACTTTGACCCTTCTTAGATGGGTGAGCAAAAGCAAGTCGCTTCTCTTTGGACATTCTCAAGCAACTCAATGTCTTTCCTAAATTATGGCATGTAAAACTAAAGATGGGACTCCATACCTGGTCTTATGACCAACTTAAATCCAGGCTTTGACAAGGAAGATCCAATTGAGAAACCCAAGAAGTGAGAGGAAGCAGGGGGCAGAGAATGTAGCCAAGGGAGGGAGGAGCTGGCAGCAGGGTGGGGGTGGGTGGGGTAGGGGTGGGGGGCTGAGGAAATGGTTCTGGAACTGGTCCTTAAAGGAAGGAGAGGTTGCCAACAGGTAGAGGAGGAAGGGACGGTCAACGAATGGGAAAAAGCATCCCTTTCAGACAGAGGGCTGAGCCCTTGGTAGAGGGGAGAAGGCAAATCCAGATGAGAGAAGAGCAAACACGGAGGGTGGCAATGGGAGCCAACGATACTCATAGCTAATGTTCTCAGGTTTACGAAGAACTTTCCTTTACAAATTCCTATGAAATAAGTCCAGGCATTATTCTCCTCCTCCCACACACACACACACACACACACACACACACACACACACACGTATTATTTTTGGTGCAGACCCACACCATCCTTGATATAGGAAGTTCCTGGAAAGGAAACTCACTACCAATGTAGCCTTCCTGCGATTTATAATGTAAGTGCTTCCTGGGGAACCTCAGAGAGAGGTTCACACACTTGCCCAAGGTCACACAACGAGCATGTGTCAGAGCAGGGACTTGAACCCAGCTCGTTCAGGTTCAGAGGCCTGATTCACTATTTATCATCCCACACTGCCTCTCACTTTACAGGTGAGAAAACTTGGTCTCCTAGAGGGGATCTGAGGCCATTCAGATAATTACAGATGTACATTTGGGACCTTGGTCCCTGGATGCCCTTTCTGTGAAGCCAGGTTCACAGTGTGGGGCTCAAAGACTCATAGAAAGCTGGTCAGTGGCACTCCTAGCCCAATATCTCCTGCCCAGGAGTCCATCCCTTGGGCAGTCCAGTCTCTTCTTCCACCGAGTCAGGGACTCTGACTTCAGGCTTCCCTTCCCCAAGAAGCCCCATGACTGACAGCATCTCCTGTGAGTCAACAGTAAGCAGAGAGCCTCCATTACTCTGCAGATCCTCCTTCATCACTGCAGCAAACAAAGAGGAGAAACAGCCAACCCAAGAGAGACTTCCTGCTTCAAGATATCCATCTGTGCCAGGAGCGCCAGGCTACCCCTGCATCTTCCTACCGCCACTGCAGGGCCCCATGTGGGCCTTGGTGCTCTACTCTCTCTACTCTCATCCTGTGCCCACACCTTCCTCCTCCTCCTGATCACTGGCCAGCCCAAAGCTGGTCATCAGTGGTCTGAGGGCAATGGAAGGGGCACAGGACTGAGCATCAGGACCCTGCCAGGCATCTAGTCCCAATCTATGACATTGCCTCACAATGTGACCTTGAGCAAGTCCCTTCCTCTCTGCGCCTCTTTCTTCACCCAGTGCTACCTTCTACAGGAGACTTTTCAAGTGCCTCCCTCACCCCACCCAAAGTTGTATGAGTTTTGGTTCACATGGGTATATGTTGTTGGGCTGCTAGGTGGCACCAGAGTGCGTAGAGCATCCAGCCTGGAATCAAGAAAGACTCATCTCCTTGAGTTCAAATCTAGCCTCAGACACTCACTACCTATGTGACCCTGGACAAGTCACTTTGCCCTGCTTGCCTCAATTTCCTCATCTGTAAAACAAGCTAAAGAAGGAAATGGGAAACCATTCCAGTATCTTTGCCAAGAAAACCTCAAAATGGGTTCATGAAGAGTCATACATGACTGAAAACAGATGAACAACAGCAAAATGTATACCTTGTCTCCTCCATTATAATACGAGCTCCTTGAAGTCAGGGACTGTTAAGCTTTTGTCCTCCCTTCAACCTGTGTGGTGCCTGGCATTTGGTAGGTGCTTAATAAATGCTTTTTGATCACATAATTGATCTGTTACTTGAAAGGGTGGGACTAAATGGCCTCCATGATCCCTTCAGATCTTAGATCTATGCTCCTACGACCCTAGGGAGCCTCAGGCCTTCTAACTCTTTGGTGGATGTCCACTCTTTGAGCCAACTCGCATTCTGATGGTCTAGCACGTGGGAAGAGGTAGAAAGAGGTCAGATCTTTAAGCCAGGAGCCCTGCCTTCGTAGCCTGGCTCCAGCACTCAGCTTTGTAACCTGAGGTTAACTTCTCAGCCTCAGTCTCCTTGTCTGTAAAATGGGGATTAAAAAAACTGTACTCTCCTCTCTCCCAGAGTTGTGGGAAATAAAGCATTTTGTAAAGCTTAAGTCCCCATTGAAATGGGAGCAATTATTATCAAGGAAGAATGTTATGAGACAGAGACTGGAGATACCTGGTTCTTCAGAGTTGCGTGTCTGGGAGGCCTAAGGCAGGTCCCTCAGTCTCTTTGGGTCTCTGTTCTCATCAGGGTTTGTCTTTCCCCTCAGGATTCTGGAAGCCCCCTCATTTCTGGCTTCACTGTGGCCCAGATTCCTTCCCCCCAACCACTCCTTTACTGGGCATCCCTCATTCTCTCACCTGCAATGTCACTGAAGTTACAAGCAGGGAACAGAGAGAGAGGAAAACACTCACTGCCTTCAGAATTTAAGATCTGAGTTTGAATCCTGTTTGACTCTGGGTCTCAGTTTCTTTATCTGTAAAGTGAGAAGACTGAACTTGATAATCTCTGTAGTTATAGTGACCCTCTGCAGTCCCTCCAACACATTGCCTGGGTCCCATCTCCACACTTTAGCACCTGATGACTAACACGCCTGGAGGCTTCTTCTCCTCCGTCCCTCACTTCTTTGCCTTCTTAAATTCAAAGCCCACCTTCTGCTGGAGACTTCTTTCAGCACTACCCCTTTCTCCATTTCCCCTTAGCACTTTCTCTGTGAGATTACTTCTCTTTTGGACTGTACATATCTCAAAGGGTGTAGCTATTTGCATGACCTCTCCCCCATTAGAAAGTGAGTCCCTTGAGGCAGAATTGATGGTTTTGTCCTTTCTTTGTATCCTCATTATTCTGCACAGTGCCTCAAATGCAGTAGGTGCTTAATAAATGCTTGCCCACTGATACATACTAAGGACCCTCCCCAGCCTTCTTCCTACAAAGCTAGTCTTTGACAAGAGAAGCAATGAGACCAAAGTCAGTGTCCAGCCTCTCCTTGGTACCAGGAATCTTTCCTCATTTCCAACAACACCCTTCTACCAACCAGGTCCCTAGGAGGGGCTCCCAAGCTTCTCCCAGTCCTCCTTACTGACAGATGTTTTCCTGGCAAATGCTTCACCCCCTCACACCAGGGAAAACCTGAGTGGTGGGGGAAGGGGAGGGGAGACAGGTGACAGATTATCCCAGAAAGGGTGGTGCTGAACCCAAGAGAATGAAATGTCCACAGTGACCTGAGGGCCTTGTGAGAGAGAACAGCAGAGATAACTTTAGGCAGGCAACCCTGCCTGTCTTCTCAGTACACCAAGTAGGTAGCCTCACATCCTGCCTGCAACTAAGGCTAGACTTCAGTTCTAGGCAAAAGTGACAGAACAGCCAGATATATGGGATAAGATCTTGGGGAGCATCAGTCTGAACTCAATACCCTTTTTAAAGGCATCAGTTTTAGAATTATTGAATGTCATGGTGAGAAGATAAACTGATTTGTCCAAGTTACCCTAAGACTTCAGGAAAGGAGCTTGGAAAATAGAATGTCAGAATGGCAAAGGACTTTAGAACACAGAACATAGAAGATTACGCCTGAAAAAGACCTTAGAGTTTAGAACCTAGAATGTTAGAGCTAGCAGGGAACTTAGAACATAGAATCAAAAATGTCAAAGCTGGAGAGAACTTATAACATAAAATATCAGAGTTGCAAGGGACCTTAGAACATAAGGTACAGATCTCATCTCTCTCCCACATCACAGTCAATCAATAATTGAAAATAACTATCTTGTCTTCTCCAGAGCCAGTGTTCCCATTTCCTTCATCCAATCCTTGGATATATGACTTGGTTTCCATTTCCTTTACTTGCCTGGTCATTCCCCAGTTTGCCAATGGCCTTCCTAATCTATGGCACCCAGAACTAAAGACAACACTCTCTGTGTGTCCTGACCATGGCAGAAGACAATGGGATTCCCATTTCCCTTGTCCTGGATCCTCTGCCTCTCATAGCCTAGCCTAGGATCATACAACTTCCTTGTTCTCCATGTTGTACTGTTGACTCATACTAAGTTTGTATTCCACTAAAACTCTTAGACTTTTTGCACACTGATGGCTATGCTGCCCAGCCCCATCCCCCAATTATATTGTGTTTATGAAGTTAATTTTTAAACCAAGGTGTAGAACTTCAAATTCCTCTTTAATGAATTTCTTCTGTGACTTGCTCAAGGTTATACCATGAGCCAATGGCAAAGTGTGAACTTGATCTCACATCCCTCCAACCTTCCAGGTCTTTCTGTTCCTCTACATTAATTGCTCTCAAGTACCCAAAGCAACCTCCGGTACCAACACTCTAAGCATTGCTACACTGAGGTCCTTCTGGGCCTGCTTTAAATGTCTGGGAAAAAAGCATGTCTGTAATTAACTCCACTTTTGTAGCTTTGTAGCTCTCAAAGTTTCATTGACTTCCCACTGTCAATTTTATCAAATCCAAACTCTTTTGAGGGGGGAATATTCAAAACTCTATAAATTCTACCTCCTTCAACCTTCCATCCATCTAACTTCAGACCTCATCATCCAGGGCTCCTCAACATTGACCCTCAACTCCAGCCAAGTCAGTCACTATACTGTCTCTGACACACTGAACCCTCTCCCACCTCTGCACCTTTGTTCAGATCATCTCCCCAACTGCTCGATGTCTTTCTAAATTCCAGTCCTTCAAGGGTCAGTTCAAGTCCCATTCCCCTCCAGGCAGCCTTCCACAGACATGGTGGCCCAGAGTGATGTCTCCCTCATCCTAACACCTAAAACAAGTACAATTCGTATCACATGCTCTGACTTTATCATTCATCCCATTTACCCTTTTACTACATACACTTTCTCACGCAGTTCCTAAATTCTTTCATGGGGGTGATTCAAGTTTTCCCAACAAAATTAGACGCTCTCATTCACATTTCTGTAGGGCTTTAGGGTTTGCCTAAGGCATTCCCTAAAACAGCCCTGAGTCAAGAGAGCATTATTGTTATAATTAGGGGGAAAGGGGCTAAATGTATTAAGTATTTACTAAGCGCTAGGCACTATACTAGGCCCTGGGCATATAAGGGCAGACAAAAAGTGTTCATTTCCCTCAGGAAGCTTATATTCTACATGGAAGAAAAAACTCAAGCACACAAATAAATAAATTTATATACATACACATATAATATACACACATATAGACACACATGTACATATACACAATACACATACATATATACATACACACATGTATACATGTGTTAATTTATAGGTATAGATTAGATAAAGATGTGGATGTCTAGATCTGAGCAACAGATACAGGAATGGCCTCATAGATGCAGAGCTGACTTTGAAGCTTGAGGCTTGCCTTTGGCTGTGTGATTCTGGGCAGGTGACAACCTCTCTAGACAACAATCTCATCCTCTCCTCTCTTTTTCCTTTCCTCTTATACTTTCCTTCCTTTTCCCTCCTTCTTCCTTCCTTCCTGTAAATTGCAGAAAAAATGCCAACCTACATGGCTAGGGGAAGGTCTCCTCATCTGGGATTTTCCTATGCCAAGGACATGCCAGGTCCAATCTCTGTTCCTAAAGTCATATGAAAGGTATGGGAATCATTTGGGGGGGTGGGAAGGGGGACAGTTTGCAAAGGCCTCAGGGGCTCACGAGATGGGTCTTGAAGGGAGAGAGATAGAATAACTTGTTCCAGGTCCCAGAAATAATAAAGAACACAGCTGGGATTCTAAGCAAGGTCCCCTGATTTCAAATCTTGCTCCCTTTCCCCTACCCCACACGGATTTCTTCTTGAGCTCTTGGGCCAGATTTTCTGGTGATAAATAAATAACTAGAATCAGCATCTTTCCCCTCCAGGCCCACTGGCCTGATAGGGTGCAGGATGGAGCCTCTCCTGATCAATAATGGAAGAGTTACCATTACCTGGAATAATCAATTGCTAATTGCCAAATGCCAAGCAATTTATCTAAGGAGAATTATGTGTGGCCAGCTGGTGACACTGTAGGGCCGAGGGCCCTCCCCAAGCACTAGTCGGAGGGGAAGGGTGGCTGACATGCGGTGAAAAAGCCACTCATAATCACTGGGGCTTTTCAAGGAGATGGCCTTAGCATGTCCCACAATCCCCCAGGCACTCACTACCCAGCCTGGGAAGGCAACTGCAGCCTCCACTCAGGGCTCTGGAAGATTCCTCAGTGGTACAAGATATCAGTGTTGTCATGAACAGGGGCACGGGATCAGCGCAGACCATGAGCCTGCTTAGGCTGAGGCTGAAACTACTCTTCTTCATGAGATGCTGTGAAATACAAACATCACCTCACTATGGCCGATGTCCTGACCATGAGTCTATTTGAACTTGGCCGGACAAAGGCCACTTTCCCCATGGCTCATTCCTGTCCCAACCACACAGGCTTCTCTGACACAGTTCCACTCTTCCCTCTTACTCTGACCCACTGCTAGCTCCTCCCTCACCTTCTATCCCACCTTAACCTTACTATCTTACCCTACCCCTTCCCCTTTTCGGCCATAGTTCCTCTTCTCTTACTCCATTCTCTCTTATCCCATCCCTTCTTCTCCCCATTGCATCTTCATCCATCTCCGTCCACCTCACACTAGTCTACCCCTATCCCATTCTATCTCACTTCCCCTTTCCCTATCTACATCCATACCTGATCAGTGAACTGAACCAAGGAGCCAGGTAGCCTGCAGCTCCTACCTTTCCCTCCCCTGAGTCCACCTAGGCTACCTTAGGAATGGCCAGATGATGTTGAGCAGGTCAGTCCTTTCCTTTGAGCCTCAGACTCCTCATCCAAAAATATCTGAATACTTTTAGGGATATATCGATGTGAATACCATCTACAAAGAAATGGAGGGGGGGAGGAGCCAAGATGGCGGAGTAGAAAGACTCATGTATGCTAGCTCCAAATCCACAGCCCAGAAATTTCCTGTAAAAAGAACTCCCCACAAATTCTGGATCAGTGCAAGCCACACAGAAACACACTGGAAGAGATTTCCATTCCAGAGAGCCCTGGAAAGCCGTCCCCAGGGGTCTGTCACGCTCCAGACAGCGGAGCCCACCCCTGCCCAGCCCTGGCCACAGGCCCCAGAGGAGCAGATCCGAGCAGGCTTCATGGACGGAACCTTCGGCGGCCACGAAGGTCCCTCTGCTCACAGGCACTCCAGGTCAGTGAGAGAGACTTCTGGGCTGGCCAAGAAGGGAGCGGGGTGTCTCCAAAACTCAGGCCCCCTCGGGAGGTAGCGGTGGTGGCCCAGGACTCCCGAAGCAGCAGGCAGGAGCTCAGGGCCATTACCCAAGGTCTCTGCATAAACCCCCTGAGGGAACTGAACCTGGGAGGTGGCCCTGCCCCCACCCAAGCACCAGAACTTAAGCTCACATTGAATAGCAGCCGCTCCCGCCCTGAGGCTTTGAATCTCAGACCCCAAGCACTAGCTGGGCAGATCTAGGCAGGGGTGGAGAGGAATCTCAGAAGTCAAGTAACTGGCTGGGAAAATGCCCAGAAAAAGGAAGCAAAGTGAGACCATAGAGAGCTACTTTCTTGGGAAAGAGATGTTCCTTCCTCCCATCATTTCTGATAAGGAAGTACAATGCTTGCCATCAAGGAAAGACGTGGAGGTTGGGGCCTCTCTATCCCAGACATCCCAGGGGGATGTCCGGTGGGCTCAGGCCATGGAAGAGCTCAAAAAGGATTTTGAAAATCAAGTTAGACAGGGGGAGGAAAAACTGGGAAGAGAAATGAGAGAGATGCAAGAAAAGCATGAAAAACGGGTCAATACCTTGCTAAAGGAGACCCAAAAAAATGCTGAAGAAAATAACACCTTGAAAAATAGGCTCACTCAACTGGCAAAAGAAGTTCAAAAAGCCAATGAGGAGAAGAATGCTTTCAAAAGCAGATTTAGCCAAATGAAAAAAGAGGTTCAAAAGCTCACTGAAGAAAATAGTTCTCTCAAGATTAGACTGGAACAGATGGAGTCTAATGACTTTCTGAGAAACCAAGAAATCATAAAACAAAACCAAAAGAATGAAAAGATGGAAGAGAATGTGAAATATCTCATTGGAAAAACAACTGACCTGGAAAATAGATCCAGGAGAGACAATTTAAAAATTATGGGACTACCTGAAAGCCATGATCAAAAAAAGAGCCTAGACATCATCTTTCATGAAATGATCAAGGAAAACTGCCCTGAGATTCTAGAACCAGAGAGCAAAATAAGTATTGAAGGAATCCATCGATCACCACCTGAAAGAGATCCAAAAAGAGAAACTCCTAGGAACATTGTGGCCAAATTCCAGAATTCCCAGGTCAAGGAGAAAATATTACAAGCAGCTAGAAAGAAACAATTTCAGCATTGTGGAAATACAATCAGGATAACACAAGATCTAGCAGCTTCTACATTAAGGGATCGAAGGGTGTGGAATAGGATATTCCAGAAGTCAAAGGAACTAGGACTAAAACCAAGAATCACCTACCCAGCAAAACTGAGTATAATACTTCAGGGGAAAATATGGTCTTTCAATGAAACAGAGGACTTTCAAGCATTCTTGATGAAAAGACCAGAGCTGAAAAGAAAATTTGACTTTCAAACACAAGAATGAGAAGAAGCATGAAAAAGTAAACAGCAAAGAGAAGTCATAAGGGACTTACCAAAGGTGAACTGTTTACATTCCTACATGGAAAGACAATTTTTGTAACTCTTAAAACTTTTCAGTATCTGGGTAGTTGGTGGGACCACACACAGATGTACACACACTCACATGCACACACACATGTACATGCGTGCATGCACATACACACATACATGCACGCACACACAGAGACAGAGAGCACAGAGTGAATTGAATAGGATGGGACCATATCTTAAAAGAAATTAAGGTAAATGGTGAGAGAGAAATGTAGTGGGAGGAGAGAGGGTGAAATGGAATGGGGTAAATTATATCTCATTCAAGAGGCAAGCAGGAGACTTTTTAGTGGAGGGAAAAAGAGGAGAGCTGAGAAAAAAACATGAAGTTTACCCTCATCACATTCGATTAAAGGAAGGATAGGTATGAAAACCTATCTTACAATACAGGAAAGTGGGGGAGAAGGAGATAAGCAGGGAGGGAGGGATGATGGAAGGGAGGGCAATGGGAGAAGGGAGCAATTTGAAGTCAACACTCCTGGGGAGGGACAGGATCAAAAGACAGAATAGAAACAATGCGGGGCAGGATAGGATGGAGGGAAATACAGTTAGTCTTACACAACACGGCTGTTATCGAAGTCATTTGCAAAACTTCACAGATAGGGCCTATATTGAATTGCCTGCCTTCCCAAAGGGAACGGGTGGGGAGGGAGGAATGGGGAGAATTTGGAACTCAAAGTTTTAGGAACAACTGTTTAGTATTGTTCTTGCTACTAGGAAATAAGAAATACAGTTAATGGGAAATAGAAAGTCATCTGACCCTACAGGACAAAAGAGAAGATGGGGACAAGAGAAGGGAAGGATGATAGAAGAGAGGGCAGATTGGTGATAGGGAAAATTAGAAAGCTCGGTGTATTGGGGTGGGGGGGAGGGGAGAAATGGGGAGAAAATTTGGAACCCAAAATTTTGTGAAAATGAATGTAAAAAGTTAAATGAATAAATTTATATTTAAAAAAAAAAGAAAGAAATGGATCTCAGTGGGCCTTCCCAGCTCCTGATTGCACTATCAATGAACTTCGTGAACTGAGTTAATCTGGTCCTGGGGCAACAGACACATCACCAGCTCTGCAGATGAACATTCTTTCTGACTATCTCTATAGCTCTGTCTGTGTCTCTGACTATCTATGTCTTGCTACCATGGTTTTTATCTTTCTCCATGTCTCCATTTCACTGTCTCTGTCTCTGTCTATCTCTGTCTCTGTATTTGTATCTCTGTCTCTCTGTTTGTCTCTTTGTTTCTCTGTCTCTCTCTGTTTCTCTCCATCCTTTTCTATCTCTCTGTCTCTCTCCACTCACCCACCCTCTGTTTTCCAGTCCCTGAAAACCCAGGGTCACAGCCACACCACAATACCACAATACCACAATACAACCAGTACCACAGTAAGACATGAAAGAGAACCTTGCAGGAGTCTGGAGGTCAGAGAATCATGAAACTATAGACTCCTAGAACTGGGAAGGGCCTGTGTCTCACAGCAGGTAAATGGTTAAACCAACAAGCTTCCTGAAAGCATCTCTGGGTGTAGACTTCGCAGTCCCAGTTGTCTGCCTCATCCAGAGTTTGATCCCCTGTGGGGGTCTGATTCTTGCTTACCATCATCCTTAGGAAGCTCTTCCTTATGAAAGTTGGTGGTGGGACAGAATAAAGGTTCAGGAATCGTGAAAGCAAGCCTGGAGTTTGAATTCCAGGCCTGCAGTTCACTAGGTAAGTGACCTGGCTTACCTCAGGCACATGACTTAACTTATCAGAGTCTATTTCTCCATCTGTAAAATGGAGATATTTGTGCCATATACCTCACAGGATTATGAGGAAAAGATTTTGTAAACTCTAAAGTGCCTCAGAAATAGGAATGATTGTGCCTGAACCAAAGCTGTATCTTTGTTTCCCCAATAGACTAAAGGTTCCCTGAGATTGATAGCCATGTCTCTTGCATTCTGTATCTGAGGGTTACTTGAAAACAGCACATATATATACCTTTATCAACCTTGTGATTCCCCAAGGTCAAGGATCATAGCTCATCTATCTGCTGTCCCTCCCCTAAAGTATATACTATGGACACACAGACTGATGGACAGAAGGACTAACTATAAAGACCATAGGGCCACAGAAAGTGAGGAATATAGCCAGTCTTTTCCCTGTTCTTTCTCAGTTGGATGGTGGAAGACTTAAGCTCACTGGTGAATAAAGATTTTAGATGTCACCTTTTCTCCTGCCATCTCCTTCCTCTTCCTTCCTTTCCTTCTTCCTTTCTCCCTCCTCTCCTTCCCTTTCTTCTTTGCTCTCCTTCTATCTCTTCCCTCCTCTCCTTTCTTCTTCCCCTGCCTTCCTCCTTCTCCCCTCTCCCTCCCCACCAAGGCTACAGGACACTTGCCAAAGTCTTCTTGCTCATGCATGAAGCTGGATGCTCACTGTCTCATCTCCCTCCTCTTTGACATTCCCACATGCCCTTAGCCAGAAACTGAGAATTTCTCACAGTGACAGCTTTTTTCCTGCCAAGTAGGATAAGAATGCCATGCTGTAGGAGGTGATCCAGGGTCCCCAAGCACATTTCAGATGGCATGTTCTTTTCTCCTCATTCTGCATGTGGAGACTCAATTTGAAGGGGACAACACATGATAGGGTGGAAAGATTACCAATTAGAATAGGAGTCCAGAGCCCTCTGCTGTCATCTTGGCTCCCTTGCCAATTGCTTTGTGACCTTGGTGATGCAATTTCATTTCTCTGGGTCTTAGTTTTCCACCTGTAAAATAGGTTTAGTGATCCCTACTATTCCCACCTTACAGGGTTGCTAGGAGCACCAAATGAGATGATGGGTGTGATACTACACCACAAAGTGTAAAACAAATTAATATGCTAGTAGTAGTACACAAGTATTAGAGAGCTGGCCTCAGGTTCTGGCAGCAAGACTTGAAAAAAAGTAGAGAAGAAAGCTCAGACAATCTCAGTTCCCAAGTTCTAATCACTAGGCTTCACTGCCATTCTGCCCTAGAGCCATGCATTGGATGAGTGCCAGACTCACTGCCAAATAGTTCCTCTGATCCATGCTGGCTCACTGCTGCTTTTCAAAGACATTGTATTTACATGCTGTTTCAAAATCTTTTTCCCCTAAAAAAAATAAAATAAGAAATAAATCCACCACCAGCATCTCCTGCTTGTGCTGAGAGTTCTTCCCCATCGGAGTCATGATAGCGTGATTCCCTTTGATATCGTGTCCCCTTTCCCTCCAACACAGTGCTGGTGGTCTGGATATGGAAGCCAGGTTCTCCCAAAAAAGGTTTTGAGGTCCTCCCAAAAGATGGGCTTTCAATCTCCCTAAACAGATTAGGAATATCTTAAAGGCAAGATCTGGGTCTCCTTATCGTAGACTCACAAAGTTGGAAGATACCTCAAAGACCATCTAGACTCTTACCAGTCAAGCGTGCCCTCCACTACGTACAGCTTTGCTCAAAGGTGATAGAGAAGACCTCCTGAGGCCCCATTCCGCCCTAGACAGCTCCAGCTGCTACCATGTTTTTCTCTTTGTCTCTTTGTAATTTCCACTCACTATTTCTACAGAACAAGTCTAATCACACATAGGGCTAGCTATCTCTGGACAGGGTCTGCGTCTTCCCCCATCAGACTAGAAACTCCCTAAAAATAGTCTCTTTCTCTCCATCTGATTAAGCATTTTCTGGACTCCCTTCCCTGGACGAACTAATACTGGTCTAAACCAAGGGTCCTTAACATTTTTTGCGTCATGGACCCCTTTGGAAGTCTGGTGAAGTCTTTGGCTTCATTCTCAGAATAATATTTTACATTTATAAAATATTACACATGAGAATATAAAGAAAGTCAATTATATTACAATAGTTACAAAAAATGTTTGTTGTTATTTTTTTTTAGGTTCACAGACCCCCTGGTTAAGAATCCCTGGTCTAGAAGAAGGCAAAGAAATGAAACAAGTCCTACCCCAACTTGGGAGAGAAAACCCACTGGAGAATCCTGAATTAATAAATTACCTGAGATCCTGTGTTCTAACAACTCCAGTGATGTGGGGTGATGTTGTTGCCGTCAGGGGCTAACAGCAAGCTCTAGTAGATACAGGCAACAAATAAAGTGCTGGACTTGGAATAAGGAAGTTGTGGCTGTTCAATCCTATCTGACACTTTATGACCCTATTTGGGGTTTTCTTAGCAGAGACACTGGAGTGCTTTGCCATTTCCTTCTCCAGCTCATTTTGCAGATGAGGGAATTGAAATAAACAGGGTTAAGTAACTTGCCCAGGGTCACAAAGCTACTGCCTGAGATCAAAATTGAACTCAGGTTCCTGACTCCAGGCCAAGTATGCTATCCACTGTGCCACTTAGGAAGATCTGGGTTCAAATTCTGTCTCAGACACTTACTCCCTATGGGACTTGAGCAAGTCACTTAACCTTTTAAATAATGATAATAATAACAATTATTTCTTAGGATTGTTATGAGATAACATGTCTAAAGTGATTTGGAAACCTTTAAAAGCACTATGAAAACACTAGCTATTATGACAACATTAGATTTGGAGTCAGAAAACCTGGATTCACATTCAAGATCTGATCCTTCCCAGTTGTGTGACCTTGGGCAAGTCACTTCCCCTCTGTGCCTTTACTTCGTCACCTTTTGGGTGGGTTAGAGGATCTCTAAGAGCCCTTCCAGCTCTACCTTCTATGATGCTGTCAATCAATTAACAAGAATTTGTTAGGCTCCTACTTGGTGTGACGCACTATACTAAAGCTCCAAGACAGACTCCTGCCCTCAAGGAGGACTTTCTATTAGGGGAGATAAACATATAAATAAATATAAACAAAATCCATATAAAGTAAAATTGAGGAGAGGGACCCTGGCCATTGGGAAATCAGGAAACAAACAAAATCTGTAGAAAGTAAAACTGAGGAGCAGGAACTTGGCCTTTGGGAGTTCAGGAAAAGCTTTATGTAGAGGGGATACTGAGCAGAGCTTTAAAAGCAGAGATTCTAAGAAGTGGAGGTGAAGTGGCAATGTCTTCCAGTCATGGAGGAGAGCCAGTTCGAAGATACAGAAATGGAGGATACTATGATCTGGAGCTCAGCTAGACTTCTGCCTACAAGGTCTTCCAATTCACTCCATATCCTCCATGGAGGGAGTAATCTCCTCTACCATTCCCAGAGAGGTCTATTTCATGTGGATGAGACACAGTGCGGTGTAGGGGAAAGGAGAGCTAGTTCCAGAACCAACCATTCAAATCTCAGCTCCAATATTTATTAGCAGTGAGATCCTAGGCAAGTTTCAAAGCCCGAGCCTCTGTAAAATAAGGCTAGTAATCTTGTGTTCCCCACCCCCACAGGGTTGTTTTGAGGAATATGCTTTTTAAACCATTAAAGGGCTATAGAAATAAGAGCTGTGATTTTCCTGTGGCCAATGGTACCTCAGTAGGTGGCAGTGCCAGCAAGGATGGGGCCAGAAGGAAAAGAATACCTAAGCCAGGCTGATCTTGAGCTATTTGGATCAGCTCCAAAGCCACTCACCTCATGTCCAGGGCTGGAGCTAGGACAGCCTGTTGGGCTATGGAGCTTGGATTCCAGTCACTGCCTTGACCACCTTGTCTGATTGGATCCCAGTCACCAGGGCTCCCTTGTGCTGCCAGGGGCAAAGAAGGGCATCAGGTGGGAAAGGGATGCTTCCCTGGACCGGAGGTTTGGCCAAATCAGAAATCAGTCTCCAAAAGGCAAATAGGGGACTTGAGCACCAGATGCTGCCTCTTCTATAGCGAGCTGGGAAATTAGGCACCAGCACTGGCCCCCTTCTGCACCCTCCTTCCCCCATTGCAGCCATATGGTCCCCATATGTTCTGTGACAATTGAAAGGATGCTCATGACTTCCCAAAGATGTCCTCTGTCCACCTTCCTAGATGTCACCTCTTCCAGACAGGAGGCTATGGGAGTAGAAACAAGGACACTTGGCTTTAAGTGCTAATTCTTTCCCTACATACATACATAGAACAAGTTCCTCTCGCTTTCCCCCACCCAGCTGCAATTTCTTCCTCCCCAAAATGAGGGTGCTGCACTTGACGATCCCTAAGATCCTTCACTGCTTTCACAGTCTAGGTTCTGTGTCTGAATTCTGTGTCTATATTTAAAAGGTCCCTTGCACTTCTGACACTATGTTCCATGTTCTAATATTTAATATTCAGTTAACTATAAGGTCTCGATTCTGTGACATCCTATTTCTGCATCTAAATATTCTCTGTCTTTAAAGTCTCTGGCATCTCTAACATTCTATGTTCCATGTTCTAAGCTCCCTTTCCATGCCAATACTTTATGTTCTGTCTGATAAAGTCCCTTGCAGCTTTGACATTCTATGTTCTACGTTCTAAGGTCCCTTGCAGTTTTAACATTATGTTCTAATCTTCTGTGTTCTTAAGGTGTCTCCTGGCTCTAACATTCTGTATTCTGATATTCTATACTCAGTTCTAAATCCTCTCTAAAATGAGGGGACTAGACCAGGTGGTACCTAAAATGGCTCCCAGCTCTAAGCCCTTGGCCTGAATCACCATCTGCATGATGTGACAGGAGGGATCATCAGGACAGTGTTCAAGGGCTTGGAGGCATTGCTGCCCTCTTCTTCACCGAACCCATGCTAGATACCAGAGATGGCCAGCCCTCCATTTTTGGAGACCTGGCCCTTTAGAAATTCTAAATAAGACCACGTTGAATTCCCATTAATCAGCTTTGGAGACATTCTCTTTCAGCCCAGCCATCCTGCTTGGCTGTTCCTAATTCTTGACACTCCCCCCCAACTACTGCACTTTGGAATGTTCTCCTCCTTCACCTCTACTGCTCAGAATCCCTTGCTTCCTTCAAAGCACATGGCCCTCTTCCATGAGGTTTTCCATGTATGATCCTCCCAGTTGTTAGAACTTCCCCTTCCACTTGAAATAACTTTGTATCCTTCTGTATATAATTAGATACATACGATATGCATGGCCACATATATACATGGTGTTCCAAAAGTCTTAGCACAGACTTGTACACATGTTGTATCTTCCCAGTGGAATATAAGCTACTTGAAAATAGACAGGAATTGCTGTTTTTCCCTTTGCATCCCCCATGCCTAGCACAGTACTTGCATATAGTGGCTGTTTAATAATGACGTTTAATTGAATAGAATCTTTTTGTGCACCTCCCTTTCTCTATGTAGGTTTATTGTAGCCTGGTTGTGTCAAAGGGGTTTTCATTTGATCTCAGGCATCCCCATTAAAGCAAAGACAATTCCAGATTCTCTGTTACAAGGTTCCCACAGGATGCTGATAATATCACTTATTAGCATTATTATTACTGCTGCTACTCTTATTAATAGTAACTTAGGATTTACACCTTGCCCACTTCCTAAAAGAATTTAGAAAAAGTAGATTTTTCAAAGCTAAACATCATATAAAAGAAGGCAATTAATTTTTTAACCTGAAAAAACAGTTAAATAGAACAGAGAAATAGATGTCACCAGGCACCAGAGATGAGTTAGATACTACACCGAGGTACTGAATTTGGCTCTGTGTTTCCTGGCAGCTAGAAATGGTAGCATCAATTATAGTTTTATATTTTATTTACAATTATAACTTGTATGGTACTTTATACTTTCTAATCACTTTCAATCAATCCATCCACAGTCATCTATTAAGTAGCTAGTATGTTCCAGGCACTGTGCTGAGCACCGGGAATAAAAAGAAATAGAAGACATTTGTTTATCCATTGCCCTCATTAAATCCCTATAACACCTCCTGTGAAGTGGGAGTTTGGAGTGTGTATTTTGACACCCACTTGTCAGTGAATAAACTAATGCCCAGAGAAAGTGGTGTTCCTTAAATAGCAGAGTCAGGATCAGAACCCAGCTCTCTAGATTTCTAGTCCAGTTCTCAATATTGATCAACTTCCTGAAATTTTAATCGACTTTCCCTATGCTACCATTGGAGGTTTGAGAGAACAGATTCAGGCTAATGTACTGGGGTGAGTTTAGTCCAAGACCTCAAGGAAAGAGAAAGATCTTTCTTTAGGAAACTAGAAAGGCAGCCAGCAGCTGAGTCTGAGAGAATGAAGACCTTTGCTAACCTACCTTCTCTGATAACTCGCCAGTGTAAAATCCTGGGAGTGGCATACCCCTGTGCCCATCCCAGAAAAGACCTCTGTAGTCCTGCCCTCCAGGAACTGTGCACAACACAAAACACCTCACATCCTCTCAAGAGGAACTGAGAGAGAAGAACAGGAAAGAGTCCACTCTCAAGGTTCACCAAGACCACATTGGTTGACTCATTACATTGTAAACTCCTTGAGGGCAGGGATTGACTTTTTAAAAATTGTATCCCCAGCAGGGAACACAGTGTCTAGAACGTAGTAGGTGCTTCATAAATGTTTACTGAATTGAATTGAATAGGAGGAATCTTTTGCTTTCTCTCTTTTTCTCACATTCCTAAAACTCCATGCAACCTAAGGCAATTTATTTCACATTTCTGGACTTCAGCTTTCTTCTCTTTAAAATAAGGAAACTGGATGAAATTATCTCTAAGTATCAACACCAGGATCCAAGAGCCCTATCTCCAGGCTCAGGAATTCAAGTCCAGTGTTTTGTGTTGTTTTGTTGGGTTTTTTTTTTCATATGCCACGCTATCTCTCAAAGGAATATGTCAGATTAGCCATACGCCAAAATGGAATTTAAGTGATTCATTTTGTCCCCAGGGCCTGAAGCATCTCTTTTTTGTATAAGTTTTTTTCCTCCTCATAAAGTTCCCTCCACATTAAACCTCCTCTTTCACTCTCTCAAAAAAATAACCTACTCTCAAGAAAAGCTGTGGCAAACTCATTTGTACTCTGATTTAAGTAACTGATAGGGATACTATGCCTCTCTCTCTCTCTCTCTCTCTCTCTCTCTCTCTCTCTCTCTCTCTGTCTGTCTCCATATGTTTCTCTCTCTGTCTGTGTCTGTCTGTCTGTCTGTCTCTCTCTCTCTCTCTCTCTCACACACACACACACACACACACACACACGTATACATGACAGCAGTTGTCCCCTCTGCCTCTCAAAAAGATGACCCCAAGAGGCTCTCCTGGTCGTACATTCTTTCTCCCATCCATAGGGCATGGCCCCTTTGCTTTCCCTCTGCATTCCCCATCATTCTATCTCTAAGAAAACAGGGGAGAACAGAAGAAAAATACATCTTTTAAATTTCTAGCTCCCTCTTTCCCAGAAGACATGAGTAAAGAATTGGGCACATCTGAATGAAATTTTTGTGAGTTTTGGGGATAGAACCAGGGAAGAAAGATAACAATAGGTGATCTTCTTCCTTACAGGACTCCAGGATGCTTTTGAGCTCATATTGGAGAGAGCTTATTTTGGCTGTTGTCTGATCAGCCCTTTGGGATTCCCTGGGTAGCTTTTGGCCAGAGTTGAGCCAATCCTGCTTGGCCCCAAGAACAAGGGGAAGGTGGGATTGAATAGGATGCCAGCAAAGTGACAGACTGGTACCTATGCTATGACTGGACAGAATAGCAACAACTTCCAGCTTCCCCTTTCTCCACAACTCCTTGGCCCTGGGTGAGATGTCCTCCAGCCTCCCATCATTTGAACTGGTATCTGATTAGGACTTAGTCAGCAGAAGTCAAAGGCACGGAGTTTACTACCTGAGGGACTTTCCCAGCACAGGCATGAATACAGAAATAGTGGAAGGGAGACCAGACAAGGAAAGAGAGATTGAGAGACAGATCAAGGACCCAAGAAAAAGTAAAATGGAAACAGTGACAAAGAAGAGAAAAATGATGATGGGGCAGAGATAGAGTAAGACACAAAGAAAGAAATGGAGACAGAGAAAAATGACAAAGATAGAGAAAGGAAATGGAGACAGACAAAGAAAGACAAAAAATTATGACAGAGACAGAGGGAGACAATGAGAGACTTCAAAAAAATGATGGCAGAGACTAAATGAGACAGAGACACAGAGACGGAGAAAAATGATGACAGGAACAGACATATAGAGAAGTAGGAGATGATACATTAATAATTAAGCTCAACTAACATTTACCAAGCCCCTACTCTGTCCCATGCACTATGCTAGTCATTTCAGATACAAAGACAGAGAAAAGTGGAGATAGAGACAGATTCAGGCAGAGCTGGAGAAAGCAATTCCTGGTACATAATCCATTCCCAAGAGAAGATGAACCAAATGTTAGCCCACCATGTAACCACTCAGAAGAATCAGGCTGCACCTAAGCAGTTCCTATATCCACAAATGGCTTCAAGCATATTCCAAGCCCTGAATGGCAAAACCCGTATGTATGTATGTGGGTGCCAGCTACCACCTTACTTCCATCCCTCATTCATCACTTCTTGCCAGGATGTTTGCAATACTCACCTGATCAGTCTTCATATTTTAAGCCTCTTTCCTCTCCAACCCATCCTCCACACAGCTGCCTAATTGAAGCTACTAAAAGACAAGTCTGGCCATGTTACTTTCCTGCTCAAGAAGCCTAAATGACTCCCTACTGCTCTAAAATACAAACCCCATTGTCTGATGCTTTAGGCCCTTCAAATCTGGCCTTAGACTTAATATTTGTTACCTCCCTTCATACGCTGTAGGTTCCAAATTGGCCAACTTTGCTGGCCACTCTTCATTCTATCTCCCATCCATCCCATTATGTCAGCCCCTAAGGGTTTGGTCAGTATTGGTTTGGCCCCTGCTCTTGGAATGAACTGCTTCCTCATCTCCCCTTCCCAGGATCCTTAACTTCCATCAAGACACAGTTCAACTGCAGCCTGAGGATTTTTCTGATTCCCCCTGTTGTTAGTAACCTTATCTTTGGCCAAGACTTTTTAGTTACTTATTTGAAAGAATAAAAAACTCTTCGTCATGAGTACATGTTGAGAGCCAAGTGAACTACACTGACATTATGGGAAAGAATACTGTATTTGAAAAGGGAAGACCTGGGCACATCCTGGCTCTGCTTCCTGCTCACCAATGCTGGTCATTTCTACTCCCACAGTCTCCCTCATCTTTTCTCCACCACCACCCCCCCCCCCAAGCACTTTCCTGCTTCAGGTCCTTAGCACCTCTCCTCTGGCCTCCTAATTGGTTAGCTGCTGCCAAAGTGGTTACCCTCAAATAGAGGTCTGACTGTGTCTCTTCTCAAATTCCTGTTACTCACTCTTATTTCCAAGGTCAAATATAAACATCTCTGTTTGCCACTTAAAGCCCTCACAGTCTGACTGCAATCTATCCATCCACCCTTGTCACATGTTACTCTCAAAATTCTGTAGTCTGACCCAACCATCCTCACATACAACTCTCTACCTCCTACTTCTGTGCATTTGGCTAGAATGCACTCCTTCCTCATGTCTATCACCTAGAATATTTTTAGGGCTCTTCCTTTAAGACCCAACCCAAATCCTATCTACTATAGGAAGCCTTTCTTAATGTTACCAGTTTCTTGGCTTTCTCCACCAAAATGTCCTTTAACTACTTTGCGTATATCTTTATATGTACCTGTTGCCTCTACTAGCTCAATTATAAGGTCCTGAAATGGAGGAATTCTTTCAACTTTATCTTTATATCCAGAGTACCCAGCACATTGCCTGACTGAATAATCCTGATCTCCCTCCCATCTCCTCAAACCCAGGCTGGCATGACTGGTCTAAGTGTTCAATGTCTATTTTAATCCAAGCCATCCTTCAAGACTCAACTGAAGTCCCAGCCTTTTCCAGCTCTCCTCCATTCACCCCCATGATAATCCCTCCCTCTCTATTCAATTTGTCAAATATTTATTACAGGCCTACTGTATGCAAAGCACTGCACTAAGTCATGGGGGAGGCACAAAGTTTAGAAAAGCTCATTTTATCATAATGCCCTTATGCCTTCATGAGGCTTATAACCTGGCAGGGACATAAGATACAATATAGTAATACAACATATAACATACTATGTTACATGTAGATAACTACAACTTGTTAGGTACATTACAGAGGTTAAAAAAAAGTGTTATTAGTGGTCTGAGGAAAAGGTTGTTACCAGCTGGACCTTTTTAACCATGGGTCTCCAAAGGAGGAAGAAGGGCAGGAAATGGCTCGGTCCTAAAGGTTTTGTGATCAATCAGTTGGAAGATGGAAAGATGAGTTACAGCTAAAAAGCAGTTATGTAGCTTGTCCCCTATACCAGTGATGTCAAACTCAAATAGAAATGAGCCATGAAACCACATAAGGATCCTTGCAGGTGCATATTGACTTAGAAAACCACACATTAACATTGCTTATGTTTTATTATGCAGCTAGGTGGTGTAGTAGATAGGTGGTGTACTGGACTTGGAATCAGGAAGAAGAGTCTTCCTGAATTCAGACCTGGCCTGAGACACTCACTAGATATGTGAGCAAGTCACTTAACCCTGTTTGCCTCAGTTAACTCATCTGTAAAATGAGCTGGAGAAGGAAATGGCAAACCAGTATCTTTGACAAGAAAACCCCAAATGGGGTCACGAAGACTTGGACACAACTAAAAACAACTGAAAAACGTATTTTATTACATTTTTATTTATTTTGCTAAATATTTCCAATTGCATTAATTCTGGATACACTCAGGAGTTGGCTATATTTGATACCTCTGCCCTATACAACCTCTTTCAGATATAGTAACCACCCCTACACACATACTCTTCCCCCTCTCACACTGTGAAAGCTTTTAACTTTGGCCATTCTGAACCAAGCATTGACCTCACAGGGCACGTCTAATCTAATCCCTAATTCAAGAGCTGCTGAAAAGTTTCCTAAAAGAACACTACTACCATCACTACCCAGCACAGTCACCAGAAAAGAATTTTATATGTGTGTGTGTGTGTGTTTACATATGTGCGTGCATACAGAGCTAGAAATAGATAGATGATAGATAGATAGATAGATAGATAGATAGATAGATAGATAGATAGATAGATAGATATAGATAGATAAGGAACACAGTTTTTAAAAGTTTGTAGAAGACTACTTTAATTTTCTCCTCACATAGCTACCAACCTTGTTCAGGCCCTCATTCCCCCCTCTTCTGAAGTCTTATAAAAGCCTCCAAATTGGCCTCCTTGCCTCAAGTCTCTCCCCTCTCCACATGAAGCTGCCAGATAGATGTTACCCCAATACAAGTCTGACTACATCAGTCCTCTTCCCCCAAAAGCTTCAGGGTCCACCTCCTGCCTCTGGGATAAAACACAAACTTTTTTTCTTACCATTTGGCAACTTCCTTATGTGGCTCCAGCATGCCTCCTTAAGCCAGCTACCTCTCCACACTCCTCCCCCTCACATATTGTGGGGTCCAGCCAAAATGACTGACAGGCTGTGTCCCCTTCTACACAAGGATAACAGCAACAATTAGCACTTATATATGGCTTTGAAGTTTGCAAAGCAATTTATAAATATCATCTCATTTTATCTTCATAGCCACCCTGAGAGGTAGGTCTATTATAATCCTCATTTTACAGTTGATGAAACTGAGGCAAACAGTGGCAAAGTGACTTGCCTAGGGTCACACAGCTAGTAAGTGCCTGAGGCTGGATTTGAACTCAAGTCTTTCTGACTCCAGGCCCAGTACTCTGTACCCAGTCATCCCCATCCCCAGTTGCTGGTGTCCTTCCAGATTTCTCGGTGTGTACACATACAGATTTATATATGAATGTGTTTTTTCCCCTACTGGAATGGAAGGTCCTGGAGAGCAGGGATGTTTCCCATTTGTTGCTGTATCCTCAGGGCCTAGTCCAGTATCTAGTACATGGCAAGCATTTAATAAATTCTAGTTAAATGAATGAAACTTTACAAGGAGGGTGCAGGAGTGTATAACAGGCACTGGCAGGAGAATGAACAAAACAATGGAGGCAGGAGCCCGTGGCCCATTTGGTCACATTGTGGGGAGCCTGGAAAGGAGTCATAGGAGATGGGGCTGATGACGGAAGGCCTTAAATGCCAACTTACCTGAAGCCCTTATTCCATTCACGCTTCTTTGACCTATAGTACCCACTGCCTTTGGTTTGGTGTTCCCTTTCATGGTGTGTACGTGCTATTTCTCCAACCAGACTGGAAGCTGCCTGGTAAGAACCCTCTCTTCTCCAACATACCTGGGTGGGGGGATGGCAGGGTAGGTAGAGGGTAGAGGCTGTGACTTTGGAGATATTGCTTGATTGAATGAAGGAGAAAGCACCTCTCTCCTTAGGGTTTCCCTCCCTCTCCTGAGGCCTTAGTTGAAAAAACTCAAGGAACCTGGTAGTTCATTGAGTGGGGGGGAGGGGGAGATAGTCACCCTTTCTACAGACACACACACACACACATACACACACACCCCTATTCAGTCTTATTCCAAAACAGGATAGAATCTAGGATAATTCCATCTTTCCCTGCTTCCACAGAACAAAAGAGCTGGGTTCAAAACATGCCTTTACCACTTACTAGCTGCATAAGCTCATGCAAGTCCCCTTACCATTCTGAACTTTAGTCTCTCTATCTGCAAAATGAGAGAGCTTAACTAGTCAAAAGCTAGCTAACAAGCATTTACCAACGGTTTTACTACACTGAGAATACAAAGAAAGACAAATGACCAGCTCCCCATCAGGGAGCTCACGTGCTATTGGACCAGATGACCTGTAATGTACACGTTCTATGAACAATTTTTTTTTTTTTTTTTTTTTTTTTTTTACCATTTCGAATCACACAGTATAAAGGCAGGCTACCAAGAGATGGTCCAGTTCGTGAGATCCTCCTGCAAACCCAGGTCCACACCAGGAGGGGGCAGTGGAGAGCTCTGAGGGTACAAAGGTCTGAATTCCTTAAGCAGGGAGGCTGTCGCATCATGGGGGACATAGGAGATTTCCCACCTCAAAGCAGCTGAACCAGACACCGGGAAAGATGTCGGCAGCACTCGGTGCTCAACCAACTGAGATGTGAAGAAGCAGCTAAAAGGAAAGACATCTGGAGTCTCAGGTTCGAATTCTACCCCTGAAACTTAAGAGATGAATGTTCTTGGGTAAGTCGCTTCCTTCTCCTGAGTCTCTGTCTCTCTGTCTCTGTCTCTTTGTGTCTCTCTGTCTCTGTCTGTCTCTCTCTCCCTCCCTCCCTCCCTCCTTCCATTGTTATTGATCACTTTCATTTCCAAATCTATCCCTTCCCCCCCACCCCAGAGTCACTTTGCCCATCTTTGAAGTCGATGTTGCATTCCTCATGTTTCCCTCACTGGGCTCTTGCCAAGAAGAGATGGCTTTGCAGAACCTTTAAGCTCGGAGTTCTTCTCAAGAATAATAATTTTGCAGGGGGCAGGTGGGGATGGGGGACAGCCAGGCCGCAGAGCCTCCCACCCCACAGCTACACACCCCCCTGAAATCTCGGAGCGGCCCATTCCTCCTGGACGCAGGACCGTGCCCCAGGGCCCTTGACTAGTTCGTCCTCTGCAACTGAACCGCCTTCCAAGGAGGGGGAAAGGGTTGAAGGTGGGGGGTGGAGGGAGGGGGTCCATCCAAACCTCTCACTCCACCATAGGGGAAGGTGGACAAAGTTGATCCAACTCCCCAGGGTGCAAACCCAAAGCCCACGGTTAAGAGGAAGCCAGACTTTGGGAGGCCACCAAAGAGTACTGCCACCGCTCTCCAAGGGGCCAAGCACGGCCCCCTGCCTCCTTTTGGTGCTGTTAGCGCGAACTGCAGCCGCGGTCGCCAGTGCCCCCTCCTAGCACACATACGCGGGAGCGCGCGCGTGCACGAACACACACACGCATACACACATCCACCCCACAGCAACACCCTTGGCTCCCAGCCCAATATACAGCCGTCAAAGACCAAGACCTCCCCCCAATCCCTCCATCGCCCGGTCCACGCACCCCAGCAGCCGGCTCCCAAAGAGCCCAAGGAAGCCAAGCTTTCCCTACCGCCGCCGCCGCCGCAGCAGCATCAGCCCCCGCTCCCCCTCCCTCCCTCATGGCCCCGGCCTCGCCACCCACCCCCACCCCCCCGGGAACCAGCTCCGAGCTCCCGCAGACTCACCCGCTGGGCTCCGGCGTCCCCGCGCCGCCACTCCGGGACCACATCCCCGGCCCGGCTCGAGCGAGTCCTAAGGGCGAGGGCTGGAGGCGAGCAGGTGCAGCTACCGGCTGCACGCTAGAGACCGAGGCAGAGGCAGAAGCAGGCGAGCCGGCGGGAGAGAGGGAGGGACGGAGGGAGGGTGTGTGTGCGCGCCTGTGTGTGGCGCGCGCCTGTGTGTGTGGATGTGTGTGTGTGTGGATGTGTGCGTGTGTGGATGTGTGTGTGCGCGAATGTGTCTCCTCTCTGAATGTATTCCTTGTTGGTCTCCACGTTGCGATGCTAATAGAATAGCAAAGGCGCGCACACAGGCGCACACAAGCTCACTCTCCCCAAACAAAAGGATCCCTGCCTGGAAAGGGACAGACCCGCTGCGGTGCGGGGCCAGGGGCTTCCAACTTCCTCCCGCAGGCGGTGAAGAGCCGAGCAGAACCTGAGGACACAAAGCCAGCTATCCGATCCGAGCCGGCCAGTGGGGGCGCAGGCGGGGGCGCACGGAGCGGAGCGGAGCCGCCCTGGCAGCACGGCGGGACGCGCAGCCCCAGGACTCGGCCCCTGGCGCCCAGCCTTCGCTGCTGCCCGCCTGTCTACCTTCGTGCTTGCTCTCCCCCACCTTGGGAGCCCTGATGCGGGGGCCACTTCTCTTACATCTCCAGGGTTGCCCAGAGTCGACCTCGAACCCTCCTGAGCTAGGGAAGGTGGGCTCCCTTCGGCTCCCCTTGCGCCACCATACCCGGCCGCAGGGACGCGCTGGCGTCCTCCGCCCTGCCCACTGCTGGCACTCTGGGACCGGGAACTCCAAGAGGCAGAGAGAGGAATGAAAGCTGGGAGGGGGTGCCTCAAGTCAGGTTCTCAGGAGAAGTGAACCTTGGTATCCTCGGACTTCGTCCTCCCTCAACTGAAGTCTAACCTCGCTCTCTCCTTTCTGCAGCTCTGCCTCTCTCCCTCCCCCTCTCTCCTTCCTTCCCTCCACCCTCCCTCCCCTCCCCACCTCTCCGTCTTTCCTCCCTCCTTCCCTTCCCTTCTCTCTCTCTCTCTCTCTCTCTCTCTCTCTCTCTCTCTCTCTCTCTCTCTCTCTCTCTCTCTCTCGTCCTCCCTCTCTCCCTCTCGTTCTCCCTCTCTCCCTCTCGTTCTCCCTCTCTCCCTCCCTTTTTCCCTCCTTCCCTGCCAACCCACAAGCGTCTCACATTCTCTGCATTACATCAGATGCTGTCGGCTTCACGGTCGGTACCGGAGCTCCCAGTGGGAGATAAGGTAATAAGCCTCTCTCCTAAGCCCCTGTTCTTGCTCCCTGCTCTCGCTCCCTCTGCTGCTCTCTCCTTTCGTTCCCTTCTCAAAGCCCCAGTGACACATCCAGACTGTAGCCTCCAGTTCTATTGATAGTTCCCATCTTGCCTAGGTTTAAAGGTATAGTCTGCCCTTTACTAGGACTTTCTTGCCCTTTGTCTGCCCCACCTTGGGCTTCTAGTGTCAGGGAAGTTCAGTGCTAACCACCACTTACTACCCTCTCAATGGGGCAATACCAGGCCAGGAAGCCTGGCTGGCCCGTTGGGACAGACAGAGGCTTGTCTGAGCTCCCTTCTGTCCACTCTCCTCTCTGTCAGGAAACCCTCTGGTGAGGGATGGAGGTGAGTCAAGGAGAATGGATGATTTCCATATCTGATCTGGTCCAGATGGCGCTGCTGGGTAAGAGCAGGGAGGGTGAGTGGTGAGGTTTATGGAAGGCAGGGCTCTCCTGGCTTTGGGGCAAGAGTACTTCTAAGACTGTGTGCGACACTCAGTGAGATTCAACAGGATCCCCCAGCTATCTGGAAGTGTCTAGGACCAGCTGCCCTTTTATGACCTCGTTCTGAAACGGAAAAATAGCATCCCAGGCCAGGCGTGGCTGACAAAGTGAAAGAACCGCTGGGCCAGGAAACTCAGGGTAAAGGTAAAGAAGTGGAAGGCAAACAAGAAGAGACATTCCACCCCATTCCTGGTTTATCTGGGAGCAAAGTCCATTAATCTGGATAAAGATATTTCCAAGGATGCATGAAAATATTTGGTTGAAAAAGGGTAGAGCAAACGGGGATGGGTAGCTAGCACAGAGGAAGTATAGGGATGCCCCCACCTAGCCCTGGGAGCTCTTCTTGCCCCAGTTGCTGATTCTGAACCCTTGAGCAAGGAGATTTAGTTCCCCCAATCTGTGAAATAGAAATATGTCACCACCACCCTCCACTCCACATGGATAACAGAAGATACCAATGAAGGAGCAAAAGTCAGAAGTGCTTCAGGCTACTAAGGAAAGAGATGCTACTGTGAAAAACTAGTGTTCGAAACACCTCTGCCCTATGTTTACCCTCATGTAACCTGAAGGGATGTGGAGTCCCCACCTCTACCTCCCTCCCTTCTCCTGCATCCACAAGGGATGGAGAGGGAAACAAAGGCTCCCCTCCTAGGCAAGGGTAGGTTCCAGGACACCAGGGGAGGGTCAGTCTTCCGGCCAAGTTACAAGATCAGTAAAGTCTGTTTTCAGCATCCCAACTTTCCACATCAAGAACCCAAGGCTCCTTCCTTCCCCACCCTCGCACCCCACCTCTCCCCATCAAGTTCTATCCCACCAAGGCAAACCCTCCTGGATGCTGAAGTGACTTTTGGGAAGGTGTTCAACAAAACCAGCAAACACCTACATTGTATTATTGTATCAAACACAAGGGATCCAAAGTTAGGTCCAGTAAAAAGCATCTCTCAAGGAGCTTACAATCTAGAATGGGAAGTATAGTTTTTATCCACTTCCACCAGCATTAAATCTCCAATATGGGCAAGGTACTTGTTTTGTCTATTAGTGGTGGTCTGATTCTTTGTGATCCCATGTAGGGTCACTCAAAGATACTAGAGCAGTTTGCCATTTCCTTCTCAAGCTCATTTTACAAATGAGAAAACTGAAGCAAACATGTGCCTAGGGACACATGACTAGTCAGTATCTGAGGCCAAATTAGAACCCAGGTCCTCCTGATTCTAGACCTAGTGCTCTAGACCCAGTGCCACCTAGAACTGGAAGGCTCATAGACACAGACCTAGAACCCAGAATCCCATCTCATTCAATCTCTTCATTTAACAAAAGAGGAAACTGAGATCTAAGGAGATTAAGTGACTTGTCCAAGGTCATGAAGGCAATAAGTGGAATTGGAACACAGGTCCTCTAATGCCAAATCCAGGGTTCTTTCCATGCACCACACAGCTTTTGGAGATAATATATTTCAATATGGTTCCACAAAGTTTTAAAATAGCCACTATATTCAAGGCATACAACATGGATCTCAATCCCTAAGGGTTCCTGATTAGATAAAACTGACTCATAGTGAGCTATTAATTAGATTGATAGCAAGGAAGTTCAGGTGGTAAGAGCACTAGGCTTGGAGAGGGGAAGGACTCAGTTCAAATCCGGGTTCTGCCACTCACCAGTTGTTTGACTTTGGGCAAGTCACTTAATTTCCTGGGATCTCAGTTTCCCCTTCTGGGGGTCAGAATGATATATCCCCAACTCTGACCTCTAACTCCAAACCCCATGATTAGCCCAAAGATTCTATTATCAACAAGTACTTATTTAGTACCTACTATGTGCCAGACACTGGGCTGAGAATTGGTAATACAAAGAAAAAGAATGACCCAATCCCTGAGAGAGCAGCTTTCCTATCCCTTGGGTCCCCATGGAGTCAGTGACCATCTTGGGCAGATTCCTCCAGGCTGCCCTTCACTCTGCCCAAATTCCCTGGAAAGACCATAATCATTTGTTATTATGAAACTCCACACTCATCAGGAACCACTGGAGAAAGAGTCATCATTATTTGACCCTAGATTTAGAACTGTTATTCTTATTACCTCCTATGCCACCAGAATATTATATATATATCCCTATCATTCTCCTGAAAATATGTAAGACAGATCTTTTCTTTATAGGGCCCCCTCTCTGCTTGAGGAATTTGTGCAAAGGACAAAGTCTTAATCCACCAGGATGAATCAGCAATGGTAGAATGAAGATAAGTGTAGCAGAATAATTTTGTGTTTTTAAGGGGAGGGGGGAGATTGCTGAATTTGGAGTCAGAGTCCAACCCTTTGTGACCTCATTTGGGATTTTATTGGCAAAGATACTGGAGGGATTTGCCATTTCCTTCTCCAGCTGATTTTACAGATGAGGATAATGAGGTAGAATTAAGTGATTTGCCCCAGGTCATATTCCTCTTAAGTGACTAAAGCAGGATTTGAACTCATGAATAAGAGTTTTCCTGATTCCAAGCCCTGGGCTCTTTCCACTTACTATCAGTGTGACTTTGGGCAAGTCTCTTTCCCTGTTGGACTCAGCTTTGTCATCTGTAACATCAGGGGTTGGAATAGCTGGTCTCTAACGTCCCTTCTGGCTCTAGTCCTATAATCCTATGAATTTTTAAAGAATTTGCCATGAAGTAGTGGAAAGAGCCCTGGTTGTAGCTATGAGACCTGAATTCAAATTCTAGCTATGCCATTTACTCAGCCAATTTATACAAGTCACTTCTCTCTTAGCCTCAGTTTCCCCATCAATATGGTGAACAGGCTAACCCAAGTAACCTCTAAGATCCCTTACAGTTCTAAAATCTTATGACATACTATGGACCAATTATATATATATATATATATATATATGTGTGTGTGTGTGTGTGTGTGTGTGTGTGTGTGTGTAGCATTTCACAAACTTTAATTCACTATGACTGTCATTTATGATGGTGAGGAGGAGAAGGATAGCCGAAAGTAATTGAGTAGAGTATCTTTCTTGAGGCTAGTCAGCAGGCCATTGTTTCCCAAGGGTAAAATCAACCCTAGAAGTGTATTCTGTCTCCTTGAATTGCAATCTCTTCACAAAGGACCATGTATGAGATAGTCTTGTGATCAAAATATACCTGAGGAAGAAGAATTCATGTGGAAGCAGAAAGGAGAAAAATCTGATGGTGCAGACAGCCAGGTGTCAATACAAAAATATTTTTAAAAATCAGCATCAGCATTTTCTCTGTTCAAACCCAAGGTTGAAATTACGTACTACCAGTCCTGGGTGGTCTAGCTGGGCAGACATCTTATCCTACAAACCCTATCTTTCGGGGAAATAGTTCTCTCCCCTCCATCTTCAAGGCCCACAAATACCACTGCCTCTGTCAGAGGGCTGCACAACCCTGCATCCACTCTGTTCAGAACCAGGGACAGAGGACAACAGATTCAATTCAATAAACATTTATTCAGCATCTATGATGAGCAGACCATCATACTGGCCACAGGGAAGAAATTGTATTTGTATTGTATTGTGTAATATTTGCATTGTATAATCATTATATAATATAAATAACACTGACTCAGGTTCTCAAGGCCACTATTCTCATGTTTTAAGAGCTTTGTGACCTAGGAAAGTCATTTCCCTTCTGCAAACTTGAATGTCTTCATCTCTAGAATGGGAGATCAGTACAAGTATTTGCCCTAACCAGGCTATGAGGCAGTGCTCTTGACCCTTAGCTCTGCATCTGCCTGGGGAGTTATTATTCCCCTCATGCCACCTCTACAATCTGCCTCCTGTTCTCATGCCCCAGGCCAAGGCCCTAGTTCAAGCCCTTATCATCTCTCTTCTGGATTGCAATAGCCTCCTAACAGGTCTTCCTGCCTCCGGTCTCTTTCATCTCCAATCCTGCCTTCACATAGCTGCCAAAATAAACTCTCTAAAGCACAATTAGAACCATATCATTCCTCTGCTCAGGAAGTTTTGATGGTTCCCTGACACCTCTGGAATAAAATATACTGTCTTCAATCTGGCTTAGAAAGCCCATCATAATCTGGATCATTTACCTTTTGGGAAAGATTCATATTGCTCACTTTGACACATTCTATGTTCCAGCCAGACTGAACTACTGACTGTTTTGGGAACTCCCACATCCCTGCCTTAGCACAGACTGGCTTCCCCTCAGACCTAGAATGCATTCCCTCTATAACTGTGCATCTGAAACTCTTTGCCTTTCATCAAAGCTCCTATCAGGGTCCCCCCATGAAAAACTTCTCCTTTTCCCCCAGCTGTTAGGGGCCCCTTCTTCCTAGGGTTTCCTCATGTTTTTTTATCCACATCAAGGAAGTCTTCTCCAGTAGAATGTAAGTTTCCTGAAGGCTTTGTCCATTCTCTTGTCTTTTTCTCCCTGGCTAAGCCCAAGGCCACATGGCAAGTGCTTAATAAATGTCTGCTGAATTGAATTGAATTTAAAATGAGAGCCAAAGACAAAGAGGGCCTGCCCCCATAGACGTTTCAACAGATCCATTGGGAGAATAATCGGAGAGTACATTTGGAAAAGCAGAGGGGAAGAGCAGTAACGTCCAGCAGCAATGTGTTTTGCCTTTTGAACTCTCACCTTTCATTCATTACCTCAATAAACACTTAAGTGGTTACTGCTGGCCAGGCACTGTGCTAAGCACTAGGGATACAAAAAGAGGCAAAAGATAGCCCCTGTGCTCAAGGAGCTCACAATATAATGGAAGAGACAACATGCAGACAAACACATACAAAGCAAGTAATAAAGGGATTTTAGTTGGAACTTAAAGGAAGCCAGAGAGTTGGTGGTCAGAGTGGAGGAGAGAGAGCCTTCCAGTCATGTGGAACAGCCAGAAAAAAACACCTCAAAACAAGAAATGGAGTATCTTGTTCACAGAACAGCCAGGAGACCAGAGTCACTGGATCAAAGTGAATGTGTTACAGAGTGGGGCATGAAGACAGGGAAGGTAGGAGAGGGGTAGGTTATAAAGAAAGGGCTTTTAGAGCCAAAGAGAGCATTTGTACTCTCCTGGAGGCAATAAGTTTATTGATTAAGATGGGGAAGGGTAATGTTAGACCTATGTTTTAGGAAAATCATTTCAGTGGCTGAATGAAGGTTGATTTGGAGTAGATAAAGACTTAAGGCAGATGTAGAATGTGAAGTGTCACCCAATTTCCTTTTTCCCTGTTGTCTATTTGCTGCTTAGCACCAGCCTTGAGCTCTCCTGACCCTCTGGCTCTTTGGCTGTAGCAAACTTGGTTCTCTGATTATTTATCTGGCAGGCAGAGCCCTGATCCTATTTCTAGAGAGACTTTCTCGCTCAGTCTCCTGTGCATCAAAGAAAAACCAAGCCAACGGGTAAGTGCCCTGATGTCTGGCATTTTGTTAGACAGCAATGCAATTAGATAAAGGAAAAAGTAAGTGTTAAGATAGTATCCTGGTAGCCTCCCTCCATTCAGGTACTTCCAATATCACCATACTGTAAAGAACTCTGGGTTTGGAGTTGGGAGATTCTTAGATTCAAGATTCTTTCACTTACTAGTCACATAACTTCTCTGATCTTCCATTTCCTCATCTAAAAAATGTGGGTGATAATGACTGTCATGTCCCCTTCACAGAGTGGTTGTGAGGCTAGTGAGGTCATGGATCAAAGGAGTTTTTTGAACTTTAAAGAATAGGGTTAACGTTAGATCTTACAGAATTGGAATCATAGGATTCAGACGCTCAAAGGGATAAATAATTGTTGAGTCCAACTGCACTCATTTTATAAAAGAGGAAATTGAGGAAACAGTTCTACCAATAATGCATTAGTGTAAAAAGAATGCATGAATGTGCGTGGCCTGGGTCTTAAACAGCCTTGCATATTCCATATCACCAGACTACAAAACTCATAGGCATTCAGTAAATGTTTGTTTAATGAGTGACTGAATTCATCTCTGCCTCCTGGCTTCCTTCAAGTCCTAGCTAAAATTTCATCTTCCATAAGAAGTCTTTCCCCATTCCCCTTAATACTAGAGCCTTCCCTCTGAGATTATCTCCAGTTTATCTCTAACTTCAAATCCTATTGGTTCATTCTCTTTTGACTGCACTGGGCTATCCAACAAACTCCTTCTTGAGCACTTCCCTCATTGGCTATGGGGAGATGAAGTGTAATGTAAATATGTGATATTGTTGTGGTTATGCACAATCCCCAAGGAGCCTGACTTTGGGTGAGCTCTGTGCCCCAGTCCTAAATACCCATGGGATTCTCCCTCTACCAGGTGGGCCCTGATGCTCTCCCTGGCTGTGTGCTTGCCTTTACTTTCTCCTCAGTGTTTTTCCTCTCTCTTCATATCAAAGACTTCCTGGTCCAGTTCCCTGGGGTGGTGAGCTCATGGTTGCTGCCTACTCTGACTAAACACACCTCCTGCCTCGGCTTCCCAAGTGCGTTGAGGGGGACCCCCAGGGAGGCAAATGTAAGACAAACAGCCTTCTCCCTAGGTTCTCTGACCTTCAAAAGGAAAAGCCAATCCAAGTTTTGATCTCAGAATCTACTTTCCCATTCAATTCTCTAGTGCTGAATATATCAACCCAGTAATATTGAGACCATTTAGTCTAATGCCCCTTATTGTACAAAGATGGAAAGTGAGGACCAGAAAGATTTGTGCATTAGAAAGCTCACTGTGTTTGAAGGCAAAAGACTTGCTAAAAGAACATGGAATATATTACCTATCACATCTATGCATAGAAGAATTTACGAATAAATAAGAGAGAGAGAGCATTGTGAACTATAAAATGAATAATTTCAATTACATTCAATTAAAATCTTTTTGTATAAATAAAAAAATTGCTAATTCTTTACTGTGTGACCTTGACCAAGTCAATTCCCATTCTGTGTGGGTAAGAGACAAAATGAGAGAAATGGATTAAGTGATCCTGAAAATTTCTTCTAATTCCTTCACAATCTAACTCCAAGCAACCTTTGCTACTTAATACACATTCTTCCTCCTCACTCACTCTACATTCCCTCCAAACTAGGCGACTTGTTCTTCCTTAAATGTGATATTCCATGTCCTAATCATGTACCTTTGCCCAGGATGTGCTCCCTGCCTGAAGTGTACTCCTTGACTCTTCTCAAGGGCTACCTCCTGTATGAAGCCTTTCTTGATTCAGTTCTCCCTTGTTAGTAGCCCTCTAAATAACTTTATTACTTTGTAAATATTTCACATTGACCTAAAATATGTACATGTTATTTCCCCTATAGTCAGGAAGGGAGTATTTAGTAAATACCTACCATGTGTCAAGCACTGTGCTAAGTCCTGGGAAGACAAAAAAAAGGCAAAAGAAAGTCCCTGCCCTTAAAGAACTTATAGTGTAATGGACAGAAGGTAAGATCCATGAGGACAGAAGCTATTTCACCTTTGTGTTTGTATTCTCAATGCCTGGCACATACTAGGTACTCAATATAAATCCAATGATCACCAATCTATGGCTAGAAGGGACCTTAGAAGACACCTAATGCCACCCTTTCATTTTACATTCAGTCAATCAATAAACACTTATTAAACACCTATTAGGTCCCAGGCATTGTGCTAAGTGCTAGAGATGGGAAAGGAGGCAAAAGGCAGTCCCTGACCTCAAAGAGGTTACAATCAATTGAGGGAAGCAACATGCAATCAAATCTATGCAAACAAAGCTACAGCACGGATAAAAAGGCAATAATTAACAGGGGAAAGACCTTAGAAGTTAGAGGGGGTGAGGAAGGCTTCCAGGAAAAGATGGGATTTTCATTGAGATTTAAAGGAAGTCAGGGAGTTCAAGTGTTGGAGGGGAGAAGGGATAGTATTCCAGGTATAGGGGACAGCCTGGAGGGAAAGTGCCTGGAGCCAATAGATGAAGTGTCTCATTGTGGAAGAGCCAGGAGACCGGTGACACTGGATTCAAGAGGATGTGTTAGAGGATAAGGTACAAGAGGACTGGAAAAGTAAGAGGGGCTAAGTTAGGAAGGGCTGTGGGGAGTCCTAAAGGCAATAGAGAACCACTAGAGTTTATTGAGGAGTGGGGAGCCATGTTCAGACCTGAGTTCTAGGAAAATCACTTTGATGACTGAATGGAGGATAGATTAGTCTGGAGAGCCTTGAGGCAGGCAGATCCAGACCCCAGCAACTATTGCAATAGTACAGGTGTGCAGTGATGAGGGTGTGCACCAGTGTTCTGGCAGTGTCAGAGAAGAGAAGGGGGCATATTTGAGAGATATTGGGAAAATGAAATGGACAGGCCTTGACATCAAATTAGATATGGGGGGATGAGCAACAGTGAGGAGTCCAGTATAACTCCTAGATTGTGAACCTAATGGACTGGGATGAGGGTATTGCCCTCTACAGTAATAGGGAGGGTAGGAAGGGAAAGGTAGAGGGGAAAAAGACAGTAAGTTCCATGTTGGTCATATTGGGTTTAGGAGTCACTAGACATCTAGTTTGAGATGTCTGAAAACAGCTTGACCAAAGTCATACATTTGCCTAGTCCTCAAGAGGTAAATCAAAGGCAGAGTAGACTGTCAAACCCTCACCAAAAAATGATGCAGAAACTTGCCCCAGAGAAGAAAATCTCCTTTCTGTAGAGAGGTTGGGAGTTCTGGGCACCAAAGGTCCCAAACTTTGGAAACCTTTCACAACCAGGCCCCTGCCTACTTTTCCAGCCTCATTCTGTCCAGCATCACTCTCCTTCCCAAATTCTGAGATTCAGTCATAAAGGCTTTCTGTGCTCCTCACTCATGATGCATCATCTCTCACCCCTCTCTACCTTTGCCCTGGCCATCTGTCATGCCTGGAACACTCACTTTCCACCTCCACTTCATAGAATTTCTCTTCCTTTAAGACTCACCTCAAGAGTCACCTTCTAAATAAAGACTTTCATGATACCACCCACCCACCCAGATCTACTGCCTTCCTTCCAAATATACTTCATATGTATATTTAATTCTATAGATGCTCACATATGTACTTATCTTTCTATTAGAATATTTACTCCTTGAGAGTAAGGTTCATGTCACTTACATTTTCATCCCCAGTGCCTAGTCTGGTGTTTGGCACATAGATGGACCTTAATAAATGCTTTTGATGGACTGATGGATATGGGGTCACTGTGGCGGTTGGCTTTAACCATTTTTCTCTGTGACAAGGGAAAGCTCATTTGTAGTTGGGAGGGTAGATCTGGAAAAGATAGTGGTGAAAAACAAAAAGCATTCTTTCAACTTGTTAAAAATAAGTTTCCACAGGAAATGGCATTGTTCTTTGCAAATCGACCCCTATTCCAATGGCCCTCCCTCCCTCACGTCCTGTGCTCTCCCCTAGCAGCCAATTACACAGCCGAAAGCCATTAGTTCCTCATAAATGCCTTCTCTTTCTTTGTGCCCAGGCCTTGGTCAATGATTTTGTTCCCATCTTTGTCCGGGTGCTGTAGATAATCAGAATAATGAAGATGAATAATAAATGAAAATTATCAGAAGGAATCATTAATGGTGGCTCCCAGCAGTTCAGGTACTAGGGACAGGACCAGGTCAGGGCTCACAATGGAAATGACTTTCTATTCAAATGCAGCTGTATTTAGGAGATGGCAATATATCGCTCTTCACCACATCCCCCACCCTTGGGTGCCAGGGCAGGTCCTAGGGTCAGTATCTCCTGAAGATGTAGAGGGCGGTACTGATATTTCTGGCAGCATGTGGTCAGAGAGAAGGGAAATCCCCCAGAAAGTCCCCCAAGCCTGTCCCTGGGTAATAAATAATAGCTAACCTTTGTGTTGAAAAACCTCGGACCAAATTAAGACTAGGGTATATAAATGAGTATTTCCTCCCTTCTTAGAGCTGGGGCATGACAGAGATAGCATTGCCCTTGGAATCATAAGATCAAAGAATTTCGAGGTGAAAGGGAGGGTGATTCCCTTATTTTTTGATTGAGTGTACTGAACCCTAGAAAGGGGCACGAAGTAACTTGTCCAGTCACATAGTATCAGAGCTGGCATTTAAATCCAGATGCAGGGTTGAAATCTCACCTCTGCCATTAACTAGATACGTCCCCTGGGACAGGTCACCTTCCTTTTGCCTCAGTTCCTCCTCCTGTAAATGGAACAGGTCAACTTCTCTTTGCCTCAGTTTCTTGTCTTGTAAATGGGCATAAAATAATTGCATTACTTAATCTTAGATGTTTATTGTATGATTTGAATAAAATCATGTAATGTCAAATCATGCACAAATGAGAAAGTGTTATGTGCACATCAGCTATTATTTTATTTCTTCTCTCTCTTCTTTGATTTGGGCTCCCTTTGGGGATCTTCTAAAGCTGTCATCTGCTACCTTTTCTGGATGAAACTGATGAAGCAAACAGAATCATGAAAGGTTTAGAGAAATCACTCACCACGAATCTTCAGTTTCCTTCTCAGTAAAGACAAATGGGTTAGATTAGATGCCCTCTAAGCTCCCTTCCAGAAATGACAGCTCACATTGTTCTAATCTGATCTTTCCAAGACTCAGTTTCCTCATCTGTGAACTGGGAATAGTAACATCTATGAGTATTTGACGGCATTGTTGTGAACAAAGGTATGAAATGCCCAAAAGAAGTTATCCAATGTACTCTTGTTTCATTTTCTAACGGAATGTGAAGGTGTCAGTCAAGAAGCTACTGATATGAAAGGGTTAATCTCTGAGTTGAGCCTTGAAAGTTGAGTCAAAATTTCAATAATTGCAGTGAAAGGGAAATGGCATCCAATGGCTGCTTATTAAAAAAATAAATAAAGAGCTCTAGCCTCAGGCATTGGGGTTCTGGTCCCGGCTCTGGCACCTGCTGCAGACTTTGGAAAAAGTTCCTTCTTTCTTGGGACCTCAGTAGAATGCATTTCTTCTAACCTCAACATTGGATCATAGATCTGGAGTTGCAGGGGACCACAGAGATCAAGTAGACCACCCCCTCTCATTTTACATATGGGGAAAATGAGGCCCCAGGAGGTGAAATTGCATTCTTGTGGTCCAAGGTCCCTTCTATCCCAAAATCCTATGATCTTAGAGCTATTCTCTTGGAGTCTTTCCCCTGAGCCTGAGTTTCTGCTGTAAAATGAAGATATTAAACCAGATGATCTCTAAGAGTGTTTCTATCTCTAAAGCCAAGATCTTTTGATCCAAGCTATCTGCTGCACATGCCTTGTTCATTTCCATCTCAATACCTTTGCTGGAGCTTCTCCCCTCCTCCTTTCCTTGGAATTCTCATTCCCTCCTTTCTTCCCCTCCAAAGGTCACCCAGTCTTCAAAACCTGGTGAAAGGTTCCCTTTCCTGATGATGATGATGAAAGTAGTGGTCTGGATAGCTTACGTTTGTACAACTTAAAGCACTGTGGAAATTGAGGTATTATTATAATTAATGATGGTTAATATTGAGATATTTTATTATTTACAATAAGGGCAGCTAGGTGGCACAGTGGATAGAGCACCAGGCCTAGATTCAAGAAGACCTGAGTTCAAATGGGACCTCAGACATTAGTGGCTGAGTGATACCAAGCAAGTCATTTAAAAATGAACTGAAGAAGGAGATGTCGTACTATTCCAGTATTTTTGGCAAGACAACTTCAAATGGGGTCACAAAGAGTCAGATACGACTGGAACAAATGAGCAACAACAACCAATTTATAAAGCATCTTAGCATTTCCAAAACACTTGACATTATTTCATTTGAGCCTCCCGACATCACTCCGTGTTGGGTAAGCTGGGTATTATCACGTTCATTTTGCAGATGAGGAAACTGAAGTTCAAAGACTGGCCTGGGTTTGAAGAGGGGCTCAGTAAATATTTGTTATTGGTTGATGATAGATCACTAGAAAGAAAGGTAGTTTGGGGCACACCTAGTATTGTAAGGAGCAGGTGTGTGAAAGTAACTGTAGCCTGTCCATCCCTTGGAGTCCCCCTCCTGGGCAGGAGATCTGCTCCTTTATATCTCCCCCTGCCCCGTAAGGCATTTGGATACAAATAGACTTCAGTGGCATCTTAGATTTTGCCCTTCATCTTTCCCCAGACCTAAAATGTGGGAATTGGCAGAGTAACACAGTGATCCTAGCAGCTACAAGGAGCTGTCCACCAGACAATCTCATGCAGAAGATGAAGGCAGGCAGCATCAGCCCTAAACACTTCTGAAGGAAGGCACAGATGAATTAAACTGGGATATGTGCCATTTGTATGAGCTCAGATATCTCTGGGCACCAGGACCTTGGATTCTTGCCTGACCATATGCTTCCTGTTCTGCCCTCTGCATCCCAGTGCCCCCACATTGCTGGCCCATACTTTTGGACCTTGAATGCACTTCTTGCCCCATTCCCCTGTCTGCTTAATACCCTGTGATAACCAACCCTTTGGCTCTGTCTAACCCTCTCATCCCAATCATAGCTGTCCTCTTAGCCAGAATTGTTAGTACAATAGCTGCCCCCTCCCCCCAGCCTGTCCCATAGAGAATCTTTTACCCCAGCCCGGAGGGCAGGTCCTACCTCTAGTCTGACCTGACTTGGGGCAAGGAAGTGAAGTGGGTGGGGGAAGGGAGGAACTCTTCTTTAAAGTAGAAGCCCCTATATTAGACTCCTAAAGTGGAAAGGATGGGGGAGGCAATATTCTCACCAGCTCCCAGGCTCTATTCCATGCTCAAGACCACTCATCCATAGTTTTAATTGAGCTTCTTCAGTTTCATTGCTAATTATTTCAGTTCAATTTAACAAACATCTACAAAACATCGAGTATATTGTAGAGAGAATTCTTATTCATGCATGGGCTGGGCTAGATGGCCTCCGAGGTCCCTTCCAACTGTGAGATTCTGTAATTCTCATCTCCAACATAGCAATCCTTAACACCTAGGGCTTTTGCTGTCATGTTAAGATTTGCAAAGCCCGCCCTATAGAAGCTATAAATTTTCTCAAGGCTCAGGAGCCACATTTTCCACAAATTCCATCTCTGATCCTCTCAGTTGAAAGTGATCTCTTCCTCCCCAGATTTGCCTATGACAATTTACTTGGACATACTTTACTCTCACACATTCTAACTTAAATTATATTTATCTATGTAGATGGTATATCCTCCTATTAGAGCAAAACTTCTTTGAAGGCGTGGCATTTTTTTATTTTCATGTAAAATGAGTAGAAGAGTTCACCAAACAATTTGATTAGCTTAAAGAATAGGCGTCTTATGGGACTTTTGACAACACTTCCTTTTGGAGAATGGACATGGCCATTGGCACCTTGTTGAAAAGATAAAAGGTATCTTTTTATTAGGTCTCAGTGACTAACTCCCAAGATGAACTAGTTGACTTGGAGCCTTCTAAGGGTTGGGTTGCTCTAATGGGTGCCCCAAGATAAAATGATTGACTTAGATTCTTAGGAAGGTGGCCCCTGTTGGGAAGAATCAGTCATTCTACTGTCCTAGGGCTCAGGGATCTTTTGCCTTGACCCTCCTACCTTTTTTTTCCTGTAGGGCTCCTGAGAGTTAAGCAAAAGTTGCTTGTGTCAGTTTTGGAAGCTGAGACACATGGCAGAGGCTGGCATGTGTTTGCCCCTATGCCATGAAAGGGGAGTTCCTATATAATGTTGTTCCTTAGCCCCTGCTTCCTAGTTAAAGGAGAGATAATTTCCTAGGCAACATAATTATGAAATTCTACCTATTAGCCCGTGAAGGAATGTTTTTTTGGGCCAGCCTTGAATACCAAGTTTGGGAATACTGGAATCTGCTCTTCTTGCCAGTGAAAAGGAATTTCCTAGGTAATATGATTCTAGACTCAAACCTTCTAATCAGAATAGGGAAATTTTGTGAGCCCCATCAACCTTGGAGCTTGTCTCAAGAGAAACTCTAAATTTAAGAATTCAGGGATCTAGCCTTCCAACCAGATAATTTAGCATTAGAGCCAGAATTGCTTCCAGATCATTCCTTGGAGAGACGAGGATCACCTCTATGTCACTACCCCACCCCAGGGGAGAAGAATGAGTGACTGAAGTCACAAAATGAGGGAAGAAAAGACAGAGATTATGTCCTCCATTTTTGCCATGAGTTATTTGGATAGTACCAGTCTAAGCAGTTCAGCCCGCTGTCCAGCAGGAACAAAGTTGGTTTCCCTTCCAGGAGATTATAAGTCCTGGGAGGGTCTCTGTTGGCTATGAAAGAGATTCCCCAGAATGTTGGGGTGTTGCTTATCCAGCAATTCCACAGTGTGTTTCCCTTCCAGGGGGGATTAAATCATAAAGTGCACTATGAGTCTATGGCGATAGGAGGAAAGGGATGGAGTGTGGTCCTCTGGAGAACCCTGCGGGAAAGTGGAATGCACTAGAGAGGGAGAAGGATTGCATCAGTTATGTACAAGCCATTGAGAATCCTTTTGTGTATTTTTTGCTTTGTTTATGGGCTCCTGGGAGTCTTGCATTTTCGGGGCAAAATAAAAGTTTTCCTGTGTCAGATAAATACCTTTGTTACCTTGAGCACTTATATGGGAGTTGAGGACCCCTTTTATCTACATTTGTGGAAATCTAGACTAAATACATTCAATGATTTTTATTTTTACAAAAACAAATTCTGGCTGAGTTAAGCAAAAGACAGAATCATCTTTTTGTGTTAGCCCCCAAGATTGGACATGGGCTGGAAGAGCCTAAGGTCAAGAGTTCTATTTGCATCTTCAGTGCTACATAGAACCTGGAATATAATAGGAGGAACTAGGGCAGCTAGATAGTACAGTGGACATAGTACTGGGTCTGGACTCAGGAAGACCTGAGTTCAAATCCAACCTCTAACTCTACTAGCTGTGTAATCCAAGGCAAGTCATTTAACTCATATCTGCCTCAGTTATCTCAACTATAAAATGGGGGTGATAATAATAGTACCTACTTCCCAGGGTTGTGTGAGAATCAAATGACATAATATTTGTAAAGTGCTTAGTATGGTTCCTGGCACATAGTGCCATTCAAAATATTGATTTTCTTTCTACTTAACTTTTAAATTAAATTAAAATTTTAACACAGAGGCAACCCTTACATAAGAATTTATAAAATAATAATCATTTATGTTTATTATATTTTATATATGATATATGATATATAATATATATTTATAAGAACATATATATATATGTATATACTTCAAGGATCCATCATTTCCCTTAACAAGAGTATTCCTTACACCAAAGACAGATCAAAAGCTTTTCACAAATGATAAAGGTGCATCTTCTGTAGAAATTTGTGATTCACAAAGTACGTGACACACAATGTGTCCATCTTGTCCTTACAACAACCTCCTAAGTTATGAGATATATTAGTATACCCACTTTACGGATGAGAAAATGGAGTATTAGAATGATTAACTGAGAGCTGCATGGCACAGGAAAATGAGGGTTGGCCCTGGAGTTAGGAAACGTTCCTTCATAGGAAGTTGTGCTATTATAAACAAGACCCCATGTTCTTGGAGCCACAACTTCCCAATCTGTAAAATGGGTGTCTTACCTTACAGACTTGGGAGGAAAGCACTTTGTTGAAGTAAAACATCATTATGAGGTTTTGGGGGAGGACAAGGTTTGACCAAATGATGTGATGATCCTTATTATGAGGCAGTAGGATTTAAATTTGGTGACCTCAGGACCTCTTTATGTTCTCAAAAACTGAGGACCCCAAGGAGTTTTTGTTTATGTGGATTCTAGCTATTGCTATTTTTAATATTAGAAATTAAAACTATTTATTAATTCATTTAAAAAATAATAATAATAAACTCGTTATGTTCAGTTGTTTTCAGTCATGTCCAGCTCTTTGTGATTCCTTAAGTGGGGGGGTTGTTTCTTGACAAAGATAGTGGAGTAGTTTGTCATTTTTTTCCTCCATCTCATTTTATAGATGAGGAGACTGAAGCAAAAAGGACTAAGTGACTTGCCCAAGGTCACACAGCTACTAAGTATCTGAGGCCAGATTTGAACTTTGGAAGGTGAGTCTTCCTGATTCCAACCCCAGAGCTCTATTTACCATGGCACCTCACACATTGTTGCTGTTGTTGAACTCATTATATAGTAATGTAAATAACATTTTATTTTTAAAATTATATTTTACAAAATAAAAAGATTAGAAGAGTGGAATTGTTTAAATATTTTTGTAGGTTTCCTTAGTATTTGACTTAATAGAAGATTACTAGGTTCCCATATCCACTTCTGCATTCAATATGTTGCAGTTGTTTTGGTTGAAGCACGTGAAGAAAATCTGACCTCACTCAGATATGAGGTTGGAAAAGTGAGGGGTTCTTTAATAGATAAATAACATCTTACTATTATTATGAAAATGGTTTAGATTTCTCAGATTGTTTTTTGATCCTTCGACCTTGTGAAAGGGTCTAGGGGGACTCCCAGGGACTCATGGACTATCCTGTGAAAGCCTGTGGTGTAGGGAACTCATTAATACAGGAAAAGGCTGCCATGGATCTGATACTATTATCTGTTAGGTGGGTGAGTTATCATCAGTATTTAGTGACTTATCCCAAGGTCATATGCCTAGTTAATGTCAGAGGCAGATTTAAGTCACAAAATGGCAGGTCAAAGTTTCCCTTTTTTCCACTATACCCCATGAACTCTCAAGTGCCTTAGTACTTTGTTTTCATGTTACTGTGGCCAAAAAATTCATTATCCCTGTGAGGAGCCTCTGTGTATGTTTTCTGACTTCTTTATGGGCCCCTAGGAGTCCTTTGCATTTTCTCTATTATCCATGGGGTAAGATAGAGGTTGTCCTGTATCTAGTAGATGTATGTTACCTTGAATGCTTGTATGGGACCTAGAGACTCATAGATATGTGACAGTGTAGGCACAGACTATTTTTCCACATACAGCTCTTAAACAGGCTAGCCAGCCCAGACCTACAGCCCACCACTAAAGCCATACTCAAAGCTTTGCCAAAACAGCTAGCAATTACTTTTTATTGGGAAAGTACTCAATAACCTCAGGTCCTCTTCATCAGAGTAGGGCTGTAATGGAGATATGACATCATAAGAACTGTTCACATGTACATATAATGTCAAGGCTTGCGAAGTGCTTTCCTTGAAATAACTCAGTGAGGTAAACCATAGGATAATAGTTCAAAGATAAAAAGCTGGAAGGAACCTCAGAGACTGTCAAGTCTAACCTCATTTTACAGATGAGGAAACTGAGGCATAGGAAAAGAGAGCAAATATTATCAAGATGAAAAGTGCACTAGAGAGACCAGGGTTCAAATGGTACTTCTAGATCTTAAAAGTTGTAGGAACACAACTTCTTCACCATTAACCTCTCTGAGCCTGTTTCCTCGTCTGCAAAGAGGGAATAATAACACTAACTATCTCACAGGATTGTTATGAATGATGGTCAAAATAATCTTTATGGTTTTTCAAACTGTAATGTCAGCTATGAATATGATCCCCATTTTGGTGATGGGTAAACTGAGGCTCAGGGAGATAAGGTGACAGACCATATGGCTAGCGTTAGAGCTAGGGGTCATATATGGCTAGTCCAGCTCTAAGAACTGTGGGCAAAACTGACTTTCTTGACCTTCCCTGAGCCCACATTCTGATTGCTAAGGGCAGGATGCCTTCTGGCTCTGAGATGTGCCATCTTAGAGTGGAATTTGACCAAGGCCAGAGCCACGGACGCATTGCACCGCATCCATCGCTGACTGGCACAGCCATGGAAACAGACGGGAAGGAAATCAATTTGAGTGTTTGATTAATTTTAATTTTTAATTTGCTCAGAGAGTAATGCATCCAGTACGAAATGGCACGTTTCCTTCCTTGTCGCATGCTATCAGAGGATGCTGCCACTGCCACCAAGCCCCTAATGTCTCTCTGTCCTTCTGCTCCACTGCTCCTGGCCAAATAGCCCAGGAGCAAAGGACTGCCCTTTCTCCCTTTGCCTGGTGGGATGGCAAAGGAGGCAAGGTTTCTGGCTTTTTTTCACCCATTTCTGCCACGCCTCATTAATCAGCAGGCAGATCGACGCAGTGTGATCAACGCAGCCCCTCCTGACAAGCAAGAAAATACGATATTTTGGAAAAAGTTCTGATCTGGGAGTCAGGTGACCTAGGAGGCTGTGTGACCTCAGGTAAGTCTCTTCACTGCTGATGACCTCAATGATTCTGTAAAATAAGAAGGTTGGACCAAGGAACCTCTAACTCCTATGACCAGTGAAAGTGTCTTATATATTCATTTCTCCTGAGACTTCTCCAAAAGGAGCTCACAGTGTAAGAGAAGGATTGTAAAGGACAAAGGTAAGCCCAAAGGGAGGAGGCACTAACTGGACAGTGCCACATACTGCAGCAAACTGGTGGAAGGGGATCATCTCCCTCATGAGGAGAGGGCTTCTTCTTGCCCTCTCTCACATCACATCACAGACACAGCTACCTCATCTCCCTACAGGAAAAGGTAGAACCAACTCATGGGAAGCATGGATAATCCCAACTCTTCCATTCTCAATCTGTCCAGGGTTGGAGGAACAGATCTAAGTAATGTCTCCCTGTTCCCTTAAGGACTCTCCAATTCTGGGCAGCTAGATAGTGTAGTATATAGAGTACTAGGAAAATCTGAGTTCATATCCTGCCTGAGACACTTAGTAGTTGTATGGTCCTAAAAAAATTACTTAACCTCCCTGTGATTCAGTTTCTTTGTCTGAAAAATGAGGATAGTAGCAGCTACCTCATAGGATTGTTGCAAGGATCAAGAAAGATAACATGTGGTATTTTGCCAATCTTAAAGGAATTTATAAACCTATATTAAATTGCTTGCCTTCTCGGTGAGGGTGGGTGGGGAGGGAAGAAGGGAGAAAATTGGAACTTAAAATGTCAAAAACAAATGTTAAAAATTGTTTTTACATGCCACCTGGAAACAAGATATACAGGGAACAGGTTATAGAATTCTATTTTGCCCTACAAGAAAGTAAGGGGGAAGGAAATAAGGGGGGGGGTGATAAAAGGGAGGGCAGACTGGGGGAAGAGCTAATCAGAGTGCTTGCCATCTCAGGGTGGGGAAGGGAAGAGATGGGGAGAAAATTTGAAACTCAAAATCTTGTGGAAATTGAAGTTGAAAACTAAAAATTAATTAATTGAAAGTAATATATTAATCAATAAAAAGTAATATATGAATGCTAGCTATCATTATTATTCTATATTCTCTCAATCTTATCTCCCCAAATGGGTTAGCTGTGTGATTACATGGAAGTCACTTTATGAAGCAGAACCTGTTTCTTCACATTCTTAGTTACAGAATTAGACAATATCAGAACTGGAAAGAAATCTAAAACATAGAATCTCAGAGCAGGAAGCAACCTAAGAATCAAGAGTATTAGAAATGGAAGGGACCTCAGAACCTAGAACATGGAATTTCAGGATTAGAAATCTTAGATCACAGAATATTGAATGTTAGAGTGAGGAGGTACCTTAGGCTGTAGAATATCTGAGTTGAAAGGAACTTTACAGCATAAAACATCAGACCTAGAGGGGAACTTAGAATATAGGATATCAGAGTTGTCAGGGAACTTAGAACACAGAATGTCCAAGCTAAAAGAGGGCCCTTGAGCTCATTTAGCTCAACCCCTTCATTTTACAAATGAGGAAACTGAGACCACATATGTTAAGATCTTAGCATCACTAAAACCAAAGCTGTTGCTCTTGTAAAGGATACTTGTAAGGCGCAAATGGTCATGCAAGACAAACTTCCTGATGACAAAGTTGTTGAGTTGTAGGAACCTGAGAGTTCTATCCTAACACCCCTAATATGCTCTTAGTGACTGGTATAGCTTCTTGCCTAATAAAACTTCATGGTATAACTCAACCATCATTCATTCCACATCACTGGGATGGGCCGCTTGCTTAGAGGAGAGAAAACACAGACACAAATAAGTAAAACATAGATTATATGCTAAGAGCATCCAAAATGGGATGAAACAAGATGATAGACTCTACTGGGAATGAGAAGGTCTAGGTTTAAGGCCTGACTCCCCTAGATCTGAGGAGAGACATTCTTATCAACTAGAGAGGACCAGAGAAGACTTTCTAGAGAGGTTTAAACTATGGCTAGGAATTCAAAGGGCGCTCTAAGCATAAGGAATGATATGGCTAAAGGTAGAGAGGTGGTAGAGTGTGAGTTTAGGTGGAGGTGTTCCACTAATCATTGAAATGATTAGAAATTATTACCATTATAGCTGATATTTTGTTGTTCAGTCATGTCCGACTATCTGTGACTCCATTTAGGGTTTTCTTGGCAAAGATATTGGAGCAGTTTGCCATCTCCTTCTCCAAATCATTTTACAGATAAGGAAACTGAAGCAAACAGGGTCAAGTGACTTGCCCAGGGTCACATAGCTAGTAAGTGTCCTGAGGCCAGATTTTAATTCAGGAAGATGAGTTTTCTTTACTCCAGGCCTGACTCTCTATCCACTTTACCATCTAACTGTCCATAGTTAGCATGTCAGGAATACTTAAGGGGACCCCTGATTCTCTGAACTCTACCTCCTATGGAGCTGGACATGTACTCTGACTTTGTGGGAATGGGTGCATGCCATGGCTCAGTGCTGAAAGGTTTGTATTTTGAGATGGCTTTTGGCCCTGATGGCAGAGGGATGATGGGGGCATCAGAGTCAAAGATGATGGACAATTAAGTGGACCAGTAGGAGACTGCAACATCATTCCAAAGAGCAAATCCTTTGGCTCTGAGCCAAAGCACATGCACAGCTTTGTGGGATGTGTCCCAGTCCAGAATTCATGAGTATCCTCTTATTAACTCCGTAGTAATAACATTCACATAGTACTTCAAGTTAGCAGTTCTGAACTTCTTTCACAGCCTGTAGCTCTCAATTTTCTTCCTGTACCCTTCCTATTCAATATGAGAGAAAATGAGCTCTAGGTTTTTCAATGAATCTGCACACAAGAAATAAAATAGCTGAGTTTCAACGGGATAATAGAGTTATTTACTAAATATTCTCAATGCCCCTTGAAAATCTTTTTGTGTCCCCTAAGCACAGATGTATCCCAAGTCAGAACCTCAGTTTTAAGCTTTGTGTATTACACAAGTTTTTTTTAAATGTAAGCCTCATCACAAGCCTATGAAATATATATATATGTGTGTGTGTGTGTGTGTGTGTGTGTGTGTGTGTGTGTGTGTGTATATATAATTCTCCCCATCTTATAGATAAAGAAATTGAGGCTCAGAGAGGACAAGAGATTTGCCTGTGGTTACATAGCTAGTAAGTAGCATAAGCAGATATTTGAATCCACGTCTTGCCGGCTCTGAGGTCAGCTATCTACCTGCCACAATATACTGCTTCTAGTCTTAAGATAAAGCTGGAAAAGCCCAGTGAAGTCAGATTGAAGAGGATCTTGAGAGAGATACCAGGCAAAGAAGTGGAGAGTGTACTCCCTAGGAAGTGGGGTGCCATCTTCCTTCCCCTTGGGCCTGGCCCTTGCCATCTGCCTGGCTGTAATGCCACCTTGGGAGAGGGTCCAACATGAGCTGGTAAGAAAAGGAGCCCTGGTGTGTAAACTGTGGGGGACGTTGGTTTGCCTTATTCTGATTGTTGAGATGATGGAATCTCATTATCCCACTGAGCCTTGGCTTGACTTTGGTGGGAAGAGGGGAAGTTTGAAATCCCTAGATTAGTCAGAGCCTTGGAATCCCAAAATACTAGACCTTTAGGTGAGGCCTGAGAGGTCCTTTATTGCAACCCGCTTATTTTACAGATGAAGACACTGAGGCTGAATAACTTACCAAAGGTCACATAACTAGTAAGCAGAGAAGCCATGCTTTGAACTTAGGTCCTCTGTATCAGGCTGATGAAGCCTCCAACCCATTATATAGAAAGAAAACGTCCTGATCATCTGGGAGGGAGTCCAGATTGTTGAACTGGCAAATGAACTCAATTCTGAAAACCCAAGTAAGCAAACTTTGCACTGGCACAGAGGCCTCCTAGGGCAGAAGACTGGCATTCCCTCTGTGGCCACTGGGGAGATAGACACTCCAGGACGGAATGACTCATGGGGAAAGGGAGGCCAAGCAACTGGAACAGGTGGAATAACTAAGCCAATTTGGGGTAAAAACTGTTGATGGCCACACTTCTGATGAATTCCACCTGGGACGGTGTTAATGTATTTCATTATTTCATGGTTTCTATCTCCTTGTGGACAATCCCTAGGTAAGGAATTGTTAAGGCCTGGAGCAGTGATATCAGGGGAGCAGAGAGGGGAGTAATCATGTTCACACTTATTAAGCCCTTCACATCTGGCAAATTTCTTTCTATGTTCTATCTCATATGATACTCACAACAACCCCAGGAGGTATGTGCTATTGTATTCTCATTTTATAAGCTGAGAGCGGTGAATGATTTGCCCAGGGTCACCCAGTTAGTCTAAGTTAGGATTTGAACTCAGGCCTTCCTGACTCCAAGTCCATCACTTTATCCACTGTTTGTTCCTTTGTGTTGTTCAGTCATTTTTGAGTCTTTATCACTCCATTTGGGGTTTTCTTGGCAAAGATACTGGAGTAGTTTGCCATTTCCTTCTCCAGCTTATTTTACAGGTAAGGAAACTGAGGTAAAGAAGGTTAAATGTTCTTGCCCAGGGTCACACAGCTAGTAAGCATTGGGTTTTGGATTTGAACTCAGGTCTTCCTGGCTCCAGACCTGGCGTTCTTTGCACTGTGGCTCCACCTAATTGCCTTCTATCCACTGTCCCCCCTAAGGAAAAGAAGAGAAAGTGCCAGACCAGGGAGCCTAGCCATCATGAGAGTCAGAGGAAAGGCAGGGGAGATCATTAGGGATCTGTGCAGCGTATTTAGGAAACCAGGGAGTCAGGCCCACTCAGCCACGGAATTTCTTGGACTGCTGCTCATTGATTATTGGAATTTTAGAAAACTGTGAAAGGAGAAAGCCCTGAGCTAAAAATAAGCGCTCTAGTTTGGTTAAAAGAGAAAGTACAGAGGCCCCCAGAAGTTAATCAATTTTACAACCCTAGAGATGGACCTGGAACAGACCTCAGAATCTGGCTGCCCCATTTTACAGGTAAGGAAATTGAGTTCCCAAAGACATTACAGCATTGACCCAGGGTCACTCAGATAGTTAACATTAGAGGTGAGATTTGAACCCAGGTCCTGTCCCATGAACTAAGCAAGAACACTGAGGCCTGCAACTGTGGACCAGACTCATTCCTGGGCCATCTCAGACTCACCTCCAGTCTACTCCTCCTGACGTTTCCACCCTCTTCCAGGGAAGTGCTTCTCGGTGGCCCCAGTCCTTCACAATGGCAGTCTGGACAAGACTGAGCTGAGTCCACTTAAAGGTTTTTCACTGTTCCCAGCCTCAGTAGTGACACCTGCTTCTTCTCTAGTTTTCTAAGTACGAGTGAGGACTCACTTTCCCTTCCAGAAAAATACTTTGCTGCGCTCCATGCCCACACCAAGCAGCAGTCCCTTCCCATTTTCATCCCCAGTAGGGGAAAGGTCAGTCACTTCAAAGGAAACTCTAAGCCTCCAGGACCTTTTATCTAGGGCCTGTCCCTACGTCAGCCCTAGGAGCCCTAATAGCCCTCAAACTTGGTTATCACCCTTGCATCTGTTCTAAGTCACCTTGGTGGAACAGATGGTGCCCTACGTGACCGAGTTCCCTCTGCTAGCTGTATCCCCCAACCACATCTTACTGATGGCGAGCCCCTCTCCTCTGGACTCTCATCCGCACTGTCCCATCACACTGAGGTGAGGAAGAGAGGAGAGGTGTGGTCACTCACCCCTTCATCCCACTCCCCAGCCTCCCCCTCTAACTCTTAAATGACTGTTCACTCCTCTCCTTCCAGGCAAGAAAAGATGGAGACCAGGGCTGGGGCCTAAGGGCTTGGCACAATCATAGGATGATCGAATTTAGAGCTAAAAAGAATATATGAGGTCATGCAGTTCAATCTGGGGAGGTAGGGTAGGCACAGACCTGTAATAAGCGTGCAGAATTCTCAGTGAGGATATACCTTCTGCAGGTACAAATCTGGTTCCTGTTACTCCCTTCCTAGCTTGGGACAGAGAGGCTGAACCAAGTAAACAGACTGGGGCTCACATTTGGGGTCAGGGCCAATAGTGGAATTTGATTTCCTTGACTACGAATACTTGTTACAAGAATTTTGTTTTTCTTTTTATTACCAGGGAAGGAAGGAAGGTGGGAAGGAGAAAAAGAAATGATAGATAATTTTAAAAATAAAACGTAATTCACAAACACACTTCCAATCTTAGAGAGTAGATTAAGTACTTGGCCCTAGAACCACCCAGCTAGGATGGGTCAGAGGCAGGAAGGTCAGGTCTTTCTGACATCAAGGCCAATCTCTAATTTCCAAGCTTCCTCTCACTCTCACTTTATAGATGAGAAAACCATGGATGAAAGGGAGAAATGATTTCCAAAATCCAGTGTATAATAGGATGGGTCCTCTGATTCTTAATCAGCTGGTCTTTTCTCTCAGCCCCTACTGTCCTTAGTAAGAACCCACAAAAGACTCTAACCCTAATCCTTTTGTCTTTCCCTTATGTTTTTCTCTTAGAAGTAGGGGCTAGCCTTCATTTAAGATAGGGATAATCCCCCCCACTCTCAGCATCCCTCTCCCATCACCTACCCATTCTTCAGCCCAAAAAGTAGAAACCTGAAGTCTTTACTTGGGACCAAGGTAAAATGTACCTTGTAGGATAGACTGAGAAAGAAAAGCTTTTCCCTGTTCATGCGGAGCTTCCCAATCTTTAATTCAATTTTAAAAGCATTTCCTCAGGGCCTAATATGAACTTAGCTGGCTGATAAAAACATTCTTTTCCTCACATGCCTGCTGCCTATTCCTTGGCTGCCTCTGTGAAAGTCCTCATGAAAATCAGCCACTGCCTTGAGTGATCTTTTTCATCTTGCTGTCTGTACCAGCATCATATGTATCCCTTGTGTACTCCAAGAAAGGATATTCAGACAATGGGCCTTCCCATGGCCTTGAAACTCAATGGTAAGAAGCCAAGCCCATGACCCAGGTGAATCATCCACATTCTTGGAAAGAATCCTATTTCAAGATGACCTGAAAAAGGAAAATCAGAGAATCTGAATTCTAGAACTGAGAGAGACCTTAGAGGGCTTCCAGTCATTTTACGGATGTGGAAACTGAGTCCCACAGAGGTGAAGCGATTTTTCCCAAGATTCTACAGGCAGTGGGTGTCAGAGGTGGGATCTGAACCCTCTGACTCATCCTTTTATACTTATTTGCCAAATCCCTTTCCCTTCCACTACCAAGCAGGCAGAGTTTTGCAGTAGTGAGTGAGTGTGCTGGATATAAAGCTTCCTTAAATGTTGGGCTGGAACAGTATATGACAGGCTTTGATAGACTTAGCCCTTCTCAGCAATGCGAGGGCCTAAAACAATTCCCAAGGACTCATGATGGAAAAAGTCATTCACATCTAGAGAAAGAACTATGGAGTCAGAATGCAGAATGAAGCACACTGTTTTCTATTTTTGCTTTGTTTTGTTTTTTTCTTTCTCATGGTTCCTCCCTTTTATTCTAATTCTTCTATATAACATGACTAATGTGAAAATATGTTTAATAGGAATGTATATGTAGATCCTATATCAGATTGCATACTGTCTTGGGGAAGGGGGAGGAGAGAGGGAAAAATTTTTAAATTTATGGAAGTGAATATTGAAAACTGTGAATAAATAAATTAACTTGTAAAAAAAAGTTGGGCTGGAGTGCTGCTACAGGAAGCCTTCGGGGACCACCACTATTGCCCAACCTCCACCTGCCAACTCTCACCTCAAGTGCTCAGCATTTGCTGTGGAAAAGTTTTCTATTTGCCTCTCTGTGGGATAATAGAAAAGTCCTTGCGTTCAGCATTGTTTTTTTTTTCCTTTTTGTGTCCGCAGGGACTAGCACTCAGTAGGCACTTAATTAAATGCCTGCTGATTGACTAGCATGGTGTAAGAAAACTTGAGTTTTAAGTCCTGGCTCTGCCATCTAACTTTCTGCATGACTTTGGGCAAGATGTGCCTGAATTTCTTCATCTTTAAAAGTAAAGGGTTGGTCTGGATACAAAGTTCTCTCCAGCTCAGAATTTATACCTACTCCCTACAATGGACAGAATTATTAGCCCCATTGAAAGGATTAAGAAAATAAGACTCAGAGAAGGGAAATAATCTATCTGTTCATATAGCAAGTTACTGCCTGAGCCAAGATTAGAACCCCTGCTTCACATCAGGATTTTGCCGTTAAACTATCACTGGTTAATTCAGTGAAAAAACAGGAAATGATGATAATGACTGTTAAGTAGGTCCTGACTGACGTCCCCATTACTGACTCCTGCTACTTTCTTCTGTTAATCTGGAGAGGGAGGGAGTCCCTTTCTTTAGGTGTCTCTGTGTGCTGAGCCTTATCCTACTTTGCACTAGAAGACCAAGGTATCTCCATGCTCTACTGGTCACTAATAACCTGACTTCTCCTCAGTAGAGATAACTCTGTGAACCAGTACAGAAAGCCCAAAATGCGTATATTCTCTCTCTCTCTCTCTCTCTCTCTCTCTCTCCTCTCTCTCTCTCTCTCTCTCTCTCTCTCTCTCTCTCTCTCTCTCTCTCTCTCTCTCTCTCTCTCTCTCTCTTTCTCTCTCTCTTTCTCTCTCTCTCTCCCCTCCTCCTCCTCCTCTACATTCCCTCTCTTCCTTCTCTTTCCCCCTCCCCTCTCCTCCCTTCTCCCTCTGTCTCCGACTCTGTTCCATGTCTCTGTCTCATCTCTCTCTCACACACACACACACTCTCCTTCTCCCTCAGAGGATGTCAGGTCTTTCTGACTGCAAAGCTGGCCCTCTAACCGCAATATGATTCATCTCTAGGTCTTGTACATAGCAGATGCTTCATATATTATAACTGAGTTGAATTGCTTCAGTTTATGCATTATCTCTTCCATAAAATGGAGACAATATGAACCCTCCCCATATCCCTAATGATCCGCAAACTAATGTAGGAAAGGCAGAGAGATGGATATTGCCCCCATTTTTGGCCATAACCTTACAACGTCATCCTCAGAGAAAGGGCAGCCCTGTGTTAGAAGCAGTGTCAAAAAGTAGGACTTTAGTGCCTTTTCCTCCCACCTTACCCACTACTCTGGATCACAGTCTTTCTCTAATATTCTGACATTTAAAGTATGGTTTGGGGAAAAAAAAGAGAAGAAAAGAGGAAAGGGAATAATGTGATCCCTTCTCATAGGAACTAACCCTCTCATGTTCCTTCCCAAACAATGAAAGTGACTCAGATCCAACCTCACTCGCATTGTAAACATGGGGAAACTGAGGTCTGGAGAGGGGAACTGACCGACTTCCATAAAGTCGAAAGAGTTTGTGGATGACAGAGTTGAGACTACTTATTTATTTACTAATTCATTTCTCCCTCCTCTATCTCTGTTAATATCCTTGCTTTCTTAAAAGGCCAGCTGTCAAGACATCACGTTTTAAGGAAAAGACCATTGGATTAGGAATCACAAGCCCTGGATTCATAGCCTAGTTCTGTACCTAATACCTAAAGCAAGTCATTTTCCTTACCTGGGACTGCTTTTCAACTTGGGGAAGCTGAATTATATCAGAGTTTCTCAGTTTGAGATCCTAGAATTTGTTTTATAAAGTATTTTGATAACATCACTTTAGTGTAATTGGTCTCCTTTATAATCCCATGTATTCACTTAGAAACATCATTCTGAAAATGGGTCCACAGCTCTCTCCAGACTCTACCAAAGGAGTCCAGGACTCAAATGGTATGTCTAGAATCTCTAAGGTCCCTTCCATCTCTATGCCTAAGTGACACCTCTTAAGCAAAGCTTTCCTTGATCTCCCCAACTAGAAACAATCCCTCCTTCATCTGATCCCAAAGCACCTTATATACATGGAGCGGCAAGGTGGTGGGATGGAGAGTTACCTGGCTTGGACTAGCTTTATGTCATGGCTCTGACACTTACTAGCTGTATAACCCTTTGGGAAATCACTTAACCTGAGTCTTGGTTTCTTCATCTATAAGATAGTAATGATAATTCTCAAATTCCCTATTTCCTGGGTTAATAATAGTAATAATAACATATATATATATATATATATATATATATATATATATATATATACAGAGAGAGAGAGAGAGGGAGAGAGGGAGAGAGAGAGAGGGAGAGAGAGAGAGAGGGAGAGAGGGAGAGAGGCAGAGAGGCAGAGAGGCAGAGAGGGAGAGAGGGAGAGAGGGAGAGAGAGGAGATAGTATTTTAAGGTTACAAAACACTTTACAATTATTTCATTGTATTTGTTATATGAAAAATGCTTTGCAAAACTTGAAGTTATGAGCTGTTATCATTATTTCTTCCACTTGTTTCTTGTCACCTACTTTGTGCCATATTTGTCTTACAGCCTCTACGAGGCTACGGGATCCCTCAGGAAGAAGATTCAGGTTTGCCTCCCTAGCACCATGGATAGGGCCCCGTCCATAATAGAATAGCAGGTTCTCAGTAAGTATTCTTTGAATCATTGAAAAACTCAGGGACTTGTCTAAGGGCAATATAAGTCAGAGGCAGAATCTAGTCAGAAATCCAAGCACAGGCATTTTGACTCTCAGCCCAGAATCTTCACTACATGATAGACGATTTTGGTTAGTAGGCTAATGACCAGAATGAAAGACCAGGCTATTCTGAGAAACTAATTCACACTTAGGTGTTAATGAGTGCCATTGTTTCCAAGTATCACCCACAAGGTATTTGCATATTAACAGGGGCTTCAATGTTTTTCATTCAATTTAACGAATCTAATTAAGTGCCAAATACTTAAAAGGGGAACCCTGTCCTAAGAATGGAGGAAATAGGAGTGAAACTTGTACCAGCAGAAACTTATTCCCAATTGAAGGCTCATTGCCGGAGGGGAGTGCAAAAGAGAGACCAAGACAAAAATGCATTGGGAAAATTCTCATACACAGAGAACCCCGACAGCTGGAGAAAATCAAGGGAAACAGGGCAGGTAGTATCTTTGTTTTTATCACCAGAACTAAGGCACAGTTCATGTTGCATAGTAATTAGTAAATAGTATTAATAAATGCTTGTTGACTTACTGACTCAGTATTTTGGGATGAAACAGTCCAATTTTGCTAATGAATAGTATCTTCCATGACCAAATTATACTATTTGCTGCTCTTCATACATGCAACATGCTGTCTCCTACCTTCAAGCCTTTGTATTGGCTGTCCCTCATGGTTGAATCATATTGAAAGAAAGGATTGATAGGTGAAAGTGAGAGGGCATTCCCAAAATGGGGACAGCTTAATGAAACCACAAAGACAGATAGGATGTGCTGAATTTGGGGAAGAGCTATAGTCCAGTTTAGCTGGAATTTAAGGTACGTGAAGACAAGTCACACACAAAATAAGGCTGGAAAAATAGATCAAAGCCAGTTTGTAGAGTCTCAAATGCCTTAATCCCAAATAGGAAATCTCTAATGATGGAAATTACAGACACTATTGGCAAAGTGACTTGGGGATTGGCTATTGAGCAAAACTGGGTGCAAGCAGTCACTCCATGCAGATGACCTGCCACTGGATCTATGGGTCCTTACTTACCCATGGGCAGCTTCTTTCTTTCCCAAATAAGGAATTCAGGATGACTTTTCCAGGAACCCATCCAGAACAAGGGCTCTCTCTCCTCAGCAACATCCCTTCATTTTAACTGTTCTATCCTCCTGGATAAGACCATAACCTCACAGATCTCTGGCCAATTTTCATTTCCCATTTCTACTATCTTTCTTTGTCTTTGTTATCTATCCCCAATGCCTTAAACAAAGCAGGCACTTCATGCATGCTCTGTGAATTCAATTTTATCCAGTAGCTCTTTCCTGGCTGTTAACATGCCCAGATTTTCACCATCCTTGAAAAAAATCTGCTCTTGATCCTGCAGCCCTCTCAGATCAGGCTCTCCTTCCTGCATTTCATAGCCGAACTCCTAGAAAGAACTGTTTCTAATCACCACTTCCTCATTTCCTACTCATCAGACCCATGGAATCTGGCTTCCCAACTCAGTGCTCAGGTGAGGCTGCTTTTTCCGAGGTTAACAATTATGTCTTGATTACTAAATTTAATGGCTTTTCTCAGTCCTCATTCTTCTTGACCTCTCAGCAATATTTGATGCTATCACCCACCTCTTCCTCCTGTATAGTTTCTTCTAGGGTTGCAGTGACGCTGCTCTAATTTCATTTTACTCCTGCCTGTCTGTGCATTTCTAGTCAGCCTACTCTGCTGCATTATCTTCTACATCCTGCCCCCTGTGAGTGGTTATAGTCAAAGATGCCATTCGGGATCCCCTTCTCTCCTCTCCTCTTCTCTCCCTTCTTCTCTTCTTTTTCCCTCTCCCTTTACTTTCCTTCTCCCTCCTTTCCCTTTCACTTCCTCTCTCTTTCCTTCCTTTTTCCCCTCTTTCCTTCCTCTTCTCTTTCTTCTTCCTCTTCTTTCCTTCTCCTTCCCTTTCTTTTTCCTTCTCTTCCCTCTCACTTTCCTTTCTTTCTCTCTCCTTTCCTTCCTCCTCCCTTTTCCCTTCTCTCAATCTCTTTCCCTCCTCCTTCCACTCTGTTTGATATCATCAACTCTCATGAGTTCAAATATTATCTCTATGCAAATGATTGCCAAATGATTACTCAGCCCTCACCTTCCTCCTGAGTTCCTGTCTAACAAACCCACCTGACTGTTGGACAGCTCCACCTGGCTGTCTTCTAGTCATTTCAAACTCACTGTATCTAACACAGAACTTATCTTTCTTCCCAGCTCCCCAATGTCTGTTGAGGGCACTCTCATCCTTTCAGTCACCCAGATTTGCAACTTTGGGCCCATCATCTGCTCTTTCCTGCCCCTCGCCCCTCCTGTCTAATCATTGATCAAGTCTTCCCATGTCTCCACAGCATCTCTTGAACCAGAATCTATTGAGAATACACATGGTCACTAACCTAGTTTAGGTCCTCATCATTAGCCTTCTAATTGATCTTCTTGCTTTCAATGTCCCCCCTCTCCAATACAACCTCCACACAAATGATATTATTTTAGGAATATTCCTAAATAACATTACAATATTCCTAAAGCATAGTTTTGGGTGGGTTGTTTGTTTGTTTTTAACCATAGAGTAAAGGCTGGGTATGCATACTGCTCACTTCTGTAGGTCTTGTTGTGTTACTGCCTTCTCAAGAAGGCTCTCTAATGTCTCTAGGTGCAAATTCAGTTTCTTGGATGAGCATTTAAAGCCCTCCATTATCTGGTTCTGACCAACCTTTTCAGACTTATTTCATTCTTCCCTCATTCTACATCGCAGTCAGACTGGCCTGCTTGATGTTCCCCATCTCCTGTCTCTGCCTTTCCACTGGCTGTCCCCCTGTGCCTGGACTGCTCTCTCTCCTCTCCTCTGCTTCTTAAAATTCCTGTCTTTGTTCAAGCTCAATTGATGTGCTTAATCATTCCTGTGGCCTCTCCTTTGGGAAGCCTCTCAAGTCCTGTCAGTGATGAATGCTCTCTCCCTATATAAACTTATATATTCCTCTCTGTTCACATGTTATATCCACTTACTCTTCCCCAGCAAAATGTAAACTCAGTAAGGTCTGGAAATACTTTTCATTTTGCCCTTGTATCATAAAAGCAGGAACTTAGAGCCGGAAGACCCCTTGGAGATAATCTAGTTAAACTCCTTTGTTTTATGGACGAGGAAACTGAAGTCCAGTTTTAGAAGAAATGGCCTACCCAAGGTCACACAGGTAGTTGAAGCTGGATTTGAACTCAAGTCTTCTGGTTCCAAATCCAGTGTTCATTCCACATATTATCATCATGCTCCTTGGCACACAATAGATACTTGTTGATTCAAACTGAATTGAACTGGGATGGATAATAATAAAAATAACAGCATTCACATAACACTTGAAGGTTTCCAAAGTGCTTTACATATAACATTATATCATCCCAATAACCCTGGGAGGTAGGTGCTATTATTGTTCACATATTACAAGTAATGAAACTGAGGTTAAGGTTAAGTACTTTAGCTAATAAGCTTATGTGGTAAAATTCAAACTCAGAGCTTCCTGACTCCAAGTTCAGCATGCTCTCCACAACACCTAGCTAACTGTCTGGCTTATGCAGCAATTTCCTGGACTGTGTAAAGGCAGCTCACAGCTTTTTGGTCCTTCAGTCTTGAAAGTGATGCCATGACTTGCAAGTGAATTGGATTTAAGTGAGGCAGGGCTGTGCAAAGTGACCCATCTCACTTTCTACTCCACAGCCATCTGGCCAGTGGTCAGATAAGGATCAGGACAACAAAAGATGGATCCCAGAGGCAGATATATTTGTTAGGGAAAAGTGCTGGACTTGGTATCAGGAAAACTAGGTTCAAATCCCACCTCAGACATTGTCCCATGTGACCCTTGGCAAATCAATTAACATGTCTCTACCTCAATTTTCTTACCTGCAGAATGGGGAATATAATAGTCCCTGTGTCACAGGGCTGTTGTGAGGCTCAAATGAGATAATATATGAAAGTGCTTTAAAAACTTTCAAGTCCTATAGAAGTGTGAGCTAATATTATTATAATCATAGTTCCCATTTCTAGAGTCCTTCAAAATCTATAAAGCACTTTCCTCACGTCATCCCTGTTGGGAAGGTAGTATATACCCTATCATGGCTATTTTTAAAGATTGGAGAACTGAGGCTGAGAAAGGTAAAGGCCCTAACAGAGAATCCTGCAGAAAGTTCATGGTATCGTCTGGGTTAGAACCCACATCTCGTGAGTCTCAAGATCCAGATTCTTTCCACTACATTGTGGTGATCAGCTGGGGAACTTAGCAGTACTCATGTCAGGGGTCTGAGGAAGAGAAGAAAGATCCCTCCAAAAGAGCATCTAAGAGTCCAGGATCCCAGTGTGGAGAGACCTCACAGAGTAATCCAGCAGGCAGCCTCTCCAAGGTGTCTGCAATGGGACAGCAGCTGTACTCTGGCTTCTTATGCAAATGAATAATTTACTCAGGAGTTATAATGCAAAACCAGACATCACCTCATTGGTGTCTCTGCCAAGCTAGCCTGTCTGCTCAGGCCCTGGGAGTTTCATGGTGAGGAATAGGAAGGAGCAAAGTAAGTAGCGTCACCAGTTGTCTAAATAGAGAGTTACCAGTGGATAGAGGTTAAGGGATTGCGTTGCCCAAATAACTCATTGACTCCTAGAAGTTCCAGAGCTATTCCTGCAGAGGAGTTACCTTTAGGGTATCCCTGAAAAGCCTTCATCCAGACTCTGAGGTGACCATTTTCAGGGAACTCAGATGTAACCTATTCGGGCAATTTTCCTTCTAGATCAAGTGGAAATCTGGCTTTCTGCAGCTTCTACCTGTTTCTCCAAGTTCTGCTTTCTGGGCCAAGGTGAGCAATACTGATCCTTCTTTTTCCTGCCTGCTTTAATGCCTTATGCTCCCCCAAGTTAATATTTCATCCTGCTGAAATAAAGCTGGGGTCATAGCTTTAGGGTTGACCTTTGGGGACCATCACAAGGAAAGAAAGGAAACAAAGGAGGCTATGACTCCCCCCAAGGTCATACAGTTGCTATAAGGTCATACAAGTGGCAAAGTTAGGATTCAAACCCAGGTCCTCTAATCACCAATCCAGTGGACTTCTCACTGAGCCACAGTAATGACAAGCAACAGATCACAAGCTACCTGCAGCTCTCTATGGGAAGCACGCACATCCAGCTCTTTTAGCCAAGATAAATGAACAAGAGAGGAGAGCCATCTTTTATAATATCCTTAGGCTGGAGCTATAGAATATAATATACTTAGAATAGAGCCCCATTGTCCCTTCACAAATGCAGATGCCAACCTTGCCATAACTCAGTAGATTTCTTCACAAGCTGCTATTTCAATACTTACTCTAATGAATTTGGGAGCTCATCAATCTGGGTATTCCTGCCAATGAGGCAGATAACACTCCATCTACCGCTGTCCATCCTGCGTAACTCTCATCCATGTCCTCCCATATATCCTCCACAAGGAGCCTATCCAATGTGCTGGCATCTTTTCTCTTAACATTTCTTGAACAGCAATGGAGTACAGGGGCTATTGTTCAGTTAGCTCTCACTGTTGCCACTTTTGACTGACCCATTCCCCTTTTTAGCTCATATATTTAAGGATCATAGATTTAGAGCCAAAAGATATTTATCTGGTCATTTTGCAGATGACTAACAGACACAGAGAGGTCAAGTCACTTACCCAAGTAAGTGAGCTATGATTTGAACCCAAGTTACCACACTTTGTACAAGCAGCACATTGTTTGAGAATTTTTTTTAAATTATGAACTTTACTGATACCAAATAAAATAAGCATTTTCATATACACTATAGCATAGGAGAGGATTATACATGAAACTGTGAGTCTTAGGTGGTATTCTTTACTTCCCTTACACAATTCTTCATTGTGACAGGCAGAGAGTAAAAACAATTCACTGGTGGCCAACTTGTTGCTGATGAACTTTCCATAATCAGGAGGGTCAGTCCTCAGGTACTAAGCATAGCTGTCCTTCCAAGGATACATAGGACCCCAGATTCCAGATCCATCTAAAGATGAGAGGGACCTCAGATGTCATCTAAGCCAAGTCCCTCCTTTTACAGATGAGGAAACTGAGGACACAAAGATATAAGTATCAGAGGTGAGATTTAAACCCAGATTCTCTGACTCCAAAGACAGCTCCCTTTCTCCAACACCCTGCCATCCCTCTTCTAACTCACATCCCCTTGGTGCCTTAAGGTTTGCGAGGCCCTTGGCATACATTGCTCCTCTCCACTGGTTCTTATAACAACCCTGTGAAGGAGGTTATTATTATCTGTATTTTAAATACAAGGAAACAGCATTAAAAAAATAAAGTGAATTGCCCAGCACATATCAGAGGCAGAATTTGAATCAAGGTCTTTCTGATTTAATATCCAGGATTGTATCCTTTACACCATGCTGCTAGGAACTATCCTACCTTGCATTCCAAGGATCTAGCTTTCAAGGACCCAAAGTTCACTCTATACCATGATGCGGCAATAGAGAAGGGTACCAGTTAGAGAATGATGATGTATGCATGTGTCTGTATCCATATGCTCATTTGATGTCAGAGCAATTTGACATTTGTACCAGTTTGTAGTATACAACCTTTTCACTTTTATTATATTATTTTATTTATACAGGCTAATACAGAAAAGTTCAAAGACTGATGGAATTGGGTGCCTTTATAAAGTCCTTGGTCTAATGTCTGTATGTGGCCTTAGAACTGAAGGGAGACCCCTCTAGTAGGGCTCCTGAAGCCTTCTCCCAATGGGACATGAGAATATTGGGTTGGCCATTTTTAAAGACTGGGACACCATGATTCTGAAGAGATAACAAGATCATTGATTGAAAGAGACTGAGGAGAAAGTGGAAGGTTCACCTGCTCTAACCTTTCATTTTCCAGAGGAAGAAATTGAGATCCATCAAAGTGAAGTGATTTGTCCAGGTTGACTCAGAATTCAGATTTGAACCCAGGTCTATTGACTACTCATCCGATGGCCTTTCCAATCAAAGACATAGCAGAACGGATCCCTGCTATGGTCTAATTAGGAACAAATGACCGTTGAGATCCTTCCAGCTTCAAAATGCTAGGGTTCTATGGGATTTGCTCCTTTTCATCATGGACGTGATCATCTAATTAGAAGAACCCTGAGCAAGTGGGTGGTTAGAAGACTGTAGTGGAGGTGTCTTGGGCTAACACAGGGTGGGAGATTCTAGTGAGGGAAGACAGTGTTTCCACAGTTGGGACTGGTCAAGCTCTTCAGGTAGGTGCCATTGCAGCTCTGAGAACGGTATTTGAGGCTCTTAGGTCAGGGAATGGAGTATCTATAAAGGCAGAGAGGGATTCCATGAGTCCAGCACTCTGTCCTCTGAGAAACCTGATCTGTCATTCATTTGATTCACAATACCACCTGGCACAGCCCAGCAAAAACCCAGTCTCTTTTGGAGAAGGAGGGAGAAAGAGGAGGAGGAAAAGTATTTAAAGCTAGTGCTTTAAGGTTTGCAAATTGCTTTACAAATATTATCGTATTCTATCCTTACAACAGCCCTGGGATGTAAGTGATATTATTATCTCCATTTCACAGATGAAGAAAATGAGACAAAGATTAACTGACTTGCTTGGGGTCACATAACTCAGACACTTGTCTGAAGTGTGAGTTGACCTCAGTTCTTCTAACTCTATATAGCTGCCTCCAAGAGGTCAACCCATCTCTCCCTTCAGACTAGGGATTCTCTGACAGCAAGAGTTACCTCCTACCCAAACTGAAGACTCCTATAGGACTGAGAAAACAGTTCCCGAATCAAGGTAGGGGGTAATAAGGAAGGATCCTAGAGCACAGGCTATTTCCCCACTTTGTTTATGGCTCAATATCTCTCCTTTGCCTGCCTTCATCCACAGTAGTTAGAACCAAACTCAGTCTAAATTCTGGTTGGATCATAGGAACACAATTCTAGAGTTGGGAAGGATCCCAAAAGATATCTAACTCAACCTTCTCATTTTATTGTTGAGGAAACTGAGGCCTAGGGAGGTTAGGTTTCTTTCCTGGGGTCACAGAGTTAACCAGTGTCTAAAGTAGGGTTCAAACCTGGACCTTCACAGTGCTAAAGTCAATCATCCACCCCTGTGGCTGGTTGATGTCTCTGGTTTTCCCCACCTATAAACTCCTATGACCAGAGATTGGTGTTGTAGCCCTAGCCATCCTCTGGCTGAGTTAGAAGTGAGCTGATGTCTGTGCGGTGACAGGTTGAGGTCTTGAGAAAACAAAGCCCTGAATGAAGCTCAGGCATTAAGGTCCCATTATCTCCTTTCTTGTCATCCATCTGCAGCAATCTCCACCTGACTCACCATCCATCAGGCCTGCCACACACATTGCTAGGAAACTGTCTTCAAGTATAATCTATGGGCAAGTACCCTATACAAATGCCCTCACCCTGCCCTAGAAGCACAAAACAGAAGCCAAAGCAGAAAGGAGGAAAAATCTTCCCTAATAAATCAAGAAGCAGTCATTATTGTCTTATAGGCCAAAACTTAGAGATCCTTTTCCCCAAAGTTGGGCAGGGGAGGGTGTGGCAGAGCCAGTCAGCCACCCTGGGCATTTTGCCATTTACCCTTCTTTTCCTCATCTAGAAAAGCATCTTCCAGGTGGGATTTCTAAACGCTGGGTCCCACGAACCCAGGGAATTGGATCGATTTACTCTTGGGCTCCCACTTGGAGCCCAGTTGTGCAGATTGGGGAGCAAGGGCAAATTCTATCTAGCAGACCTCAGACTAAGCTTCACATCTCAACCAGCAATCTTGCCATCAGCTGCCCAACCCCCATTCTCTAAGAGTCTCCCCTTCTCTACCTCTGGCTCTGAACAGGGTAATCAAATCAATACTGCCATTATTTCTGCAACGAACACAACAACCTACTGCCCATGGCTCAGCTCACTACACTGATAATTTCCCAGTTAGTCAGTCAGTGAATAAACCTTTACTAAGCACCTACTATATACCAAGCACTGTATACATTCTGGGGATATGAAGAAAGAAAAAAAGACAGTCCTGTTCTCTAAGAAGTCATGACCATGGAGGAAACATGCAAACAACTATAGACTAGAAACAATCAGCAGTAGGAAGGCACCAGAATTACCTTCCAATAGAAAGTGAGATTTAAGGTTTGAATGTCCCAGACCAAAACTTCCCTCTCCTGGACTCTATTCTGTCATGTGTTATCTCCATGATTAGTACATGAAAGTCTGGATGGCAGAGTTTTTCTCACTTTTCTTCTCATCTCCCCATTGATCACTACAGTACAGTCCCTTAACACACATTTTTTCTGTTACTCAATTCATCAGTCCTTCTCAAAGTCTCCAGCAGATTCCCTGGCTGCCTGGGACCTAGAGGAATCTCCTGAATGCCAGGGTAGATCATCCCTCTCCTCCTGATACTCTGTAGGAGCTGATGGTTCTCCAATCTCTTAGGCTCCCAGCCAGAAGAGATGAGCAATGGGTGGTATAATGGGAAGTAGCCAGGACCAGGAGACCTGGGTTCCAGTTCTGGCTTGCTTTGTGACCTGTGATAAATTTCATCTCCTCTCTGAGACTCAGTTTCCTCATTTGTCAAATCCTGTGCCAGCTTCTTCTATTTTGTCCAATGCTCAAAATATTTTATTCCTCTCAAATTGATTAAGAATTTTTTTGCATCTAATTTTAAATATTTGATTGACTGACAAAATCAACCTGTCTGGGCTTTCTGTGATTATATTAATTGCCTTCCATATAAAAAGGTGTTGGCCTAGATTGCCTCCAAGGACTATTCCATCTATGATGCTGGGACACTTTCTGCTCAGTCGTTCTATGTGCTATTGTCCTAAGACCTTGGGACTTACAGTCTGGAAAGACGTTTGTTGCATTCTGCTCTGGACCCTTTATAACTGGGTGATCTTAAGCAGATCACTCCCAACCTCAGTTTGCTCATCTGTAAAATAAGCATGATCCTCAGGAACAAATAAGGTAATGCTAATGCAAAACATTTTCCAGTGGCTGCATTAGAGCAGAATGTAAACTTCTTAAGAAATGGAACTGGGTTTTTTTTTCTTTGTCTTTGCAGCCCCAATGCTTGGCACAGGGTAGACAATTAAAGAATGGTTTTGAGTGTCGAACTGAATTTAAAATAGATGGTAACTCTAATGTGATGCTCTGGCTAACCCCATCCTCACATTGCCCATTGGTTTTTTCATGTTTTCTCACATATTCTGTGTGTGGTCTGGGCATGTATGCAGTATGTGTGCACATCAATCTCCCCAGCCAGACAACTCTACTCCACAAATAGTAATTAAACTCCTACTACGTGCTAGACACTGTGAAAAGACAAAAACCAATCCCTGCCCTCAAACAGCTTGCATTCTACTGGGAGCTGCGGGGACTGGGAATTATGAAACAGAAAGCTCTTCTTTCCTCTCCCACCTTCCTCAAGCATCCTGCAAAGCCCTGCTTTCCAGGAACGCTTAATAAAGTTCTGAAGGGTAATGGAGTCTGGTTAAATGCTTGGAGTGGCCATTTACTACGTGGGACCTTCTAGTAATCAGCCTGAGGGGGTTAACGAAGCTTTCCACACTGCTTACACTATTCCCTAGGTAGAGAGGATCCTTGGTAATTGGGCTCCAGAGCTCAGGGCTCTCTTACGCTGGATCTCTCCAGGGTTATGACAGGGAGACAGAGCTGAGATTTTGTTTGTATATTTTGTTTTTGTTTTGTTTTGTTTCTGCATTTTACAGGTGGGGAAGCTGAGGCTAGAGAAGAGAAGGTCCAGATTTATACAATATTGCAATGACGTTACCAGATATTACCAGGTTACCTGCGACAGGGCAGGAGCATGGCTCTGGAATCAGCTGATGCTTCTGACCTTCCAGGCCTCAGTTTCCTCACCTATAAAATGAAGGATTTGGACTAGATTGCCTTTAAGATCCAGTCCTAGACGCTTTGACATTGGGGGATAGGCATGTCTCAGCCCCAAGTCTGAATGCTTTAGTCTTCTAGGCTTTATGAACCATTGAGCCCAAGTCCAGCATGGAGCTGAAAATGTCTCTCCAGAGGGAACCAGGGAACCAGTAGAAGGAGAGGGAAAGGCAAAGAAGAGAAGGGAGAGGAATTCAAGAGGGCACAAAGGAGAGAAAGGAAAGGAAAAGAATGAAGGGAAAAGGGAAGCTGAATAAGAGGAGAAAAAGGGAAAAGGAGAGAAAAGGAAAAAGAAAGAGGAGAGAAAAAGGGAGGCTGGGAAGGGAAGGCTGGAAGCTCCCCTCCTAAGAGGCCTCTGGGGCCAGGAAGACAAGCTGCTTTGATTTGCAGTCCAGCAGTGTGTCCCTAAGACCAGCATAAGCAAATATTGCTTCATCCTCGCTTCGCTGACTCCCTGACTCCCCTACACTTTTCCCACACCAGCTCTCTCTCTCTCTCTCTCTCTCTCTCTCTCTCTCTCTCTCTCTCTCTCTCTCTCTCTCTCTCTCTTCTCTCTCTCTCTCTCTCTCTCTCTCTCTCTCTCTCTCTCTCTCTTCTCTCTCTCTCTCCTCTCTCTCTCTCTCTCTCTCTCTCTCTCTCTCTCTCTCTCTCTCTCTCTCTCTCTCTCTCATCCCACCTGAGGTTCTCTCCCTCCCTCCTGGCATTCTTTCCTAGATTTTTGCTTTCTTTCCCACATTCCCTCCTTCCTTTCCTTTCCTTCCCAATTCCTCCCCTTTCCACCCTGCTTTTTGTCCAGCCTTAGTTAGCTCTGGAATCTGAAGTACTGTCCATATCAGTCACAGTGACAGAATCCCAGAGTAGAGATGGACTTCAGAAGCCCATCCTCCTCTTCTTACCTAAAAAATAAGCCTCTCTATCCCACCCACATCACATGGTCATTCATTTTCTTCTTGAACACCCTCTAGGATTGTGAACTCATTACCATTCCAGGCAGTCCATTTCATTTTGAAAGAGGTCGCAATTCTTCCTAATTTGACCAAAACCTTGATCCTTCTCTCTTCTACAATCTGGCAAAAAAAACCTGCCTAAACATTGAAGCCCTATCTAAATATGAATTGATGTTATTATCATTCATAATAAGCCAAGCCAACAATCATTTATTAAGCACCTACTGTGTGCCAGGGACCTTAGTAATATCTATATAGCACACATTCAAACAATGATAGCTAGCATTTATATATTTTGAGCTTTGCAAAGTGTTTTATAAATATGCCCCTCTCTGAGGTCTGGTTTCCTCATCTGTTAAACAAGGGGGCAGCAGATTGGATGATTTTAAGGCCCTTTCCCACTCATAAGCTTCCATGTCCCCAAAGGCAATCTAATAACAATAACTGGCATTTATTATAACTAGTGTTTTAAGGTGCTTTACAAATATCCTCAGAACGACCCTGGAGATGAGGAAACTGAGGCAAACTAAGGTTAAGTGACTTGTCCAGGGTCACACAGCTCATAAGCATCTGAAGCAGAATTTGAATTCGATTTCCTTGACTCCAAGCCTGCTGCTCTATCCATGGTTCCACCTAGCTTCCTTGAGGACAGATATTATATACTCCCCCAAATCTTCTTACATTATCTTAGAATTATAGAAATATAAGTGAAGAGTATGTAGAGGTTAATTCTAAAGCCCTCATTTTGCACATAGGGATAGTGAAAGGACTTTTTCAAGGTCACTGGGTCTATCAGTCAATGACAGAGCAAGACTTCAGAATTTGGGGGTTTTCTGACAATAAAGTCCAGGATCCAAACCCTCATAGTCTAATACTTCCTTTCCAAAGATGGAAAATTTCATGGAATCCTAAGTTTAGCCCCAGAAGGGACCTCAGAGGTGCACTTGTCCAACTCTTTCATTTTACAAATGAGGAAACCGAGGTTGGAGAAATTAAACAACTTACCCCAAGTCATACAACTAGTGTTACAGGGTTAGAGAGCTGGGATTGGAACTCAAATCCTTTTGACTCCAAACCCTGTGTGTGTGTGTGTGTGGGTGTTGATACACATACATACATACATACACCCACACTCACACACACACACATACACAACTGTTACTACTGCTGCTGCTGGAGTGCCTGCTTCTAGGAAAGGTTCTCATTCCCTTTCCTATCACTCATCCCCACAGGGTGCTTCCCTCTCGTCTGAGGACTCCAAATGAGAACCCCAGTTTTGGCACTACCTCATTCTCAGGGTACAGGGTTGGCAGAGGTCCAGCAGGAGCTGGTAAAATCAATAAGCAGACACTTCCTGCCATGGTAGAGGAGCTCAGGTAGCTTCCCACCTGTGGGGCATGCAGACCCTATCCAATCCTGTCCAATTATTCATCAGGCCCTCTCAGGGCCCCTACATTATTTTCCTCTCCTAGTTCTGTCAGTTGCTCCTTCCCTCCCCAATCCCTTCCAAAACTACTCTCCATAGCTTCCACAGCTGCCGTTTTTTGCTCCTTTACTCTGCCAGTGGATCCCAGGTTCCAAATATTCCCCCAAACCCTCCTGAATCCTCATCAGCACTCTCTGTGCTACCACACACACACATACCCTTCCCACTCTGAAGCGGTTCCCCTGCCCCTTTCTTCCAGAACCCCCTTACTCTTTCCCCTTCTCTTAATTACTCCTCCCCCGACCTAGAACCCAAAGACTCCCTGTATTTCTTTCTCCCTCAGCCCCTGTTCTCCATCTTTTCTTCCCCCAAGAACCTTGCCTTCATCCCTTTCTGTTCAGACTCTAACTCTGTATCTCTTTTTCAGTCCTTTTCTTCCCTTCCCCCACAGTCAGACCTTCCCATTCAAATTGATGCTTTCAAGGGAACTCCCAGGGAACCCCAAGACCAGCAGCTCATCCCATTCTCTCCTCTCCAGAGACTCTAGTTGGGAATGAGCCAGCTTCCTTCCCTTACAGATCCTTGGGTTTCTTTCCCAGTCCTAGGCTCTTCCAGGAGTCCACCCTCTCCTCTGCCCCAGGCCAAGACTACCCCTCCTCCCCTCTCCTCTATTTATATGCAAACTCAGTGAGCTGAGCAGTCGAGCACTGAAGCAGAATGATTGTAGGGACTTCAAAGTCAGCCACAGGATCTCTAAAAAGTGAGGCTTGGCCTGGGGGGGAGGGGAAGCCGGGGACAAGATCTCCACAAAAATGTGCCTGAAGGGAGAATGCAAGGGGAGATCTCACTTTCCCCTCCAAACCTCGCATTCACATCCAGGTCAGTGCTTTTGAAAGGATTCATTATTTCCTTCGATCTGCACAAAAGCCCTGCAAGGTGGGCAGAACAGGCGTGATCATTCCCATGTTATGAATGAGGAAACTGAGGAACAAGGAGGGAGAAATGACTTGGCATCTTTGGAATCAGGAAGAACTGAGTTCGACTTAATTCAACAAGTATTTATTAAGCACCTACTATGTGCCAGTCCCATTTTGTCTCCGACGCTCTGTGCCCCTGAGCATGTTAATTAACTTCACTTGACTTCAGTTTCTCTATCTGTTGTTGTCTGGTTGTGTCCAGTTCTTCATGATCCCAATTGAGGTTTTCTTGGCAGAGACACTGGAAGGTTTGCCATTCCCTTTTCCAGCTCACTTTATAGATGAGAAAACTGAGGCAGACAGGATTCAGTAACTTGCCCAGGATCACACAGCTAGTGTCTGGGACAAGATTGGAACTTAAGTCTTCCCAAATCCAGGCCCATCACTCTATCCACTGTGCTACCCATTCCTTATCTGCAAAACAGAGATGATATAGCACCTACCCTTCCCCCCACCCCATGGTTGTTTTGAACATCAAAGGAGATACCAGGTGTAAATTACTTTGCAACCTTAAAGTACTACATAAATGCTGGCTATTTGGATGGATCATAGGATTTTAGATGATAGGATTTTTGATATTTTAGAGCTAGGATGGGTCTTAAAGATCACCTAGTCATGCATACACATGCACCTACACACACACACACACACACACACTTTACAGATAAGGATATTAAGCCTTAAATAGTTGACCAGCACTCACCAAGGCCCCACTCACATCTACAAGTGGTAGAGCTTTGATTTCAAATTCAGTTATTTTAACTCTATCCAGTTATATTAACTCAATTTTAACTTTAAATCCTCCTCCCTTACTTCACACAATCACCTTGATTCTCTGGGCCTCAGTTTCCTCTTATGTAATATGGAGAAGGGCAGTTTGGACTTCTAACTCTTCCAAGTTCCTTCCTGCTACAACTCTATTTTCCTATGATCTGTAAAAGGCCAGTGACCGAACTGAGACAAGAGAGTAGATAGGGTTTCCATGTGCCAAGGCCATATCGATCGACTCAAAAGTTGTTAACTCTTAGAGGAAGCGTAGCTGTCCTCTAATCAGAATCATAGAACTGGAGCCAGAAGAGTCTTTAAAGGCTATTGGAACCCACATTCCCTCTCATTTTACAGATAAGGAAATTAAGGAATAGGTAATTTTTCTGGGGTTATATATTTAAGTGAATATCTGAAGCAGGATTCAAACTCAAGTCTTCTGACTCAAGACTTCTGACAAGTCCAGTGCTCTACTCACTATGCCACTAACATACCTCATTTTACATAAGAGGAAACTGAGGCCCAGAGACTACAGGTACTTGCTCAAGTTTATGTAGCTAGTCAGTGGCAGAGCTTGAACTCAAAGTTTGGTCCCTTTTCCCTTAATAACCCAGTTGCTTCCCCAGGAGGGCACAACTGCCTTGTTCTTTCAGTTTACCCCTCAGAGACCCTAAGTGAAAATAAAGATACAGCTGGAGGCACATCTGCACAGTTTTGAAACTCGAGTAGTCCTTGCCAATATCCTCCCACTCGCAACTCCCTTAGGAATCAAGAACCAGCCAGTTGCTCCAGCACTTGGGCCTCTGCAACATCCTTTTGGACAGGCCCAACCTCCCTGTTGGGGCAGGATCATGGTAAGGATTCAAGAACAGATCTGTCTTCAGTCTAATGGGGAGATAAAACAGATTCATGAGAAACAGAAATAGAGGTGGCTCCATCATTAGAAAAAACTGATATATGGAAAGCCACACTTCAAAAGCAGATGAATTAAGGACTGGTTATTCCCTTGGCAAAAGGATTATTCATGACCATTGTCCAAACCAGACCAGTAGATGACGTCACAGGCATTTCCAAACCGTGCCACCACACACACACACACCTCTCCCCCACCATCTCCCTTTTCTGTGTTATCTCTCTCTATTAGAATGTGAGATCCTTGGAGACAGGAATCATCTTTCTTGTTTTTGTGTGTATACCCCGTGCTTAGCATAATGTTTGACACATGGTAAGCACTCAGTTAATGCACTATTTGTCTATTATCCATCTATGAATTCTTCCATCAATCCATCCATCTACTCATCCATGTCTATCTATCCATCCATCTTTCCATCTATTATCCATCTACCAATCCATCTATCCATCTCTTTATTATCTATTTATGTCTATCATCCATTTATCAATCCATCCCTCTCTTTATCCATCTATCTATCTTTCTATTATCTCTGTTTCTCCTTTAAGGCAATTTTTGCTCTTTCTTTGTCTCCTTAGCCATTGACACTGGTGCCTGACAAAAGCTTCACAAATACTTTATCATCATTCAATAGAAATTGTAGGCTCATAGTTTTAGGATTGAAAGGGACCTTAAAGGGCAACCAGCTCAATTTCTCAACTGACAGATGAGGAGACTGAGGCCCAGACAGGGTGAAGTAGCTTTTTCTAGTTCACCCAAGTAGTAGAGGACAGAGATGGGGTTTCAACCCCTTTCTCCTGACTCCAAATCTTCTTTCTACCATACCATGGACTATCTGGGAAGCAGTGGGATTTCTTGCGTCTTTGAGTGAAATTAATAGTAAGTAATAATAGTTAATATTTCAGTAATGCATTAAAGTGCTTTGTGTTATATTTATTTATTATGTTACTCTATATATGTTATATTTACCTGTTGTATTACTTTAGGGGGGTAATGACACATCATGTGCCTGGAGTCTGCAGGGAGTTGGTACTGCTGCCTGCCAGACTCAAGGTTGGCACTGATTATAAACCAACCACTGGGCTAAGGCCAGAGATCTAGAAGCTGGGTGGAGCAAAGCACTCCTGGCAGTGCCTTAAGATGCTATTGTAAGTGGTAAAACTAGGTAAGGGAACTACAGGTTCTGATTAAATCTGGTAGGCTAAGCTTGATTCCCAGATGGGTCTCAGAGTCATGGGAGAGATCTCAGAGACCACACAGTCCAATCCATACTTACAGGAAAATCCCCACCATGACACAGCCAATACACAGACTGCTTTAAGACCCTCCAGAAGGGGATGTCCACCATCTTGTGAAGCAGCCCATTCCCCTTACCCTTAGCTCTAATTGGAACAAAGTTTTTCCCTCCATCTAGCCTAAATATGACTTCCTATGACTTTCACCCTTGCCTCTCTCTGTAATTCTGCCTTCTGGGGCTGAAGCAAAAAAAAAAAAATCTCATTGCTTTTGCATTTGCCAGGCTCATAGAGAGGTAGGAGGTAGTTTAAATTTAGATTCTAAATCTTAGAGGAAGTTTTGGATCCAACCATTGGCCCACTGCCTGGATGTTTTTTTCAGCCCTTTCTATCTTTGAGACCACAGGCAGTTTATCTTAACCTCTGTGAACCTGTGACTCTACATGATTGTAAGGACTTTCCACACCAGGAAAATTGCAGGCCCTTGACATATTGATGCAGGTGATCCACTAGGTGTTTGTTCTGATAGTCTTGGTTCAGTTTCAAGCTATTAACATGCACTAAGACTTTTGGGACATGCTGTATCATAACCTAGATAACCCCTTCTTTGTCAACAAATTTTTGGGCATCTTAGTAGTTAGGAGTCTTGGGAAGAAGGATAGATGCAGTGGAAGTAAAGGTGTCCTGGGAACCCTGCTGTTAATTAGCTGTGTGACCTTGGGCAAATCACTCCACTCTGGTGGCACCAGTCAGGGAGGTGGCTCTAGGCTCCATCTGAGCAGAGCATCATTATCCCTTAATCTTCTGATTAAGCATTTTGTGTGAGCCCCAAGGCAGCCAGAGTTGTGAATCTTGAACCAATAAAGTCTCCACCCCCTACCCCAGCTTTCCCTGCCATGCCTCAATTCACAGAAGGACCCATTACCACTGCTAAGCCACTGATTTTAGGCTTGACTGTTCTGTGGCCCACTGCAGCCACTCTTGCTACCAGGCATAGGCCAGTCTCACTCCTGGCACCCCAAAGCCTTCCCCAAATCCTACATGCCCTGACTTGAGGGGTCAGTCTCTCTTTGAGAGTCCTTCCCCCAAGCTCCATATTACAGACGAAGGGAGCAGACCAAGGGCATCTCCCACTGTTCCTCCTTCCACCCCTGTACCTCAGAGTGTGTCCCTCTCTGTTCTTCCCACAGCCCCAGAACAACCACGTTTACAAGAGAATTCCCTTCAGAGCCCCTTTAAATAGCCAGCTTTCTTCCTTGTATATTTAAAATAGGATTTTACATCCCTGAAACTTCTCAGAAACACAAAGATTACACCAAGCAAGGTGAATATGGACATGAATATAATAGTACAAAATAAAATCCTACTTTAAATACATGAGCAGGGAAGCCTTTTATTTAAACAGAATCTGAAATAAAGTGTATTAACAAGCATTTCCACCTCTGTGCCATCTCCCCATTTCCTTTTCATCCTCCACTATCCCCAGGCTGTCCCAGAATCCCTACAAAAGTAGCTGGGTGATGGGGAGAATGTATCCCTTCTTCTGTTTCCTGTTCTCACTCCCCACCCCCAACCATCCCAGAACCTATCCTCAGTGGCTAGGCAGGAAGAACACCACCACTAGGGATGCCTTGCTACCTTCCTTAGCCTACTCTCCTATTCAGTAAGTGGAGGGATAGTAAAGGAGATGAATGACAGTCAGGATATAAAAGGATATAGACAGGCCAGTACAAGACAGAATCTAGTAAGATGAAATTCAACAGAGATAAAAGCAAAGTCTTTTGCTTGGGTCCAAAAAATCAATGTCACAAGTACAAAATAATAGAGATAAGGCCACAAAAATGGCTTATCTGAATAGGATCTGGTGAGAAACTTTCTTATCAGTAATATGCTATAGCAGCCCCCCCAAGAGCTAGAGTAATCTTGGGCTACATTAAGAGAGGCTTTACCTCCAGGAATAAGGAAGTGATGGTCCCTCTGTACATGACCGTAGCTATGTGACATCTGGAGTATTTGTTGTATTCTGGACAGCTAAGCTTTTAAAGGATACTGATGAGCCATGTGTGTGGAGAGGAGGAATGTTTGAAGAGGTAGAACCAAGAAGATTTGTCAGTGGATTGAATATGGAGCATTTCAGGAGAGGAACAAATTGAAGAGTACGTCTTTCATTTCCTCCTAATTCATTGGATCTAGGGACAGAAGGGAACTTAGATCTCATATAACCCCTTAATTTTATAGATGAACAAACACATCGAGGTTCAGAAAAGTGTTTTTCTCACATAACTGTCACACAACACAAGTTAGCACACAATTAAGTAAATAGCAGAGCCAATGATTCCAACTCAGACCTTGTCTTTGTGGGGTTCTTTACCAGTACTTCTCACAGCCACTGCACATATTTTATCTTGTTTCGTTCTTGTCATTGATTCCTCATAAATCTTCTGTGGAAGATCATCAGATACTAGCACCATAGATTCAGAGGTGGAAAGGACCTCAAACTATCCAACATGCTGAAGGTCTTCCTCTGCTTCTTTAAATCATCCATGCATACCAGTGCTGCTATGAAACTACCATCTCTCATCCCTTACTCTCTTTATGTTATTGACCTACTCATGTCCTGATTGTATTCTGAATCATCTTTCATTGCAACATGCTACAACATGCTTGCACTCTACTTACATGAGCTATGAGAAATCACAGGGATAAACAATTATCTGAGAATTCTAAATTTCTAAAATTCTAAATTTCATTTCTAAATGACCTTAAGTCGGAGCTCAACTCACACCGACTATGAGCCCCATCCAGGATTCTAGTCTAGACTACCAAGGCCCTAATTCAAACTTTAAATAATACTTAACATATTGTCCTACCAGAAATGGCATTTGGAATGCTGTGGATAAGTTCATTTACTTTGGCAGTTTATTTTCCACATGATGACGTTGACTATAAATGCATTGACAGAGCTAACTTAGTGTTTGGGAGGCCCTGAAGGAAAGTGTGGAAGAGAAGAGGTATTACACTGACTACCAAACGGAAGGTCTACAGAGCTGTTGTGCTGACCTCATTGTCGCATGCCTGTGAAACCTGAATTGTGTACCAACATCATGCCAGGAAACTGAATTGTTTCCATTTGAAATGTCTTAGGAAGATTCTGTAGATCACCTGGCAAGATAAGGTAATGAACACTGAGCTAACATGTCAAACACTAAACCCTGCTGCAGAGTGCTCAACTCTGAAGGGTTGGCCATGTCATTCAAATGCCAAATGTATATTTGCCTAAAAGGCTATTTTGTGAAGAACTCACACAGGGCAGGCAATCATGGTGGTCAGAAGAAGCAATACAAGGACACTCTCAAGGTCTCTCTGAAAAACTTAAGTAACAATTGTGAGACATGGGAAACACTGGCACAGGACCACCCATCATGGCATGCTTACATCAAAGAAGGCGCTGTGCTCTGTGAGCAAAGCAGAACTGTAGTAGCTCAAAAGAAACACGAGATGCACAAATTTAGACAAATCTCTTCCCAAATGTCCATATAGACTATATGTGCCCTTTCTGTGGTAGAGCCTTCTGAGCTCATGTTGGTCTGAACAGTCACAGTCCGCCATATTGGACATTGACCCCCAACATCATGATGTCATTTTTTGTCCTCTTTGAGCACTAAGAACAACAACCTTGGGAGAGTAGATGCATGCCTACCTTTTAGTCCATCTTTGCTTAGCCCATTGGTTAGGGGGTTTTTAATGCTAAATTAAATTCATTTTATTTCAATTAACAGAAATCGATTTTTCTCCCTCTTACCTCCCCCTACCCTTGCAACCACTGAAATAGAAAAACAAAAACAAAATCCTTACAACAAATATGCATAATGAAACAAACAAAATCCCTCATTGGTCAGGTCCAAAAGAATTTATGTCTTCATGGGTACTTTGGGGCCATTTGTGAATTTTTAATCAACACCACCACTTCCCCCCCCAAATCCATCTGGAAGAATCCTGCAACTCTATCCACACTCACTGCAGTGTATAGCATATAGGGAGAGATCCTGTGATGTCACTGATATAGGGAACTCTCCCAGTTGAGGAAATTCCCTCTACCCAAACCACTTCTAACACATAATCTTGGCTGCTTCCAGGAATGAGAGATCAGGGGACCACTTGGGGTCTATGTCCAAGCTATGATCTCATGATCAGAACCAAAGCGTATTTCAATGTATCTGTTTCTAAATCTATATGCTGAACATACCCCAACATGAAGCCAGGGCTTGCCTCTTGAGGCTGCCTCAGAGACCCAGATGGCCCGGCAAGGCAACAAGGTAGTTTGTGAACTGAGTATGAGTACATGAATGGGCTGTGTTACATTCACTGGAAAAAAGAGACACAGTAGGATGGTCTCTGGAGTATTTCTCTTTTTAAAAAAATCAGACAGTGACATGATAGATGTAATGGCATTTTCATTGGATAAACAAGGCATTTAGGTGACTGTGCACCTCAGTTTCCTCATCTGTAAAATGGAGATAATAAGAGAGCATCTCACTGGGTTAATGTAAGGATCAGATGAGATAATACACGTAAAATGATTTGCAAATTTAAGTGCTATATAAACACTAGCTATTGTTATGGCATCGAGATGGTCTGTGTCTTTAGGAGAAATAAAGTGATAGGAAGGATTTTCCATTAGAGAGATGAGGCAGCAGGGTAGACTGTGTATCATTTTCATTGGAGAAACAAGGCTGGATTGACTTGTGTTGTTTCAATTAGAGAAAAGAGGCAGGGAGATGGTCTGTGTTTCATGTCCATTGGAGAATCACTGCGGTAGGATAATGGAGGAAGAGAAAAGGACATGGGGGCTGGTTGCAGGCTCACAGGTTCAGAGGAAACACCAAACACCCTGTGGGAGATGGGAATGAAGCAGATTAACTTCTGACCCTGGGTACAAGCCTCCGGAGTGAGGAGCACAGTCTGGAGGAGCAGGGTGCAGAGCTCAGGGCTTCAGGGAGAGAGATGTCACTCTCCTCCTTCCCATCCCCCTCCTCCAAATGTCAAGTTTGCCCCTAGTACCTGCCCCCACCCCTGGGTATCAGCTGATCAGCCCCCTCTGAGGGAGGCTCAAGCTTAGCCTCTAGGATTCTTCTCATTAGCAGTGCAGATTAGTGAGTTCACTGGAAGGGTGTCAGGCAGGGTCAGGGAACAGGTCCCACAGCTAATTAGCAGCTTTATACCTTCTTTTGTTTGAGCCAGAGACCTTCTTTTCTTCTTCCTCCTCCAAACATAATATGATTAAATACGCTGGGCCTATCACCAATAATAGAATTAAAGATGATTGAAAAAAAGAAAAACAGAAAACCTGTTCTTCCTCCTTTCCCTCCATGGTGCCCAAATCTCTGTCAATGGTAAGAGGGAGAATGGAGCTGGGCTTGAGAAGGAATTGCCTCCTCATGGGGTCTGGACTGGCAAGGCTGCTAGAGGGGTAAGAACATTGGATTAGAATTCACAGGACCTGGGTTCGAGTTCTAGCTCTTTGGATGCTTTATGGGTCATTCCCTGAATGCCAGATTTTTCTTTTAAATTGAAGATGTTGGAATAAACATTAATGATTCACATTTTTGCAATGTCTCTCAAGAGCTTGCTTCAGAACAAACCTGGGAGGTAGAAGGTACAATGTTATGATCATAGATCATCATAAAATTATAGATTCGTTGACCTTGAGCTGCAAGGGAAAGACTGTCTAGTCCAATGGGGAAAATGAGGTCCAAGATTGTTAAGTGATTTGCCCAAGATCATATGGCTTTTTCAGTATCAGAGGCAGGATCTGAAACCAAGTTCTCTGACTCATGAAGTTAACCTTTTCTCCATTGGCGTTATCCCCATTTTACAGATGAGGAACCTGCAACTGAGAGAGTGGGGTCTTGTTAAGTGACAGTTAAGGAGGGCAAAGGTGGAATTTGAACTTGGGTTTCCTGACTCCAAAGTCCAGAACTCCTTCCACTCCACCAGGTTCCCAACATCCCTTCCAGAGTTGATGTTCTATGATTCTACACTTAGTTGCCAGATGATTTCCTCATTATATCCTTAAAATCAACACATTCTAGGCTTTTGCCTTTATATCCCACCCCACACACCCTGCCAAGGTTCTGAGAATCACAGTAAGTTAGTGTTAGAAGGAGCCTTAGAAATTAGTTAACCTCATTTTATGAAGGTTTAGAAAGAAGGGACTTGTCCAATGTCACACAACAGCCGGGTCAGAGCTAAAACTCAGGACTTTTGATTCCAAATTCAGCACTTGTTTCATTGAACCATCTTATCATTTATTGTTTTCTGTGTGTGTGTGTGTATATGTGTGTGTGTGTCTGTCTGTCTGTCTGCCTCCATTCTTCAGCAATGTGAAGACTCAAGGGAAGGAGAGATTCCGAAGAAGCTTCTAGCTACATTTAATTTATAGAAAGAATGCTAGAACCACTCTTCCCATGAAGCGGTGGAAGAGAAAGAATGGTGGCTATAATTAGTCCTAAGACTCTCATTTTAGCTTCAAGTAGGCCAGTCATTTCAGGGTCCTCAGCCTGGCCTCACTACCCATAAGTCCCTTGATCATTTTAGCTGCCTAAGTTATAATGAGTAGTTATGATTATAGTAAGTCATGAAAAATAGAAGAGGGGGCGGAGTCAAGATGGCGGAGTAGAAGGACGCATGTTTACGAGCTCCGAAACCAAAGCCCATAAAATTAATGTAAAAAGAGACCCCCATAACTTCTGGGTCAATACAAGGTGTGCAGAAATGGAGTGGAAGAGATCTCCGTTCCAGGGAGACCTGGAGACCCGTCCCCAGGGTCCATCGCACTCCAGAAAGTGGACCCCACCCCCAGCGCTGCCCTGGCCATGGCCCCAGAGAAGCTGATCTGAGCAGGCTTCAGAGACGGAAGCTCCGGCAGCCGGGAAAGTCCCTCCGCCCACAGAAGCTACAGGTCAGTGAGAGAGAAGGCCGGGCTGGAGGAGGGGAGCGGAGCGTCTCCATGACTCGGGCCCCCTCGGGAGGAAGCGGCGGTGGCAGAGACGGGGGCAGGAAGTGGCGGAGGCAGAGGTGTGGGCGACAGCTGAGGCAGCAGCGGACCGGGACTCAGGAATCCCCCAGCAGCAGGCAGGATCTTCATTACGGAAGGTTCCTGCATAAAACCTGAGGGAGCTGAGCCTGGGAGACGGCCCTGCCCCCACCTGCTCCATTTCTGAAAGTTTCTACATAAAGCCCCTGAGGGAACTGAGCCTGGGAGGCGGCCCTGCCCCCACCCCAGCACCTGAACTAAAGCTCACTGATTGACAGCCAGCAGGAGGAAAGCCCATTTAAATCTCAGAGGCCAAGCTAGTGCTTGGATCCAGGCGGGGGTGGAAACGAATCTCAGAAGTCAAGTAACTGGCTGGGAAAATGCCTAGAAAAGGGAAGAAAAATAAGACTATAGAGAGTTTTTTCCAACAAATGCAAATGATCCCAACCTTCGGATCTGATGACGAGAACGTATCCTTGCCATCAGGGAAAGACGTGGAGGGCGGGGCCTCAGTACCCCAGACACCCCAGAGGGGTGGCGGGTGGGCTCAGGCCCTGGAAAAGCTCAAAAAGGATTTTGAAAAGCAAGTTAGACAGGTGGAGGAAAAACTGGGAAGAGAAATGACACAGATGCAAGAAAAGTATGAAAAACTTGTCAATATCTTGGTAAAGGAGACCCAAAAAAATGCTGAGGAAATTAACACCTTGAAAAATAGGCTCACTCAATTGGCAAAGGAGGTTCAAAAAGCCAATGAGGAGAAGAATGCTTTCAAAAGCAGAATGAGCCAAATGGAAAAAGAGGCTCGAAAGCTCACTGAATTTAATAGTTCTCTCAAAATTAGAATGGAACAGATGGAGTCTAATGACTTTATGAGAAACCAAGAAATCACCAAACAAAACCAAAAGAACGAAAAAATGGAAGAGAATGTGAAATATCTCATGGGAAAAAAAACTGACCTGGAAAATAGATCCAGGAGAGACAATTTAAAAATTATGGGACTACCTGAAACTCATGATCAAAAAAAGAGTCTAGACATCATCTTCCATGAAATTATCAGGGAAAACTGCCCTGACATTCTAGAACCAGAGGGCAAAATAAGTATTGAAAGAATCCATCGATCACCACCTGAAAGAGATCCAAAAAGAGAAACTCCTAGGAACATTGTGGCCAAATTCCAGAACTCCCAGCTCAAGGAAAAAATCTTGCAAGCAGCTAGAAAGAAACAATTCCAGTACTGTGGGAATACAATCAGGATAACCCAAGATCTAGCAGCTTCTACATTAAGGGATTGAAGGGAGTGGAATAGGATATTCCAGAAGGCAAAGGAACTAGGACTCAAACCAAGAATCACCTACCTAGCAAAACTGAGTATAATACTTCAGGGGAAAGTATGGTCTTTCAATGAAACAGAGGACTTTCAATCATTCTTGATGAAAAGACCAGAGCTGAAAAGAAAATTTGACTTTCAAACACAAGAATGAGAAGAAGCATGAAAAAGTAAACAGCAAAGAGAAGTCATAAGGGACTTACCAGAAGTGAACTGTTTACATTCATACAGGGAAAGACAATATTTCTAACTCTTAAAACTTGTACACGCATGCACACACATACACACATGCACACACATACAGAGATAGAGAGCACAGATTGAACTGAATAGGATGGGACCATACCTTAAAAGAAATTAAGGTAAATGGTGAGAGAGAAATGTAGGGGGAGGAAAGAGAGGGAAAGGGAAGGGGGTAACTATATGTCATTTAAGAGGCAGGTAGGAGTTTTTCTTAGTGGAGGGAAAAAGAGGAGAGCTGAGAAAAAAAAAAAAAAACAAGAAGTTTACCCTCATCACATCTGACTAAATGAAGGAGTGAAATGCACCCTCATTTTGGTATGAAAACCTATCTTACAGTATAAGAAAGTGGGGGAGAAGGAGATATTGCAAGGGAGGGGATGATGGAAGGGAGGGCAAAGGGAGGAGGGAGCAATTTGAAGTCAACACTTGGGGAGGGACAGGATCAAAAGACAGAAGAGAAACAATGAGAGGCAGGTTAGGAGGGATGGTAATTCAGTTAGTCTTATACAACACGACTATCAGGGAAGTCATCTGCAAAACTACACAGATATGCCTATATTGAATTGCCTGCCATCCCAAAAGGAATGGGTGGGGAGGGAGGGATGGGGAGAATTTGGAACTCAAAGTTTTAGTAACAACTGTTTAGTATTGTTGTTGCAACCAGGAAAGAAGACATACAGTTAATGAGGAATAGAAAGTCATCTGGCCCTACAGGAGAAAAGAGAAGATGGAGACAAGAGAAGGGAGGGATGACAGAAGAGAGGGCAGATTGGAGATAGGGAAAATTAGATTGCTTGGGGTATTGGGGTGGGGGGAGGGGATAAAAGGGGAGAAAATTTGGAACCCAAAAATTTGTGAAAATGAATGTAAAAAATTAAATAAATAAATAAAATTTAAAAAAAAAAAGAAAAATAGAAGAGAATGATGATTAGTCTACTGACAAATTCTATACTATGCTTGATGCTAAGTCAGGAGATACCAAGACAAAAGACCTGAGTGGAAATGGAGTAGAGAGATGGGAAGCTAGCTGGGAGATGACTTTTCTGGGTCTCCTATCTCTGACCATTCCTCCTCAGTCTCCTTTGTTGATTCATCCTCCACATCAGGTCCTCTAACTGTGGATCCCCAAAGCTCTATCCTTGCTCTTCCCTCTGCATTCAAAGTCTCTACTCTTCCTTCTCTACATTCTTGGTAACCTCATCGGTTTCCATGGATTTGATTATCATCTCTATGCCAAAGACTCAGAAAAGCTAGCCCTAGACTCTCTCCTGAGAGCTCCAAATCAACAACCACTGCCTTTTGGTCACTGTGGATTAGGTGCACTATAGACATCTTAACTCAACATATTCCAAAGAGAACTCATCATCTTTCCCAAAAAAAATTTCCCAGTCTTTCTTATTTCTGTATAGGGATCATCTGATCATGTATTTAGAACAAGATTAGGCTTAGAGATCATCCAGCTCAACTTGCTCTTTTTACATGAATGTAAAGGCTTTTGAGAACAGAGTGACATAATCAGAAATTTACAGGTGGACAAACTGAAGCCCAGAGAGGCTGCAAAATTCAACCATGATTGTAAAGGTGGTAAGGGGCAGACCTGGGTTTCTAACCCAGAACCTCCGAATCCAGATTCAGTGCTGTCATCTCTACCCATGTTGACAAGCTCAAAGTCATACTTGACTCCTTACATTCTTCCTACATTTAGGCATAGCTAGGGGGTATAGTGGATAGAGTCATGAAGCCAAGTCTTTCCCCTCTGCACACTTCCCAGTTTGTCTATGTGTTTCCAAAAAAGTGGTACCTAGACATGAACTGAGTACTCCAGGCAAGGCAAAGTAGGCATTCCCTCTATTGCTGTGTACATCATGCTTCTCTTAAACCAGCCCTGGTGGTGCTGGGATTCTCGTGGGAATAGGAGACAAAGGATGATTTTACTTAGGGTTAGGTAGATTAGGACAAAGCTATTAGCAGAGACCACCAACACCACTGAAATAGCAAGTCATTTGTCATTATGTCACACTCTGTGGACTTACTCTGGAGCTTCTAGGCCATTAAAGTCCCAGATCTTCACAATCTTTCTATGCAGCTACACACACACACACACACACACACACACACACACACACACGAGTAAAGACATCACCCTGTAATGTCATTCATCCTCTTCGAAAACAAAGGACAGACAACAACAACGATATAATTACCTACGCTGATTTTTTGGGCCCAAATATCAAACTTTACATTTGTTCCTACTATATTTCACTTTACTTAATTTAGCACATTCTCAAGGTAAGAGCAGGAAAATCAAACTATGGCCCTGGACCAAATATACCTGTGGCCTGTTTTTGTACAATGGAGAGCTAAGAATTGGGTTTTATATGTTTTAAAATAAAGCTTTATTGTATTTGAAAATGTAAAAACCATTGTTTTTAGCTTACAAGCTATATAAAAATAGATATCAGCCTTGGGCCATAGTTTGCTGACCCCTCTCTAGCCTGAAATTGGTTTAGACCTGACAAAACTCATTCAACTTGTTAGCAACCTAACCCTCCAAGCTTCATGTCATCAAATTTGATTTGATTATTCAAGTTTTTATTTAGTATCAAATTTCAAATTTGATAAACTACCAACACTTTAATCCAAGCCATCAATAAAAATGTTGAACTGCCCTGGGCTAAGGACAGATCCTTAGGGCACTCTCAGAAGCTTCCTTCCAGGTTAACATCAACCTGTTAATGACTACTCTGAGTCTAGTCATTCTATGACCTGTGAATCTGCCTATTATCTTTGTCATCTCTCTACATTTTGTCCATAACCAGAGCAAGAGACACTGTTCAATGCTTTGCTGAAATGCTATACCTATAGCATTTATCCATTTTGCTAGCAGATGTCTTAGCCAGTCAAAAAAGGAAATGAGGTTATACTAAAATGACCTGTTCTCAATGAAGCTGTGAGGGCTTGTAAAAATCACAGTTTCCCTTTGTAAGGGATCCTACATCATCCATTAATAACGATTTCAAGAATTTTTCAAGGAATTAAAGTAAAGTTCACTAGCCCGTAATTTCAGACTATATTCTAGTCCCTTTTTGATAACAGAAACAATGTCTGCCCTTGCCCAAGCTGGGATCACTCCTTCTGCCCAAGACTCTTCCCAGATCACTGACTGTAGATTCAACAAATGTATCCAACACTTTGTTTAGTGCCATCGGACCATCTCCTCCCTTACTGTGGGGGTCTTCCACTTCCACTCTTTCTTGACTCTCCAATTTTCTCCCAGGCCATCTCTACTGCACTAACCATTCTCTCCTCTTCTGTCTATCTTGACTCCTTGGTGTACCATTTCAACTCTACACTGTCCTCCTCTCTTCTGCAGTAGGTCCACTACAAGTTGATGTTATACAACCTCACCCAATCCTTCGCTGCAGCCAGGCAATCCTACCATACCTCCCTTATCAACTCACCATCACACTCTCCACAATGGCTTTTCCAAACTTCCTCATCCCTCCTCAGACCTCCTGTGGCTCCCCTACCCTCATGCTCTGAGCTGAGAACCTTACCTTATATTTTAGAGAAAAAAAAAACAGTCCTTTTACTATGAGCTCCCTCTCTCCTCTTCCTCATCTCCTATCACTCCGGCCCCTTCCGTTTCTCTTTCCTACTTCTCCCCTGTCTCATGTGATGAAGAGGTCTTAATACTTACCAAGGCTAAGTCCTCTACTTATTCAAACAATCCTATTCTATCTCATGTTCTTCAGCAAATTGCCCCTTCTAGCATCCCCACTTTCACTTATTTTCTGTCTCTCCCTTTCCTACTGCCTATAGACATGCCCAGGTCTCCTCAATCCTGAAATCTCTTGATCCTGCCCATTAACCTTGCCCTACATCTCATCTGCCCTTTAAGTCCCAAATAAGATCCCATCTTCTATACTAAGCCTTTCTAAATCACTCTTAGATCTATGCCTTCCCCCTCTTAATTATTTCCTATCAATCCCATATACTGCGTGTTTGTATGTATTTGTTGCCTCCTCCATTAGATGGGGAGCTCCCAGAGGGTAGGTACATTTTTTTGCATCTTTTTGAATCCTCAGCATTTAGCACAGTGTCTGGCAAATAGTAGGTACTTAATAAATGTTGATTTATTCATTCATTCCTGCTAACCATCTTTGTTTCATTCTTCCCAGGACCAAGATGACTCTGACTCAGGGCTTTGCAACCTTTTTGTGTTATGTCATGGACTCCTTTGGCAGTCTGGTGAAGCCTGTGGATGTCTTACCAGAATAATGGTATGTTGTCTGCATTTATAATTGAAGGAAATATTAAATTTCAGTTAGAGGTTAATGAAAATAAATGTGTTTTTCCATTCCAAGCTTATCAAGCCCCTGGAGCTGACCCATGGACCTCGGGTTAAAGACACCAGTTCTCTAATCAGAAGGGAAGCTAGAATTCTGAGTAGTTTCGCCTTCTCATCATTGTCCTTTTGGGTCACCCCATCTACCTCGGCAACAACCCCAGTCCTCCTTTGATCCTAGCTTCTATCCCCAATACTGCTCAAGAAAGAAAGCCAGCCCCATTCATTGTCCTTAGTATTCTTCTCCAGCCTCCACTCATTCTGGGTTTTAGCACTCCTGACACAATCCAAACAAGGCCAGGCTGCTCTTTTGTATTCATCCTCAGTTACCTGCCCTCACTTCCATCTTCTCTCCAAGTCTTTCTAAACTCTGAGTTGGTTGATGAATTCCCTCTGCTTTCCCATCAGTCTCTTCAGACAGCTCCTTTTTCCTCCCCATCAGAATCGTTTCTGCTTGTGTCTTCAGAATTTCCTTCTTGAGAACTCCCCATCCCTCTCGAGCCAACATCCCTTGTAGGATATTAGAAAGAAGATCCCACCTATCTTTTTCCCTGAATCCTTTGAAATGTGTTCTATTGAGCCAAGGAGTTTTGAGCTACAGTGGGCTGTGCCAGTTGGGCCTCTGCACTAAGTTTGGCATTAATATGGTGTGCCTGGAGGGGGAAGGGGTATCAGATTACCTCAGGAGAGGCAAAGCTCCTGTGCCAGCAGTGGCATCTGATCCATGAGTAGCCCTTGTGCTTCTACCCTGATTGAAATGGAATGGGGTAGAAAGGGAAGGGGGAAAGAAAAAGAAAGAAGGAGGGAGGAAAAAGAGAGAGGGGGAAGGAGAGACATAAAATAAAGAAAAAAGAATGAAGAGAGAAGGGAGGAAGGGAGGAAGAAAGGAAGGAAGAAAGGAAGGAAGGATTGTGTTCATCCTTCATTGCCGAAGAAGACCATGCCATCAGAGAAATGATGACATGACTTGCACTTGACTTTTTTTGAGTGAGGGAGGGCTGTGCAAGGTCACCAGCCTCACTTCTCCTCTGGAGCCATCTGAATCCAGTGACCAGATATTCCTCAGGATTACTGGAGATGGCCCAGGATGTACTGGGAAACTTTGGACCCTTTAGGCTAAAGTCTTTGCAGGTACTCACTTAGGGTGAGGCAAGGACCATTCATTGCAGGCTGGTGACCTGCACAGCCCTCCCTCACTCAGAACAAAGTCAAATGCAAGTTATGTCATCATTTCTTTGATGGCATGGTCTTCTTCGGCAACGAAGGACAAACACAATCCTTAAGAAGTAACCAGGACATGGCCCCTTTATTGAGGTCAAGAAAAAGAAAGACATCAGGCTGGGTGGGAAACATCAACAGTTACTACTGATAATCATTGTAAAGGTAGGAGAGTCCAGAGGAGCCCTTAGGCACGGACCCAATGGAGTCCCAGTTTCAGAGTGCAGTAGGTTTAAGGTTTTGGGAGAGGAAAGGAAAGGAAAGGAAAGGAAAGGAAAGGAAAGGAAAGGAAAGGAAAGGAAAGGAAAGGAAAGGAAAGGAAAGGAAAGGAAAGGAAAGGAAAGGAAAGGAAAGGAAAGGAAAAGGAAAGGAAAAGGAAAGGAAAGGAAAGGAAAGGAAAGGAAAGGAAAGGAAAGGAAAAGGAAAGGAAAGGAAAGGAAAGGAAAGGAAAGGAAAGGAAAGGAAAGGAAAGGAAAGGAAAGGAAAGGAAAGGAAAGGAAAGGAAAGGAAAGGAAAGGAAAGGAAAGGAAAGGAAAGGAAAGGAAAGGAGAGTCAGTAAATTTGGCCATCCAAATTTACCTTCCTTTGGAGAAGAGAAGGAAGGGGAAGGGAAAGCAGACAGGAGAGGAGGAGTTGAGTAGCTGGGTTCCCATTCAGCCAGCTGCATCTACTCACAGGATTGTGTTCATCCTTTGTTGCCAAAGAAGACCATGCCATCAGAAAAATGATGACATGACTTGCACTTGACTTTGTTTTGAGTGAGGGAGGGCTGTACAGGTCACCAGCTTCAGTTTTCCTACAGAGACATCTGAATCCAGTGACCTGATATTCCTCAGGATGACTGGAGATGAAAGAAAGAAAAGAAAGAAAGGAAGAAAGAAGGAAGAAGAAAAAAGAAAAGAGGAAAGAAGGAAGGAAGGAACAAGGAGAGAGAGGGAGGAAGGGAGGAAGGAAGGAAGGAAGGAAGGAAGGAAGGAAGGAAGGAAGGAAGGAAGGAAGGAAGGAAGGAAGGAAGGAAGGAAGGAAGGAAGGAAGGAAAAGAGAGAGAAAAGTCAGTTTTCCTCAAATCTTGCGTGGCTTTGCCTGGCTATCCTCGTCTTCTGTTTCATGAACTCAATGTCATGGAGTGGTCACTTGCTCCTGAGTTTCTTGTTTTTCTACTTGAGCAAATAGTTTTTCCTTGTTGGTCAGAATCAGGTCGAACAGGCCAGTTCTTTCTGTCAACTCTTCCACCTTTTGAAGGATGAAGTTATCACTAAGGCAAGTCACCAATTTATCAACAGCTGTGCTTTTTGGCACACAGAGAGGGCCAACAGATGTCCAAATAGCAGAAGTCCCCTGACACTCTGATGCCATCCTTCTGAACCAAGCTTCTACCCAGAGTGCTGAATCTTCCTGGTGTCACTTTGGACAAGTCACTTAACCTGTCCAGGGCCCAGCTTCTTCATGCATCCAATAAAGGACTTGGCCTAGGTGACCTTTCCACCTCCAGACCTGTTATCCGTGGATCTCATTTGAATTCTTTTTTGCATCTTCACCTCCCCCCCCGCTTTTGTACCCGGGGTTTATAAGGCTGCCTTGTGACAATAATGCTTCTCTTTCTCCCTATCCCACCTTAATCCTCACCTAAATGTTCTCTACATGCTTCCCCTTTCTGCTCCCTGCATTTTCGCATAAGTAAATTTTCTTATAATACAATGTTACTCTCCCCCCCCCCACAACACACATCACTTTATTATCCTTTTTCTGTTCCTTTAAAAGGATGTACCCTTCTAGAGAGGCAGCATGGTGTAGTGGGTAGAAAACCAGACTTGGCATCAGGAATAACAAGGTTCCAGACTTGCATCTGACACATGCTGTCTTTGTGACCTGTGGACCAGTTACTCAACTTCTCAGGGCAAGGGAACATGCATTTATTAAGCACCTATTATGTACTAGGCATTCTGCTAACCACTTTACAAATACCTCACTCAGTCCTCACAATAGCCCTGTGAGATAGGTGCTACTATGATCCCTATTTTATAGTTGAAGAAACTGAGGTAGGTTGAAATTAAAGGACTTGTCCCGGATATGCAGCTAGTAAGTGTCTGAGACTGGATTTGAATTCAGGACATTCTAATTCCAGCCCCAATGTCTATCCACTGCAGCGCCACCTAGCTGCTTGTGCTTCTCAGACATGTCTATAATTATGAGTCTATATGTTACAGAGGAGTGGTTAGTTTGTATAATGGAGGAAGTTCCCACACTGCAAGTTCCTCACACCAATAAATCACAGGTGAGGAGGCCAAATCCCCTTGTTTGAAATAGAGTCTCTGGTTCATGGTTCACCCTGCCCATACTTAGTGAGCCATGCTGCTTCTCAGTATGGCCATTGTCTCCTCTGAATCACTGGTCCTTTCTTCTGCTATATCCCCTCTGTGTTCTTGTCAGATCTATATGGGCAGTTTTCTCCCTCTCACTACTCCCTACCTTTCTATCATAAAGCCTTGCAGATAAAACTCACAAGAAAAACAAGTATGGTTTTGCCAGTCTTCTCAAAGCATGTGCCATGGAGGATGATGGCATCAAGTCAAGTCAACAAGCATTTATTAAGCAAATACTATGTGCCAGGTGCCATGATAAATGCTGGGAATATAAAGAAAGGCAAAAATAGTCCCTGTTCTCAAGGAGACCACAGTCTTGTACAAACTACTTTGTGCAAACAAGTTATATTCAGAATAAACTGGAGATCATCTCAGAGGGAATGCACTAGCATTAAGGAGGATCGAGAAAGACTTCTTACACATGGTGTGATTTTAGTTAAGACTTGAAGGAAGTCAGAGAAACTAGGAGGCAGAGATTTCTCTGGGGAGAGAGAGAATTCCTGATGTGTAAAAACAAATCAGAGTTGTGAGATGGAGTATCTCATGCAAAAAGCACAAGAAGCCCAATGTCACCCAACTGGATAATGTATGGGGTAAGGACAGTATGAAGCTGAAAAGTTGGAAGAGGGCAAGTCATGAAGGGATTTGAGAGCCAAAAACAGCATTTTACATTTGATTCTAGAGGTAATAGGGAGCCACTGGTGTTTATTGAATGAGAGCCAGAGGGTGGCATGGTCAGATCCGTGATTTAGGAGGATCACCTTGACAGCTAAGTAAAGGATGGATTGACTAGAGGGGGGAGGGGATGATTTGAGACTGGAAGACCAACCACCAGACTATTGTAGTAATCCAAGATTGACATGGTGTGGGTCTGCACAGGGTGCTGGCTGTGTAAGTGGAGAGAAGTGGGTATGTGGAGAAATGTCACAAAGGGAGAAATGTCACAAAGGGAGAAATGGCAGAACTCGGTAACTGATTGGCTATGAGGAATCAAAAAGACTGAGGCTGTGAGCTCAGGAGACTGGGAGGTTAGTGATGCCCTAGACAGGAATGGAAAGTTAAGAAGAAGGGAGGGTTTGGGGTGGGAATAAGAGAATGGCTTTAGTTTGGGACATTTACTATGAGATATCCTACTGGAGATATCCAATAGGCAATTAAAGATGTGAAATGGAAGGTCAGTCAGAGGGGTTGGAGAAGTGGATCTAGAGATGATAATTGCACCCATGGGAGCTGATGAGATCATCAACGGAAAGAGCCTAGTAGAATATTAGCAGCAGCGTTCAGTGTCCAGAATGAAGTCCAGGTGATCCGGAGAATAGTATACAGGGATAGGAATAATAAGGAAAAAGGAGGACAAAGGAAGGGAGGCTCCTGAATGTGACTCAAATGCCAAATAAACTTGCCTGAACTTAAATCAGGAGGTGACAGGGAGCTACTGAAGAGTTTCAAACTGAGGAATGACGGGACCAGATCTGGGCACTGGGGCAGAGAAAAAGATTTGGTGTGGAGAGCATCGAATGATCAGTCACCAAGCAGTTATAAAGCCCTTATTCACAATGTGCCAGGCACTGTGCTAAGCATTGAAGAGATACAGAGAAAAAGCAAAACCACTTTCAATAATCTGGATCCAAGCTGCATCCTCCAGGGAAGATGCTATTGGTGGTGATATCACTATAAAATAGCTCTGCATTTCTGTCCTACATCTTCTTTGCAATTATTAACTCATTTCACAACACTTGGGGGGGAGGTGTCATTATCATTCTCATTTACAGATGAGAAAACTAAGGCAGATGGAGGTTTAGTGACTTGCCCAAGGTCACACAGCTAGTGAGTGTCTGAGGCTGTATTTGAACTCAGGTCTTCCTGACTCCAGGTTCAGTACTCTGTGTACTATGGCACCATCTAGCTGTCTAACCCTAAGTCCCCATCCTGGACCATCTCCAGAACAAACAGTCCTTTTATAGACAGGTCCCACCTTCATTAGACACCCTCTACCTGAGTCTAGAACTTGTGCTTTAGAAAGGGAAAGTGATCTAATGGATAGTGTTGGGCTTTGCTTTGTTCTGTCCCTAGCTCTGTGACAATGGGTAAGTCATGAAACTCAGAGTTTTTCTCATTTGCAAAATGAAAATAATAACAATACTTTCCTCAGAAGGTTTTTGTGAGGTGTGTAATAATGTATTTCAAGTGTTTTGCAGCCCTTAAAATGCCATATCACCAAGTTGTTATTATTACTATAGATTTGTTTTTGCTATTTACTATATATTTACAGCTGTATATGCTATATATACTATAATACACACCACATATATACTATAATATGCTGTATATTTATGATATATATTTATTATATATATGCAAATTTATAGTTACAGAGAGCACAACTCTGATGGGCAGGACGTGTTGTTTGAATGTAAGATGTATGCTTGCCAAAAAGATGATTTTATGGAGAACTCACACAAGGCAAGCGTTCACATGGTGGTCAGAAGAAGCCATATAAGGACATTCAAGATCTCGCTTAAGAACTTTGAAATGACTGTATGATATGAGAGACACTGGCACGGACCACTCAGCATGGCATGCCCACATCAGAGAAGGTGCCGTGCTCTGTGAGTGGAGCAGAATTGAGGCAGCTCAAAGGACACATAGGGTATGCAAATTTAGAGAATTCACCCCAAATGTTCCCATGCACTATTTGTGCCCAATCTGCACTAGAGTATTCCAAGCTCATATTGTTCAATCATAGTTAGACACGTTGAAACTTGACTCTAGCACAGTGATGTCATTCTGGTCCTTTTTGAGAATGAAGGACAGCAACCATAAGTAGTAATATTATGCTATGCTATTATACAATATTATATATATTATACTATACTATTATACTATGCTACAATTAAACTGTACTATTATAATATATTATATATCTAATATACTATATTTATATAGTATAGTATTATTATACTGTATTATATATTTCTATTATACTATAATGTTCTATTATAAGATATACTATTATACAACAGTGCTAAAATTTATTACATGTTTCTATTATACTACACTATCATCCTATACTATATATTATCCTACTATAATATACTATACATTTATATATAGCAATTACTATATCTAAACATAGTGATACATATTACTATATATAACTAATAGGTATCATTGTAATGTTGCATATAATATTTATATAGTATAATTGTTGTATGTGATATTTATTATATTTATTACATATTGTACATAACATTTACATTGTGTGTAACATTTATTAGACCAGTGCATATTACTAGATACAGATATTATATATAATATTTGTATATAGTATATATTACTACAATTTGTCATATGCTATTATTACTACATTATCACATTTATGGGACACACAGAATTGGGTTGACATGAATTGAATCAGGAAGATCTGAATTCAAATCTCGCCTCTGACATTGACTAGTTGTGTGAACCTGGGCAAGTGATTTAACTTCTCTCTGTCTCAGTTTCCTCATGAATAAAACGGAGATAAAACAGCACCTACAATCCCAGGGTGGTTGTGAGGCCCAAATAAAAGAATACATATGAAGTGATTTTCAAACCTTCGAGCAGTTCTTGAAGGCTAGCCAGCGGTTATGACGCTAGGGCGTTTGCTTTTCCATTCTTCCCTCGGCTTCTCTCTGCCTTCTCTCCATTAACTGCAACCCATTCCAAGCCTTCCTCTTCCTTCCATGAAGCACAGGGAGCAACTGGGTCTCTAAGCGTGACCCACATCCCAAACATGACCAGATACAAGAAAAGCACATTAACAACCCCAGGAAAGTGAATTATTCATGCCTTAGATTGAGGTTGTAAGGAATCAGTTACTCAGACCAGACGGAAGGTTGGTGGGTGTCAGTGATTCATCCAAGGGCATGGTTTTTGTCAAACTGGAAGTCTGCAAGGATGGGGAGAAGCAGTAGAAGAAGCCGCCCCATTTTCTCACCTCTGCTTTATGGCAGTGTGATCTACACCAGAATCAAAATGATTATAGGATATGTAGAGCTCAAAAGACCATTTATTTTGGTAGATTTTGGAAAGGCCCCCAAAGGGGGGCCTACAAAAATAACCATCTCTCACAGTGCCTGAAATTCCACCATTAACACTTTGTTTTTCTGGTCTTTGGTTTCTTGAGTCTCCTCAATTAAAATGCAAATCCCCATAGGAAAGTGAATGAGTTGATGTGCTAAAAGTGAACGCCTTAGTGGAGATTAGTTGAAGACTTGCTGTCAGCAAGGCCCCATGGGAACAGAATCTGGGATTGGCATGCCTCACCTCCCTTCCCTGCTCATTTTGTGGATGAGGAAAATGAGGCCTGGAGAGGGTAAGTAATTTATCCAAGGTCACATAACTAACAAGTGGAAGAGCCAAGATTAGTATTCAAGTCTTCCAATCCCAAATTCAGTCTTCAGCAAAGTAATGAGGAAAGCCACTGAGGGGGCCTGTCACTGGTACCATCTAAAGGGGGGTTCACAGAATCATTAGATGAACCAGCCAGTGCTGAAAACAAGAGGTCTATTTATCTGGCTTACTGCAAAAGCAACGAAGTGAAGCGGTGGACAGAATGCTGGACTTCCGGTCAGAAAGACCAGAGTTAAAATCTAGCCTCAGACACTGAGTGACAAGTCACTTAGCCTCTGTCTGCCTCAGTTTCCCTAACAATAAGATGGGGTTAATAATAGTACCTACTCCCTGGGTCATTGTGAGGCTAAAATGAGATATTTAAAAGCACTTTGCAAACCCTAAAGAGCTATAGAAATACTAGTTGCTATTATTATCAATCCATAAACATTTATTAAATATTTGCTATTTGCCAGACATTGTGCTAAGCCCTGGGGATATGAAAAGAGGCAAAAGACAGTGCCTGCCCTCAAGGAGTTTACAATGTAATTGTCATCCAAAATCATGAGGAAGTAGGGGGCAAGGGGTACAGCCAGAATCTGGAAGAGACAGGGTATGCAGAGTCTGATCGAGGCCACCAATAGGACAACAGAATGGGGTCCTCAGCATTGGGATCCAAGACAGAGGGAAAGAATCCAGGATGGACTTGGAAAAGGACTCATCACACCATGGCACTCAGCTCTCACTGTCATTGGTGACATGCCCTTGAGGACCAGGCATTTTCTAGGGTGGGGCAAGGCCTTACTTGGGTGCATCAGATCTGTTTCCCACCTCTGAGATCTCAGGCAAGGAGGTGTCAATCAGCAAAATTGTATGTGAAGTGGAAAGTTCCCAACAGAATTAAGAAGAGGGAAATGATATCATAGGATCATGGATTCATAGCTGTAAGAGCCCTTACAGGCCTTTGAATCCTACCCTCTCATTTTATAGACAAGAAAACTCAAGTTTAAACCTGTTCAGAGTTTCGAAAATATAAATGTTAAGCAATAAAGGCAGAATTTAAACCCAGTTCCTCAGTTTCTACTATCCACATTGTCTCTCCCAAGAGGTGAAGAGACATCACGCCAGACTAAGACAAGGTTGGAAGAACCAGACAATGTTTATAGTGAGGGCACCCCCCCCCCCCCATTCCCTACCTTCCCTTAAAGCCTCTGTTTCCATCTCCAAAAGATCCACAAGCCAATCCCAGGTCCTATTCCCCCAGGGCTGGTGACTACTCAACTTATCTCCACTAAGATGCTAACTATTAACACTTTAAGCTTTGTCCTTTCCCTGGAGGGTTTTCATTTAAATAGGGGACTCTATATGAAAGGAAACCAGAGACCTTAGATAATGGGGAAACTTCAGGTAAGGGATAATTATTTTGGAGTGTGTTGGGGTTGTGTTTTTTTGGAAGCAATGGGGGCTGAATGATTTGCCCAGTCACAGTTAGAATCAGGTCCTCCTGACTCTGTATCCCCTAGCTGCCACGAGGGATGGTTATTTTGGAGACTGGGGCCTTTCCACAAGCTCTGGAGTCCAAGTTCACCTTAGTACAGCATCGTTATCACAATCACAGAGGCAAGGGAATCAAACTGCCGGGGCAGGTTGACAGCATCTGCTCCCAGTCTGTTTCAGGAGGCCACCAGACTCTTTTATACTAGGGCTGCCTGCAGTCAACATGTTTCTTTGCTGATATTTATAGCCAAACTGAGCATGCTGCTATGGCAAAGCTGGTTGTCCATGAAAGAGAAAAAAGAGAGATTGTTCCCTAGGTGAGACCTCCTCACAGCATGCCAGTGTGGCTCCAAGCCCCATTGCCTCTCTAAATACACTCCAGGGGCTCCCTATTTCCTCTGCATCAACTACCCAAATGCGTTTGGCATTTCAGCCCTCCCCCACCTGCCTCCACCCAACTTTCCAGCCATATTAGTCATGACGCCCTTCTATCCACTTTCCAGTCCAACCAGATCGGTCATCCTGCTGTTACACAATCCACATCACCGTACCTTTGCACAGACCGTCCCGCGTTCCTGGAACTCCTTCCTCACCTCTGCTTCTGAGAATGCATTGTTACTCCCAATCTCAGCTCAAACTAAGTTCCCTCATGAAGACTTTCCTGATTACCCAGACACAAGTGCCTCCCCTTTCCTGAAATTACCTCAGATTCGCTTCATATGAGTATTATATCAACCTATTGTAGAGCGTGACCTCCCTGAGGATAGTAACTGTTATACAAGCAGGTGTTCTTGGAGACACTGAGCTCTAAAAATTCATCACACCGTGCCCAACCCATCAGAACTTAGCTAGGCTGGCCTTCAGACTAGACTGGAGCAATAGATAGAATTCTGGACCTTGACCCAGGGAGATTTGAGTTCGATTTCTGTCTCTGGGCACATCACTTAACTTTCTCTCACTCTCTGTTTTTACATCTGTAAAGTGGGGGCAATAATAACCTCACAGGGTCCTTATGCGATGCTGGAAAAAAGTTAAGATATCACAGAACCCTGGTGGTCAAAAGTTCTTAGACTCTGGTGAAGGAGGTTACAGAGATCAAAAGGCAAAACTAGCCTTCGTGACAGAGTATCCTCTCTAAGGGCTAGCAAGTTGTCCAGAGGCACAGGTGGCTGAAGCACAGGGACCTCACTATTTACACATGTACTTCTATCCCATACCATCCCATCCTCTCCCCTAGGTACACTGGATCCCAACTCTATGATGACTCTATCTTTTCGGATCTAGAACTCTAAACTTGTGTAGTCTCAGACAGCAATGCTGCCCTCTGGTGAGAAGGATAACACAGGATCCCCTTGGCCATGGATCACAAGTTCAACATACATGCAGGTTCGTGGTGAGACTTGACTGAAGTTAAAAGACCACCCACCCAAATATAGGATTACCAGTCATCCATTGGGTCTAAAATTCATTGCCTTCGGTTAAACATTGTCTCCAAAGATCCTCACAAAAAGACAACTGGGCTATACAGAAGATAATACATTCTTCTGGTTGTGGCTATTAATATGTTAAGTGTAACACGGGGAGAAGACAGGGTTTAGGAGCAGAAAGCCTGGATTTGCCCATTGCTTTGTTTCTGACAGCTGTGTGGTAGAAGGGAAAGGGGGCCCTCTGGGCTTATCTCCTTCTTTTATATTCAATAAGCATTTTTTACATATCTTCTATGTGCTAGAGATCATGCAAGGCACCTGGGACCCCAAAACAAAAAAAAAACATTAAATAAACCCTGAATTCAAGGAACTTACATTCTTTTGGGAAGAAAGCAATAGGTACAATAGGTACAGACAAGTAAGTACAACATGTGTGTGTATGTACACATATGGAGGGGGGGTCATGGAGGAGGGGGAAGGGAAGAGAGGAGAATTAAGGAAATAAGAGACCACTTCTTATAGGAGGCAATATTTGATCTGAGTCTTGGATTGAGTTGCGGATTTTAAGACACAGGAGTGGGGAGGGGCATTCCTGGCAAGGGTTAACATCCTATTCAATGGCATGGAAAGGTGGGGGAGGGGGTGTCATGTGTGGTAGTGAGAGGGCTGGATAGACTGAAATGTAGAATTTGTAAAGTAGGATAATGCAGATTGAGCCTAGAAAGGTAGATTGGCACCAGAATGTGAAGGGTTTTAAATAGTAATGAGATTGGTTTACTTTATTCTAGAGACAAAACAAGGGGTCACGGGAGTTTCTTAGGGTGGAGTTGTGGGGATCTTGTGATCAGACCTGTGCCTTAGGAAAACCAGTGTGGTAGGTGTGTAGAGGATGTGTCAGAAAGATGAGAGAAGGGAGTCAGGGAGACCAATAGGAGGCTGTTGCAATAATTTGGGCAAGAGGGGGTAATGGCTTGAATTATGGAGGTGGATCTAAGACACACTGTGGAAATGGAGCCAACAAGTCTTGGCACCTGACTGGAAGTTGTGACAGATGAGTTGAGTCTGACCAGGCTGTAGGCTGGAGGAATAGTGATACCTTATGAGGAGTTCTCTTCCATGATCCCATATGCAGAGTAGCCACTAATACTGAAAAGGGAGCTGAGGGAGTACAGTATTCAGGTGTCAACTAGAGGTCCTTTTCAGCTCTAAATCTTCTGCCCCGTAACTGGGCAGTTAGTGACCCAATGAATAGTGCTACACCTAGAGACAGGAAGACATAAGTTCAAATCCAATTCCATATACATATGAGTCATGCGACACCGGGCAAGTCCCCTTATCTCTGTCTGCCTCTATCTCCTCAACTATAAAATGGGGATAAAAATGATGTCTACCTCTTTTGTGTGAATCAAATGAGATAGTGTTTAGAAAGCACCTAGATGTTTAATGAATATTGTCCCTGTAGAACTCTATCACACTGCTTCCTCCTCTTTCGTGTGTGTGCGCGCGCGCCTGCTTGGTTTCTTTAATTATTCAGTCTTCCCTTTCTGCAGCAATCATCTCAGCTGGTGTCACCGAGGAAGCGGGTGAGCCGGATTCTAAGAATAACATTCCAAGCCTTCCGGGATGCTCAGGCTCCATGCTCCTGCAGCATCGGGGATGAGCCTCCTTGGGGCATCCCAGGGGATTTTCCTGGACATTGGCCAGACTTTATCCCAGCGTTAATGATAACAACAGCTTCACAGTTTATGAACATGATACCATAAAAAGAGAATCAGAAAAATTGGGTTCAAATCCCACTTAGTACTTGCATGACTTTGGGTAAATCACTTAGCCTCAGTGGACCTGTTTCCTCCTCTGTAAATACAAGGGGGTTAGACTAGATGCCTCCAAGTTCCCTCCTAGCTCTGAATCTGTGATCCTGTGATAATTACCATGGCTTTGGCAAATCACTTAAGCTCTCCAGGCTTCAGTTTCCTTATCTGCAAAATGATAATACTGAATTAGACAGCGTTCAAATTTCATCTCTGACTCTCTCTGTACAGGCATGATTCACCAACTGAATCTGTGTGCCATTGATCCGCAGTGGTTGAAGGAGTTTCCATGCTAGGAGTTCCCCCACTGGTGAAATCCTAAGCCTACAGCAAGTTTGTAACTCTCTGGGCTGGGCAAAAAATGAATCAGCCCCTGACCTCAGAGAACTTATATTCTATTGGGATATAGGAAAACACAACACGCAAATGGAAATTAAATTGCTCCAAGTCTCAGTTTGATTATTTAGCATATGTTGTCTGAGTCATCAATACAACCAATTATTTGTGGGGAATAAAAACTGTTGAGATGTCTGATTTCCATGACCTTTGAATTTAAAGCACTTTGCTGTCCATTTAAAATGAAACTGGACAGTCGAAAACAGGCTGAAGTGGATGTCCTTCGTTGCACATTCCTTTTGTTAGGGCTGGAAAGAAGTGATGATTTTAATTACTTCAGCCAGACTGTTGAAGGGCTTGGCTAAACAACCCCAGGAGGAACACAGTGTCTCCAGTTTAAGTGCTCCTTCCCTCATCTTTGTGGTCTTGTTTGGATGCTAAAATGGTTTCTGGAGTGAGAAGGTCACATGGTGCTGTTTTGGGGTTCCAGCAATGAAAATAAACAGAAACTAGTGGATATTTGTACAGTTGAGGTTTTATAAGTAGGGGAAAACTTAGTCCACGTAGATGAAGAAGTTCAGAGCATGAGATCCAAACTAGACCTTGGAAGTCCTTGAGTGCATCCCCTTCGTGTTACAGATGAGGAAAATTGAAGCCAGGAAAGTTTAACAACTTGGCCAGTACCACACAGGTGATCAGGATCAGAGGTGGGACTCCAGGGTCAGCACTTTTCCTAGTGTTGCCTCTTTGTTAAAAGAATCAGTGTCATAACTAAGTCAAGCTGATTAAAGTTCATCTCAGGGCACTGGAACCTAGAAGGTGCAAAGAGTTGAAAGTAATCATTTTAAAAGAGTGTGCAGTTTAATTGTTGTATTTATATTTTGCCTTTTGTGCTGTTTCTTTGACTCTTTGTGACCCCATTTGGGGTTTTCTTGACAAAGATACTGATGTGGTTTGCCATTTCTTTCTCCAGCTCATTTTACAGATGAGGAAATTGAGGCACACAGGGTTAAATAACTTGCCCAGGGTCACACAGCTGGTAATTGTCTTAGGATAGATTTAAACTCATGAAGAAGAAGAGTGTTTCTGATTCCACCCCCAGTGCTCTATCCACTAGACCACCTAGCTGCCCTTATATTCCTTTAGCAACTTAGCAACAATTTTGTTAAGCATCTAGGTAGTAAGAATGATTAATCAAAATAGGATGCCAGCAGAGAGCTTTGCCTCTGCCCTTGCCCATCATCCTGGAGCCCAGGCGAACTTGTCCTTGGGGTCAGACATACCATGTTCTTACTTCCCCCACCTCTTTGAGGTAACTTCCCTGAAAGCAGCCTCCAAGCACTCTTGGAGTCCTGAGATCTCTCTCATTCAACTAAATTTATCTTAATCCTTTCTTGTATTAGTTATTTCAGGGAGAATTTCTGGCTTCTTGTCCCAGATCCATTCTGTACCAGTTGCCTCCAGAGCAAAATGGCTAGTCATAGCTCCGGTGGGGAAGGTCTCATGTTGAACAATGAGAGTTTTGCAGGTGATGGGGCAAAGCTGGGCATCTGTCCTGAGGATCCCTGTCTATAACACTACTTCCTTCCATTTGTGACAAGCCCAAAGAGTTGGACTATCTGCCCATTTCCATTTTAGTCTTCAGAAATTTGAAAGTTGACCGTGAATGAAAATTTATCATGTTTACCATGTCCTAGGAACTATGCAAGATTCAAGAGGCACAAATACAAAAATGAAACATTCACTGCCCTCAAGAAGCTTATAATCTACCAGGGGGAACATATGTGCTTATATTAGAATATATAGAATTAATTGGGAGGAAGGACACTAGAAACTGGGGAATCAGGAAATATTTCCTAGTGTGGAAGATGGTGTTTGAGTAGTATCTTGAATAGTAACCTGCTATTTAAGTGACTTGCCTAAGGGTAACACAGCCAGGATCTGCCTGTGGGATATTGAAAAGAGTGCTGGCTTTGGAATTGGAGGATCTGAGTTTAAATCCCTCCACTTACTCCGTGTGACCTTTGTTAAGGCTCTTCCCCTCTCTGATGTTCAGTTTCCTTATCTGTAAAATGAGGATTTGGGCCAAGATGACTTCTATTTGTTGTTCAGCAGTTTTCAGTTGTATCCATCTCTTCATGATCCCATCTGGTAATTTCTTGGCAAAGATACTGGAGTGGTTTGCCCTTTCCTTCTCTGACTCATTTTACAGATAAGGAAACTGAGGCAAAGAAGGTTAAGTGACTTGTCCAGGGTCCCACAGCTAGCCAAGTGTCTGAGGCCAGAGGTGAACTTAGAAAGGGTCTTCTGACTTCAAGCCCGGTGTTCAGTGCACTGTGGCACCACCTAGCAGCCCAAGATTACCTCTAAATTCCCTTCTAACTTGAGATGTATGATCCTGTGACCTTTTATTAAATGTGTGCTGGTACAGAGAATTGCTAGAGTTTGCAGGTAGTGTGTGGAAATGGAAAAGGAGAGGAATTTGGAACTGGAGGACTTGGGTTGGAATCCCAGCTCTTCCTTTTCAACTGTATGGCACTGGGCAAGTCACTGTAGCTTTCTGTATAAAATAATAGAGTTTGACTAGGTCATTTGGAAGAACCTTCTAACTCCAAATCTAGGATCTTTTGAAATCAATAAAATACAAGGGAAATTGAGAATGAAGAGAGAGTAAATATATCAAGGTATCAGGGGATTTGTCCAAGGCAGCAAGTGGTGAAACCAGGACTAAAATCGAGAGAGAGAGAGAGAGAGAGAGAGAGAGAGAGAGAGAGAGAGAGAGAGAGAGAGAGAGAGAGAGAGAGAGAGAGAGAGAGAGAGAGAGAGAGAGAGATGGATAGATAGATGCAGAGGCACACAGAGTATTTGTTTAAGTACTTACTAAAGAGGGTGCTTTGTTCAGCACTTGGATTGGAAGGAAAAAGCAAGCAAGATGGTCCTTGCCCCCAAGGAGCTTATATTCTAGACACAGAGAATAATGCATAAAGGAGAGCTGTACAAAATTAGGGGAAGTGGAAGGCAGGTCACCATAGCCTAGAGAAACCTGGAAATGTTTCTAAGTATTTGTCATGCTCTTTCTACTTGACCAGACTGATTCTAATTAAATAGGCAAGATCATTTCTTCACTCAACCTTGCAGCTAAGCACACCCCCTTTACCAGCCTAGGGGAACACAAATCCCATCACCCCTCTCTACCTAACCGGAAAAGTCTATGCTTCTCAGGGGAAGAACATCATTGAAAATCAATATTCTTCTCTCAGGGCAGGTGTTTAGACCAGCAGGCTGCATGCTCACTGCTCAGTATTTGCAAGTTAGAGTCTGTTAAAGAACTAATAGAGGCACATTGCTGCAGAAATTCAGTTGGATCATCTCTCCATGTGTATCCCTTACTTGTTTCTACCTCAGTTTTCTTCTTTTTAAAATATAGCAACACCAAATAGTAGGAGTCTGATATAAAGCAGAGCTATTGTATAAGAAGGGTTACGGTCCTGTCTGTCAATAGCAGTGTTATAAATGGCAAATAGCAAGTGCCCAATGAAAGCTTTTTTCATTCATTCTTTCATTCATTCATTCATTCATTCATTCATAAAAAAGGATTCTGTTATACTGGAGACCCTGTGTTTAAATAAAACTGTTAGATTGAAACCAACGTTTACTAAATGGCTCAATTACAGGATCATAGTATGTCAACAAGTCCTAGATTCAAATCCCATTACAGATACTTACTGACTTTGTGACCCAAGGCAAATCACTTATAAGGTTTCTGCCTTGGTGTTCTCATCTATAAAATGAGGCAGGGTTACTTAATGGTGTCTAATGTCCCTTCCAGCCCTAAATCTATGATTCTATGGAACTATGACTTGGGATTAGAGGATCATCAAGCTTCATTTTATATGGAGGAACCACAGAGGTTAAGTGATTTTCCCAGAGAAAGAGAGAAAAGCTAGAGGCCTCCCAACCCTGCCACATGTGAGCTGGGGATTGAGGTCCCATTATCCTTGCTAAGGGACCATTCATCTTCTTTATTTTTTTTAATATAAATTTATTTATTTAACTTTTTACATTCATTTTCATAAAATTTTGGGTTCTAAATTTTCTCCCCATTTATCCCCTCCCCCCACCCCAATACACCGAGCACTCTAATTTTCCCTATCACCAATCTGCCCTCTCTTCTATCATCCCTCCCTTCTCTTATCCCCATCTTCTCTTTTGTCCTGTAGGGCCAGATGACTTTCTATTCCCCATTAACTGTATTTCTTATTTCCTAGTAGCAAGAACAATACTAAACAGTTGTTCCTAAAACTTTGAGTTCCAAATTCTCCCCATTCCTCCCTCCCCACCCATTCCCTTTGGGAAGGCAGGCAATTCAATATAGGCCATATCTGTGTAGTTTTGCAAATGACTTCCATAATAGTCGTGTTGTGTAAGACTAACTGTATTTCCCTCCATCCTATTCTGCCCCCCACTGTTTCTATTCTATCTTTTGATCCTGTCCCTCCCCGAGTGTTGACTTCAAATTGCTCCCTTCTCTCATTGCCCTCCCTTCCATCATCCCTCCCTCCCTGCTTCTCCCCTACTTTCCTGTACTGTAAGATAGGTTTTCATACCAAAATGAGTGTGCATTTTATTCCTTCCTTTAGTCGAATGTGATGAGGGTAAACTTCATGTTTTTTTCTCAGCTCTCCTCTTTTTCCCTCCACTAAAAAGTCTCCTGCTTGCCTCTTGAATGAGATATAATTTACCCCATTCCATTTCACCCTCTCTCCTCCCACTACATTTCTCTCTCACCATTTACCTTAATTTCTTTTAAGATATGGTCCCATCCTATTCAATTCACTCTGTGCTCTCTGTCTCTGTGTGTGCGTGCATATGTGTATGTGTGTGTACGTGTGTGCATGTACATGTGTGTGTGTGCATGTGTGCATGTGTACGTCTGTGTGTGGTCCCACCAACTACTTAGATACTGAAAAGTTTTAAGAGTTACAAATATTGTCTTTCCATGTAGGAATGTAAACAGTTCACTTTTGGTAAGTCCCTTATGACTTCTCTTTACTGTTTACTTTTTTATGCTTTTTCTCATTCTTGTGTTTGAAAGTCAAATTTTCTTTTCAGCTCTGGTCTTTTCATCAAGAATGCTTGAAAGTCCTCTGTTTCATTGAAAGACCATATTTTCCCCTGAAGTATTATACTCAGTTTTGCTGGGTAGGTGATTCTTGGTTTGAGTCCTAGTTCCTTTGACTTCTGGAATATTCTATTCCACGCCCTTTGATCCCTTAATGTAGAAGCTGCTAGATCTTGAGTTATCCTGATTGTATTTCCACAATACTGGAATTGTTTCTTTCTAGCTGCTTGTAATATTTTCTCCTTGACCTGGGAATTCTGGAATTTGGCCACAATGTTCCTAGGAGTTTCTCTTTTTGGATCTCTTTCAGGTGGTGATCAATGGATTCCTTCAATACTTATTTTGCCCTCTGGTTCTAGAATCTCAGGGCAGTTTTCCTTGATCATTTCATGAAAGATGATGTCTAGGCTCTTTTTTTGATCATGGCTTTCAGGTAGTCCCATAATTTTTAAATTGTCTCTCCTGGATCTATTTTCCAGGTCAGTTGTTTTTCCAATGAGATATTTCACATTCTCTTCCATCTTTTCATTCTTTTGGTTTTGTTTTATGATTTCTTGGTTTCTCAGAAAGTCATTAGCCTCCATCTGTTCCATTATAATCTTGAGAGAACTATTTTCTTCAGTGAGCTTTTGAACCTCTTTTTCCATTTGGCTAATTTTGCTTTTGAAAGCGTTCTTCTCCTCATTGGCTTTTTGAACCTCTTTTGCCAATTGAGTAAGCCTATTTTTCAAGGTGTTATTTTCTTCAGCATCTTTTTGGGTCTCCTTTAGCAAGATATTGACCCGTTTTTCATGCTTTTCTTGCATCTCTCTCATTTCTCTTCCCAGTTTTTCCACCCCCTGTCTAACTTGATTTTCAAAATCCTTTTTGAGCTCTTCCATGGCCTGAGCCCACCGGACATCCCCCTGGGATGTCTGGGATAGAGAGGCCCCAACCTCCACGTCTTTCCCTGATGGCAAGCATTGTACTTCCTTATCAGAAATGATGGGAGGAAGGAACATCTCTTTCCCAAGAAAGTAGCTCTCTATGGTCTCACTTTGCTTCCTTTTTCTGGGCATTTTCCCAGCCAGTTACTTGACTTCTGAGATTCCTCTCCACCCCTGCCTAGATCTGCCCAGCTAGTGCTTGGGGTCTGAGATTCAAATGCTACTTCCCAGCCTCAGGGCTTTCTGGGGTGGGAGCGGCTGCTACTCAATGTGAGCTTAAGTTTTGGTGCTTGAGTGGGGGCAGGGCTACCTCCCAGGCTCAGTCCCCTCAGGGGGTTTATGCAGAGATCTTCAGTAATGGAGCTCCTGTCTGCTCTGGGAATCCCGGGCCGCCGCTGCCTCCGCCACCGCCTCCCGAGGGGGCCCGAGCCACAGAGACACCCCGCTCCCCTCTCAGCCAGCCCAGAAGTCTCTCTCACTGACCTGGAGCGCCTGTGGCTGGAGGGACCTTCATGGCTGCCGGAGATTCTGTCCCTGAAGCCTGCTTGGATCTGCTCCTCTGGGGCCATGCGGCCAGGGCAGCGCAGGGGTGGTCTCCGCTGTCCAGTGCATGACGGACCCCTGGGGATGGCTTTCCAGGGCTCTCTGGAATGGAAATCTCTTCCAGTGTGTTTCCACGTGGGTTCCACTGCTCCAGAATTTGTGGGGAGTTCTTTTTACATGAAATTTATGGGCTGAGGATTTGGAGCTAGCATACGTGAGTCTTTCTACTCCGCCATCTTGGCTCCTCCCCCATTCATTTTCTTACTGCTTACCTATTCTCTCCTTCTCTCTGAATCTTTGTGACTTAGAGAGATGACCTTCTCTGGGGAAACTCCTTTAGTTTCTCCCTGCCTCTTCATGTTCCTCTACATCAATCCTGGCCCCTTCCATTATTCTCTAAGCCCTCATTCTGTTGTTAACATAGTGCCCTTCCATTTAATCAATAAGCAAATTAAGTACCTACTATGGGCTAGTAATTATGCTAAACAGTTGGAGATACAAAAATGAAGCTGAAATAGCCCCTGTTCCCAAGGACCTTGTGTTCTTAGGGGCAGAGGATCATTCATCTTCTCATTCCTTCCATCTTCTTAAAACTGTGGAAGCATGGTTTCCCCTAGAAAATACTGCATTCTTGGTCACCCAAGTTCTCTAGTATTACATATATTTTCTCTCATGCTATATTCTACATCATACACACACTCCCATATACACACGCACCCACACAAATACATGTGCACTACCATATACACACACTCCCTTAAAAATACATACACACATACTCTTATTTACACATACACACACACACACACACACACACACATACACACTCTGGGCCAGGAGAAGGAGTCATGGTCCCTACATCTCACTGTCACCTCCAGACCTTCCCAGTAGGGCCATCCCTCAGTCACTTTTCGTATTTTGAGTTTTATTCTAGACAGAGAGCTCACCCTAACAAGATTCTGGTGCCAATATGTCACCACCCTTAAGGTCATTTTTCCTTCAGGAACTTCAGGAATCATCTAGTCTTTCTCCAGAGTTCTATCCTTTTCTCACAATCTTCCTCCCCATCCCAAGTCTTGCCTTTGTACAACCATCTCAGTTCTTATGCCCTGCGCCTTCTCTTTACCTCAGATACACATAGGTGTGATTATTTCCTGGATCTCATAATCAGTCATCCACAAGAGTTCCATCTCCATGATCAAGAACTCTGGAATTCCCCTATGAACTAGTAAATAAGTAAATGAATGAATGAAAAAGTAAAAGTCACAAAACAGGATAAGCAAACTTCATTGAGCATAAATGACCATAATAATAATGATTATACTTAACATTTGCATAGTATTTTAATTTTAGTAATCTAATGGACCTTTCATTCTTTTTAAATAAAATTTGAATATTTTTTAATCAACAAAAGTCTGCCTTTTCTTCCTTTCCCTTCCTCCACCCGTACTGAGACAGAAAAATAGAACATGTGGAGTCAAGCATAACAGTCTCCCCGCTGACCATGTCAAAAAAAGTGCCTTAATTTTCCCTGAGCCTGCACTAAGTCTGAGTCCACCACCTTTCTGATGAAGCATGTTTCATTAGGAATCCTCGGGAACTGTGGTTTGTCATTGCATTGGTCAGAATTCTAAAGGATTGCAAAGTTGTTGCTATTGTATCAATTTTTCCTGATTCCATTCACTTCATTCTGCATCAGTTCCTACAAGTCTTCCCAGTTTCTCTAAAACCATACCCTTCATTTCTTAGAATACAATAACATTCCATTAATTCGTGTACTATGATGTGCTTGGTCATTCCCCAATTGCTAGGGAATTTCCAATTCTTTGTCAGTACAAATAAAGCTGCTAGAAACATGGATCCTTCCCTTTTTTTTTTGTATCTTTGGGGTTAGCACTTTAATATTTGCAAAGAGCTTTATATGAATGAATGGATGAAAAAACATCTATTAAGTACCCACTATGTGTGGTATAGTACTGTGTTAAGCTTTATGGGAACAAAGAGAAACATGTGAACAGTCCCTGTTCTCAAGGAGCTCATATTCTAATGGGAGGGAAAATGCAAAGAAGACAGAGGAGATGGTAATGCATCCTTATTTAATATTGTTACCCCAATGGTCTGGAGCCATTTAACAGGGCCAAGGACTTTCAGAATGTGACTGTAATGTCCTATCCTAGTATCTGGTCCTGAACCTCACTCTTCCTAACCCTACTATGCATCTTCATCACCATCTCCACTCACCCCTGCCCCTTCCTGCTTTTCCAGGTCATTATCCCTGTACTGGAGTTGCTTTCCTCCCTTCAAATTTTTGTCACTATTTTTAACCAGTTCATCTCCAAATTGAAAATCATCCTACCATAGTAGGTAGCCAAAGAGACCTAGATTCAAGCCTCCCTGCCCACACAAAGTGACTTGTAACCCTGGACAAGTCACCTATTCATTCAGTGCTCCCAGACAACTCTCCAAGATTATAAATTGAGGAGAAAGGGCTGACCAGGATTGATAACATTTCTTACCAAGAGCCCTCTACATTGACAAGTCATAAACCTTATAAAACACACGCACACACACACACACACACACATATGACCTGAAAACACATTAACCTTTCCTCTACCATGGAATTCCTTTCTCTTAAGATTGGAGGGGATCTTAGAAGATAGCATATATATTAACAGCTTTGAAATGGAACTTAGATCCTATCCCTGCTCATTCTCTTTATAAAACCCATCCTTGGATTACCCTCACCATCCATTTTATCTACTCTTGTTCATTGTTGCTGAATGCCACTGGAGAAAATCTGCTTGGGTACACCACAAACTTATGTTAGTCAATCTCAGTTGAGATATCACTGCTATGCAAAAAAAAAAATCCTTTCTTTCTTCCTTAACTGACTCCCTTTCTCACTCTCCAAAGCATCTATTCCAATCCCTTTCTTCTCTCCTTAAATCACCTATGACTTAAGCCTCTCAGTAGAAGACCTGGTCTTATATTTTACTGAAAAACTGAGGCCCTCTGTTGCATGCTTTATTTTCCCCATATCTATCCCTCCAATTCCCTCAATGGCACCCTCATTCTTTCCATCTTTAGGCTGGTGCCAGAGGAAGAGATTTTCCTTCTTCTCATCTAAATCAACCACTTTGCTTGTGTCCTTGATCCCATCCCCTCCCATCTCTTCCAGAAGCTTTCACCTTCTGTCATCCCCTCTCCCTCATCTTCAACAAATAGCAACTGACTCCTCCTGCTGCCTACAAATAATCTCAGCCCTACCTCATTCTTTGAAAATCTTTACTTGGCCCTGCCATCTTCTCAAGCTATAGTCCTATAGCTCTCTTCTCTTTAGAAGCTCAAATCCTAGGAAACTCTTCCTATATTTGGCATTTCCTTCTCATTTTCTCCCCTGTTTTCAACCCTTTGCAATCTGGTTTATGACCTCATTACTATGCTAAATCACTCTCTATGGTTACCAATAATCCATTAATTGCTAAAAGTAAAAAACAGAATTAAAGATATATACATATATATGTATATTCAGAGAGAGAGCTTTCCTTTTCTCAGTTCTCATCCTTCTAAATATCTCTTCAGTGTTTAATACCATCGACCACTCCTTTGTGGTGGCTATTATTTCTTCCCTGGGTTTTTGGGCAATTTTTTTCTCTCATGGTTCTTCTACCATCTGTGTTGCTCCTTCTCAATTTTGTTTGCTAGATCTTCATCCATGGTCCTACCTTTATGTCCTACCTTTATGTGCAGGTGGTACCCCAGGGTGCTACCCCTAGACTCTTCTTTGCTCCTTCTTTTTGGTATCCTTATCAGCTCCATTGGTTCACTCATCACCTCTGTGTAGATGGCTCCCAAACTTATTGATCCAGCCTTCATCTCTCTCTCTCTCGAGCATTACCAGCTGTCTTTTGGACATCTACAATTGAATGGTAAGTAGGCATCTCAGTTTCCACAAATACAAAACAGATCCCATTATCTTTGCCCCTAAATCTACTCTGCTGCCTTCCTTATTTCTTTTGATGGCACCACCATCCTTGTAGGCACCCAGGTTTGGTGCCAGGTAGGTGCATTTGACAGGACCAAGGACTTTCATCATATGACTAGAAGGTCTTATCCTTTCATTTGTTCCTGAACCTCATTCCTCCTAACTCTCAGACATCCTCTGACCTTTATATCCAAGCAGTTACCATGTCTTGTCAATTGAGTTTCCATAGTATCCATCCTCTCAAGTCATAGGCCAGCACCCTAGTTGAGACCATCACCACATCTCTTCTGGACTATTGCAGTAGCAATTTCAATTCGGTCTTTTTGCCTCTCCTCTCCCCTTCTCCAATCCATCCTCCTTATAGCCAAATTGATATTTCTAAAGCATAGGTTTAACTATATCATTCCCCTACTCAAGATGCTCCAAAATTGCCTTTAATGTGCATTTATCTGTTTTATATTTGTCCAGTCTATCTTTCTAAGTTGGTTTCATGTTACATTGCCCCTCCTCCCATGCATACATATGTTCTACCTTCTAGTTAAAATGACTTATTTACTATTCCTGGTCTACAACATTCCATGCCCACCTCTGGACTTTTGTCCAGGCTGTTTCCTATATCCATACTGTTCTTTTTCACCTCCACTTCTTGAAATGCCTTCAGTGCTTAGTTCATGAGATTTTTTCCTGATTTTCACATTAATTCATGCTCCCCCTACTCAATTGCTTTGTATTTACTTTGTGGCTTTTATTTTCTTATTCATGCACATATTGTTTCCTCCCACAAAAATATAAGCAATTTCCATGAAGGCGGGATCTGTTTCATTGATGTCCTCTGCACCTAGCAGTATCTGACACATAGGAGCCACTTAATACAGGCTTTCAAATAGAATAGAATGGGATGAGATTTAAAACTATAAGGGCCTGTATAAGTCAACTAATCCAACTTCCACATTTTAGAAAAGAAACTGAAGTTCAGGGAAAGGAAAAGAGATGATACACTTTATATGGGAAAATGTTACAACAGAATTGGGATTCGAACTCAGATCCTCTCACCAAAATTCTATTGCTTTTTTAGCACTGTGTTTGTAGCGTGAGATTTGTAGTCCATGGACCTGAGTTCCAGTCCAAGCTCTGACACTTCCTAGCTATTCAACCTTGGCCAAACCTCTCTAAGCCTCTGTTTTCTCTTTGAGGTTTGGATTAGTAGAGATTCAGTGTCCCTTCCTTCCCTAAATCTATGTTCCTATTTTCCTCAGATTAGTAGCAAGGCATGCATGGTTTCTCTTCATCCTGAGTGTCTTAGATTCTTGTTTCCAAAGAGCTAGCAGACTGCTTGCTTCTCTTCTCTCCTACCTCCCACCTCCTGGGCAGAGCTAGGATTGCACTCTGCATCTCCCCATTATTTCCCTCCCCCATGGAAAATTCCCATATGGTTTTTTTTTTCCTTCCTCCACCATTCCCAGGAGAGAAGGATAACGTGCATCAGAATGAAGGAGTTGAAAATGTCTCCCTCCCTGCACACTTACCCCTGCTCCTGCCCCTCCTAACTTCTGCACCTTAGGGAAGCGTCCACAGGACTAGTTGGAAGTAGAGAGGGTCACCCAGCTAGCTCACTACCCACCTCTTAGCAGGGACTTGGGAAAGCCCTTGTGGTGTCCCATTGTTTTGTGAGAATCCCAAGTGTGACAGGCAGACTTGGGCATTCATCAGTTTGTAGAGGGCCCTTAGAATAGAGGATGTCAGAGGTGGGAAGGGCCTTAGAACATGGAAAGTCAGAGCTGGGAAGGATTTTAGAACCTGGGATGTCAGAGATGGGAATGTCAGAGCTAGGAGGGGCTTTAAAATATAGATTTTCAGAGCTAAGAGGGGCCTTAGAACCTGGAATGTTAGAGCTGGGAGGGGCCTTAAAACATGGAATGTCAGAGCTGGGAGGGGCCTTAGAACACAGAATGCAAAGGTTGGGGACAATCTTAGAAGACAGAACATGTATTACCAACTATGGAATGGAACGTAGAAGCAGAGAACATAAATCGTTAAGTCAACAAACATTAATTAAGTATCTACTGAACAGAGTGCAATTCTGCAATGTGCTAAATACTCTAGATGAAAGACGTTGTTTAGACGAGATTCAGTCCTTGCTCTGAAGGAGCTTACAGACTAAGAGAGGACATTTAGATCTAGTACGAAAAATTCCACATTCATGAATGAAGTTACAACATGAGGCACTCTGTGAAGTTTATGAAGTAAGGTCAGTGCATGGGTTGAAGGGGGAGTACTGAGAAAATTTGGGAGGGCTTCCTGGAAGAAGTGGCATTCTTGGTGGGGGTTTGAAGAATTGGTAGCAACTAGACAGGCAAAAAGACAGAAGGAAACATCACAAACAGGAGAGGCAAAGGCAGAGTGCTGAAAGATGCCAGTCCTCATCTGGGGAGCTGAGAAGACATGCTCTGAGTGGAGCATAAGCTTCTAGACAAAGCAATACCATAAGGCTGGCAAGGTATTGTAAATGCCAGGTCCAAACCTGTGAGGTTTTATTTTTTGGTGGGTAAGAGTCTTCAAGACAGGTTTTGATGATAAACCCCATAAAGGCTTAAGCAAAAGTTAGAAGTCTAAGAGCCTCTCTGATTGTAATGTAAATGAATTTGAATAAAAACCTACTTAGGGCAAGGTCATAATATCCCACCTTCAAGTTCCCCAGTTCTACCTTATGCCTAACAGCCCACACCAAAGAACTTTTTTAAATTTTCATAATACTCTGGCTAATCAAAGCTAGCTCTGACATTCTCTTTCCATACAGTTGAGGAAATTAAGGCCTGGGGAGGGACAGTGATGTATTAGAAAGGGGAGAACTGGAATCAGAACTCAGGTCCCCTGACTCACGGTCCAGTCTTTCAACTACACAAAGTTGGAATGGAACCAAGCCCAGATATGAATTTTTTAACCGAACTATATAATAAAGCAAGGGTTTTATTTGTTTGCTTTCTTAAAAAGACACCTACTGTGGAGCTGTGAATTGGTCTAATCGTTCTGGGAAACAATTTGGATTTATGTGAGAAAAGTTCTTAAATTGTTCATACATGTTAATCCAGAAATCCCACTCCTGGGCTTATTCCCCAAGGAGTCAAAGAGAGAAAGGCCCCCATCTGTGCAAAAACATTGAGAGCAGCACTTTCAGTTTCACATTCTTGTTTTTAGCAGCACTTTTTATAATAGCAAAAAGCTACAGTGGTGTGCAAATTAACTGAGACAAAATAGGGTAATTAAAACCTTATGACTTTTTACATCTTTAAAAATTTTTTAATATACCACATGCCCTTCTTTTGCTGCACTGACTTCTTTTAAAACATAATGTGACCTTGAGTTTACAAGATTTTGACACATATTCCATAAGTCTTCATTATAAAACCACATATCTTATTGGATATTAAGCAGACTTTTAACAAAGTCCATTTTTCTGCAACTAGCCTTGATTATATTCCATATTTTTTTAAATATAGTTTATGAATTCTGTTAAATATTTCCAATTACATTTTTAAAAATTTTTAACATTCATTTTAAAAAATTTTGAGTTCCAAATTCTCTCCCCTTCCTGCCCCCCCAACCCCTTGAGAGGAAAGGCAATAATATATCAATTATACATGTGAAGTATGCAAAACAATATTCTATATTAGCCATGTTGTAAGAGAAAACAAATACAGCAAAAAACAAGAAAAAATTTTTTAAAGTATGCTTCAATCTGTACTCAAAGTTCATCACTTAGCTACTCTGAGCAATGGGACTGCTAGGTGGTGCAGTAGATAGAGCACCAGTGCAGGAGTCAGGAGGACCTGAGTTCAAATCTCACCTTTGACACTCACTAGCTGTGTGACCTTGGACAAAGTCACTTAACCCCAATTGCCTCATCCTCGGTCATCTCCAGTCATCCTGGTGAATGATGGTCACTGGTTTCAGATGACTCTGGAGGAGAAGTGAGGCTGGTGACCTGTACAGCCCTCCCTCACTCAAAACAAAGTCAAGTGCAAGTCATGTCATTATTTCTCTGATGGCATGGTCTCTTCAGCAATGAAGAAAAAACACACACTCTGAGCAATATTATTATCCAAGACAACTCCAAAGGAACCATGATGAAAAATGCTATCCATCTCTAGAAAGAGAAGTGATGAACTTTGAGCTGGTCATCCTTACACTACTGCTTTTACTGTGTACAACATTCTCCTGGTTCAGCTCACTTCACTTTGAATAATTCATATAAGACCCCTAGGTTTTTTTAATCCATCCAGTTTGTCATTTCTTATGGAACAAAATCATTCCATCACAATCAAATAACATAGCTTGTTCAGCCATTTCCCAATCAATGGATAGCTCAATGAAATGTAAATGAGAAGTATTCCCAGACCATTAAAGCATGTTTATCTAGATCTCTTGGATACATTTTAAAATTTTTCTCCATCAGTGGCATGGAAAACGTTGTGTGGCAGTATCTTATCTCCATTTGGGAATCTCTATAATTCTGGAATGAGTCTGCCTTTCAATATAGCAATATAGTTCTCAAAATTTGAATATCATTCCTTTGATGGGCTAAGACTTGCAGGTCCAGTAGAAGTAAAACTCTCCCTCTCCCTCTCCCCATCCCCCCTAATACATACACACACACACACACGCACACACACACATATATGTATATATATGTGTGGGTGTATGCGTGCACGCATGCATGCATGCATGTATGTATGTATGTATATATATTTGTGAAGGGTAATGTTTTCTAGCCAGATGAAGATGTTCGGTTCTTATGGGTTCACATGGACTTCTGACAATGTTTTTGCTATAGCCTTGAATGAAAAAACACGCTTCCTCAGTCACAATGATATTTTTCAGTCTTTAATACTCCAGTCTTTGTATTATCTTGTCCATAGTAATAGTTAGGAGGTGTTTGGATTTGGGGTTTTTATTTTTACTGGTTTTCTTCCAACTTCAAGAAGCCTTCCAAACAGTAGGGCATCATTAAAACCCCATCCAACTGCCAAGTCCCCCTGAATGTCTTTGCCTGTTTTCTTAGGATTAATTAGGTTGTTTTGCAGCAACAATTTAATCAGTTCTTGGCATTGTTTTTCATCTTAGCCCATAGTTTCTTTTGACAGTTGGTTCAATGGACCCTGTTTTTGCTGTGGACTTGAATGATCTAGGAAACTCTTGATTTGCCCACACCAACAGTGATTCCAATATTACTAGCAGTCATTGAAGAATGCTCTTTAAGAACTACAATTTTTTTCCCATTTCTTTAGAGAAATATCTATTCTCAAAAGGATATTAAAAAGACAATGAAAGAGCAATGAAGTAGATATATGGCACTTAACTCATCATCAACTAGAGTTAGGGAAGCCAGCTCAATCTAGCTTCATCTGTTTAAAGTCACATGAATTAGTCAACCTAGTGTTAGCAGGAGCACACATCTATGATTAGTGCTATCACAAAATGTATTACTTGCTCCAAGAAGTTCCCATACCTCTGGTGAAACAAACCATGTTCCAAAAGATTGGGAACTATCTGTAATATGTAAACATTACAGAATGTTGTTAAGCCAAAAGTAATGAGAGATATGAAGAATTCAAAATGATTTGTGAAAACTTTGATTAAATGATGCAGTTAGAAGAGAGCAGAAATAAGAGAACAGTATGTACAATCACTGAAATAAGATCATGAAGACAACATGAAAAGGTAACATAAGTCAAATACAATTTTGGTCCATGTTGGTTCCAAATGAATGAAATGGCTAAAATATACTTCCCTTTGGTTAACAAATGGTAAATTATGAGTTGAAGGTTACATGTGTTTTCAGTTGTAGTTCCGCCTAAATTAATTTATTTATTCAGTGACATACCAATCAAGCTACAAAAAAGTATTTTATAAGAGCTAAACAAAAATAATAAAAAATTCATCTGGAAGAACAAAAGTCAAGAATATCAAGGGATTTAGTGAAAAATAATGTGAAGGAAAGTGGCCTAGCCATACCAGATCTCAAATTGTATTATAAAACAACAATAACCAAAACTATCTTGTATTGGCTAAGAAACAGAGTGGTAGATCACTGGAATACATTAGGTACATAAGACACAGTGGCAAAGGACTATGGCAATCTAGTCTTTGATAAAGATCCTGGCTTCTGGGATAAGAACTCATTATTGCCAAAAACTGCTGGGAAAACTGGAAAACAATATGGCAGAAAGTATGTATGGATCAACATCTTAAACCATATACCAAGATAAGATCAAAATAGCTACATGATTTAGACATAAAGGGTGATACCATAAATAAATTAGGAGAGGAAGGAATAGTTTACTTGTCAGATCTATGGAAAGGGAAGAATTTATGATGAAAAAAGAGATAGAGAGCATTACAAAATGTAAAATAGATGATTTTGATTATATTAAATTAAATTTTTTGCACAAACAAAACCAATGCAACCAAGATTCGAAGGAAAGCAGAAATCTGGGAAACAATCTTTATAGCAAGTGTCTCTAATAAAGGCCTCATTCCCCAAATATATAGAGAACTTATATTTATAAATTTATAAGAATACCAGTCATTCCTAAATAGATAAATGGTCAAAAAATATGGACAGGCAATTTTCAAAGAAATCAAAACTATTTATAGTCATATGAAAAAATGTTCTAAATCACTATTGATTAGAAAAATGCAAATTAAAACAACTCTGAGGTACCACCTCATACTTGCCAGATTGGCTTATATGACAGAAAAGAAAAATTATAAATGTTGGAGAAGATGTTGGAAAATTGGAACAGTAATGCATTGTTGATGTGGTTGTAAACTGATTCAACCATTCTGGAGAGCAACTTGGAACAATGCCCAAAGTGCAATCAAACTGTGAATGTCCTTTGACTCACCAATACCATCGCTAAGTCTGTATCTCAGAGTTCATTAAAAAGGAGAAAGGACTCATATGTGTAAAAATATTTACAGCAGCTCTTTTTTTGTGGTGGCAAACAATTGGAAATTGAGGGGATGCTCATCAGCTGGGGAACGGCTGAAGTTGTCATGGTATATAAATGTAATGGAATACTATGGTTCTATAAGCAATGATGAGTAGATTTCAGAAAAACCTGAACTGATACAAAGTGAAGTGAACAGACCCTGGAGAACATTGTACACAGACAGTATCAGGAACATTGTGTAATGATCAACTATGATTGTCTTATCTCTTCCCAGCAATATAGAGTTCCATGACAATTCTAAAAGGCTAATGAAGGAAAGTGCTATCCATATCCAGAGAAAGTACTGATGGAGTCTGAACGCAGATCAAAGAATATGATTTTCACTTTCTTAATTGTGTGTGTGTGTGTGTTTTGCTTTTGGTCATTTCTTATTTCATAACATAGCTAATTTGGAAATGTGTTTTACATGACTGCACATATATATCAAATTGTTTACTGTCTTAGAGAGGGAGAAGTGAAGGAGGGATAAAATTTAGAACTCAATTTTTAAAAACCAAATGTTAAAAATTGTCTTTGCATTGGAAAAAATAAAAAAAGAAATATTAGACACATTTGCTTAACTGTTGAGGCTGTTTTAATGAGAAGGACCTTCTGGGAGAGGAAATACTGATTAGGAAAGGTTTTAGGTGTGAAAACAAAACATATCAATTAAAAGGCTGAAAATTTCCACTGAATAAACCCAAGGTAGAATCAAACTTCTGTTATCTGAATTTCCTGAACTGAATCAAAAACCAGAATTCCAAGACACTCTTGTCCCACAATTCTAAAGCTGAAAAGGACCTCAGAGACTATCTGGTTCAACTTACATCTAAATAGAAATCCCCTCTGAAACATCCCTGACCAGGGACCAACTACTATTCCTTTAGAGATGGAGTAGAAATCCTACTGATAGGGAACCCACAGATAGTTGTCACTGTTCATCCTTCATTCTCAAAGAGGATCAATGACATCAGGAGATCACTGCTTCCAAAGGTGGTCCATTCCACTTTGGGAACACTCATTAAAAAAATTCCTTGTGCCTATCAACTGTTACAGAAGTATTTTTGATGGGATGAGAAAAAAACTATGATGGGATGTGATCATCTTTTTATCTTCTCCTTGGAAAGAGATAGGAGGAAGAAAAGAAGGAAGGAAAACATTTTAAATAATCCCTATATGCCAAGCACTGTGTTAAGCACTTTACAAATACTATTTCATTTGATCCTCACAATAACCCTGGGAAGTGCTATGATGATCCCCATTTTAGAGCTGAGAAAACTGAGGTAGAAATCAAGTGATTTGCCCAAGAACACACAACTAGTGAATATATCAAGCCAGATTTGAATTCAGGTCTTCTTCATTCCAGTATCTTTGCCAAGAAAAGCCCAAATGGGGTCATGAAAAGTTGGCTACAACTGGCCAACAACAACAACTTCTTGACTCCAGGGGCAGTGGTCTCTCCACTGAACCACTTATACAGGATAAGTACACAGAGCAGAGTATTCAGAGTTTGTCTGCTATTCAGGCTCTTCCTAATTATCTGAGAGGAGCATAGAACAAGGAGCTCATCCCAAGATGACCAGGTGCAAGAATCCCATCCCGGTGCGGATGTTCTGGGGTGGAGGACTCCATTCTCTTCGGGATCTGGTAGCCAGGCATGTGATCTTGGGTTAGAGACAATGGTGAGATGTCCAACCTGGTGAATTTGAGTTCAAGAATAAATCAGAAAGCTCATATGCCTTCTTTTCTGAGCCTGGGCAGATTTCTTTTTAATCCATTTTCTGACGACTTTTCCCTGGTGTATTATTCATTTTTGATTGTGAATAAGTCTGAGTAAGTTTGGTGCATGCAGTAGACATGGGATAAGAAGGGAAAGAGGGAATGGATGCAAGATTCCATCATTCAGCTTTGCTGGCAGTGACAGGAGAAAGATGAAAGGTAATTAGGGACCCCATGTGGCCAATATCTGAATAATATTAATTGGCATTTCCATAGAGGTTTTCACATATATTCTCTCCTTTGAGTCTCAAAAAGTCTGTAAGCCTGGGACCAGAGGCATTCTTATTCCCATATTAGAGAGGAGAAAACTGAGGAATGGATAGCTTTAGAAACGTGCCCATGTTTATGCCACTAATGCATTAAGGACAGGATTTTCTAGATCTCCAGCGCTTTATCCATTCAAGCATTTGATCTCTGAATGCAGATTGCCGAGAAGTCTCAGCAAGTGATAAAGACAGGAATGTTCAAGTCCTAAAGTATCTTTTAGGGGGAAGCTGATCATGCAAAATGTTATTAAGGTCATTTTAAAAATAATGTAATTGTAAGTTGGAGAACTGAAGTGGCTTGTATAGATTCATAGTTAATAAATGTCAGAGTCAGAGTTCAAATCCAATTCTTTCACTTCTCAGGACTAGCACTCTTTCTAATTTCCCATAGAGGGTGGCTATGTGGTGCAGTGGATAGAGCACTGGTCTTGAAGTCAAATATGGCCTCATATTTGGGACCCTGGACAAGTCACTTAATCATGTTTGCCTCAGTTTCCTCATCTGTAAAATGACCTGGAGAAGGAAATAGCAAACCACTCCAGTGTCTTTGCCAAGAAAACCCCAACTGAGGTCACAAAGAGTCAGATACATCTGAATAACAAAGTAAGCAAAGAATTTTGACCTAGAAGGAGAAGAAAACTCGGGTCCAAGAGAGTTGTGATTTATCTGGAGCTGTGGAACTAATATGCATCAGTCAGGATTTGAACCCAAGTCCATAAGCCTAACATTCATTCTGCAATACCTTGTTCATAGGCTTATGGCACTAGGGTCTTTAGAAATGGACTTCAGCCCCATCTAATCCAACCTCAACATTCTAGAGATGAGGAAACTGAAGTTCAGTCGTCCAAGGTCATGCAGATTCTGAGCAGTAGGATTTGAATTGAGGTCCTTTACACTGTGTTGTTTCTATCTTCAGGGATGTTTAGAAAGACAAATCTGATGGGACTGAAACCCGCTGTAGGGAAGGCTAGAGAGACTTGCCCAAGATCCCACACCATGGAACCTGGAGTCAGGAGATCTGGGATTTAGTGTCCACATTTCTACTTTTAAGAGGGCAGTTAGATGGAGTGCCAGACTTGGAATCAGGAAAACCTGAGTTCAAATCTAACCTCAGATATTTGCTAGCTATGTGACCCTGGGCAAGTCCCTTAGCCCTGTTTGCTGAGTAACAGAAATGAGATTCAGAACCAAGTCTCCCAATGTCAAATTTACTGTTCTTCATATCACTGTAAGCTTCCTTTAAAGGGACAAGAACAGTGCCAAGATGGAGCTTGTACCTATGGTGGCTGACCAGGTCAGGAAGGCGTAATAACCAAGACTGACTTAGGAGGAGTATATAGGGAGTGAGCCCCACCCCCCTACTTTTCCTCTGTCCCACCTCCAGTCTCTCTCTATAAAGTAGTGGCCCATTGTCTCTGCTGGGCATTCTAGACGACCCAGGACTCTCCACTCCCAGGCCCTGGAGCTCTTTCACCATCTCCACTGATTGGAGAGCCGAGGAAATAGGTTTTCTTCTAGTTCTCAGGCCCATCTCCCTGCTGATTGTAATCAACACTCATTCATAGACCCCTGTTTACCAGCTTGGGAAGGCGCAATGCTAATGGGCTGGGGGTATCATCTTACTGAGCAGAGCGAGGGAAATGAAGATGACAGGGAAGAGAGGAGTGGGAGCTGTCCAAAGGATCTGGGGAGGATTGACCCCTCTATTCCAAACCCCCACCCCCATTCCTTGCTCTGTGTGGTTCACCATCAGCTTTCTGGACTCCAGATATATTGATCCATTAGTAGCATTATCCCATCATATTCTTCCTCCTCTCCCTCTGGTTTCCCCCAGGTATTCCCCAACTCCTGTCCTTCCCTTTCCTCTGAACCAGATAATAATGATCTCTGATAAAATAGCACCTTATACCTTTGAAAGCTCCCTTCCTGTCACTTAATCCTTATACCAGCCCTGTGGCATAGGTAGTACTCACATAATTATTCCTATTTATTTTGTCCCAGATTCATGATTTCAGGTGTAAAGTGCTTCCATGTGAGGAAACTCCCCCCACCAATGCGCCTGCCCCACACTTTTACTCAGTGTGGTGGGGGGGAGGGGAGAGGGAGTGAGTTGGGGGGAAGGAGTCATGTGTGTCAGAGGCAATATTTGAACCCAGATTTTCCTAGCTCTGAGGTCAGTTCTCTTAGACCCTCATCCTTGTTTTTATACTTGAAGGATCTGCAGCTCAGAGGCAACAAATAGCACACAGCTGGAATTTCAACATGATCACCTGGGTTCAGATTCCAAAGATCATTCACATTCACTCAGCCTCTTAAAAGTGCTGTCATCATCACTGAATCATTTCCAACTCTCCATGACCCCATTTAGGGTTTTCTTGGCAAAGACTGGAGTGGTTTGCCATTTTCTTCTCCAGCTTATTTAAAGGAAACTGAGGCAAACAGGGCTAAGGGATGGTTGCATGAATATATCATTTATTTGAGGATATAAAAATGCTTGGTGGTAGGTAGGGCAATGGGGGTTACTCGTGGGTTGTGAGTGTGTGTACTTGTGCTGGTTTTTGGTTGTGTACATGGCTCTGCACATCCCTGTCCAGGTAAGGGCAGCCAAGGTGGTGAAAGGCCTTGTGACCCATCATATGAAACTTGATTGAAGGAACTAGGGGTGTTTAGCTTGTAGCAGAGAAGGCTTAGACCAGATCTGATAGCTATCTTTAAGTACTGAGACTATCACTTGGAAGAGGCATTAATCTTACTCTACTTGGTCCCAGAGGGCAGAACCAGGAGCAATGGATGATGGGAGTTGTAGAGAGGTAAATTTAGGTTTGACATTGGGAAGAATCTTCCTAATGATTAGAGCTTTCCAAAAGCAGGATGGACCATGGAGAAGAGGTAGGGGCTCCGTCCCTGGAGGTCTTGAAGCAAAGGTGAATGACCACTTGTCTGGTGTATAGTAGAGCTATTTTACCAGTGGAGCTTCAACTCAATGGTCACTAAGGTCCCTTCCAACTCTCAAATTCTATGATTCTACATCTGTGTGCAAAACTTTTTATAAAGGCCATGATCTTGGGATGGTCTGCCATTTGCATCCACTCCTCGCAGCCTCCCTGCTCAGATGCCACAGTGAGAGAAGGAGCACACATCCTCCTGGCTACTAATTATGTCTGTCATGTGGTCATCTCCATAAAAGAATCTCTACTTAACTATAATAAAAAACAAGCCCCATTTCAATAGTTATTTACTGTTTACAAAGTGCTTTTCTTACAACACCCTATTAATGTAGGGTGAAGAGAATATTATCCCTATTTTATAGATGAGAAGATGAGGTTCAGAAAAGTTATGCTAAGCTACCCATGATCACACAGCAAGGAATGGTTGAAAATAAGATTCAAAATCACATCCCCTGACTCAAAGTTCAAGATTTCTCTTCTAGATTGTGCTGGCTCACCGAGGTATGAATTATTTTCCATTGTAAGCTTGTGGCAACAAGATTGTGGAAAAACCATTCTGCTAGGAGAGCAGCTGAGTGAATCATCAGAGAGAACCCAGGGAAATCGGTAGACCTAGAAATCTCAAATAGGATAGTAGTAATCAGTCATTGGACTTAGTACATGTCAACCATATTGACTCCACCAATGAGGCATCCCTCAGACTGGAAACAGGAATCTAGCAAGTAGCCCACTTGGGGGGGTGGAGCAAGTGGATTCTGAAACAAGAAGAGACATGGAGGTAGTTTCTGGCCTGACTCTTGGAAACAGTGATGGCAGTCATTGAGTTCAATGGAGAAACTGTGAGTACAGAATCCACAGGTAAAAATAAAATTGAAATTCATTGAAGGGTTGTTCTTCAGTCATTTTTCAGTTGTGTCTGACTCTTCCTGACCCCATTTGAGACTTTCTTGGCAAAGAAAACTGGAGTAGTTGACATTTCCTTCTCCAGATCATTTTGCATATGATGAAACTGAGGCAAACAAGGTTAAGTGACTTGCCCAGGGCCACACCTCTAGTAAGTATCTAATGAGGCTGGATTTGAACTCAGAAAGATGCATTGAAAGGTAGGACCAGCCGGGAAGCCTCTGTATGGGTAAACCTAGTTCCTCCAATCTAATCCAGACCCATCTAATTCAAACCAATCCAATCCAGCCCAATAAGCATATATGAAGTACCTACTATGTGTAAGGTACCTTTGCTAGGTCCTTGAATGCCGAGATAACGAATGATCCCTGCCTTAAAATAGCTTACATTTCTGCTGGGGAAGACAGATGCAACATATCAGCACAAAAGCATATATATGGAACAATTTGAGGAGAAAGAGAATCCCACAACTGTGAAGATCAGAGAATGTTTCTTCTAGGAAGTAGCCCTTGAGCTGAGCCTTGTTTAGTGATGCTAAAAGGAAGAGTTGAAGAGGAAATGGGGCAGGGGTTTTTGCAAAGTTTTTGCAAAGACCCCAAGGCTGGAGATGGAAGGCTGAGTTCAGGGAAAAGTGATTAGGCCAGTTAGACTACAACATCAAGAGTATAATGGTAAGTAAGATGAAACAAGCCTGGAAATGTAACCAGGGCCAGGTCATGCAGGACTTTAAATGCCAAGTTGAAGAAATCTCATTTTATCCTAAGGTCATAGGGAGCCACTGGCAGTTCTTGAGTGGATTAGTGCAGCTTTCAGATGTGATTCTCAGGCTATGCTAACATTCTGTTTCACATCTCTTAATGTTCTTGTGACATATTGTGAGTTGTGTCCCCCTGATCTGACTATCTCACACAGTCCATCCCTGGTACCTGAATTCTCTTCATTCATGTTTTGTGTTCTCAGCTTCAGCATTGTCTTCTCCAGGTCCTTTCCCTTATACTGATAACTCTGCTTCAAGGGGAAAAGTATATTCCCAATCCCTTCCTTTTCAAAGGAAAAAAAAGTTATTGAGGTTGCCCTGGAGCTCTGGGATCCCCTGAAGTTCCTAGATGCCCAGGAGGAAGGGACACGAGGCCTGTCTCCCTGACTTCAGGACTCTGCTGAGGACCATGTCCCTCATCTTCCTGGGCAATGAGAATTCTCTTTTTAAAATGGCAGAAGCTGATCGGCATGGTGGGAAAGGACTGGCTTTGTAGTCATAGACTCCAGCTCGAGTCTCAGGCTATACCTGGTGTCATATTGTGCCGATAATTTTCTCTTCCTGAGCCTCAGTTTCCCTACCTATCAAAATGAGGACTTTAGAATCCCTGGTTTCTAGCTCTGAATCCTATTAACTCAATGAACCCAATGGCAACAAAGCCTCTTCTATTTCCCGGATCAGTATTTTTCTAAGCGCTTGAAAGAAATGTTCAAGTTGCTTTCTGAACACACCTAAAAGGATTCCTGTTCCCATTTTACAAAAGCAGCACTGAGATTCTAGAAGGCAAAACTACATATGGGGAGCAGGGGAGGTAGGGAAAGGGGTGGAATAGACATGGCTTTGAGGAATACCTTTCTTCTTTAGGCTACTGTTTTAAACCTGAGGGGACAGGGGCAGGGAAGGGAGGAGAGAAAGTGTTTTTGTTTTTATTTTATTTTTTTTCCCTCAAGGATTTTGAGATCCTCATGACATCCTATTCTTCTGAGGGCTCTGGTCCATGAAAGGGTTAAATTTGACTCTCCCTGGGTTCTTTGCAAAGACAGCAGGAGAGGATGATGAATTGGATGGGAATTTCTTCTGTTTGGAGGTGATATGAGCTCGGTTGTTAACATATCTCATCAATATTTTTCATCAGGAAAAGTTGTGGCATTTAACAGTGGCACTCGGGGGGAGCAAGGCTGGGGAGGCCCAGGGGACTAATTCCTTCCCCTGCCTCTTCCCAGCTTCAGAGAAAGAGGCCACACATCAAGGTCATCAGGGAATGGGATGAAGGAGGAGTACAAAGGAAAAGCCTCTCTTCCATACACACAGAACGAATGTCCTGTACACACACTCAATTATTCAAGTGCTCACACGTATTCAAGTGCTCCAATGGCTCTGTGATCTCATCACTGTGAGTGTTCCCTTCAATGCTATGGATCAGAACCCTAACATTCATGGCCATGACCATCCTGGTTGGCTCCCACACAAAGGGTCCATCCAACTTGGAAAGGTCTTCTTTGCTTTCCCTTGGCATAAGGAGGTGGAACTCTTAGTCCATCCGTACCCTCTGCCTGGAAATGTGACTAGCCTGTCTTCTGTTTTGGTCCTGAAGACATCACCACCTCTGGTTTCTTATTTGTCTCAGTCTACTGAGGCAACAAGGTTGTACAGGACCTGGAGTCAGGAAGATCCTGGGCAAGTCACTTAATATCTGCCTCACTTTCCTCAACTGTGAAATAATAACAGCATCTTCTTTCCAGTATTTTTGAGAGGATCAGACAAGGTAGTATTTGTAGAGTGCTTACCACAATGTCTGACACATAGTAGGTACTATATCAGTGCTTTTCTCCTTCCCCTAATGGACCATAGCTAGCAGAGTATTTTAGGAACTATCTAATCTAACCTATTCTTATTATGGATTCAACTAGAATATGCAGAGGATATATTACTGAACCTGGAGTTATGAAGACTTGAGTTCAAATCCAGCCTCCAACACTGAACAATTATGTGCCCTTGAGTAAATCTGCCTCAGTTTCTTCAAATAAAAAATGGATGTCATAAAACCACCTACCTCACAGAGTTATTGTGGAGATCAAATAAGGTAGTATTTGCAAATCACTCAACAAATGTCTGGCACATAGTAAGCGTTTGTTCTCCCCCTCCATCAACCATGTGAAATGATGATCGTGATGATAACTGACATTCATACAGAACTTTAAGGTTTGCAGAGTGCTTTTGGTACATCATTTCATTTTATCTCATCCAAGCACAGATAAAAATCCATATACATGTACGGAAAGCTCACATAAAAATATACCCACATGTACATATATACATTAACACCCATAGAAAAAAAAACACCCAATTACATCTTTAGTTTACTTCCATCTCTCGACAAATCCATGAGTTTATGAATGTGACCACTCCTTTACTGGGTCAGATCATAAAGCATCCATACCTTCTCTTCTCAAGTGATTATTATCTATCCCTAAGTGTCCATCAAGATTCCACCCCATTATCCAGAAGCCTTCCTCTGATCCTTTAATATCCTGAGAATACCAATGGAGATTGTATTTCTCTATCATCACTTACTCTTGGCCACCTACCTCCTTTTATGTCGTAAATTATGTCCTCTTATGTCCTTAGTGACAACTTTTATATCACATCTAAAGGCAAGTCATTATTGACTAACATGTGGCATCCTGCATATGCTCACAATGTATCTTTTTATTTCCTTTTAGGTCACCTGAGATTTTGCCTTCATCCAGTATCATGGGGTTTATGATTCATCGACATTCGGAGAATATGGAGATTAAGGAGACAAATTTTAGTAGCCGTTAGTAACTTAGGATAATTAAAATGCCATGAAATTACCCAAATGCAACCCAGTCCAATCTCCTCCACCTTCCCAACTCTGGTCCCATATGATCCACCTGTAGGTCTTATCCTACATATGTGCATGTGACTATGAAGTCAGATGTAGAAAATCATCTACAAAAGCCAGCCAATTCCTTTCTCATATTTTCATTAATGATACCTTCAATCTGTATATAGACTATGTTCATAAAGATTTTATAGGAATAAGAAAATATATAGGTCTGATCCATGTACAGCCTTTCTATTTTTCAGGATCTCCCCTGAATCTTTTGGAAATAATACCTTTAAAGTTGTGTTCACTTCAGTACTAATTTCTTCTATATGTATTTGACAAAAATCAAGCATTTCCCAATGCAGTATTGATTGATATGAAGCACTGAACAGTTCTGCTATCATTGTTGAAATAGATTATTATAGAAATACCAGCAGATCTTTTCCTTTTCATATGTCTTTGTTGTCCTAATTTTATCTCCAAATGCTCTTCCGATGATACAGCTTAGTTGGATCTCCTGCCAAGTTCTTTGCAAACCTGTTTTTTTTCTTCAAATACCTTTCACTATTTCATGAGATGATATTGCCTGCAATATTTTACATTCCCCATCCATAATGTTTTCTGAAAGGTGCTAAACCAGTATTGCTTTTGGTTGCCAAGTATTCACACTCAGCAAAACATCAAAAAACAAAATAAAAATCTACTCACTAGGGCAATTTCTGGACTCCTTGAATGTTCTCACTGAAGAGACTATGTTGCATTTGTTAAAGTCTCCTAAGAAATGATGGCAGAAAAATAACCCTGTAGTCAGGAGGAATATTGGCTGGACACTTTTTGCAAGATGTGTGATTACCTGAACAAACAGACGAACATTCACACCTCTTACTGCTCCTGGCTAATTTCTTTATTAAGTTTCTCTCTGAGTTCAAAATAGTCGGGGGTATAACCCTTTTAGTCATTACTGAAATAGCCAATATTCATTTTCTAATAGACTTGCCCCCACTTCAGACTGAGCTGAATAAAATCCTTTCCCTATTAGGTCAATTTCCTCTCTCTCAATTTCAAACCAAAATTTATAGGCTGAGACTAAAATAATTATTCTTTAATTGCAATTTCAAATAGCACACGAATATAAATATAGCATTAAAGACAAGGTATAACAGGTTACAATAGGACCAAAGGGCATTGAATCTCTACCCCTCCCACCACAACCCACTGGTCAGAGGAGAAATGAGAAGTTAAATGATCAGACAAGTTAAAAGGAGCAGTATCTTCCCCAGGCAAAACTCCAGAGAAGAGCGAGGAAGCAGGTGACTATGGGCTGGACTCCAAGCATCTCATCAACCATCACAGCTGCTAGCTCCCAGTTGACTCTCAGTTCCAGTTGGTTTTCATTAGCCCTTCTGATTATGATTCTCACTGCCTTCATGCACCCATCGCCATACTGTGAGGTGTTGGCAAGACTTGTCTTCCCCACTTTTAGTCAGATGGCCAAGCCCAGTTCCCCAGTTCCCGGCCAGTTTGTAAGGTGACTCAAAGGGGGCCAATGTGGCTTCCATCTATCCACATGGATTCCCTTCATCTTCCTCTGTGGCTTCTTTTGTGAAGTTCTCCCCAATGTCAAAAGTTCCAGAAACTTAGGGAAGCTTGGGTAGTTCCTGAATGTCACCAAATCTCCATGGCAACATCCCTGGGGCAGGGGTCACACAATGTCTTCATTTTTATCCATTTCCCATTTTTCAGAACTGGCAACTTCTTCAAACTGATCAGATTGGAGCTGCTATGATGTTGCACATTGTTTTCTTTTTCTTATGTTGGGCTTTCTGACAATTTGGTATTTAGGGTAACCTTTGTTCTAACCAGTTGATGAACTGACTGCACACAGACATCTGATTCTGAGATGATCCTCACATCATTAACCCATCATTTTCTGTCTTTTCTGTCTGTTGTAACAGAGTATTTTATTGTGTGTGAAGTTGTTCAGTGCTTCTTATGTCTATAGCCTTCTAATTCTCTTCTTAAAGAAACCTTTACGGTATACAGGTTTCAGCCCTCCACTAATCTTACAAGCCTTTATCCTCTTTCATTTCTTAACCCAAAATATTTTCCAATACCAAAACTTATCATCATACTATCATAGATTTAAAGCTGTATGGAATCTTAAAGTTCATCAAATCCAATCTCCCTATTTTTTTTTTACAAATCTGGAAACTGAGACCCATAGAGATGAAGTCACTGAAACTTGGAATTTAGTTAGCATAAATTAGCATTAGTTAGCAGAAGCTCTCTAACATTATCTCATTTGATCCTCACAAGAGTCCTGGGAGGTAGAGGATATTATAATCCCCACTTTACAGAGGAAGGAGATAAAGCTGAGAAAGTTTAAGCAATTTGCCAAAGATCACACAACTAGTGAGTATCTGAGACCAGACTTGAACTCAGGTCTTCCTAACTCCAGGTCCAGCATCTATCCACCTGACACAGATCATATAGGTGGAAGAAACAGGTTTCAAATCCAGGTTCTCTGACCCCAAATTTATCACTCTTAGCTTTGTACCCAGGATGTTATTAGGCTCAAATGAGGGAAAGGTTGTAAAATACTTTCCAAATCTTAATGCACGCTACGCCAGTTATCATCATCAACATCATCATCACAGATCTCCGGTCTGGTGATAACTTTCTTTAACCTTCTACTGTGCTCCTACTGAGCTCAAGAAATGATCCTAGAACAATTATGAGTGCATGCTGGTGAATATTTAACAACCAGATTCTCCCCCCCACCAAAAAAAAATGTATACATACTCTTTTCAGTTGACTCTACATTACTAATACTTTCTTAATTCTAGACAATCCACAAAATGATAAATTAAGCCCTGATTCGTAACAATTTCCTATTTGTGAGGTGTAAATGATCACACTGAAAATTTAACAACTGGCTCCCAAGTCTGTTAGAGCTGGCTCCAGCACACTCTGCCTGATTGTGCCCCCTCTGCCTGGAGAAGTGGAATATAAGAAAGGAACACAATACAGTGCTGACTTTTTTATTCTGACATCCTGGCTAGAGGCCAAGCTAAAGTAAATAACTTTCATTTGGATAAAAGGTCTGCAGTTCTCAAAGTGTTTTCACAGATTTTTTACTTTTTCTTTTTTTTAAGTTGAATTGATGCTTGTTGTTTTCTCAGTATAACCACGATCACTTTTTAGATATGGGGCAGAAGGGGATTTCTTTCAAGTTGGCAAGAATAGGTTGGACTAGAAGTCGGCTACGATCACTTCAAAATCTCAAATTCTTTGATTCTGTGATTCATTTCAGGATATATGCCTTCCCCCTGCAACCCTTCCTTCTAACAAAAAAAACCAGTTCATCAAAACAGACCGATCCAACAACTTCATCTGACAACATAGGAAACATCACATACCTAGAGTTCCCCAGCTGCCCAATGAAAGGATACAGGTCACATCTTTTCCCCTCCTTTTTTCCTTGCTGCCTTTTATATTTTTACAATGATTTTTTATTGATATCTTTTGTTTTTATATCATCTACATTTCCCAATGTATCCTGCTCCCTCTGCCTCCCAGAGAACCATCCCTGACAATAAAGAATAAAGGCTGGGATATGGATGGGGACTGGACCTAATACTGAATACTCATCAACATGTGAGTGACTTCACTCCTTCCTCCTACTATCCTCACTGAGTGGAGCAGAAGTCCAACATCTCTGGGAAATACAAAGAGATCTCAATTACTGAGGGACAAGTGACGAGCAATAATCTACCTCATTACTCATCCAAAATTAGCTCCAGTTCCTTGGCATTAAAACCATAGACTGTCAGTCATGACTTCCATCCTTTCCTCCCCAAATGTTCGCTTAGTTTGGAACCACTCCTGGTATTCTTTGTAGAATTCCTTTCCTTTCTCATGTACTTCAGCATATCATTGTCTTCATGGTGACCCGTTTGATCTTATTCATTGCATATAATGCACAATGATGAGATGAGCAAGTATCCCGGGCAATGATGTTCCTCTTTGCTTCAAATATGATCTGAAATCAACTCCACTGTCTCCTTGATTCGCCTCTCCATGGAAGAGTTGAGACTCCATCAATTGGACTCCATCTTTGACTTTTTGTTTTCTGGGCTCTTTTATAGTGAGTGAACAAGTCACTATGAATTTCATTCTGTTCCTTCAGGAGTTCATTGGCTCATTAATAATTTAGCAAAGATTACAGTTTAAGATTTTGTTTGTATATAGTGCCAATGTCTTTCACTCTGGAATTATCTTCACAGAAGAGGATGAAACTTTCATAGAATAGAGAGTAGTTTTAAGTTTCAACTGGTTTCATGACTCCAGTGTTTATCATCTGATGGTGAGGTCACCAGTCAGGAGCTTCTCAGGACAGGTGGGAGAGGGCCTTGGACTTGCTCCCTTCTAAGTGTGGCAGTTTACACTTGAACAAGTGCACCCCTGGAATGGCCGTCAAGGGCATGAGGTTACCTCCATGTCAAGATGTTTCAAGATGTGGAATAGTGACAATGAGATAATTCAAGATCGGCCAATTCACTTTTCTGATTTTGTAAAACAGGATGCCGGTACATCTGCTTACAAGAGAGCAAGAGGTGAGATGAGAAGATCTGAATAGCCCCTTTGAACCTTAAAATCTATGAAACCCCAACAGGTCATTTCACTTCTCTGAGACTCAGTTTCCTCATCTGTAAAATGCAATGTTAAGACTAGATATTATCGGAGGTCCTTTCTAACTCTTAATCTAGTTATCTTATTATCTCAGCAGGAGGGATACTTTGGAGGCTTAAAAACAAAATATCCCCTGATACATGACATTCTATGATCAACAAACAATTGTTAAGCATTCACTGCATACAGAGCCCTGTGTACTGTGTAGGAAAAATCAGACAGTAAGGAGAAATTCAAGAACTGGCTAATGTGGGGGCTGGCAGTGGCTGATGGTGGAAGCAGAGCTGGGTTTCCATATTTTTCCTCCTATAATTTAAGTAGCTTTATGTGAATGGGAATCAAGTGAATAATTAATGGTCCCTTTGAACAAACGGCCAAGTAGAAATGCTGCACACAGCAGCGATTTATAAATTGCCTTCTTGGGATGGAATGGCCCACGCAGACTGGGGGAACTCCCAGAGAGACACCTCCTGAATTCCTCCTCCCCATATTCTCCCAGTCTCAGCAGAATCAAAGAGTCACAGCTCCAGAAATCCAGCTGTTCCTGACACCTGGATGTCAAGTCGATAGCAATATGACAGCAGCAGTACAGTCATTAACCAAGAAGGGTCCAATTATGGCAGGAGAAATATTTATATTGCAAAGCATTCTCCAGTGGGAGGGGCTGTTAATTAAACAGAATAAACTCCCCTAGTCTCCTATTCCCCTAAGTATCTATCACTAAGAGAATAACTGTTCATTTCTTTGTGGAATGGGCATGTCCCAGTCCCAGTGGTTCATGTGTCATGGGTATGGCCCTTATTGGCTGAAAATAGTTCTCTTTTCCTCACTCTATGCTAATATAACTTCTTGTCAGTTCCCTGCCCCTCTCTCTTGCCTTTAATAAAGGTTAGAGATGAATGGAGAGATGTAGAGGAGACAGGACACTGGGCATCAGGCAAGTTACTGCAAATACCCTCTGAAGGGCACTGAAGTGTGAGCAATAAAAACTGACTAGGGAAAGAACAAAGACAATGAAAAAAAAGTAAATGAATAGGACTTGTGTCCACCCAAGAATATATAGAGAAGAGATTGTTGCAAAGGACCTAGATCTCCTATTCCATTTCCACTAACTTTTGGCCCTATAAATGAGTGAGGTAGATAGGACTCCCAAAAAAGTGTGCTGAAGAAGACTAGTGGACCATAGATGCATTTCCAAGGCTGTGACTAAGAGAGAAAACATACCCAGCCCCAATCCCTTGATGTTAACCATGGATAAGACATAACAAATTCAAGAATTCTTCCATTTGGGTCCTTGATATGGTAGAGAGGACCAGGGAATTCACTCCCCCAAAGGGGGAATGGGCTATATGGCACATACATATATATATATGTACATTTATATATGCATACATATATACACATACATATATGCATATATAAACACATATGCATACATATACACACACACAATATGTGTGTGCATGCACATATATACACATACAACTGGTCCTTCCAGTTCTAGGTTTGTGATTCTATGGGGAGAAAGTGAGATATGTAGGATCAAACAATCAATAAGCATTTATTAAGCACTTACTATGTGTCAAGAACAAGGGTTAGGGATACAAAGAAAGGACTAGGGAATACAAAGAAAGAGCAAAAACTGTCCCCACAAGGCATTTATGTTCTAATACAGCAGACAACATGCACAAATCAGTACATACAAGATATGTACAGACTATATGGATGGCAGCCTTAGAGGGAAAGGAAAGGATATATTACTCGATTTCCTTAGAGGGAAAGGTATAGCAGCTCAGAGGACTGGGAAATTGGCTATTGAGCCGTCATTTGGAGTACATAAAAATAATATCTACGTTGGTTCATTGTCTATGGCTCCTTTCAGCATAATGTGGTTTCCTTGTCTATCTTTTTTTTATGTTGTTAGTGTTTGTTTTTGCTTTATTTGATAGAATGGTTGCAACTCCTTCCTTCTTGGATTCATCATAGTAAATTTTGTTCAAACTAATCATTTTTGTTCTTTGTACGTCTTTCTTTCCAAGTGTGTTTCTTGTAAGATTGTGGGGTTTTGTTTTCTCACACACTCCGTTGCTCTTTTGTGTTTCATTGGATCGTTTAATCCATTGACAATTAAAGTTGTGAAAATTAGGTTTGATTTTTCTCCACTTATCTCTAACATTGTTTTGGGATAGGGTTTTTTTGAGAATTAGAAATTTTCATTCTTTTTCTACCCAAACAGCGCTGTGTCTTTTCAGCTGTTTTAGCATAATCTATTTTTAAGGCGACACTATTCCCAAGGGTTCTTTTCTCATCGCTCTCAAGCCAACTCCACTTTTACTTGTTACTCTTATTATCAGTTTTGGAGTTTTGCTTAATTTATTGATTCCTTTTTTCATCTAGTTATTTAATTCTTCTCCTCCATTTTTTCCTCTCAGTTAAGTAATCAAGTAATATATCCTTTCCTTGCCTTGCCTTCAACTTGTTTTGTTTGTTAGATCTTAACATTTTCCATTTTTGTCTTTTTTTCTAAATATGATTCTCCCCTCATTCTTTGTTAGTTGTTTTTCCTTTTCTGTCTATCCTAGATGTTCATTCTTTTATTCATTGGCCTCATACTTATTTTTTCCTTTTTTAGCCTCTGAATTCTTCGTGGAATTAGAGCTTCTGATATATCCACTCTGGGTTCTCTCTTCTAAACAGTTTCCATATTATAGACCTATAAATCTCGCCCCCATCTTCCTTTTTCTGTTGCATCTTAGAAATGCCAATTCCTGCTGGCAATAGAGAGGAGAGAAATGTTACTTCATGATAGGAATTTTCCTATGTCTCTGATTGTGCAGTTTACAACGACCTTGTGTCCTCCCAATGATCATTTTTTTCCCATTTGCATGAAATATCTTTTCTGAATCCATGACTTCTGCTCTTTTGACCATCAGTTGCCTTGAGGAACTCTGATTCCCCTTATCCTGAGGCAGGATGAAGAGTGTCTCTAAGCACCTAACTCCTGTAGATTACACCTATTGTATGATCCTCATCTCCATTTTTAGAATATTCTTTTTCCACCATGAAAGTGTTCTTCATTGGGACCCGCTTTTCATCACTGAAATAATCTTTCCTCCTCTCTCTATCTTTGTCCCTTCTCCCTTATTTTATGTGCCCTCCCATTCTGCAATTTAATCCCACAAAAACAAAAAAAAATTGATTCATGTGAAAACAGTGTATATTGTGACATTTAGTCCATGGTGTTTCAAGCCTGTCTCTCTACTATCTCTTCTTTTTGATTTCCACTCTCAATCTTTTCTTCTTCTGTACTTTTAGAAAAAAATCTCTTAATGGTCTCTCTGCTGTTCTTTTGTTGGTGGTGTCCTTGAATGCTGTATTTGTTTACCTTTCTTGGATTTCTGTTGTCTGAGTTGTTTGTAAAGCAAATAATTTGTTCAAAGAAATTATTCAGATGCCTCTTTTTATTGAACATCCATCTTTTTTGATTAATAGTTATGCTCAGGTTTGCAGGATATGTCACATTGGGCTGCATCATGGGTTCCTTTGCTCATTGGAAAACATTATTACATTCCTTCCTGCAGTTTCTAAATGGTGCCAAATCATCCTGCATTATTCAACATTCTTTTCCTTTATACTTGAAAGTCTTTCTCCTGGACATTTGCTGAATTTTTTGTCATTGGAATTGTTTAACTTAACCACTATGTGACTTGGAGTTTACCATGTAGGGTGTTTTTTAGGAAGTGATCTGTGGATTCCTTCTATTGACACTTTTCCCCTATGTTATAAAGTTCTGAGCAGTCTTTAAAATATGTTTTGCTTTATGGCATTTAGAGTTTTTTATTTGTCATGTTCTTCTAGGAAACCTGTGCTCTTTAATTTGTTTCTCTACATTCTACCTTCAAGTTCAATATGCTTTGCCTCTATGGAGGTCATATTTTCTTTTAATATTACCAGGTTTAGCTTCTCTTCTTACAGATTATCTTGGAGAAAGCCTAAATTGCTTTTACACTTGTACATAATTCCTATTTTGGAGAAATTTTAGATGTTATGAGGATTGGGAAAAGTATCTAGTCCTCCATATTATTGGTCACATGAACAAGAAGTCTTGAGTTGACAACATCTTAAAGGAAGCCAGGGATTTTAAAAGTTGAAGGTTAGGAGGTAGAGTTTTCTAGGCATAGGACACAACCAATGCCAAAGCACAGAGACTAGAGATAGAACATTTTATTTAAGGATCAATAATTAGACCAGGATGGATGGACTACAGAGTACATGAGGAATATATAAGACTGGAAAAATAGGATGGGTCCAGACTTTGGAGAACTTTAAAAAGTCATTATTTGATCCATGAGGCAATAAGGAATCACCAGGGTTTATTAATAGAGTCGGGGTGGGACCATCCCAGTTTTTCAATGTCATTCTTAAAAGATGATACCCCAAGTCAAATGCAATCCTTTAGATGAGGTTTATCCAGGGCAGGTTACAAAGTGATTGTTACTTTCCTAGTCCTAGACTTTGTTCTTCTCGTGAGTAGTCTAAAGTGACAATATCTATTTTGGGCTCCTATGAATCCACCTAGCACCTAATTCCCTCCTATTTATGCACATGGCTCCTCTCCCCAGCACCTAGTATAGGGAGGAAAGTATCTGACATATTCATTTCTCCTCATCTAAGTGAGACCAAACGTGTTCTCTCCCAGAAAGATGTAAGAGAAGGGACTACTTGCTACTTCTCACACATAACACTCCATCTCCCATCTCCATGCCTTTGCATTAACTGTCTCCCTCTATACTTCCACCACGTCTGGATTCACTCCCTCTTTATCTCTACCTCTTGGAATTCCTGGACTCTATCAAGACTCAGTTCATATTGCCATCTACATGGAGCCTTTCCTGATCCCCTTAACTATTAGTGTGCTCCCTCCCCAACTTACCTTGGATTCATTGTGCGTAATTTCAGCATATACTTATACATGGATTTGTCATCTCTATCGAACGTAAGTTCCTCAAGGTCAGGAACTGTCTTTATATTCCTAGCACATAGCATGGTGTCTGGTACATAATAAACATTTAACAAACGCTTGTTAACTGATTGATAGGACAGGGTGGTAAAGAATGAAATACTAATGGGAGAATACCAGGCATGGTGGAAGACCAATGGGAGAGACATTTCTGGGCAAGAAGGAAACCCCCACACTCCACAAGATGCCGCTTCTCTCACCTCTGAGGAAAGCCAACAACTTACTTTGTTTCTCAACCACCTCCTCTCAGAGGCCATAACAGGCCATAACAGCGCTGGGAAGGACTTTAGGGATCTTCTGGGATAATTTCCTCATTTTACAGAGAGAGGAAAGTGAGGCTCCAAGAACTAGAGAATCCTCCAAGATCAGGTAGGTAAAATAGAGAGCCAGATTTTATGGCTCCAAATTGTATGTTCTTTGGGCTTACTAGAGAAGGTAAGACTTGAATTGATCCCTAAAGGATGACAGGGCTCACATAAATAGAGAGAAAGCCATTCTGGGATGGAAAATGGTATGAGAATAGTGCCTCAGACTTACTAGATTCTAATGAATGACTCTTGTAAAAAAATTTAATTAAATGGATTTGAACAAAAGCCTGAAGGAAGAGAAGGCCAGAGTTAATTCAAAGGAGTCTAGTCTGGTAGGAGAAGAAGGTTCCTTTAAGTAGTATTGGGAAGTAAGGTCTAGGCAGTATGACCTGCTCCTAAAGGGGAGTGTGGTATAGTGGAAAGGGTGCTTAATACTTAGGTTCAAATCTTGGCTCTGCAGTGTGGCATTTGGGGGCCAGTCAGATCCCCTTTCTGCGCCTTAGTTTCCTCATCTATAAAATAAAGGGAGTGGACTAGCTAGCCTCCGAGGTCCCTGCCAGCTCTAAATCTATGTTCCCAGGAATTCCCATTTGCCATCTCCAAGCTGGCCTCCCAGACTCGGTGATTAACAGTTTTGCTAGGAGGAACAAGAGCCACCACCACCCCTCCTCTCTCTCCCTGTTTCTTTTCTCTTCCCCTTTTTCAAAGACTGAGCTGAGTTAATCAGATAAATTCCTCAGCCAGTAGCACCAACAATTTTTCTAAGGTTGAGTCTCCCTGGAGCGAGTCGTAATTACTCTAGACCAAGACATTAAAGCAAAGGGGGGAAAAAGGGAAAAAAAGAGATGTTTTTAATTAAAAAATTAATTTTTCTGACAGACCCGCTGTTGGCTAACCTGCTATGGTGCTTCATTCATCAATGGGAAAATCCCAGAAGATCCCTCTGGCCCTTGTTATGCCTCTAGGTGAGGAAGGCCTGGGGGCCAGGGGCCCTCTTCTTGTGTCCTTCAAGGGGTTGGGACTCCATTACTTTCAGAGAAGAGGACCTGGGGCTCTTGGCTTTTCTTGTTCATTGCCTGAGAGACCCAGGCTCTGGAGGGCTGGCATGCTGGGTGGGCCTTTGAGGCAGTGGCAGGGGGAGGGGCAGACTTTGAAGACTAGCTCACCGGGACACAGTCAGGGCTAGTTAGGGGCCTAGTGGATTCACAGAATGTTAAAGCCGGAATGTATTCTAGAAATTATTTATTATTATTATTATCCCATGTTATGGAAAAGGCCAGGAGAAATGAGTGACTCATCCCTGTTTGCATGGCTAGTAATGGCCAGAGTTGGCCATTGAGCCTAAATCGAAGAGGTGGGACAGCTGGTAGAAAGGTCGGTGAACTTGGAGTCATAGAATCTGAGTCTGAACCCCATGTCTCCCACTTCCTAGCTATTTGATCTTAGACAAATCGCTTCCCTTCTCTGGGGTCTGCTTCTTCCACTGTTAAACCATATTATCCATAAGATCCCTTCGAGAGCTAGCAGAGATTATTTCTTTTACTATGCCATAGCTTATCAGGGTCTCCCAGAACCTTAGAACTGGAAAAGATGTGATGGAGAGTCCTAGAGTCTGGGACCTGGGATTCAGTTTCCAGTTCTTGACAGTTACAAGCTAGATAACATTGGGCGAATCACTTAACTTTTCTGGATTTCAGTTTCCTCACTTATTAAAAGTAGGTGAGTAATAATACCTTTCATGAGAAATTTTGCAAACCTTAAACTGTGGTACAAATATGAACTAGTATAATTGTCTAATCTAACTCCTCATTCAATAAACAGATACAATGTATAAGCAAGATTGTCTACACCCTGAAGTGCAAACCTCTTTGTTTGAATCTAGAAGGGAAAAGAGTATGATTGAGTCACTAAACAAGCAAACCATACCTCTGGAATTTCTGGAGTTCTCCATTCCAGAGGGTTCAGGTGACCCAAAGAAAAGTGAGACGGGGAGCATAAACAGGCTTCAGGACATTGCCGTGATGATCTGTATGCAAGAACAATTGTAGAAGACATCATCAAGGAAATATAGGGCTCAAACTGGAGATGGGCCAACCATCGTAGCAAGACTGAAGAATAACACATAGACAGTTTGGGTCTTACGTTGAAATTTTTCAATCATTAAAAGAATCACAGGGAAGCCCCCTCCTCCCCTTCCATGCATCTGGCAGATCTTTCATAGAAGATCCATAGGATACAGATGTCAAGGGTGACAGGCATGGAGGAGCTGAAATTTTCATTGGAAGGTTTAGAATACTGAGGAGATCATAGAATGACCAAAGCATTGGCACTACCAGCAAATGAAGACTGAGTGGGAGAGTGACTTTCCTAAGAATATGCAACTAGCTAGGAACAGAGCTCATTAGAACTCCCCTGACAAAAGACAAAAGAATCAAGGGTCCCTCAGTTAACAACCTGACCTTTCCAGTGATGATGAGAAAGCCACATTCTCTCTCTGAGGCTGCCCCTCCCCCACCCCTGTGATCAGATAATTATACTAGATGAGGAAGCATGGTACAACGGAAAGGTCGCTGGTACTGGAGCCAGAGAATGTGGATTCCAGTCTAGCAGTTGGTTCTTGTGACCTGATTCAACATTGGGTATATCTCTTAGTCACTGATGGCCTCAGTTTCTTCATCTATAGAATAAAAGGGTTGGACTAGATGGCTTTGAGATTCCTTCTAGATCTAGATGAGGAGGAGGAGGAGGATGGCTTAGAGTCTTATGGTACCTACTATGTGCCAGGTACTCTATAAAAATTATCTCATTTGATCCTCATAACAATCCTGAGAAGTAGATGCTATTATTATTTCCATTTTTACAGATGAAGAAACTGAGGCAAACAGGGTTAAGTGACTTGCCCAGGGTCACACAGTTAGTAAGTGTCTGAAACCAGATTTAAAGTCATGTCTTCCTGACTCCAGGTCCAGCGACTCACTCACTGTGCCACCGATCCCCAAGGTCCCCTCTAGTTCAGATATCCTCTGAAATTCCCAGGTTAGTATTCATTTCACCACCCCACACTTCCTCAAGTTCACACTCCCCTGGGTGGAGAGGGAATTCCAAGCGCCAGAGTAGTTCCAGACTAAAAATAAGAGTATTAAGTATGGCAGAATTTCCCCTCTCCTCCCCAGGTCTGCAGTGAAAATGTGTGAATTTGCTTGCCCCGTTTGGAGACTGATCAATGGCAAGCAAAGCAAAGCAGCAGTGGGAGATACTGCTTAAACCACGGCTCCCTTGGGCCCCATAACTCAGCTCTATGGTAATAAAATGGCCAGGACTAAAAAAAACCCTATGAGACTCCAGAGAGTTCAGTCTCATCTCACTGGATTATAACCCTGTTATCTAACCCCCCAGGGCTTGTTCTGGCTCCTTCAGAACCGATGTGGGGAAATGAAAGCCTCACCAAGAAGCAGTGCACCGCAAAAGAGGAAAGGAAGACAGAGGAAAGAAACCAAGGGAGAATGAAAGATGAGATGCAGCCCAGTGAGAGGCAGTGATAGACATGAGATGGCATCTGGAGGGCACTCCCTGCCCAAGAAGTCTTGGCCTTTGGTGAAGGTCTCTCTGTGGAAATTCAATTCCTCTGCTTTTTATGTTACACATATATGTGTGGATCTAGCTTCTGCATGACCCTAACTTTCTTCATCAATCAGTAAGTCAGTCAATAAACTTTTATTAAGCCCTATAACATACCAGATGTTGTGCAAAGAACTGGTAATGCAAATAAAAATCAAAAGAGGAGAGGGAGAAGAGTCCCTGCCCTCAAGGACCTTACCTTTTAATGGGGGAGGAAACATGTACAGTACATAGCTAGATACACACAAAACATAACAAAGTAGATGAAAAGTACTGAGGGAGGTGAAAGCATAGCGCTGGTGAGAAGGGGGTGGAAAATTCTCCTGCAGAGGGTGAGATTTGGGCTGAATCTTAAAGGAAGTTAGGGAGACTAGGAGGCAGAGGTGAGGTGGCAGATCAATACAAGCATGGGAGAATAGATATTCAATGCAAAAGTACAAAAACAAGAGTTTCTTTACAGGGGAGTCATGAGGAACAGATGAAGTAATGTAGTAAAGTCTTTTGCAAACCTTTGAGATTTACATAAATGTGAGCTGTTATTCTTAATTAATAGATTAATACAATTTGACTTAACCTCCCTGGAGGCTCAGCTACTCTGTAGAGAAGAGAGAAACTATCCCCTGACCTTGGAGAGCTCCCAGGGGGAGTTGGCAAACAGGATGCACATGCAAGGAAATCTCAGGAAAGATTTCCTGTCATTTCTGTCTCCAGTATCTCCCCGGTCTTCCCCCTTCTCACTATCCCCATGGCCCCAGCCCTACTTCAAGCTCTCATTACCACCTGCCAGGACTCTTAACATAGCAACCTTAAAGCTCTTTCTGACTGTCTCTATTCTCTTCCCTGTTTAGTTGCATCCTTCCTACTGTGACCAGAATAATCTTTCTTTGGCAGAAGTCTAGTAATGTCCCTCTTCTGCTCTTCATCCTCCAGTGGCCTCCTAAGTCAAGTCTGAACTCCTCTGCCAGTCGTCCAGAGCCCTCCAAAATTTGGCATCAGAATTCTTTTCCAGCCCTGTCTCATTGAACTTCCTTCCACACTCTGTGTTCCAGGAAAATTGCACACTCTTGCCCCTGCACAGCTGTTGTATAGTGAAAAGAACAGTGGACTTGGAGTCAGAAGACCTTGGTGTTAGACTCTGGGGTCATCCAGGCTGAAGAGCAGACAGCTGTGTGAGGAAGGTCTGTGGGGATAGCCTGTAGGTCCTAATTATTTCTGCAAATTCCTTGGCTACTCAAAGAGTGTCAGTGTGCTCCTTGAGGCTGGTGTGGGGCTTGGCAGGCAGTGAAAGCTTTGGCTCCAGGGTGGTTTTGTGAGCCATTGTTTATTGAGGCAGGGGCAGGGGGCAAAAGAGAAAGATGAGATTGGAGCAGGAGCATTATGTTGTAATAATAACCACCACCATGACAACGGATAGCATTTAGACAGAGCTTTTAAGATTGCAAAGCATTTTGCATGCCTTATATCTCTGGCCTTCACAATAAGCTGCTGAAGGAGATTCTATTATCCCCATTTTACAGATGTGGAAACTGAGGCTTAGAGGTAAGTGATTTGCCCAGGGTTACACAGCTGGTGTCTGAGAGAGATTTTTAATTCAGCTCTTCCTAACTACTATCCACTACTCCACCTAGAATACAAGAAAGTGCCTGTGAGGAAGGAAGGGCATCCAAAAAAAAGACTTTAAGGCCAGTTTCATGTTCAGAATGATTGATAAGAGAGGTTTCCAACCATATCTGTCATGTGCCAGAATGTGGATAGAGGGCTGAACTTAAAATAGAAAAAAACAGAGATCAAATCTTGCTTCTGTGACAAGTAGACTATGGACTATGGTAGTCTTAAAACTTCACAAGCCAGGGGGCAGAGCCAAGATGGCAGAGTAGAAAGACACACATACAGAGGCTCTCCCCACACAGCCCATAAAAAACCTGTAGAGAGGGACTCTCAACAAATTCTGGAGCAGCAGAAGTGGAGAACAACAGAGTGGAGGAGATTTCCAGCCCAGGGTGACCTGAAAGGCCCATGGGAAACGTCTGTTGCACAGGATGGGGAGCAGACCCCAGTCCAACCTTGGCCATGGTGCATGACTCTTGAAAGCCCTAGGGGGTAGAATCTCCAGTCGCAGAATCCCCAGTCCCAGTAGTGGCGGGTTCGCAGATCCCTCAACCCAGAGGCACCAAAGGTCAGTGATGGGGTTCTTTCAGTTGGCCAGAAAGGGAGAAAGGCCTTCCCATAGCTCCGGCCGTAGGCAGCCACTGCAGAGGCCACATTGGCAGGTGCAGCAGCCACATCCATTGTTGGAGTGTAAAAACCCTGGGGGCACTGAAGAGCTAATTCTTGCCTTGGCCCTGTGAGGAGGCCCTGGGGTAGCTGGTCTTTGACTCACACTGAATGGCGGCCCTGCCCATCCAGCTTATCTGAAAATCAGTCCCCAGTGCTGCCTTGGTGGAACTGGAGGCCAGGTGGCTGTGGAGAGGTAACTGCTAAGATCCTGGGGACAAAAATCCATCTCTGAGCCCAGACCAGTACACATTTGACTGTACCATCTTGAAGGAACTGAGATCTTACAGATTCCCAAGTATACCCTACTCCTGACAAAGGACCCAAAAGTCAAGTAACTGGTTAGGAAAATGCCCAAAAAAGGGGAAAAAAATAAGACCATAGAAGGTTACTTTCTTGGTGAACAGATATCTCCTCCCATCTTTTCAGATGAGGAAGAACAATGCTTACCATCAGGGAAAGACATAAAAGTAAAGCCTTCTGTATCCCAAACATCCAAAATAAATATTCAATGGACTCAGGCCACGGAAGAGCTCAAAAAGGATTTTGAAAATCAAGTAAGAGAGGTGGAGGAAAAATTGGGAAGAGAAATGAGAGAAATGCAAGAAAAGAATGAAAAGCAAGTCAACACCTGGCTAAAGGAGACCGAAAAAATGCTGAAGAAATAATACCTTGAAAAATAGGCTCACTCAATTGGCAAAAGAGACCCAAAAAAGCCAATGAGGAGAAGAATGCTTTCAAAAGCAGAATTAGCCAAATGGAAAAGGAGGTTCAAAAGCTCACTGAAGAAAATAGTTCTTTAAAAATTAGAATGGAACAGATGGAGGCTAATGACTTTATGAGAAACCAAGAAATCACAAAACAAAACCAAAAGAATGAAAAGATGGAAGAGAATGTGAAATATCTCATGGGAAAAACAACTGGCCTGGAAAATAGATCCAGGAGAGACAATTTAAAAATTATGGGACTACCTGAAAGCCATGATCAAAAAAAGAGCCTAGACATCATCTTTCATGAAATTATCAAGGAAAACTGCCCTGATATTCTAGAACCAGGGGGGCAAAATAAATATTGAAAGAATCCACTAATCACCTCCTGAAAGAGATCCAAAAAGGGAAACTCTTAGGAATATTGTGGCCAAATTCCAGAGTACCCAGGTCAAGGAGAAAATATTACAAGCAGTTAGAAAGAAAAATTCAAGTATTGTGGAAATACAATCAGGATAACACAAGATCTAGCAGCTTCTACATTAAGGGATAGAAGGGTGTGGAATATAATATTCCAGAAGTCAAAGGAACTAGGACTGACACCAAGAATCACCTACCCAGCAAAACTGAGTATAATATTTCAGGGGAAAAAATGGTCTTTCAATGAAATAGAGGACTTTCAAGCACTCTTGATGAAAAGACCAGAGCTAAAAAGAAAATTTCACTTTCAAACATAAGAATGAAGACAATCATGAAAAAGTAAAAAGCAAAGAGAAGTCATAAGGGACTTACTAAAGTTGAATTATTTACATTCCTACAGGGAAAGACAATATTTGTAACTCTTGAAACTTTTTTCAGTATCTGGGTAGTTGGTGGGATTACACACACACACACACACACACACACACACACACACAGAGCACAGGGTGAATTGAATAGGATGGGATCATATCTTAAAATAATGAAATTAAGTGGTGAGAGAGAAATATGGGAGGAGAAAGGGAGAAATGGAATGGGGCAAATTACCTCTCATAAAAGAGGCAAGTAAAAGACTTTTCAGTGGAGGCCAAAAGGGGGGAGGTGAGAGAAAAAACATGAAGCTTGTTCTCATCACATTCAACTAAAGGAAGGAATAAAATGCACACTCATTTTGGTATGAAAACCTATCTTACAATATAGGAAAGTGGGGGGAGAAGGTGATAAGCAGGGTGGCGGGGATAATGAAAGGGAGGGCAGTGGGAGGAGGGAGCAATTAGAAGTCAACACTCGGGGAGGGATAGGATCAAAAGAGAGAATAGAAGAAATGGGGGGCAAGATAGGATGGAGGGAAATATAGTTAGTCTTACACAACACGACTGTTATGGAAGTCATTTGCAAAACTACACAGATATGGCCTATATTGAATTGCTTGCCTTCCTAAAGGGAATGGGTGGGGAGGGAGGATGAAGAGAAGTTGGAACTCAAAGTTTTAGGAACAACTGTTGGGTACTGTTCTTGTAATTAGGAAATAAGAAATACAGGTAATGGGGTATAGAAATTTATCTTGCCCTACAGGACAAAAGAGAAGATTTTGGATAAGGGAAGGGAGGGAATGTTGGAAGGGAGGACAGATTGGTGATAGGGGTAATTAGAATGCTCGGCGTTTTGGGATGGGGGAGGGGAGAAATGGGGAGAAAATTTGGAACCCAAAATTTTGTGGAAATGAATGTTGAAAACTTAAATAAATAAATTTAAATACAAAAAAACCCTTCTCAAGCAGTATTTGCAGCTGTAGGATAGGGATAATGATGCTGATCTCACAGGGCTGTTGAAAATATCTAGTAAAAGTAATAATATAAAGTACTATGTGAATGCCAATTATTACTGGGATTCATAATTAGTGAGAGGAGTGTGACTACTTGAGTCTGATTCTGTTGCTCCATAGGTTCGTGAGGCAGGGTAGGTTTGAGGATGGGGACCCCCCTCACGTGCAGGTGGAAGGAAATATGACAGGACCCTGAATCCCAGGGTTGAACCTCGCAGAAAGATGTCAGCTTTTCGGGTAGTTGTGACAGCTAAGTCTTGGCTGATGTAGGGATGAAATTGGTCGTCCCTAATAGTCTCTGCGTGGAAAAAGAGAGCAGGTGGGGAGGAGGCTAATTGCAAGTATGAGTAGTGAGTGACAAGAGTGGGAATGGATCTGGGTCCCCGGGTTCAAATCCCAACAGAACGGTTGAAGGGACACAGCTTGACAGAGAGAAAGAGAGAGAGAGAGACAGACAGACAGACAGAGACAGAGAGAGAGAGACAGACAGAGAGAGAGAGGAGGAGGAGGAGGAAGTGAGAGAAAAAGAGAAAGTGAGAGAGAGAGAGAAAGAGAGAGAGACAGACAGACAGAGACAGACAGAGAGAGAGAGGAGGAGGAGGAGGAAGTGAGAGAAAAAGAGAAAGAGAGAGAGAGAGAGAGAGAGAGAGAGAGAGAGAGGGAGGGAGGGAGGGAGGGAGGGAGGGAGAGTAGGAATAGGCTGTAGCCCAAAAGAGAGGGGTCACTGCCCCATCTCTGGACCTCATTTTTTTCTTCTCCAAAATGACAGGATTGGAGTAAATGCTGTGTAAGGTCCCATCTAGCTCTAACTCCAATGATCCTTCCATTCTGGACATGTCTTGGAGTCTTGTATACACATATGTACAAAACAACTCCCTCATTAGAGTCTATGCTCTTTGGAGGTGGGGGCTGGTGGTGCTTTTTCCTCTGTGTCCTCAGTTTTAACACAGCTCCTAGTAATAGGTGATTAATAAATTCTTCTCGATTGCTTGATTGAGCCATCATACTACCTTCTCCCACCATAGGATATTAGAGCTGGAAGGAACTCATAGGCCACCTAGTCCAACTTGAAACCTTTTATAGATAAGTAAACTGAGGCTCAGAAAGGTGAATGACTTGCCAAGGTCACACAGCTAGTCATTGGCTGAGCCAGTGATCAAATCCAGATTTCCTGATTCCATGGCCGGTGCTGAATTCTTATTTGTGGCTTAGGTCTAGATGAGAGAAGGTGGGTTAGAGTCCAGCCAAGGGTGGCATCAGCAATCTGAGGTCCCAGGAATAATGAGTTACCCCAGGCTGATGAAGTGTCAGGCTGGAAATTCTCTCACCTTGGCAGGCTCCTGCCAGAAGGCATAGTGGTTCTCAGGGATTTCACAGCACAGAGCTGACCCACCCCTCCCCTTGCTCCCAACTTCTAGGCAGTCATAAGGCTGCAGAGAGGCAGCTGGGACCTTCCTTCCTAGCTCAAAGTGGAATTCTCTTGCCCTGGCATGCTAATCCCTAGGCCTGACATCTGCCAATCAGCTGAGAAGCATCTAGAATGCCCCCAACACTGGTCCTGCCCAGCCTATGGGGCTTCCAGAAGGGAATTTGTTCTGTTAATTGAAACCATTTCTTACAGAATTTGACTAAGAAAAGACCTCTTGAATGCTTAGCTGTCTGGCTGGCAATGATTGTGAATTATTACGACGATTAGTAATAATCATGGTGATATGTTCCCTTGATACGTGCCTATAAAAGACAAGTCCCTGGATTGTTTATTATTAATAATAATTATTAATTTCTGAGTCATTTGATGTAGGATTTAACACTGGAGGGCACCTCAGAGATCAGCTAGACCAACTCCCTTATTTTACAGATGAGGAGATGGTAGGAAGCAGAGGGAAGAGCCCTGGGTTTGGATTAGAAGATATGGGTCCAAATTTGGGAAATCTTTACCAGCCCCCAGCCCCCAAGCCACTAGAGCCCTCCCTGCTCATGTTAGCTTCCATTCACTTTCTAGAGAGCTGGTATATCCCTAGTTATGATGTCTTCCCATTAAAATGGAAGAGCCTTAAGAGCAGGTGTGATCTTTCCCTTTACATGTGTATTTCCAATGGTTGGCACGGTGGCTGGCATATACTAAGAACTTATAAATACTCCTTGACTTGGCTTGATGTGACTTGAGTAACCCAAATTGATCTCTGAAGCCAATCCTGGAGTGCGGATGACCTCAGAGTCTATGCCACCATTTTTGACCAAAACTTCCGTGGGTCCCTTTCACCCCCATTGCCAGAGACAAACATCCAAAGAAGAAGAGGGGGAGATCAGTCTGATATGTGGGGTAAGAACTGAAGTCATTAATTCGTTTTGCAACTTTGAGCAAGATCTTTACTCAATCAATCAACATGCATTTATTATAGTGGCAGACACTACACTAGGTACTGATAGATACAAAGATGAACCCCATTCTTTACCTCTCTGAGCCTCAGTTTCCTCATCCCCTAAAACTGGGATATTACAACGTGCTGTCTCTCTGCATTGAGGACCAAGTGAGATAATTAATAGAGAAGGATCTTGAAAAATAGACAGAACTATACAAACGTTCAATTCAGTTCAACAAGATTTTATTAAGTACCTACTATGTGCCAGGCATTGTTCTAGGTGTTAGGCATACAAAGACAAAAATAAAATAGTTCCTACCCTCAAGAAGTTTACTTCCATTGGGGAATCAATATATATGCAAATAAATATAAGATTATCGGTGGGGATAGAACCAGGGAGATTCATTTCAACAACACTATCCTCTAAGCTCCATTCTCTTGTCTTCTTGTGAAGTTTGCATTCAGGTCTTGTCCAACTTTAACCCTCAGTTATTTCTGTCATCCAGTCATTCCACTCCTATTCTGCTCAAAGGTAGGAGGAGTTATGCAACTGAGCTGTTTGGATACACTACAGATCTAACCTCAACTAGGTCCTCACCACAGCAAAGCAATCCTTTTACTACTCACTAATGGTTTGTCATCTTACTCCCAGGAAAAACCTTTCTACACTCATTGCTGCTCCTCTCATTCCTTACTTTTTAGCCATAAATTGCACCCACATTTTACAGTGAGTAAATTGGGACTCAGAGAGGTTGGCTATCTGGCTTCCAGCTTCATTAACAACTGAAACTTCCCTCTCCAAAGTTACCAATAATCTCTTAATTGAAAAATCTGATTGTCCTTTCTCCATCTCCATCTTTCTTGACCATTCTGCAACATTTGACATGGTTGGTCATCCTTTCTTCTCTGGGTTTCCATGATGCTGCTCTCGCCTAGCTTTTTCTTCTACCTCTCTGACCACTGTTTCTCAATATCCTTTGCTGGATCTTCATGTCGCATCCACTAACTATGGCTCCTCTTTTCTTTCTTCTAGATACTCTTTGAGCCCATCAAGTCCCATGGGTTTAATTATTATCTGTATGCAAATAATTCACAGACCTATTTATTTAGCCCTCACATCTTTCCTGTGTTGCTTCACCAACTAACTAGTAGACCTTTCAAAGAACATGTCTCATAGGCATCGCAAACCCAACAAGTCCAAAATAGAACTCATTAGCTCCCCCCAAAAAACCTCTTCTTTTCTAAATTCCCCTATTTATTTCAAGGGCATCATCATTCTCCCAGGTTTGCAACGTTGGTGCTTTACTTTCTATTCTCAGTCATTCCACATATTCATTCATTTGTCGAAATCTTGTCATTTCTACCTCCTGCCTTAAAAGTCATCTCTCCCATTCAACTCCTTCCCACTACGCACATGGCCTCCATCCAAATGCATCCCCTAATCATCTCCCTATTGGAATGTTGCACTAGGTTCCCCTGCCTCTGGTCTCTCTCCCTCTTCGGTCCATTCTCCACACAACTACCTTATGTACATATCCCCCATGTCACTCCCCTACTTAATAAACTCCAGTGGCTCCCTATTCCCTCTAGGATAGAAATTTGATCTCTTGTGTTTGGCATTTAAAATCCTTCACAGCTCAGCCCCACAACACTTTTGTAGCCTCATCACAAATAACTCTCCTTCCCATACTCTGTGGTCCAGCCAAACTGGAGTTCTTACTATTTCTCACACATGATGCTTCATTTCCCACCTCCATGCCTTTTCTCTGGCTGCTCCCCATGACTGGAATGCCCTCCCTCCTCACCACCCTCTTAAAATCCTTTGTTTCCTTTAAGATTCAGCTCAAGACTCACCTTCTACATGGAATCTTCTTAAGAGTTCTCTCCTACACCCTCACCCTGTGTCAACCCTCCCAAAACAATCGTGTATGCATTTCTCATATATCCTATATATTCTAACATATTATCTCCCTAAATAGGAAAAAGACTCCTTGAGGTGCTGAATGGCTTCATCTTGACTTTGTATTAGATCTGTAAGTTATCTGGATAGCACAGAGCCTGACACTTTAGTAAGGACTGAATAAACATCTGTGGATCTGATAGCTTGATGCATCAGGACAGGTCTTATGTAGGATCATAGATGCTGAGCTGTAAGAGACTACGAGGGCATCCTGTCTAGCCCCTTTATTTCACATAAAAGGAAACTGAGGCTCTAGGGATATTAAGTGACTTGGCCAAAGTCACACAGAGAGTAAGCATCAGAGACAGGAAGTGAACCCAGGACTTCTGATGCCAGAAGGAGTGATTTTTTTCCTTGTACCATGCTGAGGGTGTACTTGAGCTGTATGTAATCTGAATTAAACCAGGGGTTCTTAAGGGTGGATGTGAGGAGGGAATGCATTCCAGGCTCAGGTGACAACCTATGTAAAGGCACAGAGATTGACGATGAATTAATTGATAGTGAAATACAACTCTTTGTTCTTAGGGGTGTCGCAGTACAGGTGCAGAGCAAAGCAAAGAATCGCAGATGCAACCAAGGTGTTGATTTGTATTGCTTGAATGATATCACCCTCTCTCCAGGTCTCATTTATTCTTCTGTAAATGGAATAATAATTGTGTGTAATAATAATAGCATTACAAGGTTGCATCAAATAAATAATGTTTGCAGAGCATTTCAATATTGGAAAAGTGCTTATATAGGTCAGTTATTATTTTTCCCAAAATATTTGTATTTAGTTCATTAACTATTCCTCAATTACGTGTTAAACATTTTAACATTTTTTTTAATTTTGAGGTTCAAATGTTCTCTGTCCCTTTCCCCTCCTTGAGAAGGCAAGCAATTTTATTTCGATTATACACATGAGGTCATTTCATTTTTGTTCAGTCATTCCAGTCATGTCCAACTCTTAATGACCCCACTTGTTGCTGGGGTGATTTGCCATTTCTTCCTCTAGCTCATTTTACAGATGAGGAAACTAAGGCAAACAGGGTTAAGTGACTTGCCCAGAGTCACACAGCTAGTAAGTGTCTGAGATTGAACTCAGAAAGATGAGCCTTCCTGACTCCAGTCCAGTACCCTGCGCACTATGGCGCCACCTAGCACCCACATGTGAATTGATGCAAAATGTATTTCCATATTAGTCAAGTTGCAAAAGAAAATACAGAAGTCAGTTATTATTATCATCACTCAAAATAGGTCAAGCTCATCTTCTTCCTTGGTCTTACATTTTTGAATGATATCCTTTCTACCACTCCTGCAAAATTTCTCATTTGTGATATGCTTCAGCCTGTTTACAACCTCCATGCCCCCTTGGGTTCTCCTCAATTCTTTTCCTCAGAGACTGTCATGATCCTTGATTTACTGGCAGATAACATGAGGTGAAAAAAGTTGACATTTATACAGCTCTGTAAGGTTTGCAAGGCTTTCTACAAACATCATATAATTTGATCTTCATAACAACACCGAGAAGTTAATATGTCAGATTTTATCTCCATCTCACAGATGGAGGCTCAGAGACATGGCTCATCATGACTTGCCCCAAATCACCCAGGAAGGATTTGAACCCAAGTTTCTCCTGATACCATGTTCAGCACCCTTTTCACAGACCTCTCTGCCTGTTGCCCCATGCCAACATGGGCTAAAAAAAATGACTTATTTCTTGGTTTTCCTGATCGGGACTCAGTCTGGTGTATTTTCTAGGTCTTTGTGTAGTCGTGGTAGTGAAGAGGAGCTGAGCTGCCTCGTCCTAGGCTGCTGTCTTAGCTGGTCTCTTCCCACCCTGCTTCCCACCCCCTTCTGCAGAAAACCTTTCCCATTGCGGAGAATCCCTCTCTAATGACCTTACATGAGTCTTGTATTTATTCTGCGTACACCTTTATATGAAGGTGTTATCCCCACTCTTAGACTGTGAAAAGTTCTTGAGAGGAGGGAATTCTTTCTTTTCTTTTATCCTTTCTTTTTTCTTCCTTCCTTCCTTCTTTCCTTTCTTTTATTTTTTCTTTCTTTTTTCCGTCCTTCCTTTTTTCTTTCCTTTTCTCTTTCATTTTTTCTTCCTTCTTTCCTTCTTTTTTTCCTTCATACTTGCATCTCTAACACCTAGTACACTGTCTGGCACATAGTAGGTACTTAATAAATGTCTATGGAATTGACACTGCAGTGCCTTTATATAATACTCTGGTCCTAACCATTCTGCTGTTCATTAGGTGGAGGTTGTGGGGATGGAAAGGCATGGAAGGTAATGGGCTAGAACAAGCATGAGAGAAGGATTGAGAAAAGGAAAATGCAGGAAGAGTCTTGGAAAAAGTCCCTTTGGTTGCAGCTAGTTGGCAGGGGGTGTGCTGGACTGGGCCCAAGGGTATGTAGATCTGCCTCTTCAATGAAGTTACCAAGAAGCAGATGAGACAGAGAGCTGGTGACTACAGCCCAGGAGCCAGGCCAACCCCCTCAGTCACAATTCCATGGATTCAGAGCCCAGGCTTCACATTCTGCATCACCATGCAAGGGAAAGAGGAGGGGCGCGAGGATCACTGCCTGGAGCAGGCCTGGCCGCTGATCTCCAGCTCAGCTAGCTGGGATCTGAGCCAGGTGCTCTGCTGCATGATGGGCCCTCCTCCCAGACCCCATATACTATTAAGGGCATTGAGCAGGCTCTCACCACCATTGATCGCCCACTCCTCCAATCTCTTATCTAAAGCACTTTAGAGCCTCAACCACTCACAGGACAACTCAATATCAGGGAGGCAATGCAGAGAATACAGAGGTCATCAATGGCCCCAGTCCCCTACATGTGCTATCTTTCCTTATGAGGGGCAGCTGGTGGCACAATTGTGCCCAGAGCACTGGACTTGGACTCAAGAAAATCTGAGTTCAAATTTGGCCATAGACTAGCCTGGACAAGTCACTTAGCCTCTGTTTGCCTCAGTTTCCTTAACTGTAAAATGGGGATAATAATAGCACCTACAGTTTTCATGAGGATCAAATGAAATATTTGTAAAGCACTTAGCACAGTACCTGCAACATAGTAGGTGCTTCATGAATGTCTATTCCCTTCACTTCCATTAGAATTTAAGTCCATTCTCCAATTGATAAATGGTCAAAGGATATAAACAGGCAATTTTCAGAGGAAGAAATTAAAGATATCTATAATCATATGAAAAAATGCTCTAAATCACTTTTAATTAGAGAGATGAAAATCAAAACAACTCTGAAGTACCACATCACACCTATCAGATTGGCAAACATGACAGAACAGGAAAATGATAAATGTTGGAGAGGATGTGGGAGAGTTGGAACACTAATTCATTGTTGGTGGAGCTGCGAGCTCATCCAACCATTCTGGAGAGCTGTTTGGAACCATGCCCAAAGGGCTACAAAAATGAGCATATCCTTTTACCCAGCAATATCACTACTAGGACTGTGTCCCTAAGAGATCATAAAAATGGGAAAGGGTCCCACATGTGCAAAAATATTTATAGCAGCACTCTTTGTAGTTGCCAAAAACTGGAAATCAAGGGGATGCCCATCAGTTGGGGAATGGCTGCATAAATTATGGTATGTGAATGTAATGGAGTACTATTGCACCAAAATGATGAACAAGAAGACTTCAGGGAGGCCTGGAAGGACTTATATGATCTGATGCTGAGCAAAGGAGCAGAACCAGGAGAACTTTGTGCACAGCAACGACCACACTGTGCAAGAGTTTTTTCTGGTAGACTTGAAACTTTGTAATAACGCAAGAACTTAAAAAAAAAAATCCCAATGGTTTTCTAACGCAAAATACCTTCGACACTTAGAGAAAGAACTATGGAATTCATTAGTTGAATGGGGCAGATCATTTGTGTGTGTGTGTATTATGTTTTGATTTGTTATATGATTTCTTCCATTTATTTTAGTTTGTGTACATAGCATGACTATAGTGAAAATGTATTCAATAGGAAAGTATATGTAGATCCTATATAGAATTGTATGCCATCTTGGAGAGGGAGGGGGGTGGTGGTGGGGGTAGGTGTGGGGGGGATAAAAATCTAAGTTTTATGATAGTGATTGTAGAACATTAAAAAAAAATAAATAAGATAATAAAAAAAATTTCAAAAAAAGAATTTAAGTCCATTGAGTTTAGAGACAGCCCTACTTTTGTGTCTGGATCCTCAATACTTAGTACAGTTCTTTAGGACACAGTAGGCACATAATAAAAGCTTTTCATTGACTCATTCGTTCATTCGTCTATGTGTCTGAGCAGAGTTTAGCCATAAAACAGCATTGACTGACATTTAGTTGGCTTTTTATTGGAAAATGGGAAACTCACCACTTCCCAAGACAACTCATTCCACTTCTAGATAGTTCTAATCAATCAATAGGAATTGTTTTCCCAATCTGCTTCTTGGAACTGTTCACCCCTTTGCTCTCTCTGGGGCCAGGCTAAATAAACCTAGTCATCTTTCATAGGTGAGCCTTTCAAATATCTGAAGATCGTTAATATGTATGTCACTGTCCCATCCCACAACCAGGCTAAATATTTTCATTTCTGTCCACCAATCCCTGAACTGATGGCATGGTGTCCAGTCTCCTCTTCATACTAATCACCCATCTCCGGTCCCTCTTCAGTCTGTCACTTACTTATTAAGTTATCACACACAGAATGGAGCACAATAGTCCAGGTGTAGACTGACCAGTGCAGAGGACATTCACCTTTATTCAGCATAATATTTTTATTAATGTAGCCTGACATCATGATTTCTCTCTACCCTGTCCTATGGTTGACTATTATTGCCTACTGGAACTCCCAAGTCTTTTTCATGTGACTGTTGTGTAGCTTCCATGTCTTTACACACACACACACACACACACACACACACACACACACCCCAATTCTGTATTTGTGTAGTTCATTTTTAGCCAAAGGTAAGGCTTTCTAAAAGTCTTGGGATCTAGAAAGTCAGATAGGCCAGTAAAGCTATGTAACACCATGGGGGTTATCCATGCTGAAGAAAAGCTACCCCAGATTCAAGGCATTCTTCAGGGCAAACTCCTAAAATTACAGCTCACAAGACTCCATCAATGTGTTTGCCTTCTCTAGTGAGCAAAGGGGACATAATTACTACAAAACTAAGGCATTTACTGAAATGGTATTATTAAAAAAATCACAAGAAAACATGTTTCCCATAAACTTAGGGAACAACTTCCCATAAATAAACCTAGTAGGTCAGGTAGGCACACAAAGAGGTCCAAAGTAGACAGACAGACATTCAGGGGACTTCTGTAGCCCTGGCTTACTGGGGGGGGAGGGGGGAGATGCATACATGGAAAACACATGGCCAAGGCTTTATGAACAAGGACCAGGGCATGTTTTCTCATCAAGGCAGATCTGATTGGTTCATCTCTAATGTCAAAAGGAGAGACTTGGCCTTAGTCAGTGAAAGTTTTATAGCAAGGGTCCTGGAGGATTCTAATGAAGGGGCATAGGAGGAGGAAGAGGTATGTGTAGAGTAGAGGCAGTCTGCTTGAATAAGGACTGGGCCTTCAGAAGTCCATCTATTATATTTCACTTTATTAGACATCCATATCTGGTGAGCTAACAGCTGCTTCACTCTAGGTGAGGCGCTTCTAGGGAGACAGAAGAAAATGTAGTCGCAGGTGTTGGGACTTATAGACTGGTTTCATTTCTTTTGTTTTTGAGACTAGGCCTCCCTATCTCACCCAGGCGAGCAGCCTAGCGACCCCTCATTCCTCCTACTAATGGACATGGAAACCAACCTGCCCCATTTTTTCTGACCTGGCCGTGCCAGTGCCAGATTTAGTAAGGAAATTTAATCTAATCGGAACTCCTGAATTCAAGGGACCCACAAGCCTCATCCTCCCCAGCAGAAGAGACCGCAGGGCATGTACCCAACACTGCACACTCAAGGAGGCAAAACTAAAACCTATAAAAAAAAAATTAAATCACACTGTGAGATAATATTGTTAAAAGAAGTTGCAAGACTTTGTTAATCATTAGTTAATGCATTAATTAATCAAAATTGTGTTGGAGTTCAGAGAAAATAACAGGGTGGGCTAAAATAGACTGATCCCCAAAACTTCAAATAAATAAACTTGATATGAATGATCAAAAATTCTGAAATGGTTTATCAAATAAATGGAAAGAAATGAGTAATCATTAATGAACATGGGCTCACTAAGAACAAGTCAGTAAGACATTTGACAAAGGCTCTCATGATATCCTATAACCAGAAAATCCAGTGAGGTAGACTAACTCTCCCCAAGAGTAAATGAAGATGATATTGTATTTCCCATCTCCATGTCTTTGCATGGACTGCCCTCTTGCATGGAATGCTCTTCAGAGTCCCTAAGTCCCTTCATGTCTCAGTCCAAGGGCCATCTCTTAGAAGTACCTTCTCCTGGTATCTCTATTGCTGGTGACCTCCGTACATAAGACTGAACTAGATATTTTGTATTTATTTATTTTTGTATTTGTATTTTGTAAATATTTGTATTTATTTGTCTGTGTACATAAGACTGATCTAGATATTTTGTATTTATTTATCTGTGTACATAAATGCAAAGGATCATGGATTTAGAGAAAAACGATATCTCATTATTACTTCCACTTGAGAGAATGTAAATTTCCTGATGGCAGGAATAATTTCAGTTTTGTTTTTGCACCCCAGGTGCTTGGCATTACCTCAAGGACTAAGAAATATTTGTTAGGTTGAGTTATGAAACGTCTACCGAGGAGTATGCAGCAGGGCTCTGTACTTTTTAGAGTTCATGATGTGCAAGAAGACCCCAGTGGAACAATAATTAATGTTCACGTGATGCAAAATGGGAAATCCATAGCTATTGCCATGGATGGCAAAAATCGGGATCCCAAAAGATCTCGGCATTCTAGAATGATGGTCCCCAGTCAATACACCAATATTGCAAGGATCTGTCATTTCATCAGCATCAAACCCCTTCTACATAACTCTGCAACTTGGAGACAATCTTTGAGTGATTTCAGCCTGGTGACAAGCTTCTCTGAATGGGCCAAACATAGTCCTTCTTCCATGGATACACTTTCCCTCCCCAGGTTCATGTTTAGAACCTTTCAGCTTTGGTGGGACCTGCTTGGATTCTGCTATAATAGACCAGGGTCAGTCTGTGTCATTATAGACATTGGAGTAGAACTTTAGTGAAGGCCAAAATGAAATTTAATAGATATAAATGTAGAGTCTTGCCATCTGGTTCAAAAAAATAATAACGGTTGAAATCCAGGGTTCAGTAGACAGAAGTTAATGTAAGAAAGGTTTAGGGTGGGGATTAGTGGAGGGTAAACTCAATATAAATTTACACTATGAGGTACCAGATAAACAAAAACGATTTTCCTTCAATGCTTCGATGGTTTCGGTGTCTCACTGATGAGAATACCCTCTTTAAAGATGAGGATGGCAACTCAGCCCTTCCCAACTTGGCCCCTTGCTACCTTTCCAGTCTTCTTACACTTTACGCCTTTCTCTACCATCAAGCTGTGTTAGCCTATATGTGCTTTATCCATGACAGACACTCTCTCATCAGACCCTGTACCTTTGCTCTGGCTGTGCCCCATGCCTAGATTGCTCTTTCTTCTCACCTTTGACTCCTAGAGCTCCAGGCTCCCTTCAAAAGTTAGTGCCAATTTTACCTTCTCCAAGAGGCATTTATTTCTTCTTCTCCCAGTATCTTCCCTCTAAAATTGTCTTTCATTTATACTATATAACTTACATGTACACATTGTCTCTTCTATTAGAATATACCCTTCTTGAGGTCAGGAACTGTGCTCTTGCTTTTCTTTGAATCCCCAGAGCTTAGCTCAATTCCTGGCACATGGGATGAGTCATCCTAGGTGACTCTTGACACCTTCTCCCATAAAACCTCCCAAGATACTGAGAGGCTTCCCTCGGAAGACAGATAGGGTGTCTACTGCTTACCTCTTGCTTACTTTGTGCAGAGTCCCTCTCCTGTTCTCTGGTCATGCTTTTCTCTGGATGTTCTATCCCTTCTTCTACACAATTTTGAACATATGTTACACCAACCATGAGCCTCACCAGTGCCTTTTGGAAGATCTAAAACTTTAATTCTTTGGAGACTGGTTTTCCATGACTCACACTACGTTGCCTCCTTCAAAGTGAGAACCAGAAAAGGCCTTAGCTTAAAAGAGCCACAGTCTCCCACTGCATCCTGGGCCATCTCCAGTAGTCCTGATCACTAGACCCAGATGACTCTGAAGGAAAAAATGAGGCTGGTGACCTTGCACAGACCTCCCTCACTCAAATCAAGGTCAATTGCAAGTCATGTCATCCTCTCCTTGATGTCATGGTCCTCTTCAAGAACTAAGCACAAACCACAACACTATGGATTACAGTATTACCAAAGAATATTGATGTGAAAATAAGGTGCCTTTGTTTCAATATGTCTAGAGAGTTCATGAAAAGCATTGCCTAATTTCCCAAAGGCAATCCACCCTACCCTCCTCCTCCAATTCAATTCTGGGCCCAATTATAGGATCATGAATTAAGCATTGGAAAAAATTTGAGATGGTTATCAAGTCCATCCCTTTCATTTCACTAATGGAAATATAGAGGAAGAGAGGTGGAGTGACTTGCCCTAGTGGTAAGCCTTCAAGTGGCAGAGCTGAGATTAGAAGTCCCAGTCTTCTGAGGCCAAATCCAGCTTTATTTCCCCTGCACCATGCTTCCTTCTCATGCACGTCATCCACAATATACAGGATAAATGTACAAGCTTTCTAACTGAGAGAGTCATAATCTAGACAAAGGTCATTCTTTGACTACTGGGTTGATCTTATATGCATAGTTAAGAGTCTTCACGGATTTCATTGGGGGCTCTGTCATGTCCCTGAGCTTTACTCAATTACCATGATCCCATCTGCAAACCAGAATAAATCTGGAACACGTTATCATTGACAAGGAATCTCTCTTCCATTTAGACTCTGCACTGGGCATTTTCTGTGACAGCTGCAAATACAAACTTTGGCAAGCATACATCTCCCTGTTTTATACTTTGCTTGATATAAATAATCAATAGTTCATTAAACAGCATTTCCTCTATTCCATTTTTCAAGGAATCTTGTCTGATTTAAACATGTGCATAAGAAACACCTTGTTGGAGAAGAGCCTTTAAGGAGACATTTTTCTTGACCAAATCAAATGCTTTTTTATAGTAAACAATCAATCAGCACAGTGGGATCTTGTATTCTCTACACCATTCAGTCAATTATGGGACTGAAAAGATGTGTTCTGTTGTAGAATATCAATTGTGAAAGATAGCCTACCTCTTTCCTTATCATGACTTCATCAAGGATGCCCTTAATATCCATGTATATTATCCTCCCAAAAATTATATGGAGGTAAAATGAAATATAAAAACACATTATGTATCAGGTACTGTTCTAAGTCCTGGAGTTAGGTATACAAAAGATTGACAGTCTCTGTCCTCAAGAAGCTTATATTTTAGCAGAAGAAAGTAGAAATGTGAAAATAAACATGTGGGTCAGTAGTTATTGATTTTGTCTTGAGAGTATCTCTTTTTTCAGTTAAAGTGAAGTTATAACTTTCCTCCCATGTTTTGATATTTTCTCCTCTTTCAAGTATCTTAAGACTCAGTAACCCAGTGGTCTCAAAATTGTATTACTTATATCTCAGACCTCCCCACTGTTATTTAGTTGAATCCAATAGTTCTTCCCAACTTTACTGCCTATTCTTTTGAGGTTGTTCAGTCATTTTTCAGTCATATCCAACACCGTATGACCCCATTTGAGGCTTTCTTGGCAAAGATACTAGAATAGTTTGCCATTTCCTTTTCCAGCTCATTTGACAGATAAGGAAATTGAAGCAAACTGGATTGTGACTTGTCCAAAGTTGCATAGCTAGTAACTTACTCAGGTCTTCCTGGCTCCAGGTCTAGCACTCTGTCCATTGTAACACCTAGCTGCCTGGTGCCAATTCTATTTCCTGATAAAGTACACTAAGAACTACATTCAAATGTGGTGGCTCCAGTATCATGAATGGATAAAATTATTACAGACATCTTGACAATGTTTCCATTTTTCATTGTTTGTGGTCCTCCTGCCAATTTCATCATTAACTACCCTCAGAAAAGATGTGTGCTAATTGAGTCTGTCACTAAACATTCTATAAACTTATTTTTCCTCTATTGTCAGCTTTTTTCTGAGATTGTGTGCTCATAACCCTCCATCATTATCATCTGCAATTTTGCAAGAGTTATATATATTTATATTTACATATTATCTATATTCATTATATATATATTATGTATAAACATTTATATATATATATATATATATATATATATATATATATATATATATATATATAAAACCAGGGGTTCTTTACCTTTTTTGAGTTCTAAATCCCTTGGGAAAAGCTTATGGACTCTTCTTAGAATCATGTTTTTAAATACATAAAATGAAATACATAGGATTACCAAAAAAATAATCAATAGTATTGAAATATTATCATCATTTTTTTTAAATCAAGTTCACGGACCCCAGTGGTTAAAATTCCCTATTCTAGGCCAATGTTGTCATTTGCTGCCATATTTGTCTACTTGGTAAAAAGAATGAGTTTTTGCTATCAGAGGTTGCTTCTAGGCTTTTTGTCTCATTGTGCTGATCGATTTAGAGTAATATTCCTTAGGAAATGGTGATGGTCTGTGTTGAAGCTAGTTCTTTTCCTATTTTTCAGAATGAAAAATTTACCTACCTACGTTAGGTTAGAGCTATTGTACCTGCATACCATATCATCTCATTTTTAACCTTCTAGTTTGACATTCATTTTGGTCTTTGGTCTAACAAGTCGGTGCTTTGCCTGTAAACAGACAGCAGATTCAGAAATGAATTCCACATTAGTAACCAATTGTTTTGTGTGTTAAACAGATGATCTAGGCTCTAGGTGGCACCATAGTGCAGAATGCTGGGCCTGGAGTCAGGAAGATCTAAGTTCAAATCCTGTTTCAGACACTTAGCAGTTGTATGGCCTTGGGCAAGTAACTTCATCTCTATCTGCCTTGGTTTCTTCAAGCATAAAACAGGGGCAATAATAACACTTAATATCCAAGTTGTTCTTCTTGTAAAATGCTTTGAAAATTTTTAAGTGCTCTACAAACTCTAGTTTTTATTAATTTCATTTTATTATGACGCTACCAAAGGTTCATCATGTCCAGTATATGCTTCCTCTCTTTTTGAAGAAAATATCCTTCATAATGGGTGTAAGTTTCCAGTGTAACATAAGTTTTGACCTCTTTCCTTTTTTTGGTCCCAACCCATGCTTTCCAATATATTTTCCATCTTCCTGCATGCCCACTTTTGCACTCAGCTCACCAAAGATTAAAATATATGAATGTAGAAGGATTGTAGAGAGAGATCTCTATAGACGTCAGATCTTTGTACTCAGTTCATGTGAGCATCTGGGAAATGTAGTTGTCTAGACCCAGAGCTCTACCTGTGCTGGGACAGACAAAGACTGTCCAAGTTCTGAATGAGGTGTAGTGGCAGTGCAAGTGGCAAGTGAGTATGGACTGGTTACTTTTGAGTTTGGGAAGAGTGGTAAGGAACCAGCAGGAGCTTTTGTGATGCAAGTCAAGAGACTGAGAGACTAATCATTGAGGCAGCTGCTTGAGTTCAAGGTGGTACAGCTGCCTCAGGCTCTGGACTGACATCACAAAAATGCCTGCTGGCGTGATTCTCTCACTTGCTTCCATTTGAGATGTGTTCAGTATGTGTGTGTGCATGTGTGTGTGCATGTTTGTGTGTGTGTTTTCTCTCTCTCTGTCTCTCTCTGTGTTTCTCTGTCTCTTTGTCTGTCTTTGTCTCTGTCTCTCTGTCTTGTCAGTGTATGGTTGTGTCTGCATGTCTGTCTCTCTGCGTAGATCTGTATCTGTCTTTTTCCTCTGTCTATGTATGTCTCCTCTTTGTCTCTCTGTGACTTTGTGTCTCTGTGTCTGTCTGTTTCTCTCTCTATATCCTTCCCTCCCCCTCCTTCTTCTTCCTCTCTCTCTCTCTCCCTCTCTCCCTCTCTCTCTCTCTCTCTCACACACACACACACACACACACACACACACACACACACGTGCACATGCTTTTTAGAGTCAATGATAGAAGGGATTTCCAAGAGCAATTCCTTTTTGCGTTTCAAATGAGAAAACTGAGGAACAACAAGGTTAAGAAATCCTCCAAAGTTTACACAACTAGAAAGTGGCTGAGGCAAGTTTTGAACTCTAGTCTTCTTAACTGTGGTGCCCTACCCCATACTAGTCCACATATCTAGGTGGGAATTGCCTCCATCTCCTCATCCCAGAGAAGATGAAGTGAGGAAAGGAAATGGGAAGCTAGAAACTGATAGCTAGAAGGTATCCACGAGAATCTAAACTGTAGTCTAGAATTGCACAGATATCCAACTCTGGCATAACATAGGCACACAACTGACCTTGGGAAGTGGATAGTGTCTATGAATATTACCTAAAAATCTAGCTGACCATTCTTCTAGGGCAGTTATTACTATAGGGTCAGCAACTCAACAAGATCTGTTGGTGATTCTAGACTGGCCAATGTTTGCAGAAGCAGAGGCAAGGCCAGGGCATGTACACTGTATTCAAGAGATTGAACACAATGTTTTGGAGTCTTTATAGGTGTTAGGTTCTTTCTCATTGTTTGAAAGTTCTTTGAGAGCATACATACTAGGGGTGCTAAAAACAGAAAGTCTTCACATACATTAAAATATTTATACCAATATTTTCTTTAATTGGTTGCAAAGACCTAGAAACAAAGTAGGTACCTGTTGACTATGGAAGGACATGAATGTAACAGGATATTACTGTGCTATAAGAAATAATGACCATGAAGAATTCAGAGAAGTATCGGCAGATTATGTGAATTGATGCATAACACAGCATATAGAACTTGGAAAATTAAATATGCTATGAGTATAATGATGTAAAAAATTTTTAACCCTGAGCTCCAACATTATAATAACCAAACAACCCTTAAGAAATTATATAATTCAACTCCTTCTTTTCTTTGTAGAGGTGAGACACCAAGGCTACAGACCATTATATACTGTCAGATTGAATTGCTTTTCCCCTTATTGTTTTAATTTCTTTTTACAAAGGATAGCTCTGAGTGGCGGAGGAGGACAAATATTGGGAAATCAAAGTGATGAAAAATAATAAATATTTAAAAGAGAAAGTTCTTAAAATCTCTCCAAGGCATCCCTTGTCTTGAGGTTTCAGAAGAAGCAGTGTGGTACAGTAGACAGAACACAGACTCTGTGTCCGTGTTGAGGCAGAGCCTTAGTCCTTTTCACTGTGTGACCTTCTTGTGACCTTGAACAATTCACTGCACATCTCTAGCTCTCAATTTAGTCATCTATAAACTAAGGGATTTGAACTTGATCTTTAAAAGGCTCTTTCCCCTTCTAGCTCAGAGACCATTCATCAATTCCATTACAGACAAGACCCTTGGCTGGCTCTGTTCTCATATTTTGTTTCTCTGACTGTCATTTGTCATTGTTGATCACTAGCCCCTTGCACACAGCAGGAGTTTAATAGGTGTTTATTGGATTTCACTGAATCACAAGTGCAGAATGGGGACATGAGGGGCTAAGAGCCCCCTTCCCAGGCCTGATTTCTCTGTCTCTCCTCCTCTGGGTCTCTGGAGCTGAGCACAGTGACCAGTAGACAGGCCCATCCAGGCCAGAACTAGCCACCCAAATCTAGGCCACCACCCAGCACATCCTACTCTCCTGTCATGGACTCCTCCGCCCAGAGAGATTGAGATAGACGAGGCCATTCACTAAGCAGGAGCCGAAATGACTTAGAGAATAGAGCTGTCTCCCAGCAAGAGAAGATGAAGAGACTGGCCTGCCCAGGCAGAGCTGTGCCCCTCCCCCAAAAAAAGATTCTGGCAGGGGGCGGGCCAAGCTGAGGAGAGAAGTTATCTGGGCTTGGTTGAGGAGTGCCAGAAGGTCATACCATCATCCAGAATTATTTGTGAGGCTCAGTCTCCCTCTTTTACTTGGGGTGGATGTGAAGGGGCTACTTATGAGCTCAATACCATACTCATCCATACAGGAGCTTTGACCTTTCTCCATCTGCCAACACAAGCAAATTCGCCCCTCCTTATAGGCAACTTTGCATACCCCTCCTCCATTCTCAGGAGCTCACTATGTGCCAAACAGTGTGGGCACCCCTTTGGTTTAGCCCACTGTAGCTCCAAATTTGAGATTCCCCTGGTCTCAGGCTCCCAGGAGCTAGGATTACAAGTATGCAGCCCCACACTTAACCATTAGAATTAATTGAGATTTGGAAGAACTTTAGAAACAATAAAATTCAGCACTAAAAAAAGAGCTTTTATCAATGGCTTTTCTTTTACATCATGGTCATTTCTAAATCTATCCTTTCTTCTCCTGTACCCATTGAGCCTTCCACTGGAACAAAGGTGGGGAAAATAAGCAATATCAAGCACATGAACCAAATGTGATAGGGCAATGCACTCCACTCCACAGTCCCAATCATCGCACACAGAAGAGGTGCATTTCCACCTCTCTTCTTGGAGACAAGTTTGGTTGTGATGGGCTCACTTGAGATTTTATCCTTTTCTTGGGCAAGTCTCTCACCATCCTTGAACCTCTCAGTTTCTCATTTATTAAATGAGGCAAGTAAACAAGATCAGGAATCCTTAACTGGGGTTCACCAGTTCACAGATAGATTTCAAGGAGTCCATGAACTTGAGAAAAACTACATCTCAATTCTGATATAATTGGTTTCTCTATAATACTTTGTTGTGGTTTATGCATCTTAAACCATCCCTCTAAGAAGGCATGCCCTGGCTTTACCAGCCTGACTAAAGGGTCCATGAGACACAATTAGGCCAGATCAGATCCAAGGTTACTTGAACTCTCACCCTATGATCTTATGTCCTTGAGAATCCACAATTCAAATGCTAAGAAAGATGTCATTCTTTAACTTCATTTGACAGACGGGGCTACTCCTGGTCCATAGACTTTACCTCACTGCGTCCCTTTTTGTATATGTGCCTTTATGTTCATTCTTTGCATATTATGGTTGTCATGCTGTATATTGGTTCTGTTACTTCTACATTAGTACATGAGGATGGTTCCCAGATCTCTAGATCAAGTTCTAAGCTCTTGTTTCTGAGTTCCAGTCCTTCAATAGCAATGGCTCCTTGGATGTCTCAATCAGATTTTCAGACTCAACAAGTCCAAAATGGAGACCATTACTTACATACCACCACTTCATCCCAAATGCTCCCATTGTCTCAGTTTCTGAAAAGAGCACCACCGTCCTCCGCATCACCAAGACTCTCAATCTCACCATTATCACTCTCTCATCCCACTCATCTATTGCCAAAAATCTCATTGCTACCTTCACAACCCCTCCAGGATCCAGCCCTTTCTTGTAGCTCCCATGACCACCATAGGGACAGTTCACACATAAGAACACCAAACACACAGGTTTATATTCATATGAAGAAAGGGCTACATACAAACATATACATGGAGAGATAGCTACACATTCTCACTCATGTGTATTTGCCAGAAGGACCCAAGAACATGCTTAGGCAAGTCAGTAATACTGTATCACTCACACAAATGATATTTGACTAAATGCCTTTCTCTCTTCTTCCATGGAGAATCTGAGTGAAGGCTTCACTTGTGTTTCCTTCCTCTCCTTAGCACTCAGGGAGATCTTGCCACCTGTGCCCCATTCTACCCATTATGCTGCCCCCTCCCTCCTGCTTCTCTGCCCTCCTTCTTCTAGGTTGGAAGGCAGCCCAGTACAGTGGAGAGAGGCCTCAAGCCCAAGTTGGAAGACCTGAGCTAAAGTCTCCACTCCATCCATCCACCATACCATTCATCCATCCATCCACCACACCATCCATCCATCCGTTCACCATGCCATTCATCCATCTGTCCACCATGTCATCCATCCATGGCCAGCCTTATAACTGGGAGCAAATTACTGGGTTTTTTTGAGACTCAGCTTCCTGATCGTTAGTGGAAGATTACCACCTAGCTCTTCTTTATCTCACAGGATTGTCATCACGAGAAAAGTACTTTGTAAATGGTAAAATACTATAGAAATTAGTTATTTTTAGCAAAGAGAATGTGAGTTAAATGAGACTTTAGAAAGCACTTAGCCCAAATCCCTCATTTTGCAGAGAAAATTGAGACCCAGAAAGGGAAAGAGATTTATTTGCCCAAGGTCACAAAGGCAGTCAGAAGTAGTTCTTGGACTTGAATCATGCCTTCTCAGCTCCAAATCCAATGTCCACTCTATCATGCCACATCCTCAAATGCAGGCAATGTAGATGACATTGGGTAGCACAGTGGATAGAGCACTGGAGACAGGAAGATTTGAGTTCAAATCCAATCTCAGATACTTAGTTGCTGGGTGGCCCTGGACAAGTCACTTACCCTCAGTTTGCCTTGGTTTTCTCATCTGCAAAATGGGGATGATAGTAGCATTATTGTGATGTTACATTATGGGGACCAAGTGATTATAAAGTACTATATAAATGCTAGTGATTATAGAAATTATTATTATATATTATATGATATATATTATTATCAGTTTTTTGTTTGCTTGTTTTGCCCAGACCTGCATTTTCATTAGTATGGGAAATTCCACAGATACAGAGTGATAACTCTGAAGTAGGCTAACTGACCTAAGTATCCTGAGTTCAGTTGCTATCTAGTGCATGGAGTGGGGGAGGGTTGGCTTGGAACTTGAATCTATACCAATACCACTCTCCTTTTATGCTCTGCATCATGTTATTTCTCATTTTTTTATGATAACACATATCATATCACATGATAACAATCTATATTAACCATGTCATTATATTACATTATATCTTATATTACATTGTTATATCATATACTTTATTTTCATTATCATCATCATTATTAGTCCCACCTCTGACACATACTAATTGTGTTAACGTGGACAGTCACTTACCTCTCGGTGTCCCAGTTCACTCTGTAAGACTCTCTACATTGTAGAGAAGGTGTTGGTTGACATTGGTGGTGGGAGTTTGCCATGTCAATAGAATCCTCAGCCCTAGTCCCCAGCCCTATCCACCATTATTTTTTAAGTCCCTGCTCAGAATCAAGCCCTGAAGATACAAAGAGAAGAGTGAACAATCCCTGCCTTCAAGACTCATACATTCTTTCAGAGGAGACTGCATGTGCATAAGTAAGTATACGTAGACTACTAACCCAAATGAACATAAAGTGACTTTACTAATACAGTTTTGTTTTTGTCGCTCAGACATTGTGGCTTCATTTGGGATTTTTTCAGCAAAGATAGCAGAGTGGTTTGCCATTTCCTTCTCCAGCTCATTTGACAGATGAGGAAACTGAGGCAAACAGGGTTAAGTAGATTGCTCAGGGTCTGAGAGTGTCTGAGAGCAGATCTGAACTCAAGTCTTCCTGACTCCAGGACCAGCACTCTATCCACTGCATCACCTAGCTGACCCATCTCTTTCTTTTACCTTCCCAGAGTAACAACTGGGAATTCTGGTACCCATGGATAATCAGAGAGAAAAGATAGAGTGCCTCATTAACTCAGGTCTGATCACTACAGTTTATGTGTGAGGCAGACTGATGACAGGGGTCATAGGAATTCAGGAGATATCAGGTGCTTGAAGAGGGGACATGGGATGAGAGTGGAGAAGACATGGGGCAAATAGTAAATGCATCATGAAGAAGGGACAGTGATGGGGAGGGAGGTTCATGGAGGACAGCCACAAGAATTTGGACAGGATGGAATGAATTGTTCAGGAGGAACAGCAAAGGGAAGGAGGCTGGTCAGTAGCCAGTGAGGAGTAAAGAGTAGGTCAATTCTTCCTTCTGTCACTGAAGGTCAGAAGTTAGGAGAGAAGGAGTCATCCCTAGAGGACAGCCAAGGGATTCAGGAGGTTTTCAAGAGAAAGCCAGGCTTCAGGAGCTCCCCGACATGGAATGAAGGCAATGAGTAGAGGTCTAAGACAAAGGAGAGGTGGTTAGCAATTGAAAAGAAAAGGTTCCAGGGAGGGTAGAGGAGGGAGGCTAAGGAAAGGGGCTTGATTTGAACTGGATAAGGTGGAGTGTGGGGAAGATAGGCAGAAAAAGGATTTCAAAGAAAGGAGAAGAGACTGGGGGAGGGAGAGGCTGACAAGGGGTAAAAGGGCTGACCTCTTCCCTTGCTCTTCCCACCCAGCTGCCCACTAGCTACCCTTCCCCTAGGCTACATTTTTCTCCTCCCCTCCACCCCCATACAAGGGCTCCGAAGGCTGAAAGCAGACCAAGAGGTGAAGAGTTGTCTTTAAACCACATAAGGAAAGAATTGGCATCCTCACTCCCAATAATGTCAAAGCCCTGGGCCAAAACCCCAGCTGACCCAACCTAGTTACAGCTTAGCTTCTCTAATGCCTTAGATCTATGCTACTTGGTCCTCAGTAGGCCTTTTTCCTTTCTCTCCTTCTAAGGAAGGCACAGCTGAGGTCCCCTCTTTCCACCAAGTCTTCAGTCTTCCCTGGGAGTTGTCAGTCAGCCAAACTCAGGACAGCAGCCAGCAGAGGGTCCCTGGGGAGAGACTAGACAGAAATCAAAGCCACATTGTTCCCTGGCTGCTCATCAAACCCTGGCAGGACCACGCTAGGCAGTCTCATTTCAATGAATTTGCATGAAATGTTTTTCATCCCCAATGTGTCCCCAACACACACAGGGAACACAAACACACACACACACACACACACACACCTCTTCACCACACCCGGTTTTCCAAAGCCTAAACCAGCCCTGGTGATATCATCCCTCTGCTCTGTGATATCGCAACAGCCTTAACTCTCCAGTCTGAGCTACTGATGACATCACAGAGAGTAGACTCTGTCTTCTCTGACCCCTGAACACTGTGCACTGAAAAAGGTTGCAGAAGTACATTTGTCCAATTAAACTGATATTTACTAAGCCCCTGCCATCTGTTCCAGCTAGGCACTTGGCTCATGATGTATTAGGGAGACAAGACACGTAGAGTGGATTTGGATTCAGAGACTTTGAGTTCAAATCCAGACCCTACTATTAACTGCCTATTCTGACCTTAGGTGACTCATCTATCTTCTCAGACTCATCTACATAAATCGAGGGAGGAAATTGACTAAATAATTTCTAATGTACCTTCCAGCACCAAGTCCTATAATTCTCTAACTCGAAATATCAAACAATATTAGAAGTATTCAAGTGAATGCTTAGTTGAATGAACTCAAGTGGAAGGCAGACAGTAAATGCTAAGGCACTATGCTAAGAATCATAGCATTCCAGATTTAAGGATGAAAGACATCTTAAATCTAGTCCAAACCCCTCATTTTATTGAGGCACAGTGACCTGTTTTAAGTGACATGTCATGTTTCAGAAAGGTTCAGTCTTTTTTAATCCAAGTTGAGTGCCCCCTCTACTATCAGAGCAGTCAGGGAAGACTCTGGGCTTGAGCAGAGCCCAAAAGACTTTGGTCAACAAGATGCAGGAGGCCATTTCTGACAATATGGAAACTAGCCTGGCTGTGAGCAGAGGGGAGAAGGTGGGGTCAGATGCTCAAGGATAACACTCTCTCATTTTTGGCTCTGACAGGCAAAGTCCCCCCCAAAATTGATACCTCTTCATTTCCTTTGCCATATCTTGGTATCACAGATTAAGATATGGAAGAGACCTTAGACATCATTGTTCCTCATGCTCGTAAAAAAACAGAGACCCCAAGAATGTTTTCCCAAGGTCTAATCAATTATAAATATCAGAGCCAGGACTCCAACCCAGAACATCTGGCTCTAAATGCATCCCCATGCTGTTCTCCTAGTTTGAGAGATGTGTGCATATATGTATGTATGCATGTATGTGTATATGCATGTGTATGAATATGTGCATACACACAGAAATATACACACATGTACATGTATGTATAGAATGTGAACTCCCTGAGAGTAAGGATTCTAACATGCTTAGTTTCAATACCAAATCTTATCTTCCTGATCTGAGACATATGTGTGTATGTATGTATAGGTGTATACATACAGAAATACATACGTACATCTGTACATGTCCTTGATGAATGTGACCACTGGCTCCTTTGACTGTTCTCATCGTGCTTTGGATTTCTCATTTTCATTTCTCATTCTTAATATAAGGAAAGGGAAAGGAAGGGAATGTGCTAGGTACTGTGGTAAGCTTTTTACAAATATTAACTCATTTGATCCTCGCCACAATCCTGGGAAGTATGTGTTCTTATTACTATCTCTATTTTACAGTTCAGGAAACTGAGGCCAATAGAGGTTTAGTGATTTGCCCAGGGTCACACAGCTAATAAGCGTCTAAGGCCATATTTGAACCCAGGTCTTCCTGGTTCAGGAATGAAATGCCAGTGTCTTGCCTCCCTCTACTAGACTTCATGATGGCTGGGATGAAGTTTTATTCATCGTTGTGTCCAGTAAAATGTCCCACAATTGCGAAGCACCTAACAGATATTTGTCAGATGAACAAATTATATTCATTACCCTCATCAACTATCATAGCCTTCTTTATTAGTATCAAAAGTGTACCTGTTCAGTTTATCTACAATTCTGCCTCCTCCATGAAGCCCTCCCTGATTTGGCTCTGGGAAATTCCTGTAAGACTGAGTGTGTGCCTCTTAGATTCTCATCACAGCTTTCCTCATATCATGATTATTTTGTAACCATGTCTTTCAATGAGTTGCACCATGGTTTTCTTCTTCCTCGATCCTCTGGATCACCTTACCAAACCCAGGGATGGCTCTGGAGGAGAAAGTGATGCTTGTGACCTTGCACAACCCTCCCTCATTCAAGCCATGTCATCATCTTCATGTCATGGTCCTCCTTGAGAAAGAAGGACAAACACAAGCCAGTATAAAATGTCAGTGTTATATTGGAATGATAGGAGTCTAGTCAGAGAATCTAGGTCTTAGGATTTGGTTTGCACCTCTATAAAATTAGGGACTGGGAAATGGAATGCTATATAGTCATCATGACCAAGAAGAATGGCCCTGTAGAAGAAGAGAAAAAGTTCCTCCCTCCCTTTTGCAGAGCTGGGGGACTACGGGTGTAAAATGTTGGAGGTACTATTAGACTCAGTAGTTTTGTTAGCTAGTGTGACTTTAAATGTTTTTTTCTTTTTTCTTCTTTTTTACACTAAACAGTTTGTTGGGTGGAAGAGGAGGGAGGGATATATATATTTTTTTAAATGAAGATATAAAAACAAAAGATGTCTATATAAATTTCAAAATAAACATTTAAATATCAATAAAATATATTATAATCTGTAATATAAACATACTTTTGTAACATGAATAGATTATACTTATATAATATAAATATAATCATTTATGTAATTATAAATTATGATGTAATGTGCAATAGAAACAGAATTATAAATGCAAATATTTATGAAATAAACATACATAAATATTATATATGTCATGCATGTGTACTTATATAAAAAGGGGAGTGGATGAGGTGACCTTCAAAGAACCTCCCAGCTCATCGATGAAGAAATCTCTCCATCTCCCCTCCCTTTTCCCCAATTAGTGAGATTTCCAAAGGAATTCACTGAAGGCTAGGACAGGTGTGAGGGTGAGGTGAAGAGCTGATCATGGAGGGGACCCAGTATCAGGAGAACAGCAAAACTGGCTGCAAGACTTCCCTTCATTGGAGGCACCATCTCTACCACTGAGTCACCTAGAGCCCTCCTACTGTCTCTGCATCCCCTTAGATCTAGTTCTTAGGAGAAGCCCTGAGATCAGAATGTCAGAAATGTCAGAAATGCAAAGGAACCCAGAGACCATCTAATCCAACCCTCACCAATCTAACAAGTGAGGAAACTGAGACTCACCTGCCAAAGGGGCACACAGTGAGTTAAAGGTGAACCTGGGATTTGAACCCAACCTTCCTACACGTAGTACATGGTACTCCATGTCGTAGATAGAGCTGGCTGGAGTCCAAGCTCCTCCTCTGACTCATGACTAGGGGATCTTGGGCAAATCGCTTACCCTCTCTTTGACTCAGTTTCCTCAGCTGTAAAATGAGGATAATCTTAGCACCTACCTAGCAGAAGTGTTATGAAGACCAAAAGAGATAATATTTATAAAGTACTTAGGAGTATCTAGCACACTGTAGGTGTAAATAGTAGTAGTAGTACCAGCAGTAATAGAAGTAGTAGTAGTAGTGGTAAGAGAAACAGTGGTGGTAGTAGTAATAGAAACAGAAGTAATCATTGTAGTAATAGAAGCAGTTGTAGTAGTAACAGAAGTTGTAGTACTACTAGTAGTAATAGAAGCAGTAGTGGTAGTAGTATTAGCAGTAAGAGAAGCAGTAGTAGTAATAATAGAAGCAGTAGTACTAGTAGTAGTAACAGAAGCAGTGGTAGTAGTAATAGAAATAGTAGTAGTAATAGAAGCAGTAGTACTAGAAGCAGTAATAGTAGTAGTAGTAATTGTGGTACTGGTAATGATGGTAGTAAAGTAGGGAGAGCACTGGCCTTTCAGTCAGGCAGATATGGGTTCAAATCCTATCTCTGACACTTGCTGTTGGACAAATTCCTTAACCTCTCTGAAAATCAATTTTCTCATCTACAAAATGGTATTAATAATACCTTTTAGTCACCCACTTTATAGAGTTACTGTGAATTCCCACAAGATATTGTGTATTAAGAGTTATTTTTATTTTCTGGGAAATCATTGTTCATAGATTGTAGAGTCACAAAATGTTAGCATGGCAAAGAATTCTAGAGACCATCTAACTCCTCATTTGAGAGGTGGGAAAAGGGAGCCTCCAGGAGTGGAAGTAAGCTGTAGGCACTCACACAGCTGGTGGGACACACTAGATAAATGCAGGTTGACTGCCCAGGAGTCCGTCAGGTCTTGGGATTCCCTAGCAAGGGGACCTTCCATTATCCCATCCTTTTTTTTATCGTTCCTTTCTTCTTTAGACTTCCCCAAAAGGTAGAGAGCTTTGGCAAGCCATCAAGGCCCCTTGTCCTACCTACATGATTAAGTGAGACAATCCCTCCAGGTGCTGCCTACACACCTCTCTGTCCTGGCCAGCATGTGATGGAACAGGAAACCACCAGTCCCAACTGGATGCAAGAAACATTTATTTTCCTGGGATTTAGTAACCCAAGTTCTCTGCCAGCATTGTACCAGCATATCCCACAGACCTTTTCTCTTCTATGACTACATATTTTATATCAGTCCCTCCCCTCCCATAATGCCCCAAATTAGAAGAGACTTTAAAGGCAATGTGGTACCATGGAAAGAACCCTGAATCTCAGCAGATTTGAGTTCAAATCAAAGCCTTCTACGTGGGATCTCTGTGGTCATGGTAACTCTTTGCACCTCTTGGGGATTCTCTTTCCTAATATTTGAAATTAGAGGAACAGCTGTTCTCTTGGGTCTCTTCTAACTTAAATCCTAAAGGTCATTAAAGACCAGAGCCCAGAACCTGCTGACCCCAGGAGTTTATGGGTCATAAAATTTAGAAAGAACTTGAGGAGGTATACAGGTCACCTCCCTCATTTGCCAGATGAAGGCTCACTGGGATGTCACTTGCCCAAGGACTCATGGCTGGTGTGCATCAGAGCCAGGATTCAAACCAAGGATATTCTATTTCATCTCCAGTATTCTTTCTACTATGCCATGGGAAATGATCCAAGGAAACGTGCCCTGGTTCTAGGGCTCCTTCTTATGTTATATTTCAAAGGAGGTCACATGACTCAGTGAAAAGAGCACTTGAAGTCAAAAGATATGGGTGAGAGTTGTAGCTCTGGCCTTCCCAATGCTGGGACACCATTGTTGTTCGGTTATTCAACTGTGTACAATTCTTTGTGATCCCTTTTGGGGTTTTCTTGGCAGAGATACTGGACTGGCTTGTCATTTCTTCCTCCAGGTCATTTTACAGATGAAGAAACTAAGGCAAACAGAATTAAGTGACTTGTCCAGGATCACACAGCTAGTAAATGTCTGGGGCCATATTTGAACTCAGGAAGATGAGTCTTTCTGACCCCAAGCCCAGCACTCTATCCATCCACTGCACCACCAAGTTGCCCCTGGGATGCTGTACAAGTGGTATAACTTGTACCAGAGTCTCACATAGGGACACTTTGGGAGATTTCTCAGATTTCTAATACATTGACCCCATCCAGAAAATGTGATATTTTCTCTGTGTAAGATACTATCCTATGTATGGTCATCAAGTCCCCTTCTGATAGAAGAAGAAGAAGAAGAAGAAGAAGAAGAAGAAGAAGAAGAAGAAGAAGAAGAAGAAGAAGAAGAAGAAGAAGAGGAAGGAGAAGAGGAAGAAGAAAAAGAAGAAGGAGGAGGAGGAGAAGGAGAAGAGGAAGAGGAAGAAGAAGGAGAAGATGAAGGAGAAGAGGAAGAAGAAGAAGAAGAAGAGGAAGAGAGGAAGAAGAGGAAGAAGAAGAAGAAGAAGAAAAAGAAGAGGAAGAGGAAGGAGAAGAGGAAGAAGGAGAAGAGGAAGAGGAAGAAGAGGAAGAAGAAGAAGAAGAGAGGGGAATGTTTATTTATTGGTGGTAAAGAAAGTAAAGTTCCTCCCAGAGCTCATGAAATCTATCAACACTTGCCAAGGAGTAACCCTTCTTCAGGGAGCCATAATATATTGGTTACTTATAGCCGCATCCTCCCAGGAGGAGACACATTCCTACTCAGAGCAGAGCACTTAGCACAGTTAGTTCTCCATAGCTCCCAGCAGTAAGCATCCACTGTCCCATGTCTGCAGTTACCTCCCAAGATATTTAGGGACTTCATCAGCGTTCTCTGTCCCATTATTGCTCCCATAAATGCAAAACACAGTCCCTCCACTAAGGAGCCCACTCTTGTGCTAAGATTTCAGCAGACCTCTGGCCTCCATAAAAGTGCGCTCAGCAGGCAGATATGGTATATGTTGTGGATCCCCCTCCGACCTGTTACCAGGTTATTATCATTGACACTGGATTGGGTCATTGATGACATGATTATGACTCTTTCCTCAAACTCCTGGGTCACATGCTTCCCTCCCCCATTCACTCTTCACAGAATCATAGAATTTGGGGTGCTAGAAGGGATGTCAGAGGTCATTCAATCCAACCTCAACCTGAACCTGTTCTGATCTAGGCAGAAGGCAATAGGACCAACCACACCCCCTAGCTCTGGTACACTACTCTTAATAGGCTAAAATTGCATTCAGGGTATTGGCTACCACAAGTCTACATTTCTAGAAGCTCAATATTTTTTTTTTCAATTGTCCCTCAACTTCAAGAGATTAAGTGATTTGCCAAAGCTCCCCCAGGTGGTAAGTATCAGAAGTAGGATGTAAGCCTGGGTTATCTGACTCCACATCTGATGTTCTTTCTGCCTCCCCTCCTCACATTGCTTACTGCTGTTGCTATAACTTGAAGTTCAAACCTGGCATCCACTCCTACTTTTCCTTGATACATCTCAGCTTTGTTGGGTCTAAGCAAGGATATTTACTTAGGAGGGAAAGGAAGTATACAAATTCAGATGTAATGTAATAAGGAAGAGTAATCCAGAGAACACATAAAAGAAATTATTCAGCATAAGCTGAACCAATCCAAATGGACTAAGTTCTTCCCTGGCTGAAGTTTCCTGAACCCAGCTGAGCTCACAACCATCTAGATGTGGAGGGCATCCTCTATGGTGCCCCTAGTCCTCAAATGAGAACAGACACCTTTCCCCCTAGGAGATCCTCCCCTATGCCCACCCATCCCCACTTAAATATGCTCACTTGCCCTTTCCTCCATAATCATCATGTGATTCTCTGACCATTCACAGTGTCCAAAAGTGGAATGAGCTATCTTGGAAAGCCATAAGCTCCTCATCCCTGAAGGTCTCCAAGACAAGGTTTGCTCAGGGAGTTCTAGAGACTGTACATGATTCTAGCTGAGCCTGGATTAAGTGAGCTCAGTAAAAAAACAAAAGCAGGGAGTTTTATCAACTTTGGGGTGGACATGGACATCAGGATGAATTATTGTTTTTTTCTAGAGGAGGATTCTTAACCTTTTTTGAGTCCTGGACCACTTGTACAGTCTGGTAAAGTCTCTAGACCTCACAATCATGTGATAAAATCATGTATAAAATGTGCAAATGTATAAATGTCAACTTACAATGTATAAAATAAACTGTATTAAATGCATACATTTTAATGTAGAAAATAAATGTATAATGTCTAAAATAACATGTACAAAATGTGCATATAAAATAAATGTATGATGCATAAAATGAAACATATACATGTTTCAATGTATAAAATAAAATATGTGGAATTGCCAAGGAAACCAGTTATAGTAAATATGGTTATCAAAATATTTTTAAAAACAAGTCCACAGGCTGTGTTGGCCTGTGAACAGAACTTTACAATCATCTAGTCCAAAAAGCATCATTTCAGAGATAAAAAAAGCAAACAAACTGGGAACTAGAGGAATGACTTGTCAAGGTCACCCAACCAGCGGGTAGCAAAGTCTGCTTTTCAACCCAGATCTTGGGCGTCCAAATGCAATTCTCTTTTCACTGTTTATGCAGAAGACAAAGTGATTGCATAAGGATATTTATTCTCCTCTTTATGGGAAGCACAAGGACAGGGATGAGTCCTGTGATTTCATTAGTAATGAAAACTTTGAGGTGAACAGTCTCTGTGACATGTGATTGAGAATCTTAGAGAGCCCTGAGAGAGGTGACTTGTCCAGGACTACACAGTCAGTATGTGTGTCAAAGGTGGCCATCGAACCCGGGTCTTTCTGGCTTCCTGGCTGGTTTTCTAGCTGCCACCACCATGTTGATTCCCTAGGGAACAGGAGCTTTAAAGAATTCAGCTCCAGCACATCAGGAAAAGGATTGAAGGGGACACATAGATGAGAAAAAAGAGATCTATTCTTTCTCTCCCCAGAGGCTGAACTCCTAGCAGAGGGACCCTTCAATGCCCCAGCCCCTTAGGTCTTCACAGCAGTCGTAGACATGTTGTACTAGGATCCCATGATTCTCTGACCCCAGAGACCTCTCTGAGTCTGTGTCCTCCTAAATCTTTCCTTATCCAAGCTAAACCTCAAATCATCCCACCCCCACACCTTCCGGCTTATCCTTTCCTAAGGTGAGCTCATACCTCCCACGGTGTCTGATGGGCAAGAGTACAATAGGACCATCGTCTCCCTAGTCCTGGCCAGTGGACCTCTTTCAATGCATCCCAACAAGGCTTAAGCTTTAGGCTTTCAGGTTGCTTTTGTAGTGGGACATATGGTGGGGAGAGATGGACCTGGAGTTGGACTGGGCAGCCCCCACCATGGAGGCACAGAGCCCCCTGCTGGCCCTCTCCTTAGAGAAGGAATCATTAGATGGGAAGAGCTGACACCAAGTAGACACCAGAGGCTGGATGCTGGGCCTCTGTGCCCTCCCCATCATTCTGGATGAAACGTTAGAGAGGGAGATGAGTGAGAAGCTTTGCCGTTGTTACTTTTCAGTCACGTCCAATCTCCATGACCCCATTTGGGCTTTTCTTGGCAAAGATACTGGAATGATTTATCACTTCCTTCTCCAGTTCATTTTACAGATGAGGAAACTGAGGCAAACAGGGTTAAGTGACTTGACCAGGGTCACCAGCTGGTAAATGTCTGAGACCATATTTGAACTCAGGAAGATGAGTCTTCCTAACTCCAGTTTCAGTGCTCTGTGCTTGGTGGCACCATCTAGATGTTCTGTGCAAAAAGCTTAAGGATTGGCCAACAGATATCCCATCCAGAATCACAGAATCACCAAATGCTAGAGTAACAAAACTCCAGGCCCTTAGGGGCCATGGGATTCTGCCTGGGAAAATCTTTCAAAACTTCCCTGAGGAGGTCATCCAGCTTTTGCTTAAAGAACTCTAGAGATGAGGAGCTCACTTCCTCCCAACAACCCAGTATACTTCAGTACACTCTTAATTGCTATCCCTGATTATTCCTCAGTATGACACCTCATTTCCAGATTCCACATTTTTGCCCTGGTTGTCCATCATGTCCTCTACCTTCTGGCTTCCTTCAAGACTCAGCTCAGATCTCACCTGCTAGTGTTTTCCCTACGAGATTGCTTTTAATCTGCTCCAAATGCGTCTTGTATGTACCTGGTTATTTGCATATTGTCTGCCTATAAGGAGCCATACCCCTTTGGGGCATATACAGTGTTTTTGTTTTTCTTCGTATGCCCAGTACTTAGACTACAAGTAGGAAATATGCAGCTGTTAAGCCCTTACTAAGCACCTTGCACTATGCTAAGTGCTGAGGATACAATTACAAGAAAAAAAAAAAAACCCTGCCCTCAGTGCGCTTATATTTTTTTAATGTTTATTTATTTTTAGTTTTCGACATTGATTTCCACAAAATTTTGAGTTCCAAATTTTCTCCCCATCTCTCACCTCCCCTCACCCCATCACACCTTGCTTTCTGATTGCCTCTTCCCTCGATGTGCCCTCCCTTCTATCACACCTCACTCTTCCTTTATTCCCATCTTCTCTCTTTTCTTGTAGGGCAAGATAGATTTCTATGCCCCATTACCTGTATTTCTTATTTCCCAGTTGTATGCAAAAACAATTCTCAACATTTGTTTCTAATACTTTGAATTCCAACTTCTCTCCCTTCCTCCCTCCCCACTCATCCCCACTGAGAAGGCAAGCAATTCAATATAGTCTATGTATGTGTAGTTTTGCAACAGATTTTCATAATCATGTTGTATAACACTATATTTCCCTCCATCCTACCTTGTCCCCCATTTATTTTATTCTCTCATTTGACTTTGTCCCTCCCCAAAACTGTTTACTTCTAATTACTCCCTTCTCCCATTTGCCCTCCCTTCTATCATCCCCCTTATCCCACTTGTCCCCTTTTCCCCTACTTTTCTATAGTGTAAGATAGATTTTCATACCAAATTGAGTGAGCATGTTATTCCCTCCTTAAGCCATATGTGAAGAGAGTAAGCTTCACTTTTTCCCTCTCATCTCCTCCTTTTTCTCCTCCATTGAAAAAGATTTTTCTTGTCTCTTTTATGAGTGATAATTTACCCCATTTCATTTCTCCCTTTCTCCTCCCAATATATTCCTCTCACCCATTAATTTTATTTTTTATAGATATCATCTCTTCTTATTCAACTGAACCTGTGCTTTCTGTCTCTGTGTGTGTGTATGTGTGTGTGTATGCATGTGTGTGTGTGTGTGTGTGTGTGTAACCCCTCCAACTACCCAAATACTGAGAAAAGTCTCAAGAGTTAAAATATTATCTTTCCATGCAGGATTGTAAATAGTTCAACTTTAGAAAGTCCTTTATTATTTCTCTTTCCTGTTTATCTTTTCATGCTTGTCTTGATTCCTGTGTTTGAAAGTCAAATAGTTCTAGTCTTTTCATCAAGAATGCTTGAAAACCCTCTATTTCATTGAATGACCATTTTTTCCCCTGAAATATTATACTCAGTTTTGCTGGGTAGTTGATTCTTGGTTTTAATCCTAGTTCCTTTGACTTCTGGAATATCATATTCCAAGTCCTTTGATCCCTTAATATAGAAACTGCCAGATCCTGTGTTATCCTAATTATATTTCCACAATATTCAAATTGTTTCTTTTGAGCTGCTTGCAATATTTTCTCCTTGACCTGGAAATTCTGAAACTTGGCTACAGTATTCCTAGGAGTTTCTCTTTTTGGATCTCTTTCAGGAGGTGATTGGTGGATTCTTTCAATATTTATTTTGCCCTCTGGTTCTAGAACATCAGGGCAGTTTTCCTAGATAATTTCATGAAAGAAGATGTCTAGGCTCTTTTTGATCATGGCTTTCAGGTAGTCTCATAATTTTTAAATTGACTCTCCTGGATCTATTTTCCAGGTCAGTTGTTTGTCCAATGAGATATTTCACATTCTCTTCTATTTTTTCATTCTTGTGGTTTTGTTTGGTGATTTCTTGGTTTCTCATAAAGTCATTAGCCTCCATCTACTCCACTCTCATTTTGAAAGAACTATTTTCTTCAGTGAGCTTTTGAACCTCCTTTTCCATTTAAGTAATTCTGCTTTTTAAAGCCTTCTTATCCTCACTGGCTTTTTGGACTTCTTTTTCCAATTGAGTTAGCCTATTTTTAAAGGTTTTATTTTCTTCAGCATTTTTTGGGCCTCCTTTAGCAAGCTGTTGACTTGCTTTTCAAGCGCTTCCATGGCCTGATCCTATTGTATATTTATTTTGGAGGTACTGGATGCAGAAGCCTTGACTCCCTCTGACAGTATGCACTGTTTTTCCTTATTCAAAAGGATAGAAGAAAATACCTGTTTACCAAGAAAGCAACCTTCTATAGTCTTATTTTTTTCCCCTTTTTGGGAATTTTCCCAGCCAGTTACTTGACTTTTTAATCCTTTGTCAAGAGGAGGATCCAAGTGCTCCTCCTCACCCCAGGACCATGTTCAGCTTTAAGATTCAGGTCAGCTGCTCAATTCCCCCAGGGGCTTTAGTCCAAGAGCTTCACAAATGGATGTTGCAGCTGCCACCACCACTGCTGCCACTGTCACTGCCACCACCTGGGACCAGGGCTGGGGGGACCCTGCCCCACTCTTGCCCAGTTGGAAAAACTCTCTCACTGATCTTTGAAGCTTTCTTTGGCGCTTGTGGGTTGAGGAATCTGAGAACCTCTGCTGCTGCTGGGGATTCCATCCCCGAGGCCTGTTTACATCCTATTCTTCCCAGTGCCAGGTAGCCAAGTCTGGGCTGTGCTCTACTCCATGCTCCATGCAATAGACCTTTCCTGTTTACCTTCCAGGTTACCTTTGGTTGGAAATCTCTTTCACTCTGTCATTCTGTGGCTTCTACTGCTCTAGAATTTGTTGAGAGTCATTTCTTACAGGTATTTATGGACTGTGGGGGAAGAGCTAGAGTAGGTGCATCTTTCTACTCTGCCATCTTGGCTCTGACCCCAGTGACCTTATATGTTCATGGAAAGAACCAAAGCACAAAAGTAAGTGGGGAAGGATAAGGTATCTGCTCAGCATCATGGTGGGTAAATGGGGAGAGGCAGAAGCAGAACTGGAAGATGATTGAAGAATGGTGGGTCCACTCTTCTTCTCAAAATGGAAGACTCACAATCCACCCATGGGAAGAGACCAGAGAGGCTGCAGGAGTGTCCTTCATGAGAAGGTCCCTGGCACTAAGGGAACTTAGTGCAGCTTCTGGCATATCATAAATGCTTAATAAATACATATTAACTGACTACTGTTTTACTTCAGTGAAATTATTATTTATTACTACTTATTTATCTTTGTTATTATTTATTTTTATTATATTCTTTATTTAAGACCTAGAGTTAGAGTCAGAACACTTGGGGAAAGTCTTGATTTCAACATCAGCTAGCTCAGTCATGTTGGGAAAGTTGCTCCATCTACAAACCTGTAATATGGGGAGAAGGGAAAGGAGGTAGGGATGGAAGGAAGGGAGAGAGGTAGGATGGATAGATAGATCATTTATTAATACTATTAGTACTGATTTTATCTCAGTATCATTGAAAGGAAAATGCTATAGATATGTGAATTGTATGTAGGAGGAAAATTTCATATATTTTCAGACATGGTTGATTTATTGATTGGTATTGCTGAAATTTTTTTGTCTCCTAAAAAAATCTGTTCCAAGGACCATAGATGTAGAGTTGAAAGGAAGTTCATAGGCCATCTAATCCAATCCTCTTATTTTACTGATGAATAAATTAACTACAGGGTCACAAAGAGTTGGACATGATTGAAAAATGATTAATTAGCAACAAATAAATTGAGACCTAAAGTTGTGATTTGGCTAAGGTGACATTAGTAATAAAGATCAGGGGTAGGATTTTGAAACCAAATCCTCTGACTCCATGGCTGGTGTTTTTTCCACCATAATCCAACTCTCCCTTCTTACAGATGAGGATACCAAGGCCTATAAGTGACTTGTCCAGGGTCACACAGACATGGTAGTCATCAGAGGATAGATTCGAAACCAAGTATCCAGACTCCAGAGCTAGGGATATTTTCATTTTACCACATTGGGATAGCTTGCTGGATAAAGATGGAGGATTATATTAAAAAATGAAAATGATATAAAGACAAAATAGTATTTAAAAAAATTAATTATGATCTGCTCACAAAACAAATAATAGACAGCTAGGTGGCTTAGAGTGCTGGACTTGGAGTCAGAAGGTCTTGAATTAGAATCTTTCCTCAGATACATTGGTCACCTACATATGAATACTCCCAAGAACATTATAATTAAAATTCAGAGTGTCTGTCTCAAAAAATCAGTACTGCAAACAGCCAGAAAGAAAAAATTCAAATACTAAGGAATCCCAGTCAAAATCACACAAGATTTAGCAGCCATCACTATAAAGAATCAGAAAGCTTGGGGTATGATATTCTAGAAGGAAAAAGATAACAGACTTACAACCAAGAATAATTTATCCATCAAAATGAATCTACATTCAGGATTCATGTACAGGAGGGAAAGTGGACCTTAAAGGAAACAGAGGACTACTAAGCATTCCTTTTGAAAAGACCAGAGCTTCATAAAAACTTTGAAATACAAACATGAGTCAAGAAAAACATATAAAGGAAAATATGGTTGATCAATCACAAGGGACTAAACAAGAAGGAACTGTTTATATTCTAATATGAGGAGATGATAATGTATGTTCTCTAAGAACTCTATTATCATCAGGGGCCATAGAGGGAGTCTAATAAGATAGAGGGCTGAAAAGTGGAATTTTTTTATGTTTTGGTGAATCTAAAAGAAGAAAAAAGGGGAAAGGCAAATGAAAGAAGAAATTTACCTTGAATAATATGTCACCATAAATAGAAGACTATAGAAACAAGGAAGAAAGGAGGGGAGCATATGAGCAACACTTGGATCTCATTTTCATCTGAACTGGTGAAAAGTAGGAAGAAAACACAGAGAAAATTGAGTGCAGAAATGTATTTTACTTAGCACAGAAAAGAGGGAAAGTAAAGAATGGAAGAATAATTAGGGAGGGTAGATTAAGGAGGGATTAGCTCTAAATAAAATAAGCTCTAACTGGAGGGTAGATCTTAAAAAGCAATTAAAGAAGAAAGACAGAATAAAAACTTTTGACTGGTCTTTGGTTTGAGGGAAGAAAAAGGAGCAGGAGAGAAGACAGATTGCATCAAATCTAGAGCCCTTATGCTGAGCATAATTTTCTCACTTCCCTCATCTCTTTTACACAAAGGTAATCAGAAACTCTGATCGCAATTCCAGAGGACTCATGATAAAACATTTTACTCACCTCCTGGGCTCAGGGTGCAAATTCCAACTTTTTTTTAATATATCTAATCCACAAATTTGTTTTGCTTGACTATACATGTTTGTTATTGGGTTTGGGGTTTTTTTTAATTTTTTTTTCAATAGAGGGAGAGAAAGTAAGAGGGAGAGAAGATGGATTCTCATCATTTGAAAAAAAATAAGTTTAAGAAGAGGACATCGGTTGAATGCAACCAAGACCAGAAAGGGATACAATTAACCAGGGAAAATCTTTGTAGCAAAGTTCTGTGATAATAATCTCAAATTCAATGTATATGAGGAACTGATTCAAATTTATTAGAATGTAATAAAACACCATTGCATCATAAGAAATAATAACAGGGATGGTTTCAGAGAAACCTGGGAGGATGTGTATAAACTGGTGCAGAATGAATTCATCAGAACCAGGAGAACAATTTATACAGCACCAACAATGCAAAGACAAATAATTTTGAAAGACTTAAAAACTCTGATCCATGCAATGACCAACCATGATTCCAAAAGATCAGTAATAAAGAATGCTAACAAACTCCTCATACAGAGGTGATGGAATTCAAGATATAAAATGAGATGTACATTTTTATATGGTTAATGGGGGAATCAATGTTTGCTTGACTATACATATTTATTGCAAGGGATCTGTTTTTCCTTTTTTGTTCTTTTTTTCAGTAGGATAGGAGATAAAGAAAGAAAACAAATGTTGTTAATTTTAAAAAATATGAAATTTAAAAAAAATAATAAATGTGGATGATAGTAGTTGAAATACCTATCTCATAAGGTTTCTTGTAAAGAAAATGCTTTCTAGCCTTAAAATTATTGTTGCTGCTGCTGTTGTTTGTTTGCTGTTATCTCAAGCCAGAGCCCTTGTTCTTGGGGACAATCCAGTGGTCCAGTCTTGTCAATTTAAGAGAATGGTATCTGGTCTGTGGTTTCCCAATCAGACAACTTGGCAGTGCTCCCAAAGTCTATCTCAAGGCTGGACATCAGAGAGGCAGGAAATCATAAAGGACATAGAGTGGTACAAGCCTCAAGACCATAAAAGTAATCCTCCTAGCTCCTATTTTTGTAAGTTAAGATTAATGAAGGGATTTCCCTCGTGAAAACTATACATGGTTTAAGTAAGATTGCCTTCATTTTACAGGTGAAGAAAACCAAGGTTCTGAGAAGTGATATGATTTAATCAGACACACAGCTAGTAAATATCAGAGCCATAGTTCATAAAATCATAGATTTCAAGCTAGGAGGCACCTCAGAGGTTACCTAATCCCACCCCTTCATTTTGTCGTTGAGGAAAGCAAGGCCCAGAAAGGTTAAGTAACTTGCCAGTGGTCACACAGGTGATCAATGGAAAAGATAGAATTTAAACTCAGTTCTCCTGGATCCGAGTCAAATGTGAGACTACACTGTGTCTAAATTCCACGGGAACAGAGCCTATGCCTTATCCTCATTTGCTGTCTCCCCCAGGACTAAGCATAGTACTCTATAGATAATAGGTACTTTTCATTTGTGGAATTGTTGAAGTGAATTGAATTGTCCTACCTTCATCTGTGTAATCTCTGATTCTCATAAAAATAGTGTTTTTCAGCAATTTGTCTTGGGCCCCTCTGGGGCCCCACAAAGGGGAAGATCATTTTGAATAAACTTTCTAAGTCTTCACCCTTTTTGACTCAGCAAAAACTGACTCTACAGAAGAATAGGGTGGATTGTTTTGGGGAAATTACAAAGCATTTATAGTAACCCCCAGCTTCCCTTAACAGCAAAGGCTTGTCTCTTCAATACCAAACATCTTACTGGTATTGTCGTGTGTCTGGGAGGTCTGGAACACCACTGCCTTGGGAGAATTAAAGATGAGCCTCACACAGAGGATGATGAAGAGGCATGTAGTGGGTATGAGCAAACTGCCAAATATAATGATGGAATTCTAAAGAAGAACGGGCATAGAAGATGTCATCAAAAACTTGTATGACCAAAAGAGAAATTGAACTGGTCACATAGTGAGAGTGAGTGGTCACAAGGGATGAAAAGAAAATAGCTTCAGTGGTACCCTTGAGATTTCAGGAGAAAACAAGAAAGGCCTTCGGCATATTGGGTGAATGACCTTGATGAACTTTTTGGAAAGCTATGGATGACAGTTCCACAGAATGCACAGCCATGGATGGGTGGTGAACTGCGATGTTGGATGGAATTCCCAAATAGATGACATGTATTTGAGAGAGCATCACACCATTGAGGCATCTAGAGATTGCAGTCTAACTTTTACCAAAGGAATTCTTGCCTGACCAAAACTCTGATCCCATTTCAGTTGGATTTTTGAACTCAAGTGCATGACTTCACTACATTAATTTCTATCCAATTTTGTCCAATTAGATTCAAACTTTCATTCTCACCTGTTGAAATCTTTCTAGAATACTGATTCTACATCCAGATACCTAGATTTTTCTCCCAGTTTACTGCCTTTTGCAAACTCGATAAGCATTCCATCTGTGACTCATTCAAATCACTGTCAAAAATATTAAACAGAGAAATACCAATGTTGAACCTCTAAGACCTTCCACTAGAGACCTTTCTCCAAGTCAACATTGATGAGTATTAATAACTTCAAGTCCAGTCATTTATTTAGTTCTGGATCCTTTTAATCATCCTAGGTTCTTGTTGGTGCCTTGGGTATAGTCCAAGATTTGACTCCTCTTTAAAACATTCTAGAGAGTTGCCCAGTCCAGTTGGAGTGTAAGGTACTTCTTAGAGAGTAGTGGGAACAAAGACTAGAAAGTGAAAAGAATGTCAGACTAAAGCAATACATTATCAGGAGACTGGGGTTGACAGCATGGGTATGCTGGTAAATGTTTAACAACCAGCTCTCCCTTTTTGTTAAAGTACTCACAATACACTTTGGAGTTTAACTTTCGTTATTAACATCCCTAGCACTATCTTAAATCTAATCAATCAACAAAATGATAGATCAAGCCCTGATTTGCAGAAAATTTAAAATCAACCTTCTAGCCATCAGGCAACCAACACTGTACCTGGGTTCAATTCCTGCTTGTAGGAGTTATTGTGTGACCTTGAAACAAGATACTCTGAGTATCATTTTCCTCATTTGTAACCTAAGAATGATTACACCTTTAGTACCTCCTTCACAGGGCTACAGCAAGGATGAAAAGAGATGATCTATGCAAAGCACTTTGCAAGCCTCCAAGTGCTCGATAGACCATACCTATTATTGTTGAACTTGACCCCAAAGGTGATGGGGAGCCACTGAAGTATTCTGAGCCAATATAGAGGGAAGGGCTGTAAAATGATTAGAGTTTAAGGAAGATTCATTTGTCAATGTGTGCAAGCTGAGTTGGAGGAAGGGTGAGACCGGAGAAAGGAAACCAATTAAAAGATTGTTGAAATAGCCTAGGTAAGAGAACAAGGGTGATGCTCCATGAGTGGAGAGCTGCGGAGAGAGGCAAGACGTAACTTGAAGGTAGAAATAAGAAGACTCTACAGCTGATCGGATATAAGCAATGAGGGCACCTGAGGAGATGAGAATAACACTGAGATTGCTGGGCTGGGTAACTGGAAAGATGATGGCACCCCTGATGGAAATAAGGAAGTCAGAAGGAACACCTGGTGTGGGAAAAAGCTGAGGAGTCTACCTTTGATCGCTGAAATACAAGGAAGACCCCGAAAGATCATGGATACCCTTATCCATGGGGAAGTCATCTATATAGGTATCGTGAGAATTAATTAAAGCCATTGAAATAATGAGATCATAGTGCAACAAGAAGAGGGAAAAAATGGGTTTTATAGTCAGAGCACCTTCCATCCCTGGTCGTGCTATATGCTGAATATGTAACCTTAGAAGAAAGAAGCCCCAGAAAAGAAATAGTCAGAGAGGTGGGAGGTCAGCTGGGAGATGCTGGTGTCCCAGAAGCCAAGGGAAGAGAAGGAAACTAGGACAAAGGTATCATCAACAACATCCGTTACAACGGAGCAAGGAAGAAATGAAGAAGTTGCTTTGGAGGATAAATGAAGGGCCCAGAGCCACAACTAGTAACTGGATTCACAACCATGATTCCTCACTCCAAATGGGAAAAGTATTTGTTGCAGTCATCATGGGCAAAAATAAAAATAAAAAACCTAATAAAAGGATCACCCAAGAGGAACGAGGGCCCAGCTTTGGCCCTTAATGCTGGGGTTCCTAGGCAGAGGAGAAATTGGGGTTCATGGAGGAGGGACTGGGGAGGCACAGCCTGACTCATCCCTGGTCTCCCGCTAGATTCCTCGGCCGTCAGACAATCTCAGGATATTTTTACTTTGATCACTGCCACCAGTCGTCGGCTTGGAAATGCCAGTTGCAATTTGGGCGATATCTCCCCCTTCGCTGTTCACAGCTTTTAGCTCTCGCAGAGAAGGATTCTTGCACCCAGCACGCTCCCATTACCAGGGTGAGCTGAGCAGATGCCACATTTCTCCTGTCTCTGCTCAGACCCTGGAGGGAGATCACACTCTGGGAAGACAGGCCCAGAACTGGACCACCCACTGGTGTGACGATCATAGACTGCCTTGGAACTTTTCTTGGATCCTAGATTTATGCTTCCTATTTGTATACAAACCCCTATTTTATTTGGAGGTGGAGGGGATAGTTAGAGTATTTCATAACCACAGGGTCCTGGATCTAAGTCTTTAGTGACTATTTACTATAAATCCTTCATTTTATAGATGAGGAAATTGAGACCTAGGGTGGTTGTCATTTATCAAAGGTCATATAGGTATTAAGTGTCAGAGGTTAGATTTGAATTCAGGTCTTCTAATTCCAGAGCCAGAGTCAACCTGCCTTCTTATAGGCTCACAGAACATTAGAGCCCAAAAAGACCTTAGAAAGAGCTAGTTTTAGCCCTTCATTTTATAAAGCAGAAGTTAAGTGACTTGCCCATAGTCACAGAGGGAGTTCAAGGGCACAGCTGGGATTGGGACCTGGGTTTCCAGCCTCCCCACCTGGTGCTAATTACTCTACAGGCATAGAGTCTCTCCTGTATTTGCACAGGGGTGCCTCAGTGCTTTGTAGGAGTAAATCCAAGAATAATTCGGGCTCACTCCTTGAGAAGATGGTTTCATTCTTTACTTTTGCATCCCTAGCATCTAGCACAATGCCTTACCCATAAGTGGCACTTAATAAATGCTTATTATTGATTGAGTGCCTGGAAGCCCCTGAAGAAATAGGACATGGTTCCTTGGGGAAAGATGAATCCTTCTATTGTCCTGGGAAGGGAATTGGAAGGACACCAGCACTAGGCATTGAGCTCCCTAGCTGACTATACAACTAGTACCCTTGGCCCCACCTCCTCCTTACCTCAACCCAATGCATGAAAATTCAGTGGAAAGGGTTGATGTCATGTTGGAAGTGACAATAGGTTCTTTTCTTGAGGGTTCATAAGGTTATCACATTTCGACCATGCCTCTGATTCAGCCTCATTCTCACTTTCTAACTGTGCTCCATATAGGTAGGGCTCTGTGGCTCGTTAAATGAAGAATCATAGCTTTTGCAGAGACACAAGGGACTTCACAGGGTACTTATGATGGCCAGCCTGTCTCTGCTTGAACATATCTAAGGTTCAAGCAGATCACTCCACACTCCCATTCACTGCTTTCTGGGGCAATCCATTCATTCCACTTTCAGGCATTTCCGATTGTTAGCAAAATCTTCCTAGACTGAAATGTCTCCCCACAATCCCCTCCCACTGCTCCTGGTTCTATCCTCTGGGTCAAGTAGAATAAATCTGATCCTTTCCCCATGTGACAGCGCTTCTAATACTTGAAGATAGTTGTGTTCTCTCTACCCCCAAATCTTCTCTTATTCAAGCTGAAAATCCTCAGTTCCCTAATTTATCCTAATGTGTTATCATCTCTCTCTATCCCAGTTGTTTACCTCTAGATGCCTTACAAAATAGAGTCCAAAAGGGGACATGATGCATCAGATGTTGTCTGACCGCTACAGAGGGCTGCGGACTATTACCTGTGATGATATGGACACTCCTTTCTTTGCATTTTTATTGTTATCTTTAGTCTTATAGCTCCCTAATTTCTGACTCTACCTCTCCACTTAAACTACCATTGATCCCTCTCTTTCAACAAAAAAAGAAGTGGGGATGCAGAGAGAAAGCCGTTCAGCAAAATGACCAGCACAATAAATAAATTTGCCCTTATGTGCAGTGTTCCCCTACCATTGAGCCCTCCAGCACCTCTCCAAAAAAGTTAGATTTCATTGAATGTTTTATCTCTATGGATTCAGCCTGAAAATCACACTGGTGACCCATTTGTGTTTATGATCAACTAAGACCTCCCAATCTTTTTCACATTAATCACTGCCTAGATCTATCTCCTCATCTGCCTAACAGTGATGCAATTGATTTTCTGAACCCAAGTCTAAAGTTTTCCACTTATTCCCACTGGATTCAATCCATTTAATTCAGTTTCAGCCTGTGGAGAACTTTATGCATCCAACTTGGTCATCTAACATGTTAGTTATGAGTCATTTTCTTGTGTTATCCATTAATTCAATAATCACATTATTGATACCTTCTTGGGTACACTGCTCATAATAAGTATGACTAGAAGTCATAAGGTACAGTCAGGCTGGGGATGCTTGAGAGGGGGATGAAGACCCTGCTTTGGCCAGATACTCCTGGATCTGACAGTAACTCAACTCCTTAAAAAATTCACTTCCTTCCCCTAGTTTTCGGTTTCTTCCTCTAGAAGAGGAGGGGGTAGGGCTCAGGAAGCCCTAGTTTTCAAATCCTCTCTCAAACTCTTACTAACCACAAGCCCCAATAGAGAAGGAACTCACTTTCCCTCAGCCTTCATCTCCTCATCAGGGCTGTTGTGAATTGTAACAAGGCAATAGTGGAAAGTGCTTTCTTTACAATCTTTCAAGCCACATAGAAAAGCAGATTGTTTTTATTTTATTAATTCTCTTTCATCTCAAAATCTTATGCTTCTTGCTTGTATGAATTGTTTCAGAGTAGAGCTGGAAGAACCAGGAAAATAACATAAACAGTAACAAAGACGATGGTAAGTAAAAGGAACACTGAAAGAAAGCCAAGGTCTGTATATTCAAAAAAAAAGTCACTACGCATAAACCTCTCAGCAAACCTTAAAGAGCTATGTAAATACCAGCTGCTGCTGCCGCTGCTGCTGCCGCTGCTGCTGCTGCCACTAAAATTGTATTGACCAATCTGGGCCAAGGAGAAGAAGTGAAAAAATGTACTTCCCTCCTTTTGATTGAGAGGTGAGGGACTATGGGTACAGAGTTAAACACACCCTTAAAGATGGAAGTTCAATGGGTCTATTTTGTTGAAATGTTTTCCTTGTTACAAGGGAAGGCTCATTGAATGGGTGTGAGACAATATATGTGCATACATATAAATGTGCATTACATATATTCATGGATATGGTTAAGTGTGACTGTAATATAAAAAACATCAATGAAAGGTTAATTTTTTAAAAAATTCTTTAAAACTTTTTAAATCTCAATTTTTTCAATTTTCCCATGACTTACCCTGGGTCACAGGAAATATCAGAGCTGTCTCTCAAGCCTGTCTCCCAGTGCCAAAACCATCACTTTTTAGCCCCCAAAGGGTTTTGAGGAGACTGGTGGGCTGATTGCCCAGACGCCCACACTGTGTCCCTCAGTCTCTTCTCCCAGGGAGAACTGGCAAGCTTCAGGCACATTTAGGACTAGGGACAGCCCGCCCAAGGGTTCCCATGGCAACCACCAGAGAGGAGATGCCAGCCACCCACAGAGGGAAGAGAATTGGGTCAGGGGAAAGTCCCCTCCCTGCCAGTGCCTCAAGAGATCTGGCCCCAGAGCTCTGGTGGACTCTCCTCCAGCTTTCTTTCCAAGGGAGCAGACTTGGACCCCAGGCCCTGCTATCTATTTCTTGCAATCCATGCGCCAAGGCCAGTCCATGACCCCCTTGGAGTGCAGGGCTCTAGCTGGAAGGAGCATTGTCAATAGAGGCATCAGTCTGCTTGACAGAACCCCGAGGCTGGAGCATTCTAGAAGCAGAGATGCAGAGCTGGAAGGGCCATTAGAGATCATCTGATCTGACACACTTCCTTGATAGATGAGGTATTGAGGCCCTGCATGGGGGAGTATGACTAGCCCATGGCCATTACTGCCCAGAAAAGCCAAGATTCACACCCTAGTGCTCAACCTCTAATTCCAGTCCTGACAGTCTCTGCCCTGAGTCCTTGGTCTTTGAGAGGAAATTCATTTCATTTTTTCTGGGAGCCTACGATTAAGGGAAGTGTAAAGCCTCAAACTCTGGCTTAGGAACCAACATGGATGCTGTCACTACTCCTTTGTACTCCTGGAATTCTCCGAACCATCATTTCCACACAACAACCATACAAAGTTAGCACTGTGAAGTTTAATACTCCCATTTTACAGAGGGGGAGACTGAGGTAAAAAGACTTGCCCAAGATCACCCAGGTAGACTATATCAGAGCTAGAACTAGAAATCCAGTTTTCAGAGTCCCTCAGTCTAAGACTCTTTTCGCTCTACCTTGCTGTGATATTTCAGTACTGCAAGCGATCTGCAATTTATAGACAGTCTTCCAGTCTTTTCCTATATGACTCTTATTCTTGTCCTTCCATTGTGTGAGGAAGTCCACTCAGGGCTCTGGAGATCTTCATCTAGCTATCTTGACAATGATCATATGATCATAAGGTCATAAATTAAGCAACATTGTCATCACCACTACTACCACCACCACCACCATTATCATCATCATCACTAGCATTTACATAGCACTTGGATGTGGGTACTATTATCCCCATCTTACAGATGAGGAAATTGAGGGAGATAGAGTTTAGGTAACTTGCCAAGGGTCACACAACTGGTAAATATCTGAGATGGGATTTGAATCCAGGTCTTCCTGGTTTCAAGTCCAACATTCTATCCATAACTATCTATACCACCAAGTAGTAAGTGACAGAGCCAAGATTTCATATGTCTGCTGACTCCTAAACCAGCACTCTTTCCAGCACACAACACCATGCCCACCTGCCATATACCTAGTCATATAGCTCTCTCATAACATTATTTCTGCTGTTCATTTTACCTTGTTCTTCATGGGAAGTTCTTCACTTGTTCCCATCATGCACTGCTCCATTGGTCTTTGGTTCACCTGGGATTGTAATCCTTTGGGGACTATAGCATTCAGTGCCTTGCAGCCATATGGCATCAGTGGAATAATACCGATATGAAAAGATGAGCTGTTCTTTCTGAAAGGTTTGGGACTAATTAAAAGCACTGAGTGGTTTCCCAAAGGTAATCCACCCTACCCTCCTCCTTTTCCTCTTCTTCCTCCTCTCATTCTATTATATTCTGAATTTTATTTATTTCAAATCCATTATTTATTGCAGCATCTGTCCAAGATACATGGACATCTGCTGCTGATCTTGTGACATGACCCTTATCTCACCCTACCCAAGACTTTCAGAATAACCTAAACATGCACAAGACTCCTTCAGGGACAATATACTCCAAAAGAACAAAAAGCCTTCTAGGGAGGGCCATTCAGGAAGATCAGACCCCTCAACTTCCCAAATGATCAATTAATACTGTGCCTCTGCAATGAACATAAATTATCTCTATAGGCTGGCAAAGCACCTGCACATAACTGAATGATAAGTATTCTTCCACTTGGTTTTTCCTTTGTAGATAGATCAAGCTCTTTGGTGTAATCATGGCTCTCATTAGGAGGCTTTGCAATACTCCAGGGCTTAACGCAACCGGTCCAATGCCATCCACAAATGGGAACTCTGATGGAGTTCACCATCCACAAAGGACAGCTCTTCAATCTGAACTCCACTCTGGATGTTCCCTATGACTGTGGCAAACATTTTATCAAGCACACCTTCCTTTTACATTTGCTTTATATCAATAATCAGAGAGGTGCTGAATAAATTTACCTCATTTGCATCTTTCAAAGAATCTTTTATTATTATGGCATGTGCATGGAAGGCACTTCACTGGACAAAAGCCTTTATGGAGTTATTTTGTTCAGCTAAATCAAATGCTTTTTTTATAGTCAACAAATAAGACACACAGTGGGATGTTGTATACTCTGCATTGTTCAGTCAACTGTGAGCTGATCGAAATTTATTCTACTGTAGAATATAGTTTCTGAATGCCTGCCTGTCACTGTCTCATGCCTTCATCAAGGATGCCCTCGATTTATGTGTACATTATTCTCATGAAGATTTTGCAAAGATAGGAAATTAGACTAAAAAGCAGTAGCTGCTGATATTTTCTAGATTGCCTCTCGGAAGCAATAATAAGGCCTGTAGGGGGCTTTTTCCCCCTCCAAGCATTTGGTTTCTTCCCCATCGTACATTCCAAGAATCGATACTTCAGCACTCTCAGAATGGTGTCGGCTCTGGCGCAGACCTCCTCCATGTATGGTTGTCTAGGACAGCTGCTTTTTCCATCTTTGTTTCTTTAGTACCATTTCTACTTCCTCATATGGCACACTGGGGACTGTGAAGTTAGAGTCCAAATGTGATGGCTCCACTGTTATCGATGGAAAAGAGAGTTTGTTTCTAAAGTCTTGACACGTCTCCCATTTTTCATCTGTTCATTGCCCTCCATCCAATTCCACGCAATAGGTTTTCAAAAGAAAAGACAAAAACCTCAAAATGGATCCATCTATACAGGTGCCAAGTCTGGCTCCCCCATTGCTACCCTAGCATTTACTGCTCCTCCACCTTGCCTAGAATCAGGGATCTTTAGATTTCTGGGCTCAGTTAAGAAGGGTCATGGGGTCCTCAGACTTCTAGCCTCAGTTAAAGAGGATCAGGGTTTCCTCAGGTGTTTAGCCTGAGGGTCAGGGGTCCTCAGGCTTCTAGGCTCAGTTAAAGAGTACTCCTAGGGCTGAGGGTTTTCCTCGTGTCTCCCAAAACCATTTAAAAATAACATGCAGGAATATCAGAGCCAAAAGGCATGTTAGAACATAAAACTCAGAATGTCAGAAATGGAAAGAACCTGAGAACACAGGATATAAAATTTTAGAATTATAAAGAACTTTAAACAATAGAACATAGACTCATAGAGTTAAGATGGATGTTTGGTTGTAAAATATAAAACATTAGAGTAGGGGAGAAGGGCTTAAAATATAAAACAGATAGCACTGGAAGTGGAAAAGACTTCAGAGTTGAAAGGAACCTTAGAACATAAAATTTCAGAGTTGGACATTATTTTGGACTATAGAACATAGAATTACAAGAACCGGAAGAGACTTGGAAAAAAGGATGACACTTCCGGAAGAGTTCTTAGAACATAGAAAAAATCATGGCAAAGCTGGACAGAACCTTAGAACACAGAGTATCAGACCTCTACAGAGTTGTAGAACATACAACATGAAATCTCAGGGATGGTAGGGATCTTAAAACAGAATGCCTAAGCTTGAAGGAACCTTAGAATATTGGATGTCAGAGACAGCAAGGAACCTCAGAGGTGAGTCTGTCTTTATCATCTTTCACTAATTCACTCCACGGTCTGAATCTAATCTCTCTTGGCTTTCTACAACTTCCTCCTATTATATTCCTAGTTCTGCCTTCTGGGACCATGCAGAGTAAGTCTCCTCTCAAAACCAGGAAGGAACTCACATTGGCCAGAAAGACCATAAGCCAGAGAAACTTGAGTGCCAGTGGGCCAAATTAGCCAAAAGCTGTATGGGCAGGCAGGCTAGGGGCAATGAGGAGGCTCTACCCCTTGGTTCTCAGCCAGGTTGGTAAGCATCAAAGGGGACAGGGAAGGGAACAGGACAATGGCAGAGTAGAGACCTTACCCCCCCACACCCAAAAAAATAAAATAAAATCATCAGGGTACATCCTTCTAATTGTGTCACCCAGGAAAGAATGGTCAAGTAGAAGAGAATACCAAGCAGAGAGGGAGAGAAGTCATTATGAGTCCTGGTCTCTGGATATCTCAACCCCTGAAGAGGGAGAGTTGACATGGGGCCAGAGAGAGAGAGCAGAAAGGGGGCAATAAGACAAAAAGAAGATAAAGGAGCATGTTAGAGAAATAAAGAGAACCAGAAAAGAGTGAGCTAGAAAGAGAGAAGCAGCAACAGAGGGTGAAAGGCAGATTGGAGGACCAAAAGGAGACTTGTCCTTCAAATCAGATGACATGTGTCCAAGTCCCAGCTCCTCACACTTACTAATCATGAAATTTTGGGCAGTCCACCTCTCTGAACCCTGGTAACCAACTGGTAGAATTCTTGCACTACCCACCAAAAAGAACACGAGGACAGTACTACGTAAACCTTAAAATATTCTATCAATGGGATCTATTGTGGCTACTTGGAAAGACTCTCCTTCCAGAATGCTCTATGATTATCATACTGAAAAGGGTTTCTCAGTTCACTGGGGTGGGCCAAGCTGGGTGTAGATAAGGCTAGGGCAGACTCTGAATAAGAGCAAGAACTGAGAGTGGATGTGGCTTCCCTTGTGGGGTGAGATAGAGAGGCATGGTGGGAAAGACATAGAATTTCAGAACTAGAAGACTTTAGAGCATGAAATACAGTATATCAGTATAGCATGAAATATAGTATATCAGAGCTAGGCAGGGCCCTAGAAAAGAGAATATGAGAGCTGGCAGAGACCTTAGAACAAAGAATGTTTCCATTGAAAACGGCCTTTGAACACAGAGTGTCAGAACTGAGAGGGGCCTTAGAACAAAAGGTGGCAGAGCTGGGAAGGGTCTGAAAACAAATAAGGGCACAGAATGTTTCAGATGAAAAGGTCCTTAGAACATAGAATGTCAGAGCTGAGAGGGGCCTTGACCTGAGGTCACAGAATACCAGGTAGTGTTAGAGTTTTGGTAATTCCATAGGATGGGAGCTCACAGGAGGATCCAGAAGACACAGAGAGAGGTCACAAGCAGGGATCAAAGCTGTATTTATGGTCAGTATCAAGAAAAACTTCTTCCTGAGCACCTAAGGTCATTTCCTGAAAATCACCATAAATTTCAATTTAATCAGTTTTGCAATTGTTCTAAATTAATAATAAATCCCTCTTTAATATATAAAAGAAAATAAATTATCTTCCTCTAATACTGATAGGCATATTTTATAGGTAGTCAAAAGACAATAATTAGTATTTATTAAGCCCTTATTATGTTTCAAGGCACTATGCTAAGGGATAGGAATAAATAGCCAGAAACAGAACCTGCCTTCAAGGAGTTCCTAGTCTAATCAGAGGGAAAACATACAATTATGGACAAATGATATAGAGATAAATTGTATATAATCTTAGAGTGAAGGTACTAAGGTTAAGGAGGGCCATAGACAGTCCAGAAATAGTGTTTTATGAAAGAAACAGCAAAGAGACCAGTATTCCTGCCTTATGGACATGTTTAAGGAAGTAAGGAGATTGTAAAGGTGGGAGGGGGCGTGCTGGGAAGAATTTTAAAAAACAAACAGGATTTCATATTTGATTCTGGAGTTAATAGGGAGCCACTAGAGTTTGAAGATTTAGAAAGTATGTGATATAGTCAGACCCATACTCAAAGAAGATCACTTTGACAGCAGTTTGGGAGACAGAACGGAGTGGGGAGAGACTTGAGGCAGGCCGATCCCCAGCCCCAGCAGTTATGGCAAAGTCCAGGCATAAAGTAATAGGGATTGAAACCAGGATGGTGACAGTGTCAGAGGAGAGAAGGGGGTATATAAGAGAAATATTACAAAGGTAGAAATAACAGGACTTGGCAAATGATTGACTGTAGCGGGTGAGAGAGAGTCAATATCTAGATGACTGGGAGGATGATTGTACCCCCAGATAACTGTGCCATCTTCAGTCATCCTGATCTATATCTAGCCACTGAACCCAGGTGGCACTGGAGGATAAAGTGAGGCTGGTGATTTTGCACAGCCCTGCCTCACTTAAATCATTGCATGTCATGGCATCACCTCCCTGATGTCATGGTCCTCTTTGAGAATGAGGAACAAACAACAATCCCAGATAGTAATATGCAAGTTAGGAAGAGGGAAGGGTTTTGGGTAGAAATGATGGGTTCCATTTTGGACGTATTGAGTTAATGATATCTATGAAACATTCAGTTGAAGATGTCCAACAAGCAGTTAAGGATGTAACACCAGGGGTAGGAGAAAGATTAGGTTTGAACAAATAAATCGGACACCCATTTGCATAGAGATGATAATTGTATCCATGGGAGTTTGTGAGACAACCAAGGGAAAGAGTATAGAGGGAGAAGAAAATTAGTCCATAGTATTAGGTAAAACCTGGGTAAATATCTAGCAAAGGAGACTGAGAAGGGTTTGTTGTTGAGAAGGGGATATTAATACACCTGTAATTAGCTTCCTTGGGTGTGAATATAGTCAAGGACACAGGGCAGTTGAGCTGTGCGAGCAGGACAGCAGCAGTTGCTACTGATGCCTCTAATGAGGACACCAGACTGACTTCTATTCTGAGGCTGCTTATGGGAGGCAACCAAAAGCAGGGAGAGTCTAGGATGCTGGGCTAGTATTCCCTAGGATGGCTCTCATACCTGTGACTGTAGAGCTGGTTTTCCAGCCAGGAGGGGGAGTAAGAGAGCCAGGTAAGACTTATCCATGGTTGAGCAAGGAGGAGGAAGGAGCCATGCTCTGCAGGAGGAAGAGGTGTGTCTTGTCTTCTTGGGAGGTATTCTTTGTGTCCTTGTTCTTTGTGCTCTACTGGTGCCCCTGAAGGAGTCTTGGACACCAGGCTATTCTGCAGGCTGCCTAAAATCTGAGGCATAGAGAAAACAGGAATCACTTCAAGAGTGATAGGACTGAACTCTTTCTCATTCCTCAAACCCATTGTAGGTCAAATGACTTTCAATCAGTGGTGTGGCCAAGCCAGCTCCTGCTGGCTCAGACAGCCAATTGTTAAATTTTCAGTGTGAGCATTTACACTACAGAGATCAGTAATGCTATGTATCAAAGCTTAATTTACTATTTGGTTCATTGCCTGGACTTAAGAAGGTGATGGAGAAAATGCTAATGATGCAAATTAAATTAAAAACTCTGTTATGGGTACATTTCCTTTTAGAAAGCTTGTTGTTAAATATTTACCAGCACACTCTTGCATGCAGTCCTTACAAATATGAGTGAGGTATGATATCCCTATGGGTAGAGTCTTGCTAATATAGAGGACTAAAAACTGGGAGATTATCCCTGATGTTGGGACTAGGAAACTAAACCCAGAGGTATGCCTGAGAAGGGATTTACGGAAGTTCTGGTCCCATGGTGAGGTTGCCATGACCTGAGTCTGACCCATACTATGGCACCCATAGTAGGCAAGATGTAAGCTGGGTCAGTCTCAGATCATAGGATATGGAAATGGAAAAGACTGGGCATCATATAGTTCAACATCCTCATTTTCTAGCTGAAAAGACTTAGGTTCAGAAAGATTAGGTCACATTGGCAGGTAGTATGCTACAGCGGGAACAGAGGACCTGAGTGAGTTCAAATTTGATCTCTGAGACTCATTCCCCACATGACTTTGGGTAAGTTGCTCTACCTCACTGGGCCTCTATCATGGATGAGATGGCCTCTAAATTCCCCTTTAGCATGAGATTTATTTTTCTTGTATTCCAAGCATGTGCCTATTTAAATATTTTTAACAAATGACTTTTCTATAATGTAATTCTGGACTTCCAGCACACTTACCCTTTTCCACCTTGTTCATTCCATCCACAATGTCGGTTTCAGGGAATTGATAAAATGTCATACATCTGTGTTGGTGTCTCTTTGCCCAAAAAAGAAGCCAGAACCAGGAGCAATGGGTGATATTTGCACACAAATAGTGATTTTAGAGACCCAGAGACCTTGGAACCTGGAACTCTTTGAGATCTCCTCATGTAACACCTTCACTTTACAGACGAAGAAACTGAATTCTCTAAGGACAAACATGAAGGGAGCAGCAGGTGTGTACATGGGACTTAGGTCCTTGGAGGACTCCAGACCAGTACTCTTACCATGATATAACATAACCAAAATGGATGCAGGCTACAGAGTGTAGTGGATAGATCTCTAGATATGGTATCATCCCAGACTTGGCCCGCTATATCCTATCCAGAGCAGTCCAGTCCAATAGCTCCACCTGGCCCCACCTGAGCTCCCAGAATACTTGTCTCCCATTCCACTCACCCCCAATTCCTACAACATAGTCCATTCTTTGTGCCTAACTGGGGCCCATGTAACTAAGGTATAGGCCAAGCTAAGCAATTTTATGAAGTTAATTCAATGCTTGCATTTCCCCATAAAATTTACAGATAGATCTGCAATGCAGCCCCTGCCATGAGGGATCCATGCCAGCTCCTTCCATCTATCTCTCCTAGGGGCACAGAAAGACACACCTAGAAAAGAGCTTAGAAAGCATCTATTTCCCCCTCCCTCATTGTATAGACAAGGAAACTGAAATTCTAAGGGCAGAAGTGACTTGCTGGTAGCCTGCCCTCCACTACATCCCCAAGGAATGAATGACAAGAAACCAGATTTACCCATACACACCTCAAGTAATAGCAACAATGGTTAAAAAAAAAAATCTCAAAAAGCACAGGACATGGAAATGTAAAAAATGGGCTTCAGGTTTTTTTATTAGTCATGTGACTTCAGACAGGTCATTCAAATCCCTTGGTTTCCATTTCCTCATCTATTACATGGTCCAAATAATATTGCCCCATTCACCTCAGAGGATTGTTCTAAGAAAAACACTTTTATCATCACCAAGTGCTATAGAAATGTTAGCTGTTAAGTCATAGAGCATCATAGAAACATGAGCAACTATGACATTTATGAAGTGCTTCAGGTTTACACATTATCTACACTATCTCACCTAAGCCTCACAATTACCCTTTGAGAGAAATAGTCCAAGTATTATAATGGCCATTTTACAGCTGAGAAAACTAAGGCTCAAAGAGATAACTCAAGTTGAACCCAGGCCTTCTGACTCTGTCCTGTGTTATTCAGTCCACCCCCCACCCCATCACACCATACTGTTCTCTAATCCCTGGCTGTCAAAGAGGAGTGCTTTGATGGTTTCTCCTGCCCCTGGGGCAGAGGTCAGAGAACAGTCAGAGCTGGGGTCTGAGATGAGGAGGGTCTGGCTCCCTAGGGAGCCATCCAAAGTCCAAGGGTCAGGATTCCTTACTAGTCCTGGCCCAACTTGGGGGGAGTAAAAGGAATTAGTTACCATTCCCTTCCTTGAGTCTCCATTGGCATTGCCCCAACTGCAGAAGAGGTTAGGTGCCTGCTGGATATTTGAACACACCAGAGCTATACAGCAAGCGAGATGGTGGTGGAAAAGACACAGAATTAGAATTCAGGATTCCCAAGTTCAAATCTCATGTCAGTAATGTGCTGTGTGATCTTAAACTTCTTGTTCATAAATTGGGAATCACCCCTTTAAAGTCAAAAGGTCCCTTGTAGGCGCATTTTACAAATGAGGAAGCAAATTAAAAGACAAGAAGCAATTTGTCCAGAATTTCACATGTTTCCTGACTACAAATTCAGCTCTCTTTCCACTGGATTACGTCTTTACTTCCTTCTCATATGGTGGTTATAGGGAAAGCACCTTGGCCAAATCAGCCTGCCTCTCTGGACCTCCATTTCTTCACCTATAAAATGAGAGAAACTGGACCAAATAGCTTCTGAGGCTCCTTCCAGCTATAGAGTGGAAGAGCCTATGATCCTCTCTCAATGTCAAACATTTTTAATATCCTAATTAATAACCTTTGGCAGGTCACCTAAACTTATGTGAGGCTCAGTTTCCTCATCACTAAAATGGGGTCAGTAATCCCTGCCATGCCTCCATCATAGGACTATAACATAGAGCAAATGTGATCATTGAAAGTCAGCCAGCTAGGATTTATTAAGTGCTTACTGTATGCCAGGCACTGTGCTAAATCCTGGGGCTACAAAGAGGGGCAAAAACCTGTCCTTGATCTCAAAGTCTAAGGGGCACCTTAAAAATCTGCAAAGCATCAGACCAATACAACAAAGACCAACTCCTCAAGCTTTGGTAGTGTAGACAACTGGAGCCTCTGCTGTAGTTGCAGCTTGAGGAGAAGGAGAATGCCTCACCCCTCAGGCTGCCTGAACTAGGAATACTGTCATCAGAAGTGGTCTCTCCTTGTTCAATCCCAGGTCCCTACAAAAATAACAAAAATAGATAAAGCCAGAAGTATGCTGGTAATTGTTTATCAAAAAAGGAACATGCCACACACTTTTAAGCTTAATCTGTATCATATTTTATTTGCCACTTTCTTAAATCTAAGCAATCAACAAAACAATAAATTGAGCCCATTTGCTCATCTACAAGCTCCTGCTGAAAATTTAACAATTGTCCCTAGAGGACTGGTTTGAGTTGGCTCCAGTACACCCCTAGATAAAGGCTGATACTTCCATAACTCTCCAGTCCCCATTTTCCATGGGCAATATATATTTTAGCCTGGACAACTAATCAGTCCAACTAACTTACTTCTCTCCATAATGTCTTGAAAATGTTCTCTTGAAAGAGAAAACCCTGAGCTCACTAAGACACTTTGGTTTCCTCAGCCAGAAGCACAGAATGAAGCCTGTCACATCTCTTGTGAGCCAATGCTGCAGGCAACTGTGGAATGAGAGGAGACTAGTTCTACCATGATGAAAGCTGGTTAGATCAGTCCTTGCACCTAGAGGAAAAGGAGAGACATACTGGTACAGTATGAGTGCAGTCTCTGAATGCCAAGGAACTCCAGTTACATCTCTGTTGGGCTTATCTGACCTCTTCCCAAGTAGAATATTCAAAGGAAGGTTGGATTTGCTCACCCTAGTTTAGACCTTGTGTCCTCCTTGGTCTATTGTGGTAGAAAAATTCATAGCTCCCTAACATCTGAGTGCCACCTAGAATCAAGGTGCTACCTGGACCGGACTATTTTTCTGAGATTTAACCAGCACGTAGGACTTTGTTTCTCACCATCAAATCCAAGGGGAGACTCTGGGGATGGATCAAGGCTCATAGCAAGTATATCTTAGACCCTTTTTTGTCTGCATAAGCACATCTACCACATCACTTTTTATATTACTAATGAGCCCATGGTGACTTAATGGGAACCTCTGTTGGTGTTTCTTGAAATCCCCTAGCCTGGTTGTCACAGGCCATCAGCAGCCCCTTGGTCTCCCTTGTGTACACTGACAATAGTGTACCTACCTCCAAGGGGTAACGCTGATCTGCAGGCATTCCCATGGCAGTCCAGTCCCTTGGACCTATGCCTTCATCATCTATGTTGTGCTGACCAACAATCCATCTCTCTTCCCCTTAAACCTCCAATCCCACTAACTTCCCAGATGTCAGACTGCTGACAATGAAATTTAATTCAACATGCACTCATCAGATGCTTTCTATGTGCAAACTACTGCACTGGACAGTAGGGGAAAAGATGAAAAATGATTGTCCTTGACCTCAAAGGCTTAACTTCTACTGGGGTGAGGTTGAGAGGTTACTACATGAACTTAGCATAATGTCTCAAGGCCTAGCATGGTACCTGGCTCATGGTAAGCACTGAAGATATATGCTCCTTGATGGACTGATGAATTGGTTGAATATCAGGAATAAAATCCCATTCCTGAAATTTACTCCTCATGAGCATGGGCAAGTTGCTAAACTTCTCTGAGCTTCAGTTTCCTCCTTTGTAAAATGGGGATAATAATGCCTGCAGGAGTTTCCTTATGGGGTTGGTCTAAGGCATGAATGATATCATGCTAGTAAGTGCTTAGCAAACTTCAAAGCACTGTAAAATATCTGTTATTACTATCTATGTGACCTTGATCAATTCATAGAATAGTCCAAGTAATCCACAAAAGACAAATCATAGTTTTAGAGCTGAAAGAGATCTTCGAGGCTATTGGGTCCACTTACTCAATTTAAAGATAAGGAAACTAAGGTTCAAAGTCTGAGCTATTTTCCCAGGGTCCCACAAAGTGTCTGAGGTGGTGTTCAAACTCAGATCTTCCTGTTGCCAAGTTTAGTGTTCTAGCCACTGAGCTACTTTTATCCCTGCCTCCAGGGAAGTGAGATACCAACTAAAAGGGATATTTGGAAGGCAACAAAGTCTTTAGCTGAGCCAGTCAATGGACAACTTCAGCCTTCTCTAACAATCCTTCAAGTCAAGGTATAGGGGAGAGGGTGGAATCTGAAGTGAGTGTGTCTTCTTAGAAGAGGGAGAGGATGAGATAAAGGAACCAGGGGTCAATGGGTCATTTCCCTGGGATCAGGAGAAATAGTGGTTGGAACCCTCAGATATTTAGCCTGAGGAATGGATTCCAACATGTCTCTAAGTATCCCCCATTACAAACCCTAGGTTTTTTTATGGGATGCAAGAGTGAGATAAGAAAGTTGGAAGGAAGATACGAAGTACAAAATTGCCAAGATATAAGATCCTGGGGTGGGGAGAGTCCTGAACTTGGGACTTAGGAGGTCTAGATTCTAGTCCAGACTCTGCCATTGATTCTCTGTGTGACCTTGGATGAGTTCAGTGACATCTTTCTAGGCCTTAGTTAATTCCCTTGTAGTATGAGATGGATAAATATTCTCCTTCCTCCCATCTCTAATGATATGTGATCTTTTCTGTTAATTAAACCCTACTTTTTCTTATGGCAGCAGATGGGAACACTAGAAAAAGTGGAATTAGTGAGGTACTCATCCGGTGCCCTCCCTATCTGAAGCAGGGTAGGAGCTTCAGAGATATTGACATCCCAGCCTATCATGCCCAACATTCTTCCCCATACAGCCTATCTCTCCTTCCCCCCTCCTCAGGTGCCACTTTTCCTGGAAAAAAAAATGGCTCCCAAGGCACCCTGGGTGCCTGGTGGTGATAAAGCCATCTCAGAAATCTCTCCTGAAAGCCAAGCATAAATGCACACCATGTGGGGGCTGGGAGAGCCTTGTAAATTACCACCCAGCCCAGCTTGGCAGGGCAATGTGGCACCTCCTTGCCTTTATTTATCTATCCCTCAAGCACCAGAGAATAGATATTTATGCGTTTTCAATATTAGGAGGCAGGCTCTCCATCATTCAGTATTCAGGCTGCTTAAATAATATTAACACTCACCAGATGGAAACGCATTTCTCTTCCAACAGAGCGAGGCTCCAGCTCCTGGGAGCTTCAGAGGACTTAATATGGACCTTCATGTGGTGCCTTATAGAAGCATAGATGCTCCAAGCTAGAAGAGGCCTCAAAGGGCATCTACTGCGCCCATACCTGAGCTGAAATCCTTTCTAAAAGAGTCTCAAAAACATCCAGTTATAGGGAACCCCTTACCTCCGAAGGCAAGACATTCATCTTTTTCTTTTTTTTTTTTTTAACACCTCTCACTGTTAGGAAGTTTTCCCTCTCACTGAGCCTAAATCAGTCTCCTTGCAACCTCTAACCATTGTTTCTAGCTCAACCTCTACGGTTCAGAACCATGGCCAGGGAAAGCAGCAAACACTATCTTTAATTAATATGAGCAGTCCTAATGAAAAGAATGCCTACACTGGTGTTTGGAGGGTACATTAATGGGAATATTCAAGAAGGAAGAAAGGCTGCTAACAGTTTCCAGCAAGACCTTCATGACCTGAAAGGTCAGTCAGGCCTGGTGTTTTCAGGAGTGATTAACATGATCTACCAAAGATGCAAAATGTATTTGGCAGGTGGGGAGGGCGGGGGCATGCAGACAATGGCTTAAGCCCCTGCTGAGACTTGCACTCTGATCAAGGACTTCCCATGAATTTGGTTCATTGGGGAGAAAACTATTTTAGCCCTTCCTTCTGACCCGCCAACATATTTGGAGCTTTGATGCAATCTAACCAGGAGAAAGAGACCAACCAACAGCATCCTCACCATGAACAGATAAGGAGAAATCCCCAGGTTAAAAGAGGTACAAAAGAAATCAGACAGGAGTTCCTAATGGAGCTGTGAAGAGGTAACGTATGTATAGCTGGAGAGACCACTAACGCTAATAGCCCTTCAAGAGATGATCAAGAAGGAAGAAGGATCATGGGAAGAGGGCAATAGATAGTGACACAGACACATGCAGTATAGACAGTTAATTGCATGAAACAACCAGTGAACAGGAGAAAATGTGCCAGACAAGAAAGCAGATTGCACATATGTTGGCCATTATACAGTTTAAGGGGAAAAAAAAGAAAGTATGCTTATGTCCACACCTTGCCAGTGTCAAGTCAATTCCCCAGGTATATGTCAGGAAGTCACTTCTCTATCTCCCTCCCTCCCTCTCTCTCTCTCTTTCTCTCTCTTTCTCTCTCTCTCCCTCCCTCCCTCCCTCCCTCCCTCCCTCCCTCTCTCTCTCTCTCTCTCTCTCTCTCTCTCTCTCTCTCTCTCTCTCTCTCTCTCTCTCTCTCTCTCTCTCTCTCTCTCTCTCTCTCTCTCTCTCTCTCTCTCTCTCCCCCTCACTCCATCCATCCCAAAGGGGAAAAAAAGGAATCTTAGAAGATAGGACACTACTAGAAGCTTAGTGAAGCAGCAGCATAAGTGATAGCAGTTATCTAAGTCAGCACTGTGGCTATGGAAAGAAGTGTAGCTGGCTACGACTAGCCTGCATTATACTAGCATAGGGAGAAAGCACAGGAACTCTTATATTTAAGTATATTTAAGGAACAAAAAGAACTCTCTGGTTGATTATAGACAACTAGCTTGACTCACTTTGGTGCCTTTAGATGATCTGCATTGCTTACCAAACTGTAGCCAAATTCAGGTAAGCCTCCAGAACTTGGAGGGAAAAGTGCTGTGTTGTCAGCAGGTCCTAGATAGTATTCCTGACCTATATGTGTGCATATATGTATGTATGCATAATACGTATATACATACATGTATGTATATATGTGTGCATATTTTTGTTTTGCTTTCCCAACATATGGGCTAATGAGGAGGTCAGGGAGGGAACTTGACTGTGACTATGTTTACCCTTTTTGGGGGTGCTATCCCCTGTACAGCAGTACACAGTACCATTCCTAGTTCAAGAGATTAGTTTGTCAGTAAGAGCTGAGTTTCAGATGATAATATTATCCTGAGATAGCCTAGCCCCTAGGCTCCTTCTTTAAAAAGGCACAGGGCCTCCACCCCATCACACGGAGCATATGCCTAAGAGCCCATACATAATATCTGAGGCCAAGCAGTAAAAATGTAATCCCGCCTCCACATGACAACCCTCTGAATAATTGAAGGCAGCTTTCTTGCCCTTCCTGTCTTCCCTCCCCCCAGTTTTCTATTGGCTGACTATACTCAGTTCATTCAACTCACATTCATATGTCATGGTCTCTGGTCCCCTAATTATCCTGATCTCTCTACTCTGGACCTGCTCCAGTTTATCAATGTCCTTCCTAAAAGACAGTTCTCAGAACTGAACACAATACCCCAGCTGTCTGACCAGAGCAAAGATGATGGAACCCTCACCCCCTCATGCTGGATACTATACTCTAATATGTATAGCCTAACACTGTGTCTTGTGGAGCTGCCATATTCCACCCTGGCTCCATTTTGACCTTATAAAACCCCTTGACATTTTTTCACATAAACCATTACTCAACCACAAATCACCAGTTATGCTCATGCAGTTAATATTTTGAGCCCAAGTCAAGGACTTAATATTTATTTCTATTAAAACTTCCCTCATTAGGGAGGCAATGTGATAAAATGGAAAGAACCCTTACTCTGGTGCCAGAGGACCTAAGTCCAAATTCTCCCTTTGATACTTAGTAGCCATGTGACCTTGAACAAGTTACATCTTTCCTGGGTCTCAGTTTCCTCATCTGTAAAATGAGCAGGTTAGAGCAGATGGCCTCTGAGGGATATCCTGCTGTGGTGTGATAACCACAGGTCCTGCAACCCACTCTTGGAATCATCAGGTCCCTCTGAATAATCCCGAAAGGACTAAGGTCTCCTAGTATAAGGAAACTGCTGGCTTCATATAGTGGAGGCAGAGGGAGAACCATTTGTTAAAATAACTAGGCCAGGCCAATTCAATTTAAAAAAAAAAAACAATTCAACAAGCATTTATTAATAATCTAATATGTGCATGGTTCTGTTCTAGAGACACAAAGATAAAAAATGACCTGCCCTCAAGGGGTTTTCAATATAATAGAAGGGGAAACAGCTTGTACACAAAGAAATGTGATGTGCTACTAAGTAGAAGGTCGTCAGTGCAGAGGAGAGATATGGACAAAACACTCTCGGAAAACGAAACAAGGCTGAAACCCATTTCAGATGGAAGAAGTAGAGGAGGCTTGGTGAAGGAGATAGTGTGACCTGAGCTTTGATGGGAAGGAAGGAAAGAGGATAAATAAGCAGGAATGAGGAAAGAGGACATTCTGACCAGTATGACTATGCAGGGAGGGGGAGAAAGGGCAGAATGAGATTGAGTGGGGTTTAACAGCTACCCCTCATACAGAGATAGCATGGGATAGTAGACAGGAAGATGAGTTTGGATTGGAACCCAGGTTCAAATCCTGCCTCAGATACTTGCTAACTGTGCTACGCTTGGCAAATCACTTCCTTTCTGTGGGCCTCAGTTTCCTCATCTGTAAAAGATGGGGGGACTTGGCTCAATGGCCTCTGAGTTCCCTTCTAGCTCAAAAGCCATGATCCTATAATCCATCCCACACCTCCTTGATCTCATAAGGTCCTGCAGTTCTCCCTGGCTTGGAATTTTTTCCAACCTGAAGTGGGTGAGTCAGAGATACCTCTTTTCTGATGAAGAGTGAAGGTCAAATTTACACTTCCCTCCCCACCTTCAGAGACACCACTGGAGATGATGTTTTAGGCTTTAACTGGTAAGACTGCTCCACAAAAATACAATTTCAAACTTACACTTGTGTATACAGGGTGTCACAACAGGCTTAGTGGCATCTTAAAAGTTGAAAACTACACTACAATTTTAAGGAAGGAAGAAAGGAAGGAAGGAAGGAAGGAAGGAAGGAAGGAAGGAAGGAAGGAAGGAAGGAAGGAAGGAAGGAAGGAAGGAAGGAAGGAAGGAAGGAAGGAAGGAAGGAAGGAAGGAAGGAAGGAAAGGGGGAAGGAGAGAAGAAAGGGAGGGAGGATTTATTAAATGCTTACTCTGTGCTAGGCACTTTGCAAGGCACTTTACAGATAGTATCTTATTTGATCCTCACAATAACCCTGAGAGGGAGGTGATATGTTGTGATGCCCATTTACAGATAAGGAAACTGAGACAGACAGCGGTAAAGTGATTTGCCTAGGATCACACAGCTAGTTAGTGTCAGGCTGGACCTTCCTGACTCCAAACCTACTGCTCTATTCACTGCACCACCTAACAGCCACCCTTTACATGTTTGTTTCCTCTACAGAGGCATATCTGCCCAGTGTACATACATGACTGTGCAATGCCTACAAAGCAACAAAAAACAAACCACCAGAATGAATCTTAGTCCAATGAGTGAAAGGGAGATGTGTGGAAGTGGGCCGGAAATATAAGCTCAATTAAGACAGTAGCCAAGCTTTCTGAAGGTTTCTTTAGCAGGAAAGTTTAATGGTCACAGCAGGAGAGGGTTAGAGAGGAGAGAGAGTAGAGGCTGGGAAAGTATGAGCTACTCAGGATGAGAAGAGCCCTTCAAGGCCACCCAATCAATTGACCAATGAATCAATTAATTAACCAAGCAGCAATTGTTAAGGGCTTAATGGACTGAGGGCCAGGCGCTGTGCTAAGTGTTTGAGATACAAAGAAAGGCAAAGACCTGTTTGTTTCAGAGACAGAGACTTTGAAACTCACAAAGGGTAGGTGACTTGCCCTAGGTCACACGCAGGGAGCAGGTGGCACAACTGGGATTCAAACCCAAGTTCCCTATCTCCAAGCCAACTCTCTTTATGCCACACCACACTGCCTCCCGTCACCCTTGTTCCATTCAAAAGACCATGAGCAAGATTTTCACAGTCCCTTCACTTGGGAAGAAGCCTTATGAGATAGAAAGACGTAAGATTTCTCTCTTTCTGATACTGTTATCATCATGAATCGTTTCCTCTAAACATTCACACTCATTTCAAACATGAAGGGACCTGAGAGAGCCCCTTAGCTCTGTCTCCGTTTTATAAAAGACAAAACTGAGACCTAGAGAGTAGAAGTGACTTCCTCAGAGTCACTCAGCCAGGAAGGGGAAGAATGGGGAAAAGCCAGGGAAGTCAGGTCCTCTGGCTCCCAATCATTGTTACATCATGCTGCCTCCTTCATTGTTTCTTCTCTCTCCCTTGTCTGCCTCCTCTCTCTATCTTCGTCTATCTCTCTGAATCTCTGTCCATTTCTGTCTCTCTCTGTGTCTCTCAGTCTCTCTGTTTCTGTCTCTCTGTCTCTCTCTTTGTGTGTCTCTGTGTCTCTCTCTCTGTCTCTGTTTTTCTGTCTCTCCTTCTCTTTGTCTGTCTCTCTCTCCATTTCTCCCTCCCTCCATCCATTCTATCCTTCTGTCCCTCTACCCCATCCAGCAGCTTCACTCCCCTCCATTCTCATGTCCCATCACCCCAAATTATAGCCTCTCTCTATTTGTCCCCAGGAAAGGTATCCCTGGTTCTCCACTTCACAGATAGCCATGTCTAGTTGAATGTGCTGAAGAGGTTGAGATGTGTCCATGGGACTGACATAGGACAAAGAGTTGTACTCTTCTTCTGCCATGTAACCCTGATCCCTGAGGGCCTGAGACTTAGATGACTAATACATTACTATGTGACCTGGGCAGACAGCTGATCTTCTCTGGGCTTCAGTATCCCCCTCAATGAGAACATGGCCACCTCTCTCTTCCCCATGTGGCCTCAGAGAGGTCGGGCAAGAACCCACATGGACAAGTTCCACTGAGGCCAATTTCATCTCAGCCAAGGCAAGCACAGCTCTCCAAAAGCAGACCACCCTGTCTTGTGAGATAGTAAGCTCTCTGTTACAGAAAGCATCCAAGCAGGAATCAAACATCTCCCTGTCAAGGAAGCTCTGGAGTGAGTTCTGTATTGCCTCCAGAGTCCCTTCCAGCTTGAGGACCTAGGTTTCTACAAACATTATGAAGATAAATGAAATATTCTGTTCATTGTGCTGTGTTCACCTGTTCCCCCTGGTGACCTGTAAAGGTTGAGGGTTAATATACTCCACGTTCACCTGACTGGGAGAGAGGATAGAAAAGAGGGACATGGGCCCACTTGGAAGAGGAAGAAGAAAAGCAAAGGATAAGAAGCAAGGGAGGAAAAGAAGAGAAAAAGGGGAGAAGGCAGAAGGAGGAAGAGGAGGATGCTGGCCCTCACCTTAGCCCCTGGTGCCTGTGCTCCTGGATCTCCGATTGCTCTGGGTAAGACAGGCCATGAGCATGAGGAGCGCCCCTCCACCATATCCTCCTTTGTCCTCTGTCTCCCCTAGCTGCCTCTTTCTCTTCTCTCGCCCTCCTCCCCTGGTTCACTCTCCCTCGCTCTCTCTGTTGCTTGCTGGCTCTCTCTCTGCCTCTGTCAGAAATGATAAGAATTAATTAAATTTGTCCTCCTCTCCTCCTGCTTTGTCACTGCCTAGGGGATTTATCAGTCTCCTCTGCTACAGGCACTATCTGATTGGAAAGAAGAAATGATGTGTGCAGGTGCACGCACATGTGATGTCTGTGTGTATGTGTATGTCACTGTATGTATAAAAATAACATATGGACTTGAGTACTCACCGGGCACACAGCCACAGAATGGGCACAAATGAACCTGCACAAGCTTATATGGGCTTTATGCAACCCTTTATAGGTACACACACTGGATGTTTGCTCATGTTTCATATGTGCCATGTTTTAATTACATGTCATATACATGTAAGCACTTACCTCATGCAGGTAACAGCCATACACTGTTACACATGGGTATGTACAATTGTATTTGCTTTCCACGGTCTTGCTTGAGGGTACTCATACCTGATGATGGCACATGTGTACATATGTAAAATGCATTAACCATACAATACACACAAGGTCACATCCATGCATGGTAGCAAGATACATGCTTTTATAATGGTCTGCTCACGTGTGTATCATGTCTATCCATGTCACACATGCATATCATTGAGTATATGTGAAGGCATCTATGTGTTTTATGTGTACAGACACACATGATAACCATGTTCTGAGCATATGTGTGCTTATGTGAGGACTCATCTATTTATGTCATGGACATGGACGTGTATTGTGTAAGTATCATAACATGTTTGTGGGTCGGTATGTCATGTGTACATTCTATATTCATACAATCACCTACAAAGGTTGTCTTCTTTACCTCTCCTCTTGACTTTTGTGGGGGCGGTCTCTGTATCCATGTTTCTGCTGTTCCTAGTAACTCCCCCACACACAAATCTTCAGGTAGGTGTCCATGTATCTTTGTAGGTCTGAGAATATGTTTCTATGTGGGTGCAGTGAAATGGTTCCCTTGGGATGTTGGTAGATTCCCACTCTTTGGAGGTCTTTGAACAAAGGCTTGTCATAGAAAGGACTCTTGTTCTGGGACTTGGACTAGGTGGCCCCTAGCAGTCCCTGCCAACTCTGAAATGCAAATAGTGACTTTATATGGCATCAATCACGTGCACATGTGCCCTTCTATCTACCAGATGAGGTGATGTATTTGCAGACCTTAAAGTATGGTATAAAATAGCTATTATGTTTGCACGCACATGTGTACATACTAGTATCTATGCATATCTGTTACACATATGCAGATACAGCACTACCATGCTTCACTATCCCCACACTCATGTCTCCACATTCTATGCTATCCTAGAGAACAAACAGTCCCCTCACCAATTAGGATGAAAATGAGTTCCCCGCTGGGCTGACAGTGGTGTCTGTAGGAGCGAGGGGGTGGGGAAAGGTGGCCGGGAATCGAGTTAATGAGGCCACCTTATTTACTGGCCTTCTGGAGGGAGCTGGCGACACTTATTAACTGATTATATAAGCTGATCCCAAATTAGCTGATGATGGAGCTAGGCTCTCACTCCCCTCCCACCCTCCATTCAAATCTGTGAAAGAGCCTTGGAATCTTGGCAACCTGGTGCTTGGGGTTGCATAGAAGGGCAGGGGCTAAGGAGTCAGGACCTTGCCAAAATGTGGGCAGGAGTTGCAGGCATCCTGAAGATGCTGGGAACTAGCAACCATTTTCTGCAGCATGCCAAACCCTGGGCTGAACAAATGCTTATGGTAAGTGACTTGAAAGGCACAAGAACACACACACACACACACACACACACCAGAATACCTCCTTCTATCAACCTGCTTAAGATCTTGAAATTTCTACCATTTCAAATTTATTCTTTTGGAAAACCCATTGTATCTAGAAGGACTCTACTAAAACTCAAATACTTATACCTAAAACAGAGTTCTTAACCTATCAATCTATCAACAAATATTTACAGAAAGCTACATAGCTTAGTGGAAATAACATTGGGGTTAGAGTTCCAATTCCATCCCTATTCACCACTCCGTCTGTGACTTTGAGTAAGTTACTTCTCTGTGGACGTCCATTTCCTCACGTATACAATATCCCAGTCAAATTAACCCTCTTTACACATGAACCATGTCTTTGCACAGCTTTCTCTTATGTCTGAAATGCACTTTCTCTTCATCTCCAGTCCTTATAAACTCTAGTACTGATAAAGGCTCAGTTTAAGAATCACTTCTCCATGGGACCTTTCTTTATCCCCTCTGCTCTACCAGCTACAAGTGTCTCCCTTTCTCCCCCAAAAAATTATCTTGCATTTATCGTGTATGTCTTTTGTGTGCAGGTTGTCTCTCTCATTAGAATGAAAACTCACGGGGGGAGGGGTGGGGAACGATTTCTTATGTCTATATAACACCCCCCCAGAACCTTGGACAGTACCTAAACAGGTACTAATAAATGTTTATTGACTGGTTGATCAATTCAGTGACTTCTAAGATCCCTTCCAGCTCTGACTTTTATAAACCTAAGATTGGAGGTAGTAATCACTATGAGTCGAAGCTATTAAGGAAGGCTTCCTGGAGTAGAAGTTGGGTGGAGTCTTGAAAGATAAATATAATTCAGGTAGTGGAGAGAATAGGGAAACCACTCTAGGGAAGAAAGATCACAGTCATGGGAATCATAGACTCATAGACTTAGAACAGGAAGGGATCTTAGAGGTCATCAAGTCAAATGTTGTCACTTTGCAGTTGAGGAAACTGAGGCACAAAAAGTTAAATGACTTGCCTAGAGTCACACGGCTAAAGGATCCAAGGAAGTACTTAAACTCATCGCATCTTGATTCTAGGGCTATCAGTCCATCAATGCATTACACTACCTAGCTGCTGTGGAAAAGACAATGGTATATGCAGATTGGTCAGGCCATAGTAAAGAATGTTTACAAGGCAGTCATGGGAGAAATGACCAGAGAGGCTGGACAGATTGTATAGCACCTATGAATTCTGAACTTTCTCTTGCAAACAATAGGGGGTCAGTGAAGGTATGGAAGCAGGGAAGTGACATGATAAGAGTGATGCTTTAGGAACATTCCTCATATAGCCTGGACTATAGGTAGGGGAGTCTGAAAGTGATAAGAAGATCTTAAGTGAGGTCTCTTCCCTTTTAATATCTTCTCTTATTCCCTGGTTCCCCTTCCTTGGGTCTTCACATAGCCTGTAGTCTGCAGACATTCTCTCACTTGAACCTGAAATTCCTTAGTCTTCCTCTCCCTCCTGCCAGGGTGAGGAAAATGAACCAAAAAATCTGGGGAAATGTGTTTGAAAGGAGGAGGGAGGGGCACGGAAGGGCAAACAAAACCTACCTCAGGGCCTTTGGTGGTCCACTTCCATAAGGCAAACACACTCAATTCTTGTTCAGGGCAACAGATGCTTATCAACCCTCCTGAATTGGATATTCCGAGTATACTGAGATGAGATAAAACATAGTTCCACTTATAATCTGCTAGAGAGTACTGACACATACACAGATGACTATTTGATAAGCGTTGGACCTGATTCAAAAAACCAGGACTTATTGACTCCATCACTGTGAGCAAATCATGGCACCTCTCTGGGCCTCAGTCTTGCCCTCTGTAAAATGGGCATGATGACACTTGACACTCACTGCCTTAAAGGTTGTGGGAATAAAGCACTTTGTGAACCATAAAGGCATGACCAAAATGGAGGCCGTGATTAATATTTTTCATTTCAGTCTTCCCAGTGTGGGCACTCCTCCAATAACCCAGATTGCTTTCTAATCCCATATAATTATTGTCTATGTCTTTCCCCATACCCTCCAGAGAGGATTTGTCTATCCGAAGAGCTCAGGGTCCTTCCCCTGGATCTTTGAATATCTCAAGCACCTTAACAGATTGTCAGTCTGCTCCTCTCCATCCTTACCATTCAGGACTTAGAAGGACAAGGAGCCTTAACAACCATTACAGTCCCCTTCCCTCTCTTGTTATATATGTCCCTGGAGATGTCTCAGCCACAGTCGGAATTTTTGTATCTAGAGCAAACAAAAAATAAACCCAATGACAGTGGTGTGAGCTACACTCTCAGACATTGCTGGGGAGTGGGGTGGGATCTGGCCTTTTCCTATTTGTGATGAAATACTCCTGCTCCCTGTAACCAGGTGCTAAGTTCAGTTGTCTCTGTCATTCTGAAGGGCTAAAGGTGCTCTCAGCACCCTCTCAATTTCAGAACCTTGAGGCAAATCCTTAGTTGCCCTGTCCTAGTTATAGCTCTGATCTTGCACCATTATTCAGGTACATCTCATAAGAGGATAGAGTCAGATTTTTGAGATGAAAATGACCATCTAACCCAACCTTCTCATTTTTAAAGATAAGGAAACTGAGGCAGACTAAGGTTAAGGGATCATCCCAAGGTCAGACAACTAGGAAGGGTCAGAAACAACCTGAGACAGGTCTTCTTGACTCCATGTCCAATACTTGGTCCTGTCATACATTTCATATGTCCACAATAAGTATTTATTTGGAGATGAGGGGTGCTATCTCTAATAATACAAAAGAATGCATTACAGGTGATTTAAGAAGTATGGGCAAAATGTAATGTGCCATTGAAAATGTTCCTGAAAGCTGATATCAGGGAAGGTTTCATGGAAGAGTTTGCATTTGAGTTAGACTTTAAAAGATAGAATTTAACAAGGATGGCATTCCAGGTATAGGGAAGGCATGGAGGCTAGGAAGAGTAAGGAACAGACTAGAGAACAGTGTCAATAGAAGGGAACAGTATGACCTAAAGTTAGAAAAGTAGGATGCTGCCAACTAGAGGGAGACTGAATGACAGATAAAGGAGTTTAGACTTTACTCTGTAGGCAGTAGGGAGCTACTGAAGGTTGTAGAACAGAAGAGTTGAGAAAAGCTCTGAATTAGGGAGAGGATGTATTATTACACAATTACAGTAGTCCAGGCAAGTGGCCATCAGGGTCTATCCTAGACTTGTGATCATGGATATAGAAAAGATAGGGAATTGAGAGATAGACTATGGAGGCAGGTTGGACAAGAAGGAAGGAAAGAAGCATTTATTAAGCATCTGCCATATTCCAAGCTCTGTGCTAAGAGTTTTACAAACATTATCTCATTTGATTCTCACAACCAGAATCTTAGGAGGTAGGTGGTATTATTATCACTCGCATTTTATGGATGAGACCAAGGTTAAGTGACTTGTCCAAGGTCATACATCTAATGTGTCTGAGGCCAGATTTGAACTCTGGTCTTCATCTCTGCAGACCCATTGCACTACACATCTAGCTGTCTCATGTAGTGGATAGGGCACATGATTTGGAGACAGGAAGGGTTAGGTTCAAATCCTGCCTCAGATTCTTATTTAACTAGATGACCCTAGTCAAATGACTTAACCTTTCTGGGTATCAGTTGATTCATCTGTAGAATAAGGGGCCTTCAAGCTCCCATCCAGCTATAAATCTATGATTCTACAATCCTGACTGGTCTTCATAGAAGTGATCATTGAGATCATGGAAGTGAATAAGGTCACCATGAGAGAAAGTAGAGAGAAAGAGGGCCAATCTGTAGACTGCCTTCTCTCCTACAGGAGGATGAGACAGAAACACAAATACAGCAATCAAAATAGTCAATAATATTTGATTGTTTGTTGTCCTTTGTGCTCAAAGAGGACCAAATGATGTCACGGTGTTGAGGTCAAGTGTGTCAGACTCTGACTTATCAGAACAATAGAAGCTCAGAAGGTTCTACCATGGGTCAGGCACAGATTGTTCATATTAATGTTTGCAGTGGAGATGGCTCTAAATTTGCACATTTCACATTTCTTTTGAGCTACTGCAATTCTGCTTTGCTCATGTTGCAGACATGCCATGTTGAGCAGTCATGTGCCAGTATTTCTCCCAGTCTTCCAAGAGACCCTGACAGTGTCCTTGTATCACTTCTTCTGACTTCCATGTAAGCACTTGCCTTCTGTGAGTTCTCCATAAAATAACATTTTATTCAAATATATGTTACATTCAAACCAATGTGACCAGCCTGGAGTTGCATTCTCTGCAGTAGAGTTTGAATGCTTGGCAGTTCAGCTCAAGAAAAGATCTCAACTTCTGGTACCTTATCTTGCCAGGTGATCTTCAGAATCTTCCTAAGATAATTCAAATGGAAATGATTCAGTTTTCTGGCATGGTGCTCATAGACTGTCCATGTTTCACAGGCATACAACAATGAGGTCAGCACAATGGCTCTGTAGAGGCTCCAAGCCTCCCAAATACTGAGGTAACTCTGGCAATGCATGTGTCAACTTCATCATCTATGTGTACATCCCCGGAAAGTATACTGCCAAGGTAAGTTAGCTTATCTACAGCATTTAAAATTTCTTCATTTGCTATAACCAATGGTTCCACATATGGATAGTATAAGTGCTTGCTGGTGGAGAATTTCTATTTTCTTGGGGTTCACTGTCGGGCCAAAATTTACACAAACAGCAGAGAACTGACCCATACTCTGTTGCATCTCAGCCTCAGAGACTGCACTGAGTGCACAATCATTTGCAAACACTTTAGTCCCTCCGCTTTAGTCTTGGCTTGTAGCCTTTTCAAGTTAAATAACTTACCTACAGTGTGGTAGCTAACTTTGATGCCATTTTTGTCCTTGTTGAAGGCATTTGACAACATCGCTGAAAACATCATGCTAAAAAGCATGAGAGCAAACGCACAGCCTTTTTTCACTCTCTTGGTGACTGGGAAATCATGAGAGCATTGTCCTTTATCCAGAACCCCAGGCAAGTATGGTGTCATGAAATAGACATACAATACTGGTGATCTTCTCCAGGCAATCAAATTTTGACATAATTTTCCATAAGCTCTCATGACTGATAGCATCAAAGGCCTTAGCCAGATCTATAAACATTGAGTACAGACTTCTGCTCCACATTTCTCTTACAGTTGTCAAGCAGTAAACATTGCATTGAATGTTCCTTGTCCCTTTCTGAAGTCACACTGGCTCTCAGGTAGATAACCATCTTCCAGGTGAAGGATCAGCCTATTAAGGAGGACTCTGGCAAAAATCTTGCCAGCAATGACTAAGAGAAAGACACACACACACACACACACACACACACACACACAAAACACTTCCCCATGACTGGCACAGGACAATCTATTATTTCCTTTACTTTTCTAGAAATGGACAACAGAAGAATCCTTGAACTCCTTGGAGATAATCTCCTCTTGCCACATAACCTGGAAATTTTCAGTCAGCTTTTGTATTAGCAATGAACCCCCAACCTTGTAAATCTCAGCTATAATAGAATCAGTACTCAGTGCTTTTCCACAGGAGAGGAGCATAATGGCATTCTCAACTGGAAATTTGTCTAGAGAGGGATTGACTTCAACCGGAGGTAAATGGTCAATGTCTTCAGCATTGATTGATGACAGTCTGTTGAGAACACTATGTGTTCTCCAGGATCATGTCCTTATCACTAATCAATGTGGCTCCATCAGCACTGAGTAGCTGAGATGTACCATAGTTCTTTAACCCATAAATAGCCTTCACATCATAAAAGTGCTTTGGATTGTTACTATCAGCATAAAAGTGAATTTCATCTACCTTTTTGCTCAGCCAACGATCTGGCATCTCTCTAAGCTTCAGTTGTACTTTACTTTTGCTGAAGTTAAATGCTGCCTTCTTAGAGATGAATGAACTATCCTGCTTAGAAAGCCTATGGAATTGTTCTTTTTTTGCTTACCAGCTCCCCATCATTTTCATCTGGCCCAGATGAGCAAATGCAGTGCTGTACACCAAACCCCTGAAAGCTGCCCACTCCTTTTCTGCTTCACTTTTGCTGACTATGTGTTGGCTCAACTTTCCCTCCAAGTTAGCAAAAAACTGTTCACTCCAGGAGAAGTGCTGTAATTTGTTGACATTAAGTCTGCTGGTAGTTATCTTGCCTTGGGGCCAATGCTTTGGTTGAAATAGAATATTTAGTTTGGAGACAATAAGTCTATGATCAGTCCAGCACATTGAACCACATATCACCTTCATCAGTCTCACTTCCTATCTGTCTCTTCTCCTTACAATGACCTAGTCTGTTTAGTGACAATGTTTGCGGTGAGGGTGTATCCATGAGGTTTAAGGCTTTTAGGTAAACAGAAGACAGTGTTGGTGATGAGAAGGTCATGAAATGCACAAGTCTTCAGTAGTAAGTGACCATTGCTGTTGCTCCTTCTGACTCCCTTCCTCCCAAGGACTCCCTGCCATGTCTGATAATCTGTGTCTACTTTTGCATTAAAGTCACCCAGAATTATAAGCTTATCCTCTTTCGACACACTGAAGGTCTCCAGATCCGGTGGGAGCACAGGCACTCATGATGATGGCATGGCACTTTGCTGCAGGTGGCAATTCCATTATCATGAGCCAATGGTTCACTTCTTTTGGTAGGCATACAAGCTTGTTGACTAGATTAGCTTTGATTGCAAAATCTACACCAGCTTCATGGGTACTCCCCATCCCTGTGGTCACTCCAGAAAAAGGTGTATCCAGCTCTGATTTCAGTAAGTTGACCTTCATCTGCCAGCCTTGTTTCACATGAGGCTGCTATTTGGACATGATATTGCTGAGTTCTCATACAAGAGCTCTTTGTCTCTTGAGTCTCCTGGATTTCATCCATAAGTTTTTGTACACTACATGTACCAATGGTGAGTGGAATCATCTTTGCAAAAATGTTTGTACGTTGTTTTATGTTTTAGCAGTAAGCAGGACAAGTTTAGGTTAGATGAAGCAGAAAATTTTTAGGGGACCTTTTCCAGCCCCTTCCTCACACCAGGAGGTGAGCAGTGTAGTCCTTTAAACAGGGCTGCTCAGACACCCAGAGAGCTGCCCAGTCCAACTGCTGCTTCAATCCAGTGAGAAGGCAGCCCCTTAGTCTGGGCCACCTGTGTGCATGATTGTGACCTCAGCTCCCAGTTAATCTGAACCTTCTGCTTTGCCACCTGCTCATAGTCACAGGATTTGAGGTAGGTAAAAATGGTTAAATGGGTCATGGCTTTTGACTGAGGCATAAATTGGATTTAAGTGAGGCAGAGCTGCTTGAAGTCATTGGCTTCAGTCTCTCTTCCAGAGTCATCACAGCAAGACAAAAATCAAGACGATTGGCAATGGCTCAGGATCCAGTAGATGACCTTGGCATCATCAATGTCCAGCTAAACCCCCAACTGCTCTCAAGTGCCAACCTCAGTCATCTTCACGGCCATTGGAACAAACTGTTTCATCTGCCCATTCTACTGTGGGAAGTCTTCAGATGCTTGAGGTAGAAATCCCTCTAAATAGCCTACCAACTATCCTTAATGTGGTTTAGCCCATCTGTTGAAACAATTTACCAGGGTGTGGCTGCTACACATAGTGCAGCTTCTTGGAGCCATAGGTCAGAGTTAAGGGAAAGGCAAACCCCAAAGGTAGATAGACAGTCCTAAAAAGGACTTGGAAGCCTTCATACCAGAGGTACTAGTCTTCCCTGAACACCCATATGCCCCAATAATATGGGATAAAAGCATCAAGGACATTCACAGAAAGTAATAAGTGAGGTCCAAGGGGGGAGGCCACTACCAACCTGGGAGATCAAAGAAAGCTTCATGAAGAAGAAGACATTTGGGTTGGCTTTAAAAAATGAGTAGAAATTGAGCAAGCAAGATGGTAAAAGGGCATTTCTGGTTCAAGGAAGAGTAGTGAGGAGTAAAAATGCAAGGTGCATTTGAAGGGAGGGTATTCTTCAGCTTCATTGAAGCAGAGTGCATGGAAAAAAGAATGTTGAAAAATAAGATGGTACAAGAAGGCCTCAAATGCCAGCCAAGGACTGTGAACTTAAATGAGGAGCTGAAAGGGATCAATGAAGATTTTTTTTAATGAGAAGTGATCTGACCTTATGGGGCCCATAAACACATCCCACTCTACCCAAAGACATAGACAAAGCCCTCTCCAAGACCCAGACTATTGGCAAAGCATGAGAACTCACACAGTAGGAAGGTGCAGGATTGGACACCAAACAGCTGAAAAAGGGAAGCCAATTGGAGAGGCATAGTCACCTGGTGGAAAGAACCTCAAATTGGATGCAGGAAAGCCTGACTCTCATCCAACCTGGACATGTGACCATGGACAGTCATGTACCCCATTAGAACCTCACCTTCCTTTTAAATAAGATACCTCTCTCCCCAGGGTTATTGTCAGGATTAGAAGGGAAGGAAAGGAAACAAGAATTTATTATGTGCTGATTATTGTGTTAAGGGCTTTACAACCTCACAACAACCCTGGGAGGTAAGGGCTGCTATTATCCCCATTTTACTATTGAGGAAATTGAGGCAGACAGAGGTTAAGTGATTTAATCCCGATTTTACAGTTCAGAAAACTGAGACAGACAAAGTTCATGATGTAATTCCTATTTTACTGTTGAGAAAACTGAGGCAGCCAGAGATTGAGTGACCTAATCCTTATTTTACAGCTGAGAAAACTGAGGCAAAGTTCATGATTTAATTCCTATTTTACAGTTGATGTAACTGAGGCAGATGAAGGTTAAGTGACTTGCTCAGGAGTTACACAGATAAAAAGTGCCTGAGGCTGGATTTTAAATCAAGTCTTCAGGACTCCAGGCTCAGCACTCTCTCCACTGATCCACCTGACCACAGGTCCACTGAGTAGCCTCTATTAGATGGGGTAATAAGGACTATAAAGTGCTCTATAAACATCAAGACACTATGTAAATGACAGTCCTTATTAATTTCATAGAAAAGTACTGTGACCAAGGGAGCCCATATCTGTGCAAAGAGGAGCCAGGGAGCTAAATGCAGTGGTCTGTGGGGTGCATACATAAGGGTAAAACTTTAGCCACAACAGCCCTGTAAGAGGGAGGTTAGGTTGGAAGATTAGATCTTCAGAGGTAGAAGAGCCCCCAGACACTTATCCAAGCCCCTCGTTTGGCTGATGAGGTGACTGAAGCCCAGATATGTGGAGGCCTAGTTGCTCATGGTCCCACAGCTTCATAAATAGCCAGCCTGGGACTGGGCCTCAGGCCTGGCTCAGCATGTAGCCTTCCCTCCGTCCTGGGTTCTCCATCTAGAAGGGAAGGAGGAAATTTGTATGTGGTAAGCATTTACTATGAGTTAGGCACAGTACTAATAAACAATCCCTGTCCTCAAGTTCACATTCTAATGGGGGAAACAACACACAAAAGTCAGCTCCAAAGTGCACTGGGGTGGAGAGGATGGGGCAGGTACATGAAGGTATCATGAAACCCAAAAAGTCAGGAACAAGGTTGGGAAGGCAACAAAGGCAGGCCAACCTCAGGCCCTTCGCAAAGTGAAGGCTCCAGGAGGAGCTAGACAATGGGAGAAGGAGGGTGGCTCTTGTGGGGGCTATTCTATCGTGAACATGACACAGGAGAAGTGGGATGATCCAGGGAGAGGACGAGATGAGACAGCAGTGGAAGCCTGATTTTGAAATCCAGATGGGAAACTTGACCTATTTCAGCAGAAACAGACATAGGCTACTAATGATGACCTCCAGGCACTAAATAAAAACATTGGGAGAGAGGGTCCATCCAGGACTGCTCATATCACACAGTGTAAACAGCCATCTCCTCCACCCAAGACCAGGGCTGCTCCCTGAATGAGCAAGAAGAGGAAATCAACCAAGCCTCAATCATGTCTCCTTTACTGGACTCCCCATCCCAGAGCTCTGGCCCAGGAAGGAAAGCCAGTGGAGCAGCCAATCAGCTTGAAGCAGAACCTCCACTCACCCACCTCCCATCCCCATCCATGGGGCCTGCCCCACCCCTGCCAATATGTCAAAAAAATATATGAAACGTGGACACTGGGATCCTACTGTAATCAATTTAATTACAGTGAAGATATTGCCGTAATAGGCTTAATTTTATTTAAAATATATCTTGCCAAGGCTGAGATGATACATAGTAGAAAATTGGTTCAATATTATGGATGGAGGGTGTCACCCAGCCCCTATGTTTTACTTACAGAATACACTTGATTAACTAGGGGACAGTGTCATAAGCGGGGCTCAGAGCCTTGGAGGGACAAAAACAACACACCAGTCTAGCACCAGCTGAAGCGAGAGAATTCAAGAAGAATCCCCCCCAAACCCTTTTCTTCCCCACCAGTTAATGGCAGCCAGGCAACACAGTGGAGAGAGCTCTAGGTCATGAGTCAGAAAGACCTGAGTTCAAATGCAGCCTCAGACACTTACTAACTGTGTGACCAGGGGCAAGTCAATTAACTTGTTTGCCTCAGTTTCTTCATCTGTAAATGGAGGTGATAATAACACCTACCTCCCAAGGTTGTTGTGAGGATCAAATGAGATATATGTAAAGTGCTTGGCACATAGTAACAGCATACAAGTGTTAGCGATGATGATGATGTTGATGTGGATGATGATGGAGGGAGGCGTAAAGTCCCTATCATACCTGAGAGAGAGCCAAGACTAGGAATACAAATGGTTAAGGAAATGACATAGTGGAAGCAGTCTCAGACTTGGATTCAAATTCTGATTCTGACTCACTGAGTCACTGCCTCATTCTGGGCCTCAGTTTCCTCCTCTGTAAAATGACGGAGTTGGTCTATCTGGCTTCGGAGGTCTCTTCCAGCTTCAGAAATGTGATTATATGATCCCCTCTCAGAGGCCTCCTCTTTAAAATAGGGAAAATTATACTTTCCCCTGCTGCCTTGCAGGGCTGCCACAAGGAGCACGCTTTGTGAACTGTAAAATGTTATGGAAATGGGAGCTATTACGATATTTGCATTATTGTTCCCTGCCATGATCCCATCTTACCCTCACAGCAACCCTCTGCCATCCCCTCCTTGCATATAAATTCTCTATTCTAAACTGTATTTCCTTGCATATAAATTCTCCATTCTAAACTGTATTTCCTTAGGCCCAGGCTCTTTATACCTTCCAAGCTGACAAATGGTGGATGTACCAAAGTCACCCAAGCCTACCCAAGCGCTAATGACAGAGGATATGAGGACATGGGGCAATGACAAAACTTGGCCCCAGAACCAAGAAGAGAAAATTCACCTCTCACTTTTCTTTGCAAAAGTGGGGGGCTATGGATTCAGAGCGCCGCATATGCTGTCAAATGGTTGATATGCTTGCTGGTTTGGATGAACTACCTATTTTACTCTTTGCTACAAAGGAAAGTTCACTTTGGGGCAAAATACTTGGAAATGAATGTGATGTAAAGACAAAAGATGTCAATAAAAATCTAAAATAATCATTAGTGCTTTCATCACAGCCTACAGGAGATCAGAAAGAGGGGAGGATGGTCTCTGGAAGACCAGAGCCCGAGATGCATCCAAGAAGCCAAAGGAGGTGATTTGGAGGCCATCAAAGGCCAAGGGGGAAGTCTTTGGGACCAGGTTGGGAGATACCTTCCTTGTGCGAGGGACAGGAAGGAGAAGGATGGACAAGGGCCAAAGCAACTTCAGATGCCTACACAGCCCAGCCTAGGGCCAAAAAAGAAGACTAGATGACTGCTTCTAGTGAGAAACCAGAGAAGTAGGTCCTGGATTGGTCGACAGGACCAGCCACAATAAAAGTCTTATGAGGGCTGATAGTGGTGCCAGTCCAAAAGTCCATTTCTGTGGGGTAAACTGAGTCACCAACTATGACCTACAGACAAACTCTTCCTTATGCTCTGTAGCAGTCTTTCTTGTTGTCACTCAATCCATTTTACATATATCACTTTTTTTATACATCCACAGAATCTCGGGACCAAAGGAGACCTCAGATGTCATCAAAGTCAACCCTGAGTAGAAATCCCCCTAACAATATCACTGAGTCATGAATTTATATAGAGCTGAAGGAAGTTAAGAAAACACTGAGTCCAACTCCTTCAACTTATGAAGGAACTGAGGCTAAGGGTGGGATGGATGACGTAACAGTTTGTAAATGTTTATAGTAACATTGAACTTAGGCCAGCCTGACTCCAGACCCTGTGCTCTGTGCACAGCAAAACCTTATTGCTCAAAATGATGAGAAAACTCTATTTATGAGTTCCAGGAAGGTAAATTGAGGCAGTCTGTCCAACTTTGATTAGCTCTAAATCTTAAGAAAATGGCGCTGAAGTCTTCCACACTGTGGCTTCCACTCAGAACTAGTCTTCCACGTAACAGTCTTTCAAATACTTGAAAGTCCCAATGAGTCTCCACAGTCTGCTCTTTTCCAGAATAAAATGACCAATTTCTCCAAATGATCCTCAAATGGTTGAGTCTCTGCTTCCTGGGCTACCCCCTCAAGCGCTCTAATGATGTGATTTCTGGGCCCACAATGTATCAACAGGGATACGTGGGTGCATAGGGACCATTCCTGGAAAGCTCTCAGATCAAAATATGTAGGCAGCCTCCTACTGGGCCCACATTGCAGGCCAGCCCAGGAGGGCACAAAACAGCACGAAACATCTCTGGCCAAAGGGTCTGATGTGAATCATCCAAGATTTACAGAGGAACCTTGGGAAAGAACCTATAAATCTGCCCCGAGACCCGCTAGAAGGGAGTAGCCATCCATCAGACCGCTGGGCCCAGCTATTTACAGAGGAGCCTTCCTGCCAAGAGAAACAACCCTCCCTTTCTCTGGGTAGCTGGAGAGAGTGAAGGCACCCCCCCCTTCTTTCTTTACCCCAGGACTCATTCTGTAGGTGAAAAATCATTCCCAGACTTAACAAGATAAATAAATGGAGCACACTGGGCCATCAGTGTGCTCAGGCATCAGACAGCCGTGTTTCCAATCCTGAGCCTTGCCCAAGTAGTTGCACTCTCCACCTTCTACAGGAAGTCTTCCGAGATTGATCCAACAATACCACCACTTTCTCTCCCCCATCCTCCTGGAACCTTCCCTCTAAGGAAGTACCCAGGCTAGAGAGGTTCATTCTTCATTATTTTCCTGGTTCATACCTCTGACTCTGTGGGGTTTTATCTCCCAGGAGGTGCTCTCTCTCCTTCCCCACACCTCCCACCTCTGTGTATTGTCTCCCCCCAGAGCTTAGCACAGTGCCAGGTACATAATAAATACTTAATAAAGGCTTGTTGTTCAGCACGGTCCAACTCCTGGTGACCCCATTTGGGTTTACTTGGCAAAGATACTGAATGGTTTGCCATTTCCTTTGACGAGGGAACTGAGGCAAACAGGGTTAAGTGACTTGCCTGGGGTCACACAGCTAGTGAATGTCTGAGACTGGATTTAAACTCACAACCTCTTGACTCCAAAGCTGGTGCTCTGTCCACTGTGACACCCACCTGCCCTTCACAGAAATTGAGAAATTTAAAAGAGAGATTAATTTAATAAGATCAGCAATGAAGATCACAGCTCATCCAAGCCCTGTCATCATCTGTGCCTCACTCTATCCCACCAAAACACAAGAAGGAGCAAGAGTCCACAGAGAACAGAATTATCATTCCCCCTCACTGGCCCATTGGGGCACACCAGGGGCATAACCCCTGACTTCCTCTATCAATCTGTCATGATGAGGTGGAGTGGGAGCGAGGGGAGAGGGAGGAGCAGGTATGACATTTATAGTGAGGCTATAACTGTCCCAAGGGGCAGATGCAGTGAGAAGAAAGGTAAGAGGCTGAGAGCTTAGAGGTCAGAGGAGGCGAGACTCCAGGACAGATACGAGTGGGGATAGTGCTGATAATCATTGGTTAAGAGAGCGAGAAGGTTGTGTATCATGGTGTGGGACAAGCCCAGTGATTGGGTATCTCAGGCTGGGCAAGATCTGTCCCATGTTTCCACACTTCTGTTAGTCGATCACACACCACTTGGGGTCCTTCCATAAACCCCACTTTGAACAACTCTGGTGTAATGGATAGGGCATTGAACTTAGGGCCAGAACAGATCTGGATTCAAATCCCACCTTGGACACACTTTCAACTACATGGCCACAGGCAAGCACTCAGCCTCATTGAACTCAGTTCATTCTCTTGATTTACTCATCTGTACAATGGGAATAAAAATCTTTACAGTCAAATATCTACTTCACAGGGCTGTTGCAAGGCCCAAATCAATCATTCAGCCAAAAAATATTTCATGCCTAATACAACAAAAGCAAAAATGAAATAGTCCTGGCCTCAGGGAGCTTATAGTCCATCAGTAATAAATGAGACTTTTAAAACATGAAGTGCTTTGTAAACTTTACTTACCAGTTACTACTAGGAGGCTCCTCCTCCCTGGAGGCCTTCAGGAAAAATCTGGGTGGCCACCTGTCAGGTAAAAGGGAGTGAGGACTCTTTCTTCAGTTATGGGGGACAGTGTGTTTTCCCCACACCTGGGATGCTCTCCCTCCTCCCCTCTGCTTCCTGCCTTCCCCAGTTTCCTTTCAAGTCCCACCTAAAAATCTCACTTTCTGTAGGAAACCTTTTCCAATCCCCCTTAATGTTAGTGCCTTCCCCTTGTAGATTATCTTCCACTTGATTTGGTATATATTTTGTTTCTGTAGCTGTTTGCATACTGTCTCCCTCGTTACACTGTGAGCTTCTTGAGGACAGAGCCTGTCTTTCACTTTTCTTTGTGTCTTAGCAGAATGCCTGACACACATGTGTAGCTGCTTAAATGCTTACTTGTCGACATGGCAACTTAACTAGATCACTTCCAAGGCTTCTTCCAGCTCTGGAGTCTATGATTCAGACCTCTTAGGACGTGGAACTTTAAGGGACCATAAGAAACTTCTAGTTTAACTCCAACATTATCAGCAAAGAAATTGAAGCAGGGAGGGGACTTTCCAAAGATTACAGCTGTATCAAAATCAAACCCCAGTAGTCTTACTCCTAATTCAGGGCTCTTTCCGCTATCCCATGCTGCCCTCTGGTGGTTTCCAACCCCACACTCAGCTCCCAGGGCTCAGAAGGAGGTCCCTGAGGACCTTTAAGGATTGTTCCCCTGCTGTGAACAGAAGAAAGGGGAAACATCACCTTATCCCAGAGAGGGGCACTTTAGCAGTTTCCCTTAAACAAAGGGACCCTCTCCACCTTCATGCATCCCCCTTTCATGACCAGGGTACTTTGTAGAGTTCTTAGAGACACAAATGCCTCAGGATCCCAGTTCTAAAACTCCCCAAACATATCCATTTCAATTCAATTCAAATCAATAAACATTTAGTCAGTTCCTATTGTGTGCAGAAGAGCACTGTGCTGGGTGCTAAGTGAAACAGAGAGTCTGAAGAAAACCCTCAGTCCCTGCCTTAATGAAACTCCCTCACAGCCTAGTGGTAGGATAAGATACCAACACAGATTACTCTGAGACAGTCCTTTGGACACCTCCATCATGCGCCTTTCCCCCATTCCTACTTTTTAGTTCTTTTTCTTGTCTTCCCCCATTAGATTATAAGCCCTCTGACAGCAGGAATTAGGTGTATGTTTTTTTTTTCGTATGTTCATCCCCAGCACTTAACACAATTTCTGGCACTTAGTAGATGCTTAATAAATATTTATTGATTGAGTGACTGACATTAGGTGTATTGATGGGAATCCATACCCCAGATTTGGGGGGAAGTTTTGTACCTTGCTTTTACCAAACCGTCTTACTAGAAGTCTTTGCTTTAAGCCAAATGCATCCAGTGAGTGATTATTATAGGTCGAATGGCTCCCAAGCTCAGGAGTGAGAGTAGGTAACCCCAGGGCTCCCTTAGAATCTAAAGCAGCAGTTGCTTTCCAGGACCCCACCTACCAGTACACATTGGAGTAGTAGCCCAGAGCGGGTAAGACCTAGAGATGGGAAACTGGCTGGAGAACACATCTAATGGGATACTTGGATGGTTGGTTAGTCAGTTTTGCTGACTTGCTTTTTTTTTCTCTTTTAAAAAATTGTTGTTATAAAAACTGGTTCTCTGAAGCGGATGGGGAAGGTTGGAAAGGTACAGAGTGTAAAAGCAAAACACATTCATTAAAGATTTTTTTGGTTTAAAAAAGAAACTATATTCTAGCTCAAAATGCATAGAGGCTCAAAGACGGGAGATCACTGGGGGCTTCTCAGAGGAATTAGGATTTAAAGGAAATGATGGATGTGGATTACCCCAGGGGATAGTTTATGAGCTGGGAGAGGTCAGTGGAACTGGGGGCAGCCAAAAGGATAGAAGGACAGGAAAGGAATACAGTTACTGGAGGACCTTAAAACCCAGACAGAAGAAACCCAACGTGATCCTGGCTCTGCGCGTAACTTGCTAAATGACCTTGGACAAGTCCTGTCTCTTTTCTGGGTTTGCCTTTCCTCCTCTGTAAAATAAGAGGAATTAATTATGTAGTCTCTCAAACTCCTTCCATCTCTAAAGTCTATGATCCTGCTGTTAGGATTTTGAGATTCTAAAATTTTCTGTTTCTAAAGTTTGATAATAGGACAAGAAATAGGCCATAGTGGCAATGCAGGTTCCCAAGCTGGGGACAAATTTAAGGGCAAATGATAAAGGGGGCAGTTAGACCCTTGCCCTGGAAAAGCCGCAGTACAGATGAAGCACATGAAATAACCACTTTCTCTGAGCTGCCTATTACAGGGCCAGCCTGAGTCTGACTTTACTCCCAGAGAAGAGACCTCCAGCCGGTTTTTCACATCCCCAAGCCCTTCTTCTCCCATTTCAGTCCTTCTCTCCCTCCCTACCCTGCTAGCTTCATTGCTCTGGCCCTTGGATCCACGCTGAGCTATAATGGGCCTCCTGGTGGACTCCCAGAATAGATGGCTCAGGGCCTGGGGAGCTCAGCCAGCCTCGCCCTCAGCCTCCCCCATTCATAACCGGACACAAGGAGGTCCCTTCAGCTCCCTGATGACATTGTCTCCCTTCTGACTCTGGGGCTCTGACTCCTTTCTGATGAACATAATACAAGAGCTGCCTGATTTGGGGGTCCAAGGCAGTGGTGACACAGGCTTTGACCTCCTCCTCCATTTCTCCCTCTCTCTCTCTCTCTCTCTCTCTCTCTCTCTCTCTCTCTCTCTCTCTCTCTCTCTCTCTCTCTCTCTCTCTCTCTCTCTCTCTCTCTCTCTCTCTCTGTCTCTCTCTCCTCTCTCTCTCTCTCTCTCTCTCTCTCTCTGTCTCTCCTCTCTCTCTCTCTCTCTCTCTCTCTCTCTTTTTCTCTCTCTCTCTCTCCTTTCCTAACTCTAACTCTGTCCTCTCATTCTCTCTCCTTTTCCTTCTTTTTCTCTGTCCCTTCCTAATCTCCCAATTCCCTCCTTGTCCTTTCTCTTCTCTCCCCCCTCTTCTCTTGTCTCTCCTGCTCTCCCCTTTTATTTATCCATTTTTCTCCTTTCTCTTCTCTGTTCTTTCTCACCTCATTTTCTCTCTCCCTTTCCTTATTTCTCCTTTCCTCTATCCCTCTCCCCTTCTCTTCTCTCTTTCCTCCCTTTTCTTTCTCTTTCTTCTCTCCTTTTTTCTCTTTTCCAATTTTTTGTCCTTTTCTCTCCTTTTTCCTCTTTCTCTTTCCCTACCTTTCTTATCCCTTCTTTTTCCTTTTTGTCTCTCTTTCTCTATCTTCCTCTGTCTCTATGTCTCTACCTCTATGTCTCTGTCTTTCTATCTTTGGCTACCTTTTTGTCTCTGTCTCTGTCTCTCACAGTCCCTTGATGTACGTCTCTGTCTCTCCCTCTCTCCTCCCTTCCATTCTCTTCCTCTCCCCCCACCTCCTCCTCCCTTTCTCCTACCAAGCTTGGCTCTACAGGGCACACAGTGTTTACAAGAAAAGGAAGGCAGATTTTTGTTTCTCTCTTTTGTCTCCCTTTCTTCCCTAGAGGTAAACGTGTTCACATCACAATCTCCCAGGAAGAAATCCTCTCATAAAGAGGAAAAATAAGCAGAAATAGAGGGAATTGGGCCACTCCAAGCTTTCACACACATACACACAGACGCCCCCCCCCAACCTTTACCACACAAACCCTCTGCAGCCAGCTTGCTGGGTAGAATCCCACTGTTATATTTGGGGTAATTGAAAATGTCGATCTTTATTCTCGTGAATAAACAGTGCAAGGAAAGAGGGAGATTGAGAGGGAAGGAGAAATAAAGGAGAGAGACAGAGAGAGGGACAGAGATAGACATACAGAAACACACTGAGAGAAACAGAGACAGAATAAAAGAAAGAGAAGAAAGAAAAGAGACAGAAAGAAAAAATAGAAGGAAAGACACGTTGTTAGAAAGAGATAGAATTAGGGAGAGAAAGACAGAGATGAGAGAGAAATATTTCCATCATTTAAAAAGCAATTCCCTCACAATTTCCCAATGAGGGAGGGAGGTGGCTTGAAATGCTTTTACAGATGAGGACACAGGATTTGAGAGTTTAAGTGGCTTTTCTTTTACACACAGCTAGTAAATCCCTAACCCAAGGCTCCAACCGAGTTTTGGGGCTTGTTCTACTACACCCCACTTGCTCTTTTTTCACTTCCAAGAAGGTACCACAAGAACAGGAGATAATATCCACCTCTCAGCCACACAGATGACAGCCCTGACCCAGGAGCTCCCAATACAGTGGGGAAGGGAAAAGTGGTTCAAGTTGGAGGAGATGGTAGTGGGACTGTAACCCATGGGGCTTCTGAGATCACAGAAGTCATAAAGACATGGGGGTGGGGTGGAGGAGGACAACTGTAAAGGCATGTGTCTAAATGTTTTCTATGTCTTGGGTGTATGTGGTTGTAAATGTGAAAATATGTTTGAAATAAAACCGAGATCCCTTAGCCTGGCCCCTCCTCAACCTGATCCCAACCAATTAGCCTTTCCCACCTGATCACCATAGGATCATAGAACCAGAGCTGCAAGGGGACTTATAGAGATCATCAACACCAACCTTTATAGATGATGAAATTGAGGTACGTGAAAAGACACATTGGGATGAAGAATATGGATACCTATGTTTGACTCCCAGTTCTGGCACTGACTAACTGTGTGGCCCTGAATGAGACATCTTTCTTCTCTGAACCTCAGTTTCCTCAGCTGTAAAATGAAAGAATTAGACTAGATGGTCCCTCAAATCTCTAATAGGGCCTTTCTAACTAATATGTTATATTCTTTATCCTAAGACCACATTTGTCTCTAATGTTCTGATGTGTTTCCTGACATTCTACATTGTTTCCTTAGGTCTTTTACAAATTGAGTCAAGAAGCTTTTAAAGCACTTGCTATGTTCTGGACACTGTGCTAAACATTGAGGTTACAAATACAGACAAAAAGAAAAGACAGTCCCTGACCTCAAGGAACTTACTTAAGGGAAGACAATACATAAAAAGGAGCTGGGGGAGGGGTGGTAGGAGGAAGTGGAGGGTGGTTAAGAGAGAAGTCTGGATATTCAGAACCTGGCCACTCCCTTAGAACAGAGGTTCCAGAGGAACTGACCAATCAGAGGAAAGGATTGAAGGGCAGATGCATCTTCCAGGGTGAGAAGGTTGCTAGAATATGGTAGAGAAAGAAATCCAGAAAGTCAGGAGTTGATCTAGGTGAAGAGAGAAGAACTGAGCTGACTTTCCATGTTCTGTGTTCTAAGGACCCTTCCACTCATGATGCGGCATTCAAAGATTCTCCTCAGCTCTGACACTATACATGTTAAAATCAATTCTCCAAAGACTCCTTCCCATTCTGACATTCTGGGATCTACTCCTTGGACACAACACAGTCTGTTCTTAACTACCTTTACTCATGATGCCTCTTCTGCGGGCAATAAGTACCATTTCCTCCCCATCTTTCAGAGCCCAGCTTAAACATCACCTCCTCTGAGAAGTTTTTCTTCTTCCTCCCCCTCCCTCAATGATCCCACTCCTCCCTTTGGATGCCCAGAGCTTCTTATTAGACTATGAACACTCTGAAGGCAGGGCTAGTGGAATTGAAGACAGATGCATGCATGTCTTTGTACCCACAACACACTTACATGTGTTAGGTGCAAACCTCTGGAACTAGAAGGCAACATCATAGCTAGAAAGGGACCACGGGCCCTCATTGATGGGAACTATGAAACAGTTGAGAAAGTGACAGCCTTATCTTCCCCCACACACCGGTTATGTGAACTTAGGCAAGTCACTAACCCCTCATGACTCTCAGATAATTGTCTAAGATGACAAGCTGCTCAGAAAGGGCCATTCTGCATTGATAGAGGGAGCTTCCTCACTGAGTGCTCCCTAAACCAATCAAATTATAGGACTCTGATCATAGGAACATAAATTTAGAAGGGTCTTTGGAGGCCATCTAATCCAACCCTCTCCTTTTACAGAGGCAACTTTGATCCTGGAAAGGAAATTGATTTCCTCAAGGTCACACAGGTAGTAATTATGAAATGGCAAGATTTGAACCTGACTCCTCTACCTCTAGGGCCAGAGCTCTTTCCACTGTACTTTGCTGCTACAGATCTGAGTAAAAACCAAACCAAAAAGTCCATATTCCATAGGAAGCTGTGTACAGGAATGCAGTCTGATTGTACAAGTGCTTCCTGGAATCTGGGATTGCCTCTCCACCAGTTCAGACTCTCCCTCAGGACATGACATTTGAGCTGGGCTTTGAAGGAAGTTTGGGATTTTGCCAAAGAGTTCTAGAAATTTTGGAGGACAGATAGAACAGTAATAATTTGTAAGTTATCAGTTTACCTGGGCTGAGTCTCAGAGGAAGAGAAGGATTCCAACATTCAGAGATGGAAAGAGAATGCATAAGAAATTGTGGGTACGAGTTCATGGAGGCACCTCCAATTAACACAGAAGATTGGGTTGGACATAATGTCTTTGGTACCTCTCTCTCCCCTGCAGCCAGAAGGGTAGGAGAGAAGTGAAATAGCTTCTCCCATTCCTATGGCATCTAGTTTCCTGACCCTACCATTAAAGTGGCCTTTCCATCAATTGTCTGATGGCTATATTCACCATTCATTCCTGTGACTTGTCAGAATAAAGTGCCCATTGCTAACTACCCCCATCCCCATAACCTGTATTATCTTCCTTTATTAGAAAGTAAGCTCCCTGAGGACAGGCACCCACCATCTTGTTTTTTTGTTTGTATATACCTAGTACTTAGCATAGTGTCTATCATTTTGTATGTTCTTAATAAGTTCTATTTCATTCACTCATTCATCAAACAACTATTGGGGTCCCTGCATTCTCAGATCTCCAGGACATCTTTAAAATTCTCCCATACCTTCCCAGGGCAATCCAACTCCCACCCTCTGCCTACCACTGTTCTTTATCCCCCAGTGCTTCAAGCTATCAGACCTTCTCAAGCCTTTACCCTCACTCTCTGGTCTCATTGAGGCCTTTGGACATGCCTTGGGAGACTAAATGAGTGAGCACATCAGGATTACCCATTCCTGCCAAAACCCCAGATTTTTATCTGAGTCATAATGAAAAGTGATGGGTGAATGTAATGATGTGTGGACTCTTCAGAACCATTCCAGCTAATGCATTCTTGTCTGTTTTATGGAATAGTTGCTGGGGGACGGGGGAGAAGACAGGAGAGGAGGGCTTGGAGCCAGGGCCAGTTGGCTCTGGACAAGATGGGTGTGTTGGAGTTTAGGGTGGCAGAGGAAAGCAACCAAGGAAACCACTGTTAGTAATGATGACTGGCACTGACATAGCGTTTCAAGGCTTCCAAAGCACTTTATAGACATTATCTCATTTGAGTCGCACAGTAGCCTAGTAAGAGAGCTCCTAGAGATGATTATTGCCTCTATGTTACATAGGGACAGGAGTTGGACCTGTGATTTTGTTGGTATAGAGATCTCCCAGGTAAGGAAATTCCTTCCACCTATACAGGTTAGCACTTTCTCTGTCAAATGACTTGACTGGGATAACACAGACAGTATGTGTCAGAGGAAGGACGTGACCTCAGGGCTTCTTGGCTCTGAGTCTGGTTCTCTTTCCGCAAGATCATTCTACTACTCACTCCAGAGAACATTCTGTAATACTGAACCAGTATTGACATATGGCTGCCAATCATGGAGCACAACAGTCTTTGGACATGAGTAGGACAGACAGAACATTGGAAAAGAATATGATGGATGTGAGCACCTAGTTATCAAGGAGGACCTTGGATACAGAACAGAAGGGGCCAGTTGCTCCCTCTCCCTGAGACTCTCTGAATGGGCATTCAGAGTGTCTGTCTGTCTGTTATTATGTCCTTAGGTCTATCAAGACTATGGAGATCTGGAAGAGGAAAACCAACTGCCCATGGCCATGCAGATATTAATGTCAAAGGTAGAATTTGAACCCAGGGTTTCCAAGAGCTTTCCAGTTTGCCACATGATCTCTTTGTGTGAGATTTGACCTCCATTTGTCACCTCAGACTTGTAGATCCCAAATTTAGAGCTGAAAGAGACTTCAGAGGCCAGACAGTCCAAATCTTTCAGTGTCAAGAGGAGAGTGGTATCAGAGACAGGACTTGAACCCAGGTCCTGTGATGTCAGAGTCAGGGTTCTCTCCACCACAACTCCTTCTGAATGAGTCTCTGAATTGGAGGTTTTATGTTAGTATATATCCTCATGCAGCTGCTATCCTAACAGGGAATAAGAAAATACAAGATATATACAGGATAAAGGAAGGTGCATTCAGAGGGGAAAGACCCCACCAGCGGTTAGTGTCAGGACCAGGGCACTCTCATTCTCTCCTTAGACTAGTATTTCTGCCCTTGGAAAGTTGGAAGGATGGAGTTAATAAGTCAGTGGTGGGGGAAGAGTGGGGCTAGGCACCAGACGGGGGCAGATAGAAGAGGAGATGATCTGCAGCTCACAAATCCAGGCTCCTAGGCAGGTACTTTCATTTCAAGCTCAGCCCCATTGGGTGAACCTGTGCAAATCATTTCAACTCTCTGAATTCCTGCCCATGGCCCTGAGCTCCATTTCCCAGGGGGTGTCTGGGAAGTCAGGCTGACAAAGAGAATAGAAATTGCTCTGCCAAAGGGCAGTCCACCCCCTAAGTGAGCAGCACCTGAAGACAACTCATTCATCTGCAGCAAATATCGATTGTGTGCCCACTATGTGCTGGGCATTGTGGGTGATACAAAGCTTCAGGACATTGGCTGCTGCCTACTCATTCTCACGAGGCAGCCAGAGGCAGCATCTTTTTCCATTTTCCATCATTAGGAGCCAAAGCAGTTTTATCCTAAACGTCCCCTTCTAAACAAGTTCTAACACAGTCGTCCCTCCTCCACATCCCTCTTTCTTTCTAAGCAGGATGCACCTATCTCCTTGAGAAATCACAAAAGCCAGCCTGGAACCTATATATACTCATGGGCCTTCCTGAGACTATGGTACTAATTCCCAACCCCTAATCCCCATCCCTGATACTTAACCCTCCCTTTAGGGATGAAGCTTTTCCCATACTTGGTACTGAGCCCCATGCCCAGCAATTACCCCATCTCTCCTCCTCATCACTAGCCCTCCCTCTAGGGACTCAGACTGTCCCATTCCCACCACTCTCCCCCACTCCATGTCTGCTCTTTTCTCTTCCCATCCCCAATCTTCATTTCCCACTCTGGATACTCAATTCTGCAATTCTTATTCCTCACATCCCATTCTCATTCTTTGTCCCCACCCAGGCAGCCAGCCTCCCATTCCTGATCCTCAGCCCTTATCCCTGGTACTCAACCTCTCCACTACCTGGTACTTAATTCTCATCACTGCTCCCAATTCCCCATTCCTCTCACTCACTTCTCTACCTCTTGTCCTCAATCCTCAATTTTACTCCTAGCACCCAGCTGTCCTTTGGGGTACTCATCATCCTATCCCTGATTACTCAGCCCCTCCTGTTCCCTGTACTCATCATCTATCCATCCACAGTTCTCTCCATCTTCCTTATACTCAGTCCTTACCACCTGCCCCCAAACCATGTTTCCTATCTACCACTGTTGGTTCTTCTATCCTATTTCTGGAAGTCACCCACATTCCACCACTCCCTCACTGGTCCTCCCACTCATAACTGGTCTTCACTGTCTATCATCAATTAATAACTTCTCAGTGACAGATTAGGTCAGTTGTTAGAGTCTACAGGTAATAGGATTTCCAAGGCTTGGTGAACTTTTGTCCTAGGTGGTTTCCCAAAAGGAAAAATTGTTTTTTAATCACCATCCTTCCCCTCAGGAAGCTCAAGTATCTACTTAGAGACAAAATTCATATCACAAAAATAATTAGAGAACAATATACACAAAACTCAGCAAGAAAAGATGGAAAGAAAAATTCCACTTAAAATAACTATAGAATGTAAAAAATACTTGGGAATCCACATACCAAGAAACATGCAAGAACTCTAGAAATCCAACTAAAACAAAATATTGTTTACAGAAATAAAGACAGACCTAAATAATTGGGGTAACATTAGTTCTGATGTGTAGGCTGAGCCAGCATAATAAAAACTATAATTAATTTGCTTATTCAATGCCATGCTAATCAAACTACCAGCAGATTAATTTATAGAACTAGAAAAAGAATAATAAAATTCATCTAGAGGAACAAATACGGAGAATCTCAAGAGAAATAATGGAAAAAAGTGAGGTGGAAGGGGATCTACTAGGACTGGATCTCAAACCATACTATAAAGCATCAATCATCAAAATAATTTGATACTGATAGTATAGATTAAGTACACAACATACAGAAGAAAACAAATGCAGCCCACTGCTTGATAAACTGAAAGACACCAGCTACTGGGATAAGTACTCATCTGACCAAAAAAAAAGCAATTCAGCAGAAATTGGGCAGAGATTAACATGCCACACCATATACCAAGATGATCTCCAAATTATGTAGATATGACATAGCAAGAATTACATCATAAACAAAGTAAAAGAGGAAGGAAAAAAGCACCTTTATCACCTGTGGATAGAGAAAGCATTCATGCCCAAACAAGGGACTGAGAAAAACACACAAGATAAAATGGACAATTTTGACAAAATGGGCAACCCTAAATTCAAAAACTTTGATTTTATGTTTTATATTTTCATATTATATTTTATAATCAGTACATCTAAAATTGGAAGGAAGGCAGATAATTGAGAGGAAATCTTTCGTAAATCTCACTAATAAAAGTCTCTTTTCTAAAATATATAAGGAACTGGCTTGAATATACAGGAATAAAAGCCATGTCCCAATTGATAAATGAACATAGGACTGTCAAAACAGGTAGTTGTTCATTGGTTGTTGTTGTTGTTTTTAAGGAAGAAATCTAAGCTATCAATAGCCATAGGAAAAAATGTCTCAGGTCACTAACAATTAGAGAAACATAAATTAAAACAATTCTGAGATTCCATCTTACACTCATCAGATTGGAAAAGGAGACAAAGGAAAAACGAAAATGACAGACATTGGAGGAGCTGCAAACTGGCTTAGCCATTATGGAAAATGATATGGAACTGTGCTGAAAAGTCACACAACTATGCATGTCCTTTGATCCAATAACACCAATCCTAGCACTATACTTCCACAGAGATCAAAGAAAGAGAAAAATGACTCAACTGTACAAAAATGTTTATAACCTCTTTTTGTAACTATAAAGAGCTGGAAACTAAAGGGAGACTCATCAGCTGTGAAATGGCTGAACAAACTATGGTGTATTCATGTAATAGGGTATTGTGCTGTAAGTAATGACAAAAGGGGGGGTTTCAGAGAAATCCAGGAAGACTTGTATGAACTGATACAGAGTAAAGCAGTAGAACCAGGAGAACAATTTATGCAACAACAATAACACTGTAAAAATAATTTTGAAAACCATATGAACTCTGATAAATTCAATGTCCAACAAGGATTCCAGATGATGAATCATGAAGCATACTCCTGACAGATCAGGTGATGGATTCAGTGCATAATGAGACATGCATTTTTTTCAGACATGAACAGTGGAAGAATTTGTTTTGCCTGACTGTGCATATTTGTTCCAAGGGTTTTGCTTTTCTTTTTTCTTTTTTTTTTCTATGATGAAAGGCAGGAAGAAATGAGAAAAAATTCATTTTTGTTCTTTGAAAAAAATAAAATTTAATTTTTAAAAGTGTATAGAATAGAATTAAGTGTCAAGACAAGGGACACAAATGTTGAAATCTATAGGAACCCAGAGAAGAAAGCTCTGAAGAAGAAAGCTTTGGGCTAGAGTAATCAAGCAGGGCTTCCTAGAAGAGGTCTCACAGAATAAGGTGGATTTGAGTGATAAAGCAAAGGAGAGAGCGCTGGGAGCAAAGGCCTTGATTATATTGTAGTGGCAGTAAACATAAAACGTCCTCTGATACTTTGTGGAGTTTTTCTTTGTTTTGGCTTGGTTGTTTTCAGTTGTTTACAGCTCTACTCCATTTGGGGTTTTCTTAGTAAAGATACTGGAGTGATTTGCTGTTTCCTTCTCCAGCTCATTTACAGATGAACTGAGGCAAACAGGGTTCAGTGACTTGCACAAGGTTGTGTCTGAGGCTGGATTTGAGCTCAGGTCTCCCAGACTCCAGTCCCAACAATCTATTCACTATATCACCGACCTATCCCAGCTCTCTGACACTTTGAACTGGGACATTTTCCATGGTGCTGAGTCTGCTCCTTAGCAACCTTCTGGTGACAAAAACTCTGGATGATCCTTAAAGGATTTGGACTTTTGGAAGGCACAACACCCTTGCTTAGCCCTTTGGTCCCCATAACTGGAGGGAGTTGGAGACTGTGCCAAAGAGGAGCAGATGATAGCTGAAAAGGGGGTGGGGTGGAGTGGGGTAGCCTGGTTCAGAATAAGATGAGACTAACCTCACTTATCAGAACCTGGCTTACCAGGAACACAGTACCAGGTTCTGGTGGAAGGGAGATGGGATAAGAGTCAGAGTACATACAAATTGTGGATATAGAAAATACCAATATTTACTTTCTTGCTTCACTAATTTTTTATGATGCTACCCTTAATATCTATATCATATACCCATTTGGGTCTTATATGGTGTAAGATATTGGTCTAAACCTAATTTCTTCCAGATTGCTTTTCGGTTTTCCCAATTGTCAAATGTTGTCCAAAATCCAGGAGAATGTAACAGGAGCGATGTGTTATTCCATGTTTTTATGTATTTGTCAATGGCATCAATGTTTTTGTAGTCAGGAAACAGACTCAGTTCCATGGGAAGTCCTCCAGTCCAATACATCAAGGGCCTCCTCTGATTGCTCCTACCCCAATTTCAGTTGCAAAATGGAATGAGTGAACCATGAAATGAGTAGAAAAGGGAACATTCAGGAGACAGGCCTGGATGGAGCAGAGAGGCAGGTGTGACCAGGTCCTATAGGGCCTCAGATGCCAGACTGTGTCTGAAATTTGTCCAATAGGAACTGGAGAACCATTGGGCAGTTTAGATGTTCTGAACCTCATAACAAGATGAAGTCCAGAAAATTGGAATGCAGGAAAGGTAAAAGGGATTGTGGCACAATGGTGAGTCCTCTGAGTTCCTCCCCCACTCCCCACCAAAAAAACCCCTGCTTTCTGAAGGTAAGAGGCCAGGAGTAGGGTAGAATTCTAAGAGCTTACAGGTTATTAGGAAAGTCCTAAGTTTCTAATGAGGCAGCCTAGACAGCACATGGCTAGATTCATGTGACTCAGGCCCATTCCCTCTCTCCCTGAGTTCTCCTGTTTGCTATTTCTGAGTGCCCTTCTTCTGACAAAGCTACCATCCCTTTAACTGAGCTCTCTCACCCCTCATTGAATTTCTTTCTCCTTCCCAAGACTCCTAGCCCCTTCACTGAGTTCCAACTCTTTGAACATCCATCTCCCTCACTGGGCTTCAGCTGTCTCATTGGGTCCCTTCCCTGATCCCAAGATCCTATCCTTCTTTCCAAAGCCCCTATTCTCTTTACTGGATCTCCATCTTCCTCACTGTGCTCCCATCTGCTTCAGTGAAAAACCATCCCTTCACTGAGTCCCCATCCTGCTCACTAAGCTACTATTCCCCCCAAATTCCTATTTCTCCTCATCCCTTACTGACCCTCCATCCCCTTCACTGAGTCCCCATCCCTCATACTGAGTTTCCATCTCTTCTGCTGAGGCCCTATCCTCCTACCTGAGCTCAAACCTTTCATTCAACATTCTTTCTCTCTTCCTCTGTCTCTCTGTCTGTCTTTCTATCTCTGTCTCTCTCTCTCTTTCTCTCCTAACTTTCCTCACTGAGCCCCCATTCCTTTTATTGATCTCAACATCACTCAGTCAATCAGCATCACTGAAAGTTTCTGTCCTAGAGTGAAGGGTGATTTCTTATCTGTTCTGTGATAAGACATTTTTTAAGTGAAAAAAGCCTATTTCAATCTGCACTCAGAACTCATTACTTCTCTCTCTGGAGGTGGATGGCATTTTTCATCATGGGTCTTTTGGAATTGTCTTGGATTGTTGTCTTGATCAAGTAGCTAAATCTTCCGCAGATGATCAGTGTTACAATATTGCTGTAACTGTATACATTGTTCTCCTGGTTCTGTTCACTTCACTTTGCATCAGTTCATGTAAGACTTCCCAAAGGCTCATATTAAAAATACACATACATGCACATGCACGCAAACATGCATGCACAGAGGCATGCATAGTCAGTCAACATACATTTATTAAGCATCTACTCTGTGCCAGGTCCTGTGATACAAAAACACTGTCTCTGTCCCCAGGGAAATCACATTGTAATTAGGAAGAGAACATGTAAATAACAAAATAATGATGACAGCTATCATCATCATAATGATATATCAGAATAATGACAATTTCCACTTATATTGTGTTTTAAAATTTTCAAGGTGCTTCATAAATATTATATCATTTGATCTTCACAAAAATGCTGGGATGCAAATGCTCTAAAAATCTCCATTTTACAGAAAGTACGAAGATATATTCAGGGTTGATCACTAGCAGTAACAGGGATTGGGAGAAGCTTCTTACAGAAGGTGGGATTTAAGCTGAGTCCTGAAGGAGGTCAGGGAAGCCAGAGATGAGGAAAAAGAAAATTTCCAGCATGGGAGACAAGTAGTGAAAAGACACAGATATGAGATATGAAGTGAGAAACACACCTGAGCCTCCTTCCCATCCTCCCTGTCCCTGGTGCTACCCTGATACTCCTGACTCCAAACCTCTGGGAACCAAAAACTAGCAATCTTCTCTCATGGATGGAGCAGGTCAATGACCCTAAAATACACCTGAAGAAGCAGAGACTCAAAGAATCATCAAAGCTGTTAGGGACCTTGGAAATCACCAGTCCCTTGTCCCCATTTTAGAGGTGGGGAAATTGAGATCAAATATACCTTGGTAGGACCAGAAGACAGGGGTGCTGACTCAGCAACATGATGTAGTGCCTCTTCCATGTGCTACCTAAGTGACCTTGAACAAATTATTTCATTTCTCTGTGCCTCAGTTTCCTCATTCATAAAGTGTAGGTTTTGGACTAGATGGCCTCTGAAGGCTCTTGAAGCTCCAGATCTAGGATCATGTGACCATGTCAGTTCGAAATGTAGGATTCTTTGATAAGGTTAGAGCTGCCTGCAGACAAACTCCAGTCAACCACTCTCCCATCCATCTCCATTGTCTTACAGCAAAGGGATTTGAGGACCCAGGGTCAGCTCTCTTCGTGGCTGGGCTGGATTGAAAGTCTCTCTCTCTCCTTTTTATCCCCAGGGAATAAAGCAAAACAAAACAAAATAAAAATATATGGAGCCTAAAGGGATGCTGTCAAGCCCTCTTTATGGTCTTCATTGGGCTTTTTACTGTCTGCTGTGTATAATCCCTAGCTTAGAGATGCCCATTCTTCTCTGGCCAGGACTCATTAGGGAGGTAGGGCTTGTGGCTTCACCAACAGGTATTGGGCTGCTCCTACTACCCCAGAGAGCAGCTGAGTCTCTAAGGTCTCACTGAAGATTAATACAACAGCCCTCTCCCACTTTTGCCTTTGGGGAAATGATAACCTATTTGGCCCTGACTCCCCAAGAAAGGGATAGCCTAAAGCATCCAGATGCGGCTGCATCTGGGTGATACAGAAGAGGCCAAACCCACAGAAACAACGGAAAGTTAGGGGAGTTGCTCTTCATAGGCTCATGGACCTAAAGTTGAAGGGACCTCAGAGACTGACTAATCCAACCCTCTGATCCTTCAGGTGAAGAAACTGAGGCTTATGGAGATTACTTGACCTAACTAAAGTCACACTTGGGATCACAGACAGAGATGACAGAGATTATCTGGTCCAGTTCTCTCATTTAACAAATAAGTAAACTGAGGCTTAGGGAGGCTATCTGACCTAGCCAAAATCTCATTTAAGGTCATAGACATAGAGCAGGCTGGTCTAACTCCTTCATTTTACAGATGAGGAAATTAAAGCTCAGGTAAGTTAAAGAAACTTGCCCAAAGCTGCACAAGTAATAATCACCAGAAGCAGGATTTGAATCCAAGTCCTCTGTCTCAAGAGTAAATATTCTTACCCTGTAACAAAATTTGTCCTTTAAAATATCTCCTCTTCTACACCTTCCCACCCATGCTTGGCACTTTTCCACACTGAAGCCCAGAATGACAGAGTCTCAGAGCTGAAATGGGACCTCAGAATGGCCAAGCAGAAAAGGTCCCTTCCTCCAGACAATAGCCCTCCAAATACTTGAGGCTGGCGATCTCTCTCTACCCTGACCCTGAATCCTATCTTCTTTAGGATAGATGTCTCCCTTTCCTTCAAGATGCCAAGGTTCTCCCTCATCCTGGTTTCCTCTGTACTTTCTTTAGCTAATGGATGTCCTTGCTAAAATGTGGTGCTCGGAACTGAACAAAATATTCCTGACATGATCTCAAGGGGGCAGAGTGGCTCAGAACCATCACGTCCCTGGTACTGGGCACTATGCCTCCCAAGGCAACCCAAAAGCTTACTTGACTTCTTTTTAACTGTCACACCACCCGATTAACTCATATTGAGTTTGCAGTCCACTAAGACACCCAGATTTTTTTCAAACAAACTACAGTTTATCTCCAGTGGTGTGATAGAGTAGAAAAAATGCTCAGGAGGACCCCAGTTTAAAGCCAACTTTGGAGACTTACTAAATGGGAATCAATGGGCATCATTAACCAATCTGAGCATTAATTTTCCCATCTTAAAAGTGGATATAATAGCACTTACTTCAGTATCACCATAAGGCTCAAATGAGATGTGTGCAGCACCTTGTAAACCTCAAAGCCCTAGATGTAGGCTGCTCTTTCATTATCATATGATTTTTTTGAACCCACAGTGTCAGACTTTACATTTATCTCCATTAACATTTCACCTCAGTAGACTCAGCCCAGGATGCCAGCTTAATGGGACATTTTTTAACCTTATCTTGTGGCTATATCTCCCACATTCAGGGACCAAGCCTGTAATTTCATCAGTATTAGAAAATTTTGATGAGGAATTCTACTCTACTTCCAGTGTAGATTGGCAGCTGCTCCACCCATATGGTCTTACATAGTTGCCTGAGCATTGAAAGGTTGTGTTTTGTCCAGGGTCACATATCCAACATAGGTCCTGATCAGAACTTGAACCCAGGCCTTCTTGATACTGGGACCAGCTTTCTATCCACTGTTGCCCAGCTCTCTATCATCTATGAATCTGATAACTATGACATTGATGAAATGGTTTAATGGTAGAAGCTGAAGGGTAGACCCCTGAGGCATGGCCACTGGAGACCATACTCCAAGTTGGCATCTCCCCAAGAGCCTGTCTCAATTCCTAATTCCTAGAGCCTCGCTCAAGACTGTCTGCCAACTAACTCCCTCTTAGAGGAGATGATGGCTTAAGGCTGATGTCTTAGGGTATTCCCCCTTCCTGAGGGGCTCTTTATTAACAGAAAAGATTCTTTATCTAAGATCTCTCAAGATTCCCAAAAGATCTATTGGTCTAGCTTAGAATACATATGATCTTTTAAAACCTGTAGGTTGAATTTCAGATGTTGTAGCTGTCAGGTGGAGGAGGGATTTCTGCGCAGGGGGAGGAGGGTCTTCTCAGAGCCTCTTATATAATAGCATTTGACCAGGAGTTAGGAGTCTTGGGTCCTAGTCCCAAATACCAACACAGTAACCTTGGGCAAATCATATGCCCACTCTGGGCCCCAATTTTGTCCCCTTTAAAATCAGTTGGATTAGATTACCTCAGTTTCCCACTCCCACTGCTATAGCGTTCTAGGTTCCTTGACAATAAAATAGAAAATTCTTCCCCCTGGAAATGTTTCTCCCCCCCTTCCTCTACCCCCAGTAGTCCCAGGTGGCACTCCCTGGCAGGACCACGGCCTTCCACATCTCCCTTGTTGGCTGCACCACACATGCACATCCATATGCACCACCCAGCTACCACTAATTTCTCCAGCTGCCATGATAAATGGCTTTGTCGGCAAAATGACATCTTTCTAATCTGCCAAGAGACAGCCTGGTCCCTCCAAGGAGGGAGAACTCGCTGGCACAGTCTGGGTAGCCGAGACACAATGAGTAGGAGTCTGGAGGGCAGGGGAGAGGAGTGGGTTTTTAATTCAATTTTCACTTTCAATTAAAACTTGAATGTTACTGGGATTTTTTTTAAGTGACTACATTATGAAGGGACTTACAACTCATTTCTCACCATCTCTTTCTGTTTCTCTCATTTTCCCAAGATGTCTAAGGCCTGAAAAGGCTCTGCAGAGTTCAGAAAGGCCAGCCTCCTGACTCTGAATGAAGTCTGTCCAAACCTTCCAAGACAAATGTTCCTTTCTATGTATTTTCTGATTAGATCTTTCTTCCTACCACTTGCTCCTTCCCTAGGTCTTCCCCACACCTTCCCCATCTCTCCAACTCTTTGTCTGTATTTCTCTCTCCCTTTCCCTCTTTGTCTCCACCACCTCTCCTAGCTCTCTTGTTTACTCTCCACTCCTCTGTGTCATCTTTATTTCCCCCTCTTTCCTTGTCTCAGTTTTCCTTCTACTCCTGTCTCTCCCTCTTCCCTTCTCTCTCTCTCTCCTCTGTCTCTGTCTCTGTTAAGAGATCAATCTATGGAAAATGTTAAGGGCAGCCAATGAAACGATTTTAGGAATCATTCTGGGGTGAGTCTCAGATGGTAAATGGAGGAGGTGTTGGATGTCAGGAATAAGGAAGGCTATATCATGGGTTTGGCAATTACAGATGGAAACTGAGTACCATGGATGGGGATGAGGATTAGGAATAGAGAGATTTAATACTAGGATTGGGAGAATATGGGGGACAAAAGATGAGTAGGAAGCAAGTACTACAAGAGAAGGGAGATCATGGGGAAGCTGGAACAAGGGATAGGCAAGGTAGACACCTTCCCAGAGCCCCTCAATAATGAGGGCAAACGTGTAGATACATTGCAGAGTCCACCGGAGTCTGTGGATGCTCAGTCTTACTGGATGGTCACAGCAGTCTGGCCTGGCAGCGTGCTGTAGGAAGAGTGACTCAGTTTGGAGTCAGAAGAGCCAAGTTCAAATCCCAGCTTCTCTACTCACTACTTATGTGACCTTGGACAAAGTCAGCTAACATACCTCTGGGCCCCATCTGTAAAACCGAGGGCTTTGAATTTTGTGGTCTCTGAGATCCTTTCCAGCTCAAAATCCTAGGATCTTAGCAAGAGAACACAAAGACAGCAAGAACCAGAGAGAGGTAGCAATGAAAAGCCTGCTAGACAGGCAGCCAAGGAAAGGATGGGGAGGACCCAGGCTCAGGGGTCCCTGCAACTGGGCAGAGCACAATGTGCTGCTGCCACCTCCTGGTGAGAACCACAGCCTCTGTGCCTGTCCATCGGTAGAGTAGGCAGTTCCCAAGGGGACATCCGGATGAACACAATCTGCAAAGCCCACAAGTGTATGTAGATCATGGACATGACACGCAGGACTACCACACAAGTCAAACAGACCCAGACTTACATGGAAGAGGCTTCCTAAGAAATGTAAAGACCCTAGAACCCCCCCTCCCCTGTCAGGAGCAGCCATATTTACCAGTCAGCTCACCCAGGAGCAAAACCCCACCTTTTCTGGACCCCCTACTTCCCTAGGATCAGTCAGTAGTGACAGCCTCAGGTCAAGATAGCCACGTCCCAGAGCCATCCCAGAGACACAAGAGGCATTCACCCGACCCTACTCAAAATCCTGGTCTACACTCTCAATCCATTCAGTCACTTCCTACCATCTTGTTATTCATTCCTATTCCAATATTTTTGGATGTGGCCAATGTGGAAATTTGTTAAGAGTCTTGTTTGTCTTTACCTTTTGTTATTTCCACCAGGGGTGGGTAAGTGGGAAGGAAAGAAAATAGATCCTGGTTCATTAAAAAAATTAAATCATTCCCATTCCATCCACTCATTTACTTCTTTCATCATTCATCCAACAAATATATTGAGAGTTTCCAATGTACAGATGACTTCTTGACAACATTTCTGCCAGTGGAGTATAATAAATAGTAATAACAATAGCACAAAACACTTTAGTAATAAGAATTGGTAGCATTTACATAAGACTTCAAGGTCTGCAAAATGCTTCGCAAATGAGAAGACAATCTAATTTAATTCTCACAACAATCCAATGAAGTAGGTGCTATTATTAACCTCCTTTTACAGGTGAATGCCTGTGTCTCTGGGATGGCTCTGGGACGTGTCTACCTTGGCCTGAGGCTGTCACTACAGGCAGGGATACAAGGAAGGAAGGAAGGAAGGAAGGAAGGAAGGAAGGAAGGAAGGAAGGAAGGAAGGAAGGAAGGAAGGAAGGAAGGAAGGAAGGAAGGAAGGAAGGAAGGAAGGAAGGAAGGAAGGAAAGCAGAAGGTGATACCATCTCCTCTAGTCTACCTCAGTCTTGGCCAGTGGGTAAAATGCTAGAACTCTAGAATTTGAGAGGGTTGGAAGAGACCTCAGGGATCTTGTAGTCCAGGCATTGTAATCTGGGCCCTAGAATTGTTTTTTATTATTTTTATTATTTGAATAACTATACTTTGATACCGTTGGTTTCCTTTGTAAGCCTATATATTTTACATTGTGCATTCAAAAAATATGATTCTGAGAGAGGTTCCTAGGCTTTGCCAGTCAGCCAAAAAGACCCAGGACACAAAAAAACTTGAGAACCCCTCAACTAGACCAATTTGTGCCTTCTTCAGCACCCCCACCAGTGGTGACCCAGTCTCCCACTTTAAGACCTCTGGTGATGGGAAACTCCCTCTTAGAAACTATCTAGTCCAAGGCTTTGATTTTACAGATCACAGAATCCCAGATGCAGGACTGGAAGGGATCTTAAAGAACATCATCACTTTACAGAGGAGGAAACCTAGGCCCACGGGGCTTAAGTGACTTGTCTGGGGGAATGCAGTTAAGTGCGGTCAGTCATGGGATTTGAACCCAGGTCTTCCTGATTCTAAGTGTAGCCTTCTCTTCACTAGACTGGGTCTACAAAGCCTCAGCTTCACAAAGGCCATGAGACAATCCACTCAAGTGGAAATCGCCCACAAGTCCACGCCACACTGCCGCACAGACCAGTGAGGCAGCCAGCTACCATTGGAGGAGTGAACTGACCTTTGCCAACATGCTGAATGTCTCAGAAACATGATGCAGAAGGGCTCTGGTATAGATACCAGAGCATATGTGCTCAGGTTCTCTGGCAAGGTTGCTATTCAGCCAGACTTTTCTTAGATAAACAGAGCTGTAGATGCTGTATAGCCAGCTTGGTTAGAACTGAGGGGGGGAAACTTGAGCTCCCAGCTGGGGAGCCCTCACAGGCAGGGCTACCAGAGCAAATCAGGAATTCTTCTGTAAGACTGAGGTAGAGAAAGAGAAAAGATCTTGCAAATGGAAAGGACTCATTTAACCCTTAGCCTTACTTCTAAGCAATACCATGGCAAGAATAACTTTGTTCCTAGGTTCCCGCACAACTCCATGAAGTAGGCAGTGCTTATGTTATTAGCCTATTTCACAGGAAAGGAAAAAAAGAGATTCTGAGAACTGGCATGACCAATACCATGGAGCTCACGTTGGTGTTCTGTGTGTCCAACCTCCTTCCTCCCTCACCTGCTGTTGCTCCCATCTGAGCTGCTTGGTGAGTCCCCTGGGTGACCATATCAATCTCTTTAGACATCTCCCCATCAGAATAACTTCTGCTTTTGCCTTCAGAGTTTCATCATTGAAGGTTTCCCAGCTCTCTTGGGCTCACTGCCTCCTGGTTGGCCAACTCATCCTTTCTCTAGGTCCTTGGTAATTGACTCTCCCAGATTCTAGGGGATGCATCAGGCAAGGCCTGGATTTCCATTCTTGAATCACAAGCTCTGTTATTATCCCTTGCTCTTGCCATGGTCTTTTGTCTGGTTCATTCAGGTCATCCATTTCTTGAGTGAAATTTTCCACTATCTATTCTTAGGTTCATTTCCCCTTAGATTGTCCTTCCTGGTATCTCTGGTTTCATTTCCTCTAGGTACTTCTGTAGTTCCTATGGCTAGGATATCTTTCTCTCTAAAACTTTACAAGGAGTTATCATGAGGTCACTACCTCTTCCAAGTTTATCTCCTGGGTATCTCTCAAACTGAGTTATTTCCACATGATGTTCAGAGTTTTCTCTAATTTATTGGGGGAGGACAGGGAAGATGGAGTTGGTTCAAGCTCTGCAAATGCATGATGTGGGCAAGGTGTGGCTGTTCTGAGTACAGTGGGCCAGCCCAGGACCATCCTTTGGCAGACTCTTGGTCTACTGTGCTGTGCATGGCCTTCAGGCTCCCTCTTGTCACTGGACTCAGGACCTCTCCCTGTCATCAGTCCCTCTCTCCTACTGCTGGGCTCTGAGGCCACTACCAGGTTGGACTCTTGCCAAGGACTTCAGGAACTACACAGGCTGGATTTTGCCCAGGGCCTTTCTCCCACGGGAATGCCCTGTTGGATCCCGCCTGGACCACTCTGAAGCCAAAGCAAATCACCACATTCCCAGCTTTCGGCAGAGAGCAAACTCCAGCATAGATAACTGAAGTCATCCGTCCCTTCAACATCATGTCCCCATGCAGTTTCTGGTCAGTTTCTCAACCTTCTACTCTGATTTCTCCTTCTGACCAACTGGTCTATAGTATATTCCTACCCCAATATTACTTCTGTTTCTTTTTCTGCGTATCTTTGTCCCAGTGCTCTCTACCACACTTCTCATCCCAGTTTATGAGAAGTAAGCATGAATGGACTTTCTTGGCAATGTCCAGTGCCTCTACACCACCCCTTTTGTTTACTCTGCTGCTTTTCAATGAGATATATCCTTCCATCTTCTGGTTGTCAATCCCTGTCCACAAAATTTCAGTGTAATCTATGACAGTCAAATGTGTCCCCAGACATCCTTTGCTGGCTCATCATCCATACTCTGCCCATTAACTGTGAATATACCCCAAGACTCTCTCCTGGCCCTCCTCTCCTAATACTCTCACATCAACTCCCATGGGTCTCATTATCCTTATGCAAATGACTCAAAGTCATCCACATCCCGGTCCAATTTCTCCCCACAGCTCCAGTCTCCCATCATCAGCTGCTTATTGGACATTTCAAACTGGAAGTCGCAGAGGCATCCCAAGAAGACCTCTCTTTCTGACCTCATTGTCCATCCCTCTTCTTCCCACATTCTTCAGTTCAGTCAGACTGACTGTCTCTCTGTTGATCATGTATCTCATCTCATGAGTAGAAGCATGAGTTGACCCTAGGAAACACAATGCTACTATAACATCCATCCCCTCTCCTATAATGGTTTTCAGTGACATATACCTTGGAATGAGCCTCCCTCTTCCCTTGTTTCATAGTGCCCCTCACTCCTTCAAGACAAACACCACTTTCTCCAAGAAACCCATTACCACCAGTTACCAGGGCCTTTCCTCTCTAGATACCTTACGTTCATTTTCTACTTATTACATTTATAGTTAAATATGTGTGTTATATGCCCCCAGTATAATGTATACTGTGGCAAAGCATATATTGTTTATTTTTATATCTTATATTTCCAGACCCTGTCCAAGGGCCTGTAATATAGCCCGTGCTTCATAAATGCTTGTTGATAGGACCATAGATTTAGAGACAAAAAAAGGACCATTAAAGGGCATTTCAACCAACACCTTTCCATTTCATAGATAAGAAAACTGAGGCTCAGAGAGAGGAAATGATTTTCCTAAGGTAGCACAGAGACAAAATGGCAAAACGAGGATGTGGACCCCGCTCCTCTGTCTCTAAATCCAAATACATTCCACAACTCACCTTGTGTTAGGATCTCTTATTCGCCCTGCTTACTGACCACACTTGGAGCATCTGTAGATAAGTCTCTCAAGCCATAGGCTTCATCACTGGCTCTCCTCTTGCATAGTGTCTCTCATGAATTATCTGTCCTTTCACCTGTCACTCTTCATTTGCTGCCCTGGTTCCTCTGTGGTATACGGCTTGGCCAACCGATAAAGACAACTTTCTCCAACCCCCTCCTTTTTCAGTTTCAGGCTCTGGATCAGATCCTCAAGATCCCAGCAAATGTTCTGCCTGGTCCTCAGTGGGACCACCCCATTCCTGGCCAGGAATTCAAGGATCAGTTCTAAAGTACAGCTCAGAAACCCAAATCCAGCTCTCACACACCATATTCTCAGCTTGCTGTTCACTTCCCAAATCTGCCTTTCTCTTCTGAATCCCTTGGGGTCATATGGGAATAACACCTATGCCCTTCAGGTATTTAGTTTGTCTTTTTTTTCCTCAAACACTTCACAGAAACTTTGTGATGCATTTTAGCTTCCTTCTGGGGGCATCATTTGTCCCCACATGAGTAGCCAGGCCTAGGCAGTGGCTGTCAGTTCTGACATGTCTCAGGAGGTTTCCTGTCAAGTCCTGAATGTGTGTTCCAGGAATCTAGTAGAATTCTGGGTTGCTTACGTTGTGTTGGCAAAATGGGCATCTTCATGCCCCCTGGCAAAGAGTCTCCACTCCTCACCATTCACCTGTCCTTCATCTATCCATCTCTAGATGCCCTCTCTCCTTAGGATGATCAGAAATCCTTTCCTTCTCTCCATCCCATTTTTCATCCCTCCAACTTCCTGGTTTCCTCTTTATCTCTTCACATCTTTTTTTCCTCCTTTTTTTCTTATTAAATCATTTCTAATTTTTTTCAAGAGGCATTTTCTTCTGATGACCTAGAGATCAGGGGGTCTAATGCCTTTCACACTCTCCTCCAGGATGGAGACTAACCTGTCCCCTCAGCACATACATAGGGGTTACTTAGTCCTGGAAGAAACAAAATTCGCTTTTTCCTTCACTCAATTCCATTTTAATTTAATATTCATTAAGCACTAACTATGGGCAGGGCATTATGCTGGACACTGGGGATCCCAAGGGGGAAAAATAGATGAAAGAAGCTCTCATCTTAAGCTTACATTTGGCTGAGAAGACACGGTAAGACCACAGAAAAGTAAATACGAAAGGGTAGGAAGGAAAGTAATGTATGGGGGATGAGGAATGGGGGAGGGTGTTGGTTTTGATTTTGACCAGTGATTTTACTAACGGAGGGAACTCTGAAGAAGTTTCCTATATCAAAACAGATGGAGAGTTGCTTAGAGAGTTGCCCAAAGCAGTGAAGTATTAAATGACTAACCCAGGCTCCTATAGCTTGCATAATCAGAGGCAGGATTTGAACCTGTGTCTTCCAGAAACATTACAGTTTGACACCTTTGAAAAGAACTGGACCTGGGCCTCAATCCTGTGTGACCTTAGTCTAGTCATTTAACCTGTAAATTTAAAGGGTTGGACATAACAGCATCCAGTGGCACCATGATCTTGTAAGCCATATCAGTCTGCCAGGTGGCATCATAGTGCACCATAGTTCAAATCCGGCCTCAGACACTTACTAGCTGTGTGACCCTGGACAAGTCATTTCACCCTGTCTGCCTCAGTTTCCTCATCAGTAAAATGAGGTGGAGAAGGAAATGGAAAACCACTCCAGTATTTTTTGCTAAGGAAACCTCAAATGGGGTCACAAAGAGTCAGACATAACTTATCAGTAACAAATTTGAGGATAGGCACAGGGAGAATCATTACAGGCTCTGTGTAAAAGGTAGCACTTGAGATGGATTTTAAAGGAAACAAGAAATTCCAAGAGGTAGAGACCCAATCCTCAATTCTTTTCTTTTTCTTTTCAGAACCTCTCTTGACAAAACCTTGTGGCAGCAATAATAATGGCTAACATTTGTATAGTATTTTAAGGTTTACAATAACCCTTATGATCTCCATTTTACAGATGAGCAGACTAGGGCAAACAGAGATTAAATAACTTGCCCATGAATATACAGCTACTAGATGTCTGAGGCTGGATTTAAATTCAGGTCATCCAGGATGATTCTCATCTGTGAACCATGTTACCTGTGTTATTTCAGACAAGTCACTTGACCTCTTAGGCTTCTGTTTCCTCATCTGTAAAATGAAGGGATTGACCTCTTCTCAATAAAAACAAGGGTTGGGGGGCTCCTGACTGAGGCTTTGTTTATTCATGATGGTTTCTGGGCTTTTCTTAGAAGGTGAGACAAAGCAATGCACTCAGCTGCCTTGCATGCCCTGTCATTACATTACTGTCATACCCTAAAGACAAAGCTAAGAGGAGCCAATCCAAAGCAGAAATGTGATTATCCAATGAGAAGAAACTAACTTGAACCTCCATGGTGCTAAAAGCCAGGTGGCTTCCTTGGGTTTCCTTGGCCCCATTTTACAAAGGAATAAGAGTAGTAGAGACCCTTTAGGGGTCAGATGCAGGGGAGGGAGCTCCCAGATTCCAAGGCCTTGCAACAAGCATTTATAAAGCCCCTCTACATGTAGATGAAGTAGGAGCTTTGTAGATTTCACTTCAACAAACTTTCACTAAGTTCCTACTCAGTGCCAAGGTGCCTGCCCTCAGGAAGCTTACATGGGGGGAAGGAGGGAGGAAATAGGGCTTGAAGCTCAGATCTCTGCTGGCCCTCTGATGAGCCCAAGCTCTGGTAGGGACCCTACTGGTCATGAGCCTAGGACATGAAAGGCCACCTTGCCAGCCTTGCTCCACTTACTTTTTCCCATGAGAAAGGATTAGGTTACTTGAGCCAGTCTGTTGTAAAGTTAATGAGACTTAAGATCTTCCCCACCCATTAACAGGCCTCAAGTGGAACCCATTAAAGGAAGTTTGCTTAGGGGAGACTTGCTTTGTAGGAAGGCTTTTACACATTTTTCTAATTTCTAATTAGATATTGAGTCATGAGGGTTAGAATGTCTTCTGGCTCTGAAAAGTGTATATATACTATGAGTTGGTATTTTACTTTGGGGACTTATCATAAGAAAGACCTTGTGACTCCCTGGTCCTATATGTTCAGACCCCTATCTGGCTCAGATGTAAAGGCTCTCTCAATCCAGTGGTGTAGGTGAAGTAATACTGCTTTGATTCAGGCAGTCAGAGCCCTATCTGTTGGTCTTTATGCTAATTTCTCTGTATTTTCTCTGACATTCAGGGTACTGCCTTTCCCCCTGAACTAATAAGTGTAATTTAAAAAAGACTGTTGACCCCTTTTAAAGTTGCTTTCCTTTAAGAAATGCAGATCCAAGAACCTGTGCTAGTAGGTCATCCTGAGTATACTAGGATGCTTGCTGCTACACCTGTCAAATTTGGCCAAAAGCCCAACAAACAATGGAGAAGGGGTAGATATGGGAGAGAAAGACCAGGCTATGCTGTCTCCTATAAGCATTGGATCTACAAGCTGGTGGGGGTGGGGCAGGGAGAATTACCACAGATCCTGAAATCAGCAGATTTTTCTCTACCTCAAAACATAATAATAGGAGCGATGATGATGGTGATGATTTATCATAATGATAGCTCATGTTTCTATCCAGCCTTAACATTTACAGTGTTTCCTCAGAACAGTGTTGGGAGATTGGCCTTACCAAGTGCATTGAGCCCATTTTACAGATGAACAAACTCAAGGTCAGGGATGGCTCAGGGTCACATGGTGAATCAAGCATCAGCACTGAGACTTGAACCCAGGTCTTGTGACTCCAAAACCAATGAAAATCCCACACAGCAGCACATTTTTTCACTGAAAAGACTTCTCTCTGGTATTATGGAAGGATGGCACACTCTAAGTCAGATTCCTCAGGGTGAGGTAGCTCTAATTTGACTAATTTGAAACACTTCCTGTCCCCAGGAAGCTTCCATTTTATCAGAAGAGACTCATATTCCATTTAGGTCTCCTAGAACATGGTAGGTTCTTAATCAATGTTTGACACCTGCTGCCTCTTGGCAGAAAGGTGGTGGACCCTGGGTGAGGAATGAGGTCTATATCTTCTGACACAGCCTATGTATTGATTTCTTTTGCTTCACTATAGTTCTTTGTTACAAGATTCTATCTGAAGTGGGGGAGACAGAGAGAGTCACTAGGAAAGGATAGCCATGTTGTTTTAGGGATTTTTTTTAAGATGCTTGGTTCTGGAATCAGAGGTCCTGGGTTCATATCTTATCTTTGAAACATATTATCGGTATGGCTTTGCACAGTCACTTAATTTCTCTGGGCCCAAGATTCCTCATCTGTAAAATGAAAGAATTGGACAAGGAGACCTCTTCCAGCCCAAATAACAGCTAAAGTCAGCATTTAAAGAATCCTTTAAGAGCTACCAATAACATATATTATTTCATTTAAACCTCACAACATTCCTGGGATGAAAGGGCTATTATTACCTCCATTTTACAGATGAGGAAACTGAGGCTATGTGTGGTTAAATGACTTGCCCAGTATCATCCAGATTTGAACTGAGGTCTTCCTGACTCCAAATCCAACACTACCTTTTGAAACAGGGACAGACAGGTAGAAACAAAGTCTACAGACAGAAGGACAGAGTTCTCTGTCATAAGACCATTCCCACAGCCTTCTCTGTCACCTGAATGACTGATCTCAGCCTTCCCCACCTCTTCTAAGACTTTGGTCTGCCTCCTGTCTCTATTTCCTCCCACTGATCTTGTAACCAGGAAGTCAGGAGGGCTCTGAAGAACCCCCAGCAGGGACAGTGAATCTTCGGTATCCAGGTGTGGGGAAAGGTGATCTAGGGAGGGCAGGGGATCCCAGGAATTGATGAGAGAAAGCAGATTACAGAGGAGAAGGGTAACCTAGCAACCACAATGTAGAAAGTCACAATGCAAAGGCTCTGACCGGACAGAACCTCTGGAGACTTCAGTGTTCTCCCTCAGCTCCAGTCATCCAAGGGAGTATTGCCCACATGGCAGAACTGAGAGCTGAAGCCATGAATCTAGGGATCTGCTCGAGGAACCAAGCCCCTGGACAGGTTTGGGGGGGGCTGCTGTCTCCCCTTCTGGAGAGGGGTATCTGAGCAATGGGGCTAGGAGGGAGGCAGGAAACTGGCTACCCAATGAAACCCAGAACACTAGATTGGTTCCTGGGTGGAATCTCAGCTGCCCTGCTCACTAGCTGTGTGACCTTGGGAAAACCCCTCACCCTCTCTGAGCCTTGGTTTCTTTTTTCTATAAAATGAAGCAGGTAGACTAGACCACCTCTAAAGCTCCTTGCAGGTCTAAAACCTGGGACTCCTTTTTGACCCAAATTTGGTGTTTAGGAATAAGGCAGTGGGGCTGGGAGAAGGTTGAAGCTAAAGAAATATGGTGAGAGAAACATTATCAATCAGCCCTGAAACATGGATCCCTTTCTTTCCAGATCTCAGCCAGCGTTCAGCTCTCCCAGGGGGTCTGAGCCAGTAAGACCCACCTTCCCTGTCTGTCCTTTCCCAGTGTCCCAGAGCAGTTACTAGGGTCCCTGTTCAGCAAAGAGTCAAGGGGACTGAAAGGAGCTCAGTGAGGAGAGGAGCCCTCCCCAAGTGTAGAAAACCACCAGGGAGAGAATGAGGAGGAGAGCATGTTAGGAGAGAAGGGGATTTTGGAAGAACAGGGGAAGCTGCTGGCCATGGGTCTGCCTGGACCTTCTGGGACTTTCCCTGGGAAGTCCCTGGCTTCGTAAGCCAGTCATGCCAAACTGAGAAGTTGGAGCAGGCCCTCTCCAGGCAGGGGCTCAGTCCTGAAGCTATCTGAGGCCCTTGAAGCCCCAGTCTCTGACCTCAAGGAGGTATCTCAAGAAGTAGATTAAGCTTCAGGCCACCCCCGGAGGTTTCCCCAATCCCAATCTCTGTCTCTGTCTGTCTCTCTCTTGTCTTTCTGTCTCTCCATCTCTCTCTCTCACCCTTGATTACTATATGTCTTTGTCTCTGTTTTTGTCTCTCTGTCTATCCTGGATTTTTCTTACTCTCTCTCTCTCTCTCTCTCTCTCTCTCTCTCTCTCTCTCTCTCTCTCTCTCTCTCTCTCTCTCTCTCTCTCTTTCTGTCTCTCTCTGTCTCTCTCTCTGTCTCTGTCTCTGTCTCCCTCCCTCTCTGTCTCTATCTCTCTATCTATCTCCCTGCCTCTCTGTGTGTGTCTCTCTCTGTCTCATTCAGACACTGATACCAACAGCCACTTGGTCTTGTTTTAGAATGCTGAAATGACCACAGAAGTTAAGACTGATATGTTGGACCATTCTCAAATACAGTAAGTTGACCCCCATAAGAAGTGACCAGGACAGGCAGTGGGATGTGAGAAGGGATGGGGAGAGAAGAGCAGTTAAGGACAAAAAGAGGTTTCAGTTGTAGCCGGTTCTTCATGATTCCTCACCCCAATGGGGCATGACTGCCCACTAGAGATAAGGATGAGAACCCTTCAGTTCAGGTCAATTTAACTCGAGGGTATTACGGGCCTGTTGCATCCTTGGACTGGCTGTGGGAGGAGGCACACACTTTAGAGGAGATATTAGACTATAACCTTGGTGAGGGCAGACATTGGGTTTTACCCAAGCTTTGACCCTCCTCCAGATCTGGTCCAGTTGGTACTTTTCATGCTGATTTCTTGAATATTTGTGGATGGGTTTTGAAAGATGTATTATTGATGCTCACCTCCCAATAACCAACCCCTACCACAAATAAATATGGTTAAGTGAGCAAATGCATACATTGGGCCATGTCTGACAAGACAAGCCCCTTTCCTCACCTGTAGTCCACCACTCTTTGTCAAGAGGTTAGCAACATGCTTTGCTGAGCAGAAGGTCAAGTGGTACAGAGGAAAGATTGCTACATTCAGGTCAAGTCCTGCTTCTGATACTTGCATGACTTTGGGTGAGTCACTTTATCTTCATAGACCTCAGTATTCGTATTTGTAAAATGTAACTCCCACATTGCTCCCAGCTCTAGGTGAATGGTTCCATAATTTAGACACACCTGGGGCTGGACTTGAAGGTCCCTTCCAGTGCCAAGGCGAGAATAGTCTTAAAGAGTTTTGAAGTCTATTGGGGTTGTTTTCTGTGACATTCCGGTGGTGGTTTTGTAAATTGTTGCATGTTGGTTGTTGTATCGATATAACTAGGATGCACAATAATCCAGGACAAGGGCACATTCTGGAACTGTGATTAGATGAACATAAAACACTTCCATTGGGAAAACTCCCTCTACCAATACCCATTAGCAGCATCTAGTCTTGAGAGTGGCCTGGAATCACTGAAAAGAAAAGCACAACTTGAGTGTTCAGAGGCAAGACTGGAACCCTCCTGCCCCTGAAGCCAGCCTTCTTCGATCCACTGTGGAAATGCCTCCCCCCACCCCATAAGGCCATTGGGGTGAGTGGGAAAGCTCGTTATTGACAGAATGGAACAATTCGTCAAAACCTGCAGAAGAGGGAAGAATCTGAGGCAGGCTTTAAGGGATGGGCAAGAATTCTACCAGCAAAGGTGTACAGGGAGGGCATTCTAGGCATGGGGAAGACTGGAAGCAATTGCTGGAAGGCAGGAAAGTTTGGGGCATCTTAGAGACCCTAGTGAAGAGCTTCTCCTTGAAAATTACCAATGACTCCCAAGAGGCCTGCTGCCCTTGGGAAGCCTGCCTGGATCTGACTCCAGCTGGGGACTTCCATCAGGAGCTAAAGAAAGGGGGGGAGGGGAAGTTTCCTGTCCAGGTGATGTCCAAGGCCTCCCCACTCAGAGAAGCTGGGAGTTGGCAAGGAAGGGGGTCAACGTGAAGCCCTGACTCAAACTTCCATGAGCTCCATCCTCCTGACGTTATTGCCTGCTCTGTCCTGAGTCTATCTGGGGTCAGAGGGTGGAAACTCTAGAGCTAGAAGAGCCCTGGGGGCCAGCTAGGCCAACCCCTTTATTTTACAAATGGGGAAACTGAGGCCCATGGATGTCAAGTGACTTGACTAAGGTCACAGAGGTAAAAATCAGACTCCAAATCCAAAGTTTTTTCCACTGTACCACAGGCAGGCAGAAGTTTTTCCACTGCCCAGACCATCTAAACCACCCCTCTTCACACACACACACACACACACACACACACACACACACACACACACACACATATACCTGCTCCTAATCAGGGTAGACTGTCCACCCTGTAACACTACTCCCTACCCCCAGCCAACTGAATGTTCCCTAGGTGACCTTGGGCCAGTCACTTTCCTCACCTATAAGGTAAGGGGACTGCACTCGGTGACCCAAGGTTCCTTCCAGCCTTAGAGCTATGCTCCTAAATTACTTTCCCCACTCTGAGCTCACTCTGTTTCCCCATCTATAAAATGGGGATAGTTATTATTGTGCCCTGCCCCCACCTAGCCAACAGGAAAAGCACCTTGTAAGCCTTAAGAGAAAGGAAAAAGATAGGCTTTCACTAGAGAAACAAAGGCCAAGGCTTCTCTGGCCCCAGGGAAGGATGCTGGGCCCCTGCCCAGTTCTGTCTCTGGGGATGGTCTTACACACGCTCCCAGGTTTCTGCTTGTGTAGCGGCAGCTTGGTCTCCACACAACCTCAGCCCATGGGAAGTCCCTCGCCCCCTGTCCTTAGGACAGCCAACCCCCTTCCACCTCCCCTTTAAATGACCATCCCTCCATCCCTGGTCATTTGGATGAGCAGGTAAGTGCTAACAACTTTCACTTTCTGGAATTTGGAGATGATCCCTGGGTTTGGTCAAGCAGGAACTCTCTCCCAGTAACCTGGGATTTGGAGGCGGGAGATCTGGGTTTGAATCCCAGTCATAAGACTCTAGGCCAGTCCCTTCCTCACTCCAAGTCTCAATTTCCTCCTGCGCAGAATAATGGGGTCCCTTCCAGAGCTAACGTTCTGTTAGGGAGTGATTGCATGTGGGAGAGGCAGAATGTTAGAGCCAGAGGAGGGCTGGATCTGGCCTCAGAGGGCCTTGTTTTAAATTTCACTTCTGGTGCCAGTTACCTGTGCTACCTTGGGCAAGGCTCTCACCTACCTCCCCAGGCTTCAGTGCCCTCATCTGTAAAATGGGGAGATCAAACAACGTGATCTCTAAAGCTCCTTCCAGTTCTGATAGTCCATGATCCTGAGTCCCATCACAAGGGTACAGTTTGGAGGTTCTGAACCACCTTCTCCTTCTGCCTCTCCATCCATCTCAGGGCCAAGACTGGCACATTGAGAAAGGACTTCGTGAGAAAGTCTAGGAGCCGCAGCACCAGCAGACCAAAGGAAATCATGCTGACTCCCAAGAAGGCAGAGATCTGCCTCCTGGAGGGGCCCCGGGTTAACCGGTCTCGGTCCCAGAGCACCCCTCGCTTTGGGCAACTCAGTCATAACGCTTTCTTCTCCAGACACAATCCTCATCCCAATCGGATGTCTCACATTCGAGGTAAGCAGGAGAGCAGTTTTGAGGAGGGGGAGAAACAAGAAAAAGACAAAAAGAAGGGGGAGGGGACAAATATCAGAGTGTCTGGGATACAGGCATGGGGAGAGCATGATTCTCCCCAAACTAGAAGCAATAATAAAAAGTAATAATAACAGCTATCAACATTTATGTAGCTCTTTAAGGTTTTCAAAGAACTTTACAAATGCGTAATCCTCTCAGCATCTCAGGGAAGTAGATATAATTATCATCCCCATTTTACAGATGAGGAAACGGAGACAAGCAGAGACCAAGGAGCCTGACTAGAGTTGCACAGAGTGTCCGAGGCAGGATTTGAATTTGGATCTTTTTGACTTCATGTCCAAGCATTCTATCCGCTGTACCACCTACTTGCCTAGAGGAAGCTCCCCACAGCCAGAAGCTTTTAGGCCACCTAGCAGATTCAGGCCATGTCTGCTCCCTCCCCCATCCCATACCCCAAATCCTTATCAAAGGAGAAATTCCAAAATCCAACTGGCTCTTCCTGTACATCCCAAGCAGAAGCCTCAGCAGAATAATCCTCCAACCATTAGATTCGCCTCCATTTTCTATAAAATATTGAGAAATTAAGGCATGGAAATTGAGAGAAGGGATGGGGAACCAATAATCCCGAGTCCTAAATCAGACAGGAAAGTCTTAAGTCAGAACTGGAAACCAGGAGACTTGAATCCACAATTCTGCCTGAATATGAATAAGAATTGTTGTTTTTTCCCAACCTCTCTGTGCCTCAATTTCCTTGCCTGTGAAATAGAACTGCAAACATGTTTACTGCCTACCTCTAAGAACTGTGGGGATCCCACGAGATAGTGGCTGCCAAGTACTAGATAAACCTTAAATCTCTATGTAAATGTCAGCTTTTATTTATTAATAACATTCAAGGAGGTTTTCTCGGGTTAGAAGAAGCCTCAGATGCTCCTCCGCCTTTCTGCATCCAAATAGCACAGTAAAAATAGATGATCTTCAGAAAGTACCTTAGAAATTGCCTTTTACGCCTTTGCCCTAAGGAATAGAGAGAGAGACTGGACGTGAGATTTCTTTGGCATAGGGTATATTTGCAGAGGAGGAAACGCCCTATATTGGAGTTCCCCAAATCTCCATTCCTTCGTCCCCAGAGATCACAGATTCTGAGCTAGAAGGGACCAGATTGGTCGTCTAGACCCATCCCCACCCCCACCTTACCTCCACCCCCATTTTAAAGATAATTAGATGACAGAATAATTAAATTACAGCTGGAAAAAACCTTAGAGGCCATTTAATCCAAGTCCTTCTCATTTTACAAATGAGAATCCAAGAGAGAGGAAATGACTTTTTCTCAGCCCCACGGAGAGTGTTTGGCAGAGGGGGGTTTTGAACCCAAGACCTCTCTCTCCTTCCCCTCAATAGTTGTCCTTGATATTTGCATATGCTGCCACCAGGTAGAGGCAGAGAGTCAGGTCCATTGATCTAAGTAGGGAATTCTAATCTTTAGGTCTCTTCAAGTCCTGCCTCACACAGACTGGTTGTTGTGACCGGTTGTGTGATTCTGGGCAAGGTACTTCACTTCTCATCACTTTAGCAATTATCTATAAGCTTCAGAGAAAGTGCCAACATGCATTGGTAAAGTTGGACTCCTTACCCAGGTGTCTTTATACCAATGAAATCACAGGTTCAAGTTTCTCTCCCTGTAAATGGATGAATGAAGGAAAGAAGGCAGGGAAAAATGAATACTTCTCCCCAGTTGAAGTTCACCTCCTGGTCCAACATTTCCCTTCTCTTCGGCAGATCTTTCTGGGAATCCCATTTGCATTGTTAAAGACAACATAACTCGCCTCTCATCACCTCTATCTGGATCCAACGTCAATTTCTCCATAAACACCTTAGGAATACCTCAAGTCCAGATGCCCATCGGAGACCCACAGTCTCTTGTGGAACCTCACTTAGCCCTGAGTAGGTACAGCAGCAGCTCTTTAGAGACATGTCCAGGATATCTCTTTGCCCAGATCTGGAGTTTGTGGTGGGTTTCCCATTTCCTCAAGGGTTGCCTCATGCAGGAGGAAAATGAGGAGGTCAGATTACAAGGTGATAGCTGAGAAGTTGTATAGTTAGGGGAGGTCCAGGATTCTCTGCTCCCCCAAACCAGTTCGTAGGATTCTACAAATTCAGTATCCTCAGAACTTTCCCTTCATTCATCTTTCCCAGTCTCTCTTTAATTCATAAAGATCTGGTCCTTTTCTGCCTTCCCCCTTAAAAGGGAAGGAGAGAAAACCTGTTGTGATAAAAGGGAGAGACAGGCAGAATGTACCTGGCCTCTTGCCTCTTGTTCTTACTTTTAAAATGTAGATGGGGCAGGGAGGAAAAGAAGGAAGTTTTGACTTCCCATGAAAAGTCCTTCCTAGAATCCATAATTGGATATTCTGAAGCCAGGGAAAGTTTCACTGAAGTTGGGGATGGGTACTGGGGGCAGTGTAGGTCTAAGTGGTATAACCTATCCCAGTATGGCAAAAGAAAAGCTAAAGAGTTTGAGGAACTTGGGGTCCAGGGGGCACAAAAGGGAAGGGATCAGGGTGGAAAAGATTGTGAGGCAGACACTGAAGAGAGACGGGGAGAGGGAAGGGGAGGGACCAAGACCTTGAAACATAGGGTCATATCTCTAGAACTAGGAAGGGCCTAGGGCTATGTAGTCCAACCCCTTTATGGGAGAGATAAGGATACTGAGGCCCAGAGAGGTTACGGTATGAGACAATAACATAGACACAAACATCCCAGTGATTCTGCCTCTGTAGGTCATCATCCAAACCTCATTCCCTATCCCTCACCACCTGATTTCTTATTCCCAACTCCTTAACCCTCCCATTCCAAAACTCCAATTGAACACAACCTACCTCTTGCACTGTGCCTCTGGAATCTTTTTCTCTCCTGCCCTTCTAACAGTCACTAGACCTGGCTCCCCGCCATGACACAGGCTCTCTGGACATCTTTTCCAGTTCTGGCTGCATGTTCACTCATTCCCCTTTGTTCACCGGCAGAAGCAGGGGAACTGGAGCATTCCTTAGTCCCCACTGCCACTTCCAGATTCTCCCCACTTTGAGGTCCATGCAATCTAGATCTTCCACTTAATCAAAATCCTAGTTGGTGTTTTCTACAGATCTCCAGGATACACTCCTTCCTTCCTCAATAAATTCAGTATCTGGCTCGTATTTTTTCTCTCCCCTCTTAACTCCTGCCCTTAAGCAAAATGACTTTAACATGCATACTGACTGTCCCTCAAACACTCTGGCCATTCCATTCCTTGACTGATTCACTTCCCATGACCTACTTCCCCGCCCCATCCTCATCTCAGTCACACACAAAATTGGTCATATCCTTGATCTTGCCATCATGCACAACTTCATCACCTCCATGTTCAAGAATACTGGAACCCCTTTATCTGACCATAATCTAATGGCTTTCCACCTCTCCTCCTGCCTTCCCATACCAAACCCTACTTTTTGTCCACAACCTCCAATCCCCCAACCCCTCGGTCTCTCAAGACCCTTCCTACTGCCTATAGACAGACCTACATTTCCCTCATCCTCCAAAAGCCCTCACTTGATCCTCCCATCCCTGTAACTATCATCCTACGTCTCTTCTGCCCTTGTAAACCATCAACAATAGGTGCCTTTACTTTTTCCTCTCATTCTTTTTTAACCCCTTGTAATCCAGCTTCCAACCTTACCAGTCCACCAAACCTGCTCTCTCCAAAGTTACCAATGATCTAATTTCCAGATTCAGTGGCCTCTTCTCCATCTTCAGTCTTCTTTGGTATTCTTATCACCCTCTCCCCCTTGATACTCTCATCTCTCTAGCTTTTCAGGACACTGTTCTCTCTTAGTTCTATCTATCTGCCCACTCCTTCCCAGTCTCCTTTGCTGAATCTTCTTCCAGATCACACCTTCTACCAGTAGATGGCCCCCAAGACTCTGTCCTGCATCCTCTTCTTTTTGCTATACTACTTCACGTAGTGATCTCCTCAGCTCCCATAGATTTAATGACATCTCTGTGCTGACAGTTCTCAGATCTACCCTGCCCAAACTTCAACGCTGACCTCCAATATTGCATCTCCAAATTCGCTTTAGATATTCCACATCAGATGTCCAGTAGACATCTTGTTCAAAGTAAACACCATATTCTAAACAGAACTCATTACCTTTCCCCAGAAACCCTCCCGTCTTTCAAATTACCTTCTTCTTGTAGAGGGCATGACCATCTTACACCATCCTCCACGATCATACCAGGCTCACAACCTAGGTATCATCCCCTACTGATTGTCTCTTACTCCCATCCTCCTGTCCCATATTCCAGTCTTATGCCAAGACCTGTCAGTTTTCCCTTTGCAAAGTCTCTTGAATATGCCCCCTTGTTTTCCCTAATACTATCACCACCTTGGGTGCAGGCCTTTATCACCTCACTTTTGGAATATGGCAATAACAGAATATGGCTGTTGGTCCATCTACCTGACACAAGTCTCTCCCTATTCCAAAACATCCTCCATTCAGCCAGCCTAAGTCACAGACCCAACCATGTTACCATCCTACTCAATAAACTCCAATGACTCCCTGTTTCCTCCAGGAGTAAATACAAAATTCTCTTTCATATCCAAAGTCCTTCATAACCCATCTCCTCCTTCACCTTTGCAGTCTTCTTATACCTTATTCTCCAACTTTAATCCAGTGATGCTGGTCTCTTTGCTGTTTCACAAGCAAGACATTCCATCTCTTGTCTCTGGCTCTCTCTCATGCCTGAAATAGTCTCTTCCCTCCCCCCAGTCTCTGCCTACTGGTTTCCCTGGCTTCCTTTAAATTCCAACAAAAAAACTCAGCCTCTACAGCAAGATTTCCCCAAACCCTTCTAATTCTAGTTTAATTCTAATTCTTCTCTCTGTTGTTTATTTCCAATTCATTCTGTATGTAATTAGTTTGTACTTACTTATTGTCTCCTCCATTAGATTATAAGCACCTTCAGGACAGAGAAGGTCTTTTGCATCTTTTTGTATCCCCAGAGTTTAGCACAGTGCCTGGTGCCTGACACATGGAGTAAGCTTTTAATAAAAGCTTACTGACAGACTTACAGTCAGGAAGGGAAGGTGGCTGTTGAGAGAAGATGGGGGAAAGAAGGTCTAAAAGTAGAAGTGTCGACCAAGGAGGTATGCCCCCTCCTCTTCCTGGCTGTGAGTGTTAGGGAGTGTGAGAGAAGGAATAGTCCAGCAGCCCAGCATGGGAGATGGGGCGAGGAAGTGTGGTATCTTTAAAAGACAGCTAGGAGTCAGTGATGAAGAAGATCTAGGATGAAGAAGTTTGTTCACCACAGAGGAGGGCAAAGTGGGAAGGGAGGGCAGAGGAGAACGGGGGCTGAGCAAAGCCATGGCTAAGCTGAAGAGCATTGAGAGTGTGAGCAAAGGCAACAAGGCTGGGAGAAAGTATGTCCTGGAAGAAATAGCCTAAATATGACTCTTTCATGGGGGTTGGAGAACAGAGATGCCCTTTCCCTCCCTTTCCCCTTTCCACCTGGATTTCTGCCCCTGTCAGCCTGATTCTTCTGCCTTTTCCTTGGAGCAATGTGACAGGTCAGTCAAAATGTAGGGACAGAGGCTCTGGTTTGCTGGGGGAGGAAGCAATGTTTTCCCATCCCCTTCCCCACCCCAGGGAATAAGCAATATCCCCTAGATATTGTCACTTTGGTCCAAACCCCGACCTGCTTCACCTTAGTTTTAGTTCTATTTCCTAGCATGAGAAACTTGAGGATGAGGGGAGGGGAGGGAAGGTTTCTGCCACTAGACTTTCAGAGACCAGAGATTCTGACAGGTCCTAGGGTATGAAACCCTCCTCCTAGCACTCCGACTCCCTGTGCCCTGACCTTACCTCTTCTCTCAGGCTCACTGTCAAATGTCTGGAAAGCGGAGCTAAAGGAACTGACCTCCAAGGTGACTTCCTTCTCCAAGGAGGCAGACGTAAAGAAGAAAAAGGTGAGTGAGAACTAAGCTGGGAGAGAGGAGGTGAGGAGGGAGCGAGGGGGAGGAAGGGGAAGGGGAGATGATCATAAAAGAAGGGGAAAGGGAGGGAGGGAAAAACAGAACTGGGGGAAGAGAGTAGGAGAACAGAGTTGGAAGAGGAGAGGAATGCATTGCTGGGAAGGGGAGGGAGGGAAGGGAAAAGGGAAGGTGGAGAGAGGTGAGAAAGAGTTGGGGAAAGAAGGGCCAAGAGACCAGTGCTGGTTAGAGAGGAGTAGGTAAAGACATAGCTGGGGGGAGGGGAGGCATGTGAAGGCAGAACTGGGGGAAAGATTTGGAGAAAGCAATTTAGGGCCAAAGGAAAAGAGGGCATTGGCCCCTTGCTATGCCACCCTCTCTGTGATGGCATCATATAATAAAGACCACCAGTAGAGTGATTTTGGAATTGGCCTCCTCTTAGCTGACCTAAACTAGGCATCAAAAGTTGTGAAGTCAGGTCCTAGCTCCTCTATTAATTAGCTGTTCAATCCTCCAGGGAAAATCAGTTCACCTTTATGAGCCTCAGTTTCTCATTTGTATAAGAGGGGAAATAACTATACAATTACAGGTACCTTAGGGAATTGTCCAATTCCCTAATTCTATAGAAGAAACTCCAGAGAGGGTCAGGAGTCTAGTTAGTATGAGAAATGAGTCTTAAATTGAGGTCTCTGAAGGCCCTAAGACCACTTTAGTAAGTATGATTTTATTGACCTCTGTGTGAGGGGACACCATTGCTTTCCCATTTCTCCTATACCCTGAGATATGCCCAGAGCAGCTGGCCCAGGGTAGAGCATTGGAAGTGGGGTTCTCCAGGTCAGACAAGAGGAGGACCTCTCCCTCTCTATCCATTTGACCACACGAGCCTTCCTTTGAGCCACAGGCTGGCCCCATCCTCTCATTTTACAGAGAACCAGACATTAAGTGGCTTGTTCAAGGTCACATGGGCATTTAAAGTTTGGATCTTTGCAAACCATGCTTTTCCAACTCCAAATCCCCCACTCTTTCCATTAGACCCCCGCAAGTCTCCATGCTCAGGAAACTCACAATTTCATGTTTGACAGAAAAGATATAAACAGGTGAAGCCATGGAAGATAACTATCAAGTGTTGCACACAGTAGGCACTTCATAAACATCTGTTTGAGGTTGTGCAGCTAAGATTCTAAAGGGAACGGGTGTTCAGAGAGGGATGAGGTCATGGAGACTTTCCTGGAGGAGGAAAGACTTCAGCTGAGTCCTGAAGAGGAGGCAGGTAGAATGAGGCAGTGGAGAAAGGGCAGAGAATATAATTCAAGCTGGAGAAGCCTGGCTCAACACCTAGTAAGTGTTGGTTGACTGAGGAAAGAAAGGCAAGAAGGAGACCAGTCTTTTTTCTGGGTTCTACCTCTTGCTCCTCTATCCTGAGTCTCTTCCAGAAGAGTCCCAGGTTTGCCACCAGCTGGGTGACTTTGATCAAGCCCTTTCCCCTTCTCTGGCTCCTCTCTGATAGGGCAGGTTGGCCTGAAGGGGATCTGAGACCCCTTCCAAGATTGACCATATATCATTCTATCAGAAGGAAGACACAGAGAGGATGGCTCAGTACTCATCGCAGACAGGGAGGCTCATACCAGGCTACATACGGACCATGACAAGCCGAGCCCCCCGAACCCCGCACAGAGACAGCCTTCAGAGTAAAGACATGACACCTGTGGTCCAGGACCAAGAGCTACTGGTGAGTGGGAGAGGTGAGGAGGAGAAGGCCTCTGGAGGCTGGCTCCAGAGCTGAACAAGGAGGCCCTGGTTCTCCTAGTCCTTATCTACTAGCCAGCTGTTAACCAGAGCTGAGTATTTGTCCCAAATGGGGCTAGCCTTCCTTAAAATGAATCCTCCCAATCCTGTGTCTTGTCCTTGTTCCCAGCTATGTATTAACTCATCCTTGAGGTCCTTGTGGTAAACAGCTTCCCTAGGACCCTTTCAGAAAGCATTTTTAAAAGGAGGGAAGGGGAAAAAATGGACTCGAAGTCAAAGGAATAAAGCTCTAATGATGAATGACTGGAGGACAGGGAGTAATATTTGGGGAGTAGGCGTATCTTGCTGGTACCCATAACATACACTGATATTTTAACAATAAATAATAATAGTGTTGGACTTGGAGTAAGAAAGCCCTGAGTTCAAATTCTTCCTCAGACATTTACTAGCTATGTGACCTTGAGCAAGTCACTTAATCCTCTCTCTCCACCTCAATTTTCTCATCTATAAAATGGAGGTAATAATAGCAACTACCTCTCCCAAGCTTGTAACAAGGATAAAATGAGATAATGTTTTAAAATGCTTTGCAAACATTAAAATGCTATATAAATATTTGCTGTCATCATCACTGTCATTACTGTCATCTTCATACTAGAAAAATCGTGGGCAGTCATGAATTCCCAAGCAGAATAGGAGCTAGCCATTGTCAGATCAGGCTAAGACTCACCCAGAACTCAGCAGTCCCTAGAGGTCTCTGGATACTCACTCATGTGAGTGGATAAAACACGTAGGGCCCCAGCTGAATGTGAATATTTATCTAGGAAGACATCAGACACAATCATACCTCAACACAAACTAATCTCTTAGCTCTCTCCCTGTCTCTGTCTCTCCGTCTCTCTCTGTCTCTCTCTGTCTCTATGTGTGTGTGTGTGTGTCTCTCTCTCACACACACACACACACACATGCACACGCACACATGCACACACACACACACACACACACACACACACACACACACCTAGCAGGGCCCTAAGGAGAGAGGGAAATGGAATGAATAGGTTTTAGTGGGGAGAGGTTCTGAGTTGAGGAGGAGGTAGGTTCCCATAATGAGCAGAGACCCATTCACCTTCGTTCCATTTCATGATTTTACTGGGAAAAATAGACCCATTGCTATGTCTAAACAGAATTTGACTCTGAGACATGGACTTCTGACTTCCCCCCTCCAACAAAGCACCTTATACCAAGGATTCTGAAATTGGAGATTGCTTCTATCTGGAGCCCTGAGGCTGGGGTTACCATATGGTGGCCCTAGGAGGGGTCTGACCCTCCCTGCCTCCTCACCCTGAAATGAAGGTGAGCCCTGAGCCCTGGGTGGGGGGGGTAGCACCTGGAGGACATCCAAGTGGGGCAAGCCCATTTCTAGCTGATGTCAAGAAAGATGAAAGAAATGGAGTCACTTCAAGAATGTAGGGAGCTAAAATAGCAACTTAAACATTTCAATCCCATGCAGTTCTCTCTTATGCCTGGGGATGGGGATGAGTAAGAGTTCTCCTTGTTCACTCACACGGCACCATCTGACAACCCCTTGCTCATCAATGGCCATATACATTCAGGTTTGATTGTCCAGTTCTGAACCTAATATTACAGCAAAGGCTACCTACCTTAGAGGGGAACAGAAATGGCATGGACATCTCTAGTACTCAGGATAATCAAGCAACTCAAGTATTCCTGGAGATGGGATGGTAGGCGGGGCCATGGTGAGGGCATGGAGAATGCTCAATTATAGCTGTGAGCTCTGATCCCCATGATCAAGTGAGCTCATGGGTTCAGTCACACTGACCTGCCCACTGGACTCTTCTGCCAACAGATCCTGGAACTGCTGTGTCAAATCCTACAGACAGACTCTCTGGCTGCCATCCAGTACTGGCTGATCTCAGCTAGCCCAAGGGGTAAGGTCCTACAGAGTGAGAGGGGACACATTGGGTCAGCTGGTCTCTAAATTCTATGATTCCTAGAGTCCTTCATTCTAAGGGGCTAAAACCCTGAGGTTCTCCAACTGCGTGAAGCTCTTGGGCAGGGCCCAGACTTTCACTAAGCATGAGCCCCTCTCTATTCCTCATGGTCCCCCCATCAGAACCTCACAGAGCAAGGGGCCAATAAATGAAGAGCCCTGGGCTGTCATGGGAGAGTAGACTACAAAGAGAACTCAAAGGCACCTGGGAAATACAGGACATTTGCTCCAGAAAGACATTCAAGACACATTCCACACATTCAATTCCATTAGACAAGCATTATGCATTGTAATATGGAAGATGGAGAACCTTTCTTGGAGTCAGGAAGACCTTGGTCTGAATCCTTTTTCTGACTGATACTGGCTGGGTCACCCTAGGCAAGCCTTCTTCAGCCTCTCAGAGTCCCTTGAGGAACTCTGAGATACAGCAGGTGCTAGGTCTGAATTGGGAGGGAGTTTCCTACATTGAATAATAGGGCCAGTGTTCAAAAATAAACACAGATTCAAGACAAAAAAAGAAAAAATCTGGTAATGCTCGAGGCATTGGAGATATAAAGACAAATATGTAGGAGGCAGCATTTAAAGTGAGCCTTGAAGGCATCAGAGGTATAGTCTCAGCTACGGAGGTGGAAGGTTCATGGTGGGGGAGGGGGAGTGGTGAATGAGTGAAACCTAAAGGTGAACGCTTGACCAAGAGTGGCCATGAAAAGTAATAACCTAGTGCCCCAGCTGCCAACAGCCTTAACTTCTAGTCCTATAGGGGGCAGAGAGAGAGGAAAGAGAAGGGTGGAGGAGCCAACACAAGGAAGAAAAGAAGACCTCTCTCTTTTAGGCCAGCCCCAAATTCTCTTGTTCCAGAGATGGGACTGCCAAGAAGGTGAACTCACCTAGATGCTGAGCACCTGTACAGATGGGTTCAAAGGACCAGAGCGGGAGGACAGGGTGGGCCCAATGACCACTGCACACACACATACCACCTTACTGCCCGCTACTCATCCTCATACACCCTCATTGCAGAAAAGGACCTAGTCCTGGGCCTCCTCCAGACGGCCGTGGCTGAGTTGATACCCGAAACTCTGATATCCTTCCCAGAGGAGAAGATCATGACAACTTGGTCCACTGATCCCAACAATCCAGCCCTCCTCAGCCAAAGTCTGACACCACAGAAGAGTCTGAAGCAAAGGTAGGCCAAACCTCAGGTGTAATCAAATCATTACCATTCCAATCACTGAGACCTTAGACATCATCCAGTCCAATGATTTTCATTTAGAGAAAGAAACTGAGGCCCGGAGATGGGAAGAGACCCTCCCAAGTTACCACAGCTTATCAGGGATAGCTCCCTCCTCTGAAGCTGCCTTAGCCCAGGCCTCCTTTACCCTCTAACCCTTTTGGAGCGCCAATATATTTAACCTCCCCCCTACACCACCTTGTGAAGTGGGTAAGGCTGATGCTTAAAGAATCCAGGTTCAAACCCTCATTTTACACAGAGGAAAACTGAGGCCCAAAGGGGTTACGTGATTTGTCCAAAGTCAACAGGAACAAAGGGAAGAGTCAGAATTCTAAAGCAAGGCCTGGGATTCCGAGTTGCCACAATTAAAAGGGACCTCAAAGTCTGTCTGGCCAAACCTGATTCCCGAACAGGAATTCATTTTAGGATGTTTCCAAAAGGGGAGCACCTGGAGATCTTCAGGCAGAGCAAGGCACTTGAACTGAGCAGAATTTATCTAAATGTTTCACCTGCCTACATAATTATAACTAGTTGCTAAGGCAGACCTGAGCATAAATCTCTCCTCTAATGTTGACTCACTGTGTGTTTATGCCCAACTCACTGAATATCTCTGAACCTCAGTTTCCCTTTTTATAAAATAGGTTTAATAATAGTGCCCAAGGAGGCTCAAAGGAGAGAATGTTTATAAAACCCTTTGCAAACCTTAAAGTGCTATATAAATTTCAGTTACCCTTTGTTATTTTGGGGAACAATTAACATTCCCCCATTCTCCAAGAAATACAGAATTTCATCTGCACTGAGTCATATTTTTAACATCTTCCATCCCAGAGTCATAACCAGGAATTCTGGTACCTGTAACAAAGATTAGAGGGATCAGGGGAGGGGATTGATACTTGGAGGAAGATCCACCCTGGTTGAGAACAGTAGAGTTGTGACAGCCAACTCCTGGAAGGAAGGGCACAGAAGAAAGTCTCTCTCCCACCTCTGCAACAGACCCACAATGGAACAAAAGTTGTGATCTTGCACATACACACATATATACATACACACACACAAACCAGGAAGTGATACAATAGGAAAAGAAAAGAGAACTTAGGCTCCATCTCCTGGAAGGTTGGCAGACTGGGGCAGAGCCCTAGTTACCCTCTCCAGTCATGGTTCTGTCCCATCCCTAAAACTTTCACAGACATAGATGTCATTCCCTTGTAGGTGCATAGCGTACCGCCCCATCAGTGCTGACTTTCACTGTAATATCACTGACATAACAATCCTCAAGATCCTACCCCTGCCCAGTGCTTGGAATTCCCAAAGGCTCTTGAGTAGAGGAACAAAGTTTCAAAAGTAGAAGATTTAGTTTTAATGTAAGGAAAAACTTTCTAATGATGAAATCTATACAAAAGTAAAATAGACTGCCACAGGAAGATGTGAACAATGCCCCTCTTAGGCAAAGGCTGCATGACCACTTGTCAGGAAGGTCAGAGGGGATTCTTGGTCAGGTATAGATAGACTCGCTGGCTACCCAGGCCTCTTCTAAATCACTGGGAATCTGGGGGCTAGCCTCTCTCCAACTGAGGGAGTCTAGAGCTTGTCTTTATCTCTGATCCAAGGATTCTTTACAAATAGCCTCCAGATTCCTTGGGATCAAATTTTGCCAAATGATGATGATTGTTAGTGATAACAACAACAATAGTAAATCTAGGCAGTCCTGAAGATAATCCACAGCGACCAGACTAGCTTTGCCCTATTCTGGCTCCTGCAGCCTCTCCCGAAGGGGTAATAATCCATTGGCCCCCAAAATATGGGGAATGGGAGAATCCACAGCCCAGCACAGGAACACACACACACGGGAGTGCACACACACACACACATACACACATGCACGCAGGCATACATGCACCTTCTCCAATACACACACACTCCTATTCCATGTCTAACTGATTAAATGTCAATAACAGACTTCTCTGTGTTTGATTACAGTCAAAACAGACCAAAAGCAAAGACAAAATCTGCATCACCACATGAAAAACCAGGTAAAAGCCATTCCATTCAAAATTCTAAAGACATTTCCCAAGCTGTGTTCTGTGGTTATGGTATTAAAGGAGCCAGGAGAACAGTCCTCTGACAGTGGCCATCCCTGCCTCCCATCCCAACATTGATATCCTAAACGCTGAAGGGGCTGGTCAAGCCAGGCCCCCCTCCCTCCAAGCCAAAGCTCAGATTGTTCATCCACCTTGTCTAGAGGGGCTAGTATCTGCAAGATGAAGTCAGTTTGGCTCCAAACCAGAGCTGCCCCCAGCTCCAGTGCCTCCCTTCCTCCCTCAGGGATTACCAAATAGTGAATGAACAGAATAGTGCCAAAATCAAAGACCAGCCTATTCCCTGTGGGACTCCAGGCTCCTTCTGAAAAGGGTAGGACTGGCCTCACTCTCATATGTGGTATTAGCTTGAGCCCCTGCTGTGTGCCCAAGCCTCCCTGGGACAGCAGATGATAATTACACAGCACTTGAAATTTCTCCAAGCACTCTACTTAACACATTAATTTCCTTTAATTTCTCACAATAACTCTATGAGGTGTGGGTGCCAAAGATGATATGATTTTTTTTCAGATGAGGAAACTGAGGCTTAGGGAGGGAAAGGGCTTTGTACAGGGTCACAGAGTGTCACAGCACCAGATTTCGAAACCAGGATTAATCCTGGGCCAGTGACAGCTCCACTCTGTGCCTCAATTTCTTCATCTGTAAAATGGAGGTGATAATGATATTTGTATAGTGCTTTGCATACCTTCAGGCACTCTAGAAAAGCTAGCCATTATTACATTTGAGAGAAGAGATGCAGTTCCTGTTCCTGCTAAGAAGTTCAGAATCTTGTTGGAGAACCTTACCATTCATCACTTTCCCACGTGAACAGATTCAGAGTTGTAGATGTCAGCTATGGAAATTCTCCCCTTGCCCTGACCTGGGCAAACACCCACTCTCCAGATTTACAGGGGAAGACAATCAAGCCTCGATGGATCTCCATCATTTTCACTGGGACCACCTGAACAGCTTTATTATTAGGCATGGAGAAAGAGTGTGTGTGAATTGAGGAGGTGGGGCAGGGTGTGTATGTGTGTGCGTGTGTGGTGTGTGTGTGTGTGTGTGTGTGTGTGTGTGTGTGTGTGTGTGTGTATTGGAGAAGTAGAGTGTGGCAATATTGAACCGTGGATTCTCCCATTCCTGGCATGTTGGGGGCCAGTAGGTTACCCCTTCAGGAGAGGCTGCAGGAACCAGAAGAGGGCAAAGCTAGTCTGATCCCTGTGGATTACCTTCAGGACAGCTTAGATTTACTGTTGTTATTTATTATTATTCATAATCATGGGAAAAGCAAAGGAGTATCTTTCACACCAACCCCATTTAATCAAGACTGGAAACATCCTAGAAAGACTCCACGCACCCTGACCCATGCCTTGGCAGGAATCTTCTCTGCACCAACCCCAACAACCCAGTTATTCTTGAGGACCTGCTGTAAGAGGGAACTCACTACCTCCTAAGGCAAAACTTTCTACTTTTGGACAGTTCTAATCTAATCTGTGAAATTATCCCTTACAGTGGGCCTAAATCTGCCTCTCTGTAGTGACCCTCCCCATCCAATCACCTCATTGCCCTAGTACTGTCCTCTTGGGCAAGGCAGAATGAGCCTTATCCCTCAGTCACGGGACAGCCCTTCAAATACTTGACTAACTCTTCCGGGTTCTCTCGCTAAATCCTTATAAAGCATGGTTTCTAGGAATGAACTAGAATAAAGAGTTCTAGGCATATAGTAAGTGTTTAATAGATGCTTTAAAATACCTACTATAGCCCCCTTCCCAAAGCTTGATTACCAATGACATTTGTCAATGTCCATTCTAAAATGACACCTGGACTTACAACTCCTGAGGTTGGTTGGCCAGGGCTGCCTGCCTCCCTGAAGGGATAAAAGAATCAACTTGAAGGCTTAGCACAGTGCCTGGTACACAGTAGGTAATTAAGAAATGTTGTTTGAATGATAAAGGGAGAAATTGATGTCTGGGAAATGAAGGGGCCTCCCTCTAGCTTGAGGTCATCTGTGAGGTCTCTTCTGGGTCCCACTCCCCTTCCAAGTTTGGATCAATCCATTCAAATGCCCTGCCTTTCTGGATCTGCCAGGACAGACTTTCTTTTGTATCTGAATCTGTCACAGGCAAACAGATTTGACCAGCAGGGCAACCATGTGGTAAATATGCCAAAGCATCATGGGAAAGAAAGTTAATCAGGCCCAGGCCCAATGGGGAAGAGTGACTGGTCCAAAGTCACACAATCCCATCCTAGGATGTAGGTCTAGAAGGGATGTAGTTCAACCCTTTTAGTTTATTTTATTTAACCAAGTTCTGGAAAAGGGAAATTACATGGCTACGGTCATATAGGGAGTAAGTTGCTGAACCAAGAGTAATATCTCTGACTCTAAGCTGAGCACTCTTGCCTCCCTCATAGCCATAGCTTGGTCTCAGACTCCAGGAAAGCACTGAGATTGGGGACACTGGGCAGTCTCCTCCTTCCCCTTCCTTTCCTGGCACCATTTCTCTTTTCCCAGATTGTATCGGTGATGCTGAGGTTCTACAGTTATGTGAAAATCCAGAAAGAAGAAAATGTAACTGAGCCCCAGAACACTCCCCTGTCTACATGGGCGTCCTCTGCGAGGTCATTTCTGCTTGATGCTGGGGCTTCTTCTGAGTGATGACCTATATCTCCAGGTGACTGCTTGGTACAGTCTTTGCATAATAAAATACGTTGTCTTTGGTTTACCAAGATGACACTGCTGACCCACAATCCCTAGGCCATGCGCTCTGAGTGGTTTTTCCAGGAGAGGGGATGATCTCCTTTGAAGAATCCTCACTGCCACCCACATAAGTCCAGGCAGAGTCAGCCCTACCTGCAGCCAGTCCTCCCTTACACCCATAAAAGGCCTTGAGGCCATTTTCCCCTGGTATAGCCTAGAACACATTTCTCCCATCTTGGAACCCTGGCCACTGAGACGTGTGGGCCACTGAGGTGGTCGGCTCTGGGTGAAGGATGATGACTGTCCGGTGCAGCCTGCCATCCATTCCCACCTCTAGCTGTGTATATAGCCTGCTTCAATTTTAATCAGGATTTTTCAGACTTTTCCTAGGATTACAAATTTAGATCTGGGAGAGAGAATTTTCTTCTTATTTGGTCATTTTGGGAGTATCTGACTCTTCGCAACCCCATATTTCTTGGCAAAGGTCCTGGAGTGGTTTGCCATTTCCTTCTCCAGGGAAGAGACCTTAAGAGGTTACCACGCAAAAACCACCTCATTTTACAAAGGAGGAAACTGAGGCCCAGAGAAAACAAGGCAGTTATCCGAGGCAGATTGTGGTCTCAGACCTTTCCTTCTCCAAACCCAGCACTCCAAGTCTCCTGAGCTGCCTTATTTGCAGGAAGACCCTGGGACAGACTCTGGAAATGCAGAGATAGATCCAGGACAGCCCTGCCCTGGTCTAAAGAAGAACAAACTTGGGGCCAGATAAACGACAAAAGGCAGAGTGGAACCGGCCAAGGACACAGGTAGATAAAACATTTGGATGTTTCTTCGGATGATCTCACTACTAGGCCACATTGGGACAGCTCTGATTGTTGGATAGCTCCTTTACGGAGACCCTGCCCCAGACCCCAGGGAAGGTGGCTCTGCCCTCCATACAAGGAGCTTGTAACCTCTTTTGGTCCCCTTGGGCAGTGGATCTGAAGGTGCCTATGGCCCTCTTCTCAGAAGCAGAAAATAAAATACAAGGGAAACTATATATTAGTGAAAATAAAGATATAGTGTTCCTGTTCAGGTTCACAGACTCTGATATCTCTGCACTGACTCCTTGGGAATCCATGGACTCCAAGTTAAGAACGCCTGCTCTCTCCAGGGCCAACCAGAACAAATACAATCCCTCCTGGTTGCAGCCTTCTCTTTTCCAGGTTAAATAGTCCCCTTTCCTTCCAATGAGTCTAATGAATCTCCACTAGTTTTTGATCACAGATTGTGGGAAGGGAGAAGGGAAGGAAGTTAACACCCGACCTAGACCAGACAGCCCAGCATCTGAGTATGGAATACTTGGTCTCTGCCCCTAAACAGTACTGGGACAGCGTAGAGTATAGCTAGGATAGGGACCTAAGGCCCTCTGGTCCCTCTGAAGTGCCCCCCCCCCAGTTTTTAACACCCTTCCCTAGCTCCTCTGTTTACCTGTCTGAATCCAAAGGGTCACCTGTTTGTCCTGTTCCTGGAACTCTGCCCACCAGGGGCAGGCGGAACATGGCAATGAGAAGAATCAAAGTTAATAAGACTTTATCAAGGCCCTCCTGTGTGTGAAGTATCAATCATGTGGTTTCCCTAGCTTTACAGAGCTTAGAATCTGCCACTTGAGAGTCTGGATTTGAGGCATGTTCTGATCCCTGCAACAGAAACACGTTTATAGAGTGCTTTGTAAAGCTTTTACAGATGTTAATTCTTGGTTAATGACTAACAAGTTCTTAATAAGGGACTCGCTGCTGTGTGGAGTCTAAGGAGGGCAGAGGGGTCACAAAAGAAGGTGACTTTTGATTGGAGTTTTAAAGGAAGGTTAGAAATTCAATTGGTAATAGGGGAGGGAGAGCATTCCAGACGCTGGAAATAGCAAAGATGAGAAAGAAGAAAACTTGGTGTATTGGGGGAGGGTGGAAAGTCATGGAATGGGGCTGGAGCATAGTGTGCATGAAGTGGAGCAGGATTTGAGGCGGTTCTGGAGGGTTGTGGAGGGTTCTGAATGCCAGGCTAAGGAGGTTAAGATATTATTACTTGCTCAGTAATAATTGTTAGCATTTATATGGCACTTTAACATTTGCCAGGCACTCTGAGTAGGTAATCTCGTTTGACCCTCACAATCACCCTGTGAGGTTGGAGCTATGAGGCTAAGAGACATGGACTTGCCCAGGATCACATAGGATTTGAACTCAAGTCTTCTTGACTGAATTGGGCTTCCTAGCAACCTCAACAGGGAACAACTAAAGACTTTTGAGTTAGAGGAGTAGCACAAAGAAGTTTATTCTGGCATTGGTGCAAAGGATAGAAGGGGATGAAGAGCCAAACAACCTGTTAGGAGTCTATTCCAATAGTCAGGGGACAGGTGATGAGTGGTTTGATTCCTTTCATCCCTCCCATTCATCCATCCATCCATTCATTTATTCAACCATTTATTATCATCCATCATTCACCCATTTATTCATCTATTCATTTATCCATCCATCCACTCATTTTTCCTTCTATTTATTCATTTATTCATCCACTCACTTATTCAAAAAGCACCTGTTCAGCCTCTCTCATGTACCAGGCCCTGTTCTTGAAAGGCACTGGATTTGGATTCTAAGTATCTGGATTTGGATCCTGTTTCCTTACTTATAAAATGAGATAGGTTAAAGGACCTCTATAATCCCTTGTAGTTCCAAATCTAGGCTCTTCTGACCCTATGCCTTCCCTTATCAAAGTACATAGGGAGGGGACTAGGGAGGTAGAATGTGACATATGTTATCATATGAAATCACTGTATTAGTTTTTTTTCTTAACTGATTTTCCTTGTACAGGGTCGGGCACATGTTTGGTAAATGACTCTGGCATAAAAACATAAGACGGAGCAAAAATCACTAACTTTGTAGTCAATAGATCTGAGTTCAAATTCCATTCTGTCACTTACTACCTGTGAGTCCTTGGCTGACTTGTTTATTCCCTCTGAGCCTCAGTTTCCCCACATGTGAACAGAGGGTGTAGGGCTAGATACCCTCTGAGGCCCCTTCCAGCTCTATATCTCAGACCCCTGACTAGATGCTTTCTAAGGTCCTTTCCAGTTCTGATATCCTTTTATCAGGGATCTGATTTCTACATTTTAAATAAAAGGAAACAGAAGCTCAGGAGAATGAATGGTTTGGGTCACAGCCCTAGCAAGCAAATGGCAACACCAGGCCTGGATGCTGGCACTAAATTCTCCTCCTGTCCCTTGATACCAAGGTCTCTATCAGATCTAACTTTCTAAGATTCCTATGAGTCTTCTGAAATCTCTAGAGCCTCTCCATGGCTGAAAAGAAAGTGATGAAAATGTCGGGTTCAGTGAGGGGCTGGGGAATAGAGAAGACAGAACTATGTTCCTCACTCTTCAACTATAGCTGAGAACCACACATGAATATTCCTTGACCCTAGCCACACAATGATCTCCTGAGAAACTTCTTCCAGTGTCCAAATCCTGACTAGAAAGGTCTCACACATACCCCCAACACTGTGTATACTACCTTCCAGGTTTTGGGTTTTTTTACTCTTCATTAATTCATACAAATCTTCTCATGTTTCTCTGAATTCTGACTATCCCAGACTGTTTGAGATGAGTGAACTTGGGGCAAGGTTAAACCTTGAAAATGTTTCACCTACAATAAGATTATTCATGTCTGCCCTATCCATACTCCTTTGCCTCATACCAGTCATACAAATAAGAACATACATTTCTAAAGTGATTTAAGATTTACAAAGTGTTTTCCTCACAGTAGTCTGGGGGTTGGAGGAAAGGGGTGTAGTCTGAATTTTGTTTTACCTTAAGCAAGTTTCTTCTATAAGTCTCAATTTCATTTGAAAATGGGGAGTGGGGGTAAAAAAAGATTTCTAGCAAGGTAGTAGAGGGAAAAGTCATGAGTCATCAGCTTTCCCAAATTCCCTCCAGAACAATGAAAAAAACACCTAAGGGGGAAAAAGAGAAAAATAGGGGTAAACAAAAATATTTTTAAATGCTATCACATAAAAGGAAGAGGAAAAGTAAAAGAAATCTGCAAGTTGGAGAACAGGGGAGACTACAACATAATCAATGAATCTTGGGGGCTAAAAGAAACCAAAGAGAAGACACTAGAAGGAGCAGGTGTGGGGATGGCCAATTAAAATCTACAGTGACCACAAAAAGCCAGAATTTTCACAAGGAACATCGACTTGGATAACAAATACACAGAACAGATATCCATAAAGAAGGAACATGCAAAAGTGATAGCTCTACAGCATAGAAAAGCGATGGAAAATACAAACAAAACTGGCATCATTGAGAAAAGTGTCCTATCAGAAGACAAACCAGGAACAGTGCAAAGCAAAATCAAAATTAAATCAAAGGACAATTCAACTGGAAGGATGTTTTATGACTTAATTACCAAACATGATGGAATTTGACAACAGATCTTAGAATGAAACCATGAATTTTCAAAGCAAAAATAATGAAGAAAAAAATCTGATGATCATATTTCAGAGAATCAAACAAGAAAGGATCCCAGAATTACTGAAATTAAGGAAGAAAGGAATTGTTTTTGATATACATGGGACCCTGCCCTCTGCATTTGGGGTGTGTGTGTATATATATATATATATATATATATATATATATAATGTTTTCTTGGGGGTATATGCCCAATAGTGTGATTGACAGAATATGTGTGTGTGTTCATCTTTCATTGCCAAAGAAGACCATGCCATCAGAGAAATGATGGCATGACTTGCACTTGACTTTGTTTTGAGTGAGGGAGGGCTGTGCAGGTCACCAGCCTCACTCCTCCACAGCCATCTGAATCCAGTGACCAGATATTCATCAGGATGACTGGAAATGACCCAGGATGAGGCAATTGGGGTTAAATGACTTGCCCAAGGTCACACAGCTAGTGAGTGTGTGTGTTCTTTGGGGTATATACCTAGTAGTGTGGTTGACAGAACCTATAAGACACCATTAGTGATAAATCCCAAATGCAACTCACTTAGACATACTATCATCAGATTCCAAAGCTACAATGCCAAATTATATTTTACTGCTAGTCATGAAGAAAAATATTACTTGTCAGGAAAAACCAATCTGAATTGCACAAAACTTTACAGATAAGATGAGGAGCAATGGAAAGAGTTGGAATATGATTGAGGGAAACTGAGTTTCACCCAGCTAGGTTAAGTACTTTTTGAGAATAAGAGAAGAACATTTGGCATGACTTAACAATTCTAAGAATTTTTATTTTTATTTTTTGAAGAAAAAAGCCTTGGCAGGGCATTTGATATGCAAATTAACCTAGAAGTAGAACTTCAACAAGAAAAATCCTTTAAAATTTTATAACTATGAATGACTGACAGTGTGAATTCTACCCCCAAAAGGCAGAAATTTGAAATCCTTCTTTTACAGACCATATTACAATAAAAATAGTTATCAAGAAGGAAACTGTGGTTAAGAGATGCATTTTTTTAGAATGGAACCAAAAAATAAATTACTAGATAATGTTTGGGTCCATGACCAAATTATAGAAACAATTTTTTAAAACTATGGTAAAGATAATGACAATATGAATACAACATATCAAATTTTATGGGATGCAGCTCAAGTAGTTCTCAGGAGGAAAATTGTATCCCTGAGCATTTATATTAGCAAAAGACAAACATGGAAGATTAGTGAGTTGGGTTTGCAGCTAAAACGAGAAAAATCAACAAATTAATATCCTTATACCAAGCATACAATAAAAAATCAGCCATGTTAAAGGAGAAATTAACAAAACTGAGAGCAAGTGAACAAGTGAACAAGTGAATTACTACATATATAAAACAAAGTTGGGTTCCTAAAAAGACCAATAAAATTAATAAACCATTAGCAAATTTAATTAAAATGAAAACAAAAAAGTCTACCAAAATAAAAAATAAAATGAGAGAAATCACAAGAATACAGAAGAAATAAAGAAAATTCTCAGTGACTATTACACATCGTCATATACCAACAAATTGAGACTAAAAAAGACATGGAGATAAATATTCACAAAACTATAAAAATCCCCAAATTCATAAAACAAGAAATAGATTAAATAAAGGAACATCAGAAAGAGTAACTGAAAAGACCGTTAATGAGCTGTACTGTAATAAAACACTCAAGACTAGAAGGATTCACAAGCAAATTCATAAATTTTAAAAATCATCTCTATACTATATAACAAAAGTTTACAGTGAGATTTACATTTATTTACAATGTGTTACAATGTAAAAAGAACTGGGCTGGAAGTTAGAAAGACTTGGGTTTGAATCAAGAGTGTGCTGGTGAATGTTTAACATCTGGCTCTCCCCACTACTCCCAAAAAATCTGTACCCATGGCATACTTTTCCATTTGACGTACATTATTAAGACATTTTTTCCATCACTTTCTCAAGTCTAGACAATCACCAAAAATGATAAATCAAGCCTTAATTTGTAGTGTTTGCTGATTTTCAAGGTGTAAATGCTCACCCTAAAATTGAACAACCTGACCGTGAGGCTTATGGGAACTGTCTCCAGATTGTCCCTGCCCCTGACATTTACCAGCTGTGTGACCAGGACTACCAAGTCTGAACTTCTCACAGTAACCTCCTAGAAGACAAAAGCTGCCTTATTTTTGTCTTCATATGCCCAGCACCATAACACAAAAGGCACTTAAGAAATGTTGGCAGTTCATCAACATAATTGGTTTTTTCTTTGCTTATCATGCCTTCTCTCTGTTTTATTCTTTTGTGTATATTTGAATACTTGTAAATAATAACATTTTTTTGCAGCTTTAAGGTTTGTGATACACTTTACAAATATTTTATTTTATCCTTAAAATATCTCTGAGAGGTTGGTGCAATTATAATCCCCCCTTTTACAGATGAAGAAACTGAGGCAGAGAGGTCACATAGCACTCTGTCAGTAAGAAAGTCACAATGTGGCCAAAAGAAGGCTTTCCAGATAAGGAAGCTCTTTCCTCTTTTCCTAGCTAGAGCAGGTTTCTATTTCTAGAGGACAGTTAGGGGTAAGCTGGAGAGATACTCCAGGAGGAGGATCCCCTTCCCATTCTCAAAATTCCCAAGCACAGATATCAAACCCACTGCCCAAGGGCCACTCCTGAGTGAAACCAGATTAAAATGTCATTGAGAAATATTTAACAAAATAAATAAAAATATAATAGACACATAGAACATAGATGGTGATAATATATGGATTTCAACATTTATCTGCAACGGTCAGGAATCCTTAAGTCCAGTTTAGTGGCCCCCATTTCTTTTGGGGTTCAAGCCCACTAGGATGACCGATGCTGCGGCCTTCCCTCTGAGGGACCGCCCCTGCAGCTTGTATGGAAATGATAATTTGCATATTGTAGAAAATTTCCCCATCATAATATGAATTCCCTGGGGGCTGAAACTATTTCTTTGCATGCCCAGCTTAGTACAGTGTTTGGCACATAATAATCTCCTCATAGATATTGGTTAACTGACTAAATGACTAGCCCTGAATCCCAAAGAAAATTCTATCATGTGCAAGAGGGTCAGAATCTCAGCATCAAAAGAGGGACCTCAAGTGTTGTCAAGTCTAATGCTTACCTGAACAGGAACCCTCCAGCAGAAAGAGCACTAGATCTGGTGGACAATACACTGGGTTTCAACCAATCAATCAGTCTAGTAAGTATTAAGAACTTCCCATGCACCAGGCACAGTGCAAATAGAATGAATGAAGCAATCCCTACTTACAAAGAGTTGACATTCTAATGAGGGAGACAAGTACACATACAACTATTTGAAGTCAGAGGAGCCAGGTTTGAATCTCTGTTCTATTACCTGTAAGGGACAAGTCCCTTAGGATTCTAGGCCTCAATAACTCACATATAAAATGAATGGGTTCCAGTTTTAAAGTTCTGATCTTTTAAGACTATGGCCCGGGTTCAGATCTTGACTCTGACATTTATGACTCACATGACCTCGGACAAACACTCCCCTCCACAAGTCACACGCCTCCCATCAGTCTCATCTTTCTCATCTTGGACTAAATGGCTCTTTGAGGTCCCTGGGCCTCTAACATCATCCCAGGTATCTATCCTCTGCTTGAAGGACTTTCATTGATGGAGAGCTCAACTACCTGTATGAAGGCCACCCTGTTCAGATCTCCAGAGCAGGAGGGTTTTTCATTCTATTGCTTCCACCCACTGATCCCCACTCTGCCTTTGAAGTCCAAACAGTACAAAGCTGTTTCATCTTCATCAGGAGAGCACTTTGGAGCTCTTTGGAGGCAAAATTGGAGAATATTTTGCTATTATCCCTTCGGTCATTTCTCTGGGATGGAGGGATAGGGAGAAGATTCTTTTCCTCCACTTTCCAGAGGGTAAACTGGGGTTCACACGCCCCTTGATAAGGATGAGAAACCCTCAGTTTCACAGAGAGCCCTGGACAGTGGATCATACAATCCAACCATGACTAACCTGGGAAGGAGCTTGAAATACAAAATGTCAGCTCTGGACAGACCTTAGAACATAGAACATGGAACCTCAGGGCCTGGAAAGAACTTAGGATGTAGCCTTTCCAAGACGGAAGGGCCTTCCAATGGCAGAGACTCCAATGAAGAGACTCAGGCCCAGCCAAGGAGGTGAAATGAGCTGCCAGGTCACACGGCCACCTGGTGACAGAGATGGGAGGTGAATCCTGGACTTCTCATGCCCCTGCTCCCAAATCTCAGCTATCTTCTTCGTAGTGATTGTTTCACCGCCTTGACAACCTGAAGTTGCATTTACCCACCTGTAAAATGGGATCATACTTGGCTCACAGATTTAAAGCTGGAAGGGACCTCAGATGTAATCTAGTCCAAGCTCCTCATGTTACAGATGAGGAAACTGAGGTCCAGGGAGGGGAAGGGACTTATCCAAGATCATCCAGGTAGGAAGGGGTGGAGCTGGGAGTCACTTTCACCCATGAGACCAAGTTCAATGCCCTTTCTCCCTGCAAAGTCATCCTTATGGGTGTTGCAGTGGTTAGAGCATTGGGCCTGGAGTGATGAAGAACTGAGCTTAAATCCAGCCTCAGACACGTACAAGCTGTGGAACCCTGGGCAAGTCACTTAGCCTCTGTTTACCTCAGTTTCCTCATCTGTTAAACGGGGATAATAATAGCACCTACCCCCAGGGTTGTTGTGGGGATCAGTGAAATCACACCTGCAAAGTGCTTTGTAAACCTCGAAACGCTCCTGTGAATGCAGCAGGGCAGAGATTTCTCACACGAGTGCACACCTGGCCTCCCCAGAAGCCTGGTTCCTTTTCATTCTACCTCATTTCTTTCAAGTCCTGGATCTGCTGGTGGCCCCTCCCTGGCCGTGCTGATCTGAGTTCCTTCCTCTCCCAGCACTGAGCACCCACATCCAGGACACCAGGACTTGCAACCCACTTCTGCTACTGTTTTCTGGGTGACCTCTGGGGAGTTACCTCCCAGTTAAGTAAAGGACTTGAAGAAAGATCTGAGTTTGAATCCTACTTCAGACACCAGCTGTATGACCCAGGACAAGTCAATTCATCTCACACAGCCTCAGTTTTCTCATCTGTAAAACAGGGATGATAATAGCACCGACCTCACAGGTTTGTTTGTGAGGATCAAATCCAATCAGATAAAATGTGTAAAGTGCTTTGTGCTGTAGAGACATCAGCTCTAAGTCATTTCCCCTCTCTTAGGCTCAGTCTCCTGTTCTGTAAAATAAAAGGGTGGGATGAGAAGACCTGTAAAGTCACTCCCATGCCTGTGTGAACCCAGGCTGGCCTTGTCTCTGGGTCCAGGGACATCTCTTGGGGACAAGGTTCCTCCTAGCACCAAGTGAAGTAGGTTCAGATTCAGACTCAGCTGCTCCTGCTCCCCAAACTGCTGGCACGGACAGATGCCAAAAGGTGCTGAGCACAACGCAGAAGATGCAGGAAATCCTTGACCAGCAGATGTGGCTTCAGTCTCCTAATCCCTTAGTACCTCCCCTGCCTCTCTTCTCCCTCCACAGGTCCTAGGCAGGAGAGTCAGCTCCCTCTGGGACTAAGAACCAGCAGGTTACAAATTGGCCAGGTGACCTTGGGCAAGTCCCTTTATCTCTAGGGGTTTAGAATCACAGAATGCCAGAGCTGGAAGGATTAGCCTAGACTGACCCTCTTGTTCTATAATCGGTGAGGCGGCTGGGGCCCAGAGAAATTAAGACCCTAACTCATGATCACACAGTTCATTAGGGACAGAACCCAAGCAAAAACTGAGGTCTTCTGAGGCTAGTTCTTCACCCTTCCCACTACACTATCTCTGCTTCCCCTTGAAAGTCGTGAAAATGAAATTAAAAGTAAAGAGCCCATACGTTTCTGTTCTGCACAATGAATGGACTGGGTCATTCATCTGAATGTCTGACAGAATCACTAACCGCCCTTTGTCAATGGCTCTGCCTTCTGAAGGTCAGTCTTCTATCCTCCCCAGCCATCCCCCCACACAGACTAGATACAACACCAAGCCAACAAGTGGAAGCAGATGATCTGTAAGGGGACACTCCAGTAATGGAGAAGTCTCAATGGTACAGTAGATAAAGCACTGAACTTGGGAGTCAGGAAAAACTGAGTTCAAGTCCTACCCCAGACACTTACTAGCTGTATGATGCTGGACAAGTCATTTAATCTCTGCCTCACTTACTCATCTGTAAAATGGGAATCATGGCATCTACCTCACAGGTTGGTGTGAGGATCAATGATAATATCTGCAAAACACTTGGCAAACCTTAAAGTGCTATATTTTTGTTGTTGTGACTTGTGTCTGACTCTTCCTGACCCCATTTGGTACTTTCTTGGCAAAGGTACTGGAGTGGTTTGCCATTTCCTTCTCCAGCTCATTTTACAGATGAGGAAACTGAGGCAAGCAGGGTAAAATGACTTACCCAGGGTCACCCTGCTAGTAAGTGTCTGGAGTCAGATTTGAACTCAGGAGAATGAGTCTTCCTGTCTCCAGGCCCAGCACTCTGCACTATTCCACCCCTAGCTGCTGAAAGTGCTATAAAAATGCCAGCTCTTATTATTATTCTGTCTGTGATGCTATGAACTTGATGCACCTGGAGAAGAAAATGGATGTAAGGTAGCCATGAGAAGGCAGGATGGAGAATCCCAACGTGCCCAAGCTGGGAGGGCCCTGAGAACATGGAACACCCAGTGTTGGAGCTGAGAGGACCTTAGACATTGGATGTAAGAACTAAAAGGGACCTAGCATCAGAGCTCCCCCTTGTTTTCCAGACGGGGAGACTGAGTCACAAAGAAGGCAAGTCAGGTCATCACTGCTGATCCCCTGCAAAGAAGCCCATAGTAGCTCCCCTCAAAGATGGTGTTTTGTGTTTTCTTTCCTCAAAAATAAACCAACAGGAACAAATAATTTTTGTGCTTTGGTACATTTCTGGAGCAGCCAAAAAAAGAAAAAAACAAAGAAAAAGAGGGAAAATTCACAAGCCTGGGACAAAATTAATAAATAGGTCACATTTAAAAGCTTTGGGGCTGCTATATACAACACTTTATGCACTGTCATTCTGGGCCAGGTGATGTCACAGGAATGATTTAAGGGCAGCCCCCAACAGCATTCTGGGACCAAAGAGGCAGGACAAAGAAGCTCCCACTACCCCGGGGGTTTCTTTTCTGCAGGGAGGCCTCTTCCCCAAGGTGGATCTTTGGACTCTCTAGCTCCATTCACTCCAAAGTGAGCCCCCCTGCCTCAGTTGCACATAGGGATCTCCTGGAGTCCAGCCCTGGCAGCTGGTGAGGGACTGGCTGACCCATAGCACCATAATGAACAAAAGAGGCTGGGTCTTTGGGGAGTCAGGACACCTGGAGTGGTACACTGGGGCATCTCTCCCAGGACTTCCAAGGCCACAGAAGACGTGACAATGAGCACCTCAAAACAGGTCTGGGAGAGGGGCCGCACTCCCTCCCATTCCCTCCCCAGTGCCAATGGGCAAGGGTCCCCTCGGTCTACCCCCACCCCATCTTTCCGAGGCAGGGACCCTGAAAGTGGCTCATGGCACTGGTTTCTTGGAGAGGGTGGGGGTCTTCAGGGCTGCCCCAGGACTCAGCGGCATAAGCAAAGGGAAAGGACTATGGGTCTCCAGCACTGTGGCCGGTCCTGGACCGATTTCCACTGGGGCCCAATTAGCACCTTAGGGGGCGAGTCCCTGAGGCTTGGACCATCGGAGCTTTGAGGTATCTGGCCGAGGGGACTCCCCCATGCACCTTCCCCCTCTCTGGCGGCCTCTGCTGCCTGCTTCCACTCAACTGCTTTTTCTCTCCCCACCCCACCCCCTCTAACCCTCTAGAGAGCTACAAAGTGCCACAGTCTCAAATAATAAAAATAATCACACAAATCATTAAAAACAGAGCCTTTGCTCAGCCCTCCCGTGCTCTCCTGAGTCCCCACGGGCAGCTCGAAGGCTATGTAAACCTGGGTTGAGTGAGAGAGCCGGCCAGACCCGGGAGCTCATGTGATGGGAGACGCTGCCGGGGGGCTCTGGCCTTGGGGTCCCAACCTCTTGCTGTCCCTCCCCTGCTGTCCCTCCTCCCAAGACGCAGAGGCCAGCGGGTTGTCCCTGGAAGCAGGAGTGGGCACCACAATCCAGGAAGCAGAGAGCCATCCAAGGGCTGGGGTCCTGGCCCACAGGGCCCCCCAACTTTGCTTTTGTGGAGCCAGCCTGCCCTGAGTCACTGATGGGCTGGCATCTGTTGGAGCCGGGGGCTCAGCCTCTGGATCATGGGTACCTGGTTGTCCTTCTGCCACCCCTGCCATCAGTGGGGGAGGGCTGGGAGGTGTGAGGAGGGTCTGGTTCACTCCTGGGGACACCACGCTGGTCTCAGGACGCTGGGAGAAGGTTCCGGGTGTAGAGAGGATGGGTGGCAGTGGGGTGGGTCTGGGGGTGGGGCTGGGGGTGGGAGAAGCCTCCTTCTTGCTGCAGGACTCACAGCACAGCTTGTTGTAGCCGGGGATGGAGCAGTAGCGAGCCAGGACTTCCATCTGGCAGAAGATGGACCTGTCCCCCAAGCAGAGCTCCTCTGAAATCACAATCACAAGGATGGGTCACGACGGACCCCCAGGCCCGGCGTATCTCACTGCCTACAGCTAGGACAGTGGGAAACTCAAAGAACTAGAGCCGGAAGGAACCCTGGAAGTCATCGAGGGCAACCCCCTGGTTCTACAGCTGAGGACACTGAGACCTCATAAAGATGAGGCACACAGCTCTTGTCTGAGGCAGGATTCAAACACTGCCCAGCTCCTAGACACCCAATCATGGGCAAAACTCGGGCTCTCGGGGCCTCAGTTTCCACATCTGTAAAAGGAGGGGCATTAGACGACCCCGACGTCCCTTTCATCTACAAAATCCGTGATCTGGTGAACGTTAACAAATAGCAATGAAGACCAACAGCCACAGGATGGCACCAGAATGCCAGGTTTGGAATCAGACTTGGGGCTTCAGTCACTACCCAAGAAGTTACCTCAGCCTGGAAACCCAAAGCTCCTGTTCATACGCCCGAGCTGGTGGCACACACACGTACATGAATACATATATACATGCATACATATGCACATGCATATACATATACACATACACATGTGCACACATACATAGATACACACATACAGATAAGGAATAAGAGACTGACTCCCCTAGGGTCACTCAGCTAGTAAGGAGCAAAGTCGATCAAGAAAGCATTTAGTAATCTCCTACTACATACATCCCAGGATACAAAGAAAGGGAAAAGATGGTTGCTGCTCCCAGAGCTTTGGACTGTAATCTAGCTCTTTGTGACTCAAAGACCACACTCGCTCCACTACACCAGGCTGCCTCTTGTGCTGAGGAAAAGGCGAGCAACTTACTTGATGAAATCTTGTTGACAGGATTGGGGGACCCAGTCCGAGGTGCCCACTGGCCTTGGAGGGTCACATGCTCACTGGTCTCCATCTTTGCTGTGATGCTCGGTAGCTTCCCTATCAGTTGGAGGAGACACAGACTAGGTCAGGGGATGTCAGAATCTCTAAGAACCATTCTTGGGGCTGTTGGGGGGGCAGGGATTTGCCCCACTTTGGGAACCCCCAAGATTTCTAATTCAGAGCAGAGTACTCGTGTGATCAGGCATGCCTCCCCAATGACCCACTGCCCAGGTCCTGACTCAGACCGTGACTCACCAGGACAGGCGGGCAGGCTGCAGACTTGGACGGTGTCTGGTTTGTCACCCTCACACTGACGCACGCTGTCATCGCTGGTCTTGCAAACCACTTGGCGCTGCTGAATGCCTTCCCCACAGCTGGCTGAGCACTGTCCCCAAGCCAGGAAGGAGCAGTCACCGATGGCCATGAAAGAAGAGAGAAGGAGAAGGAGAGGGAAGGAGTGGAATGACTGCCAGCCACAGGAGCAGCCGGAGCCCAAGTTGGGAAAATGACGAGAACGTTAGGTCTCAATGCGCCTTCCTTCCCCTTCCGTACTGTCTCCCATCTTCCCTGGGCCCATCTTGTACATATCTAGTCTCCCCCAATAGACTGTGAGGTCCTTGAGGGCAGGAGCTACTTTGACCTTTCCCTGCTCCAAAAGCTTGATAGTTTCTGGATACAGCAACTTCTCTGTCTGGCATTTAGTCACTCTAGACTCCAATTCATCCCCTAACTCCAGACCCAGCTCCCTTTCCCCTGGATCATATGATGTGCACCCTAGGCTTTGATAGAACAGATTCCAAAGGGTTTGGAGAAAGGCTAGGTCGGCTCCAGGGATCTAAGCCCCTGCAGAGGAAGTCAGCCCAAGAGGGATGGGAAGCTCCCAAGTAAGAAATTCTGAAGAAACAGAGTAATGATTCCTATCAGGAGGAGGATAGGGAGCTTCTGAAGAGAGCATGTGGCTACACAGGGTGCTCATCAGTGGCCATCTTGGAATGTGAAAGACACATACAAGGGACAGAAGCCAAGGCAGGTACATGAGAATGACTACAAAAGCAAAGCATCTGAAACAACCAGGGGAGGAATTTTTTTCCAATCTTGACCATGCTCATTGGGAGACCTGGCAGGGTCTCATTGTTTGAGAAGCAGGGTTCAGTGGAGGGAGAATGGAGATGAGGAAAAAGAGCCCTGGCCTTGGGAAGAGGTTCAGCCAGAAGGAAATGATGGACTGCACAGCAATATTCCTCTCCCACCCCACCATGGCCTTACTTACCGGTCCACCAAGCCCCAAGTCTTCCCTAGCACTTGAAGAGAGGCTCACCTGAGACCAGGCTCCTGTCCTCCACTGGGTTGGGCAGGGCACTCGGTGGCAGGGCCTCCGGACCTCGGGACGATCACCAGGGCAGGACTTAATGTGCACAGCCCGGCCAGTGCCATTGTGCAGGGTCTGGAGGCACTGGACTGCCCGAGTCTGCACCCCCAGCTTGCCACAGCTTCTGCTACAGGGACCCCACTCTTCAGCTACCCACCTGAGAGAGGAGAGAGAGAGAGAGCAGATAACCCGGTCAGGAAAGAATCACAAGGTGGGATGTGCTATGACACTCTAGAGTAGAGATCATTTCACTTTTGTTCTCATATCTCCAATGTTGGCACAGTTCCTGGAACACAATAGTTGCCTCATAAATGCTGACTGGTTGGATGACTGATTAATCACGCCCCCTCACTTCTATTCCAAAGAATTATGAGATGCAGTAGAAGAAATATCTGAAGATCTGGCTTTGTCACTTACAGGAGGCTACCGTGACCCTGCTCAGCCTCTCTATCCCTAAGTGGCCTCATCTGGAAAATGATGGGAGAAGAGAGAGAGAGACAGACAGACAAACAGAGACACAGCGACAGAGAGACAGACAGAGAGGGCAAGAGAGGCAGAGACAGAGAGGAGAGACAGAGAGAGAGAAGGGGGAGAAAGATGGAGAGACAGAGAGATAACCAGCCTTGGAGTCAGAAAACTGAGGTTAACGTTTCACCTCTGAGACGTACTGTCAGTGTGACCATGGACAAGTCACTGTCTTCTAACCAGGCCCCCAGATAAATAAGATTATAAAGTGGTATCGCAGGGGGTTATCTGCAGTGGTGGAGTGAGTTTCCTCATCAATGATACCACAGGCACAAAAGAGAAAGGGAGTGAAGCCTACCTAGCACAGATTTAGAAGGGTGTTAGGGAACTGGTGCTTCAGCTCCCAGCAGTTTATAAATACCTATAAAATGAGAGTTTTGATTAAGTGACCTTTAAGGTCCCATCCAGACCCGACATATTATGACCTATGTTCTGTCATTGACATCCAGAGTTTTTAGTAGGGGTATGCTTGTAAATGTTTAACAACCAGCTCTCCAAAAATATGCAGTACATTTTTAAGCTTAATTTGCATTATCAACATTTCTCCCATCACCTTCTTGGAAGAGTCTAGACAATGAACAAAACAATAAATCAGGTCTTTATTTGTGGCGTTAGCTGATTTTTGAAGAGTAAATGCTCATAATGAAAATTTAACAGTCAGCTTGTGCCAGTGAGAACCTGCCCCAGCACACCCCTGGTCCTAAATGTTGAAAAAGGGCTACCCCCTCTCCCTCTAAGTTTTCAGTGCTTGGAGCTGAGTGGCCTTTTTTCAGATTGAGTGCAGTCTAGACCTTGCCAGCTTTTTGGAAGCCCATCATCCTGATGAATGGATCAGACTGGGTGGAGGGAAGAGACAGAAGGTGTGGAGAGAAAGGAAAGCTCTGCTTTGGGGCTGGCACTCACGAGGGCTGGGCACACTCCTGCTGGCTGCATCGTCTCCGAATGGGCTTGGGCTTCTTCTGGTGGTCGCAGAAGTGGCGGTGCACCATGCGATGGCCACTCCGCTGCCGGCAGCCATACTTGGTATATTGGACACCTGGAGCAGGCAGAGAGAGGGACAGGGGAAGGGGCTTCAGAAAGAGCCAAGGAGCCACTTCCTGTGGGGTGTACTGTGGCCAGGAGAAAGCAAGTCAGGCTCTCCCATGCTGCCAGGCTCATGGGCACAAGACAGTGCCAGGTACAAGACAGCACTGGGCACAATTAATTCATTCCCACCCCATTCGATGACTGCTAGTCAGGCGGTTCCCTAGTGACCTGACCTCCCAGGGTAGGGGAGTGAGTGGGCTCCAAGAGAACTACCATGCAAATCCTGGCATGGTTATTATGTGTATGACCTTGGGCAAGTCACAGAGACCTAGGGCCTCAGTTTCCTCAGTTGTAAAATGGGTAGGCTTAACCCAGATGATCTCCCAGGTCCTTCCTGCCCTTCACCTGTAAGATGCTGCCTGATGCCACCTCCCCCAGGAAGCACCCCACCCCCCATCCAAACCTGGCTCCCAGACCCCAGAGAACACTTTGCTTCACCTCTCACTCTGCTGCCTGGACTGGAGACTCCCTGAGGGTGGGGACCCATGACTTGTCTACACTGTGCCCCCAGCACAAAGCTCTGCACACAATGGGTCTTGTGTGGCTTGACTGAACAGCAGACGCACCTCCTCCGCAGGTTTTCGAGCAAGGGGACCAGCTCTTGAGGGCCCACTCGTATGACTCAGTCTCTTCCAGGAGCACATTGTTGCTCCCTATGAGGGGAAGCAGGTCCTCATGGATGACATACTTGTATATCAGGCTGCTCCTGGAGTCGCTGTCCCCTTGGGAGACGACCTAGGGTTGGGAGGTGTTGCAAGGGGTAGTGTGGAGACCGCTGGACTTGGAGGCAGGAGACCTGAGATCGAGTCCCAGCTCTGCCACTCACTAGCTGGGTGACCTTGGGCAAGTCACAGCACTTCTCTGGGCCTCAGTTTCCCCATCTGTAAAACGGTGATGATAACACTCGCACTGCCTACCTCACTGACTTATTGTGAGGGGTCTGGGGAGGGGGTAGTGGGACCCCTCCCTCTGCCAGCCCTCAACTAAAAGAGATTCCCTCCCTCTGGCCCTGTGTGTGGCCCCCAACCAGATCTGATGTGGGAAAAAGCACTGGAAATGGGCTCAGCACACCAGGGCTTTACATCCAGCTTTGCTACCTGTTAACTCTGGACAAGTCAGTCCCCCACCCCAGTCTGTTAGATGGAGAGTTGACACTACATCCTCAGAGGTCCCCTGCAGCTCTGACATTCTATGTTCCAAGGACTCTTCCAACATTAACATTCTATATTCTAAGGTTTCTTTCAGCTTTGCTGTTCTCTCTTCTAAGTTCTAAGTGACCTAGCTCTGATATTCTGCTTCCTAAGATCTATTCCAACTGTAACATTCTATGTTCTAAGTTCTCTTTCTGCTCTAGTATTCTATGTTCCAAATTCTAGGTTCCTTCCAGTTCTGACATTCAGTGTTCTAAAGTTCCATGGTTTATGCTCTAAGATCCTTTCCAACTCTGAAGTCCCTTCTGGCTCTTACATTCCATGTTCTAAGATCAGTCACTACAGTTCTGTGTTTTAAAGTCCATTCCAGTTCTGATATTTGGAGAGTTTGTGAGTCAGTGACAGTTCAGGTCTCCCCCACCCTTACCTTTTGTCCATGCTTTCTGTTGTAAAGTGAGAGAATCATTTCCTCCCTTCTCTCTGACCCTTAGAGTTAGAACTGGGGCGGACTTGAGAGTTATTTAATCCAAATACCTTATTTTATGTAAAAGGAAACAAGCCCACAGAGGGAACATGAATACTCCCAGGTCACCATGCTAATAAGTGGCAAAGCTGGGCCTGGAAGTGGGGCCACTGATGTCTGTCTGTTTAAATAGCAGATCCAGAGGTGTCTGGCCACAGGTTGGGATCACTGAGGTCCACTGTGAGATAAAAGGGGCTCCAGCCTCCTTCCAGACATCAGTGACACACAAATGAGCACGTTTCTTGTTTGTAACCATCCTTCCAACTGGCTTAAGGAAAAAAAGGGCAGGGGCATGGTGAGACAGAAGGATGGATGGAAGGGAAAAGAGGACACCTAGAATGCAGAAAGTCATCTTGTGGCCTGCTGCTTGGCCTTCCCAGTGCAGAGATTCCTTGTGGCCAGGATCAGGTGCTCTGACAACCCTCCTGGCTCTTGGCCCAGTAGGTGGTGGAAGGCAGGGATGGGGGGCAGGGCATCTAAAGGGACTCACCAGGACTGTGATGGCTTCAGGCAGAGGGCCGCTGGTCTTCAGAGCTTCTTTTGAGCCCTCTACACTGTACTCCCATTCCAAGCCCATTTCAATGAAGGTTCTATTCTCAACCTCTTTGCCCTTGGGATTAAGGATAAAGTTCCCAGTGACCTTATTCTTGACCGCTGTGGGATGGAAGGTTATTGGCTTAGTTTAATTCAAAGAACATTCATTAAGAACCTACTAAGTGTCAGCTCTGCTGGGCACTGGGGATATAGTGGCCCAACCAAAATGGCCCCCATTCTGACAAAGTTCTCCCACAAGCTCCCAGAGAAGTGAATGGGGCAGGAGGGGCAGCCAGGAAGGGCTTCACTAGGAGGTGGCCACCACACTGAACCTTGGAGAAGACAGGAGGGAAGAGATTGATGTGAAGAGTGAGACGTTCACTCCAGCTCTCCCACTTACTTTGGGTGAAAACTTTGGGCAAGCCACTCTCCTCCCTCTCAGCTCTCACATCACTAAAATGTAAATAATAATCTCCATGCCAACCACTCTTCCTGTGAAACTCTCCTGATTCCCCCAACGACAAGGGCCTCCTCCCAAACTAGCCTGGATTGAATGACTGTGTATGTATGTGCATCTATATGTATATATGTGCATCTATAGGTACACATGTGCATCTATAGGTATATATACACATTATATAATATATATTACATAGAGAGAGCATCCCAAAAGTTTTAGTGAAGTTTTAAGATTTAATAAGCTTTAACAAGATTAAAATTGTGCTAAGACTTTTGGATTATTTTGTGTGTATATGTGTATACACACATACACAAGTGGATATATGTATAGAGAGATGTATCAATATTATATTTGTGTTTTATATATACACCTATCCACATATATATATATATATATACAGAAATATATATCTCCTTATTGTCTCCCCCATTAGAATGGGAGCTGTGATTCATTCTTGTATAATCACCCAGCACAGTACCTGGAACACAGTAGGTGCTTTAAAATACTTGCTCATTAATTTATGGTGAATAAAGAGTTGGCCTCAAAGCCCAAAAAAAACCCCTGGGTTCAAGTCTCCCCTTTGACACACACTGACTGTGTTACACTGTGCAAATCACTTAACCTTTTAACAGCAACTCAAGTTGTAGAGAAGTTGATCTGCATTGGTAGAGGGACTTTCCTCACCTGAGAATTCCCTATACCAACAAAATCATAGGCTCAGTCCCTCTCCCTACCACTTACTTCGTGGTCAAAAGCTCTATATAAACTCAGAGTAAAGTATTATAGTGATATGAATTATGGATAGAGCACCAGGCCTGGACTCAGGAAGACTTGAGTTTAAATCCAGCCTCAGACATTTACTAGCTGTGTGACCTTGGGTAAGTCACTTAACCTTCATTCGTCTAAGTTTCCTCATCTGTAGAATGGGGACAATAACAGCACCAACCTCTCAGAGTTGTGAGTCCAAAAAGATCATTGTAAAGCACGTAGGATAGTGTCTGGTAGGTACCATATAACTATTAGCTGTTTTATTTCTAGTTATCATTATTGTCATTACCAATGGTCTGGGGCTCCTTCTCTAGTTCTTCGATCTGAATGTGCCTGGCTCCAGCTGGGATGTGGAAGAGTTTAAGCGAACCTGAATGGATGAAGACAACAGGGGAGATGTAATTACTCCTTCTATGGAGAGGGTTCCCAATCATGTGCCATTGAAGGAATACAGACATGATGCGTTATCTCCGTAGAGAAAGGTGAATGATGGGGAGGGCAGAAGGGGAGGGGCCAAGCAGGAAGGCAGAAGGGGGTGGAGTACTGAGGTAGGAGCATAGAACTGCACTGGCTGCCATTCTGGCTCTTGCCTCTAACATCCCATGGGATCTCTGACCTGTCCATTCCCCTCTCTGGGGCTCAGTTTCCTCATCTGTATAATGAGGAAGTCAGATTCAATCATCTCTGGAGTCCCTTCTATGATCTCTATTCCAGCAGGAATCATTCCTATCAGCCCAGTTTCTGGTACATAGTGGCTGGAAGAGTGGGTATGCAGGATCTGAAACTTGGGAATCGCAAAGACCTGAAGGGCCCTTGATTATCTCCTCTTTCACTGACCACTTTCCTCCATTGCCTTGCTCAGTACAACTGCCCTCCTGTCCCTTCAGAGTCACAAGCTGAAGCTCACCTGGCTGCTTGGAGGACTTGGCCAGGGTTCCCTTCACCGTCCGGCAGTGCGAATTGTCCCCTCCACACACACCACACTTGTCATCCTGCTTCATGGACCCAACCTCCTTGTCACACCCAACAGGCTGTTGGCAAAGGTAGAGTCAGCAGCAACCAGGGTGGCATCTAGAACTCACATCTTTCTCTGTCCCTGGAATCTGAGATTCTGGATGCTGAGATCATTTGCAATCGTCAAGTGTCCAGTGACTAGCAAGTGGACACGGTCCTGTAGGAGGTGAATACCCCTCTCCACTCCACACCCAAGGCATGCCTTTCTCAAAGTCCAGGGGGAGGCAGCCACATGGTTTGATATGGAAGTGAACTGATTAATTTAGCTTTACTGATCTCACAGGGTTGTGGGGGAAAGTGCTATGAGACTTACACCGAGTACAATAGAAATGTGATTCAAGGGATATGCTGATAAATTTTTAACAACTGACTCTTCCGGGGGGAGACACTTTTAAGTTAGTTATTTGAGTTGATTATTAACATTTTCTCTATCACTTCCTTAAAGTCTAGACAATCAACAAAACAATAAACCAGGCCCCAGTTTGTGGTGTTTGCTGATTTCCCACGTGTAAATATTCACAATGAAAATTTCACCATTGGCTCTCCCAAGCCTGTGTGAGGGGGCTCCAGTACACTCCTTATCAGCCCTCCCTTTCAGCTTCTTTTTATGTATTGTCTATTCACCTTAGATTGTAAGCACCTTGAGGGCAGGAACTGTCTTATACCTTCTTTTTTTATTCCTAGCACTTAGTACACTACCTGGCACATGGGAGACACATAATAAATGTTTTTTGACCATTACTGATTTGAAATAATAACTATAAACATTGAGGGACACAGCAGTAAATGAGTGATCTCATCCTTCTGCAGTATAGACAGGAACCTTTCCTCACTTTCTCATAGAAGAGCAGGGAGTGACCTTAGAGGCAGTCATATCCAGCTTCTTCATTTTACTCAGAAGGAAAACTCAAGTCTACAGAATTTAGATTGTTTGTCCAAGGTATTTAGTGTCAAAGTAGAGATTCAAACCCAAGCACGCTGCTCTTTCTACCGCTTCATCCTGAGTAACAGATGTTTGCGTCCTCCTCTAAATTCTCCTTGGGAATCTGCCCAATGAGAATGCCAAAGGGGCTTCCCATTACATGGACATCTATATAGCACACAGACCATCCAATGGTCATCCCTCCTGCTTTTTATGTGAGTGACTCCCCCATCTTCATTTCTAGGCCTACAACCCCAATGACACCTTCTGCCTTGAATTACTCCAAGATCAAGATTGACATTACCCAGCTCCTCCATTAGCATGCTCCCTCAATATTCAGTGGACAAGCTCCAACATCAAGCATCAACACTTAAGTTATGATTAAAGACATCTAAGTCCTGTGTGATTCTTAGAACCCAGAACCACAGAATTTGAGAGTTAGAAGGGCCTTCTGCAGCCATCTAGCACAACCCATGCATCAACCAAAATCTTGTTCAGCCCCAGGCTCCCTTCTCTTTTTTGCTTTTCTATCACAGTTATTTCTCAACATGCTTTCCCCAGACCAACCACTACCCAGTATGCCCAGTATGCTTTGTAACAAAGAAAACAGGTAAGCAAAACCACCTGACCCAGACCCCAATCTAATAGTACAGGTAACATTCCATATTCATAGTCCCCCACCTCTCCAAGGAAAGGAGAGAAATGCATTTTCTCATCTCATCTCTGGGGCTATAATTCCTCCACACACGCACCCCCCCACACTTCCATCCCTTGATTGCACTATTAAGGCAAAGGCAGATGGAGAACTAGGGGCCACTTTTCTGTCATGGTTGCCATGGTTTAAGAATGAATTGATCAGCAAGTGGCCAGCAGATTGATGATGAGCCCTCCAAACTCAACCAATATTGTCCTTGCCCCATAGCAGATAGCATCAGATATAAGAGAGTGCTAGGGACCAGAGTTTCCGTTTCATTAGAAATGTACTAGAAATAGTATGGGTAAGGATCATTTCATCCTTTGTCCTTGTATTCCCAGGGCCTGGCTCATAGCAGGTACTTAATAAACACCAGTTGATTGATTGGTTGGTCGACTTACATCATGGTTGTTGTTCTATCATGTCCAACTTTTCGTGACCTCATTTGAGATTTTCTTGGCAAAGAAAGAGCTTTGCCATTTCTTCTCCAGCTCATTTTACAGATGAGAAAACTGAGGCAAACAAGATTAAGGGACTTGCCCAGGGTCATACAGCTAGTGAGTGTCTGAGGCCGATTTTAACTTTTTGGCTCTAGACCTGGTGCTTCTATCCACTGCACTACCTAGATGTCCCTACTTCATGGCAGAACTTGACTAAGTTTGGGCTATCTCTGCCAACCAAAGCCTTTTAAAAGCCAGGTTCACTTCCATACCCCATGGGAGTAGGATTTTGTGGAAAGCAACAGCAAGAATTTAATTAAATTTAATGCTTCCTATTACTCTAGGGCTCTATGGTTCACAAAGCACCTTCTTCACAAATCTCTCAAGGTAAGGCGTGCATTATAATGCCCATTCCACAGAGAAAGAAATAAAGGCTCAGTGAGGTTAAACCACTTGATTTAGGCTCTAAGCTCCCTAAAGGCAAATATCATCAATCAATTATCCAATCAATAAGCATTTTGCTTTCAAAAAACTTCTTGTTATCAGAATTAGGGACCCTGTCTTCATCAGTGCACTGAACTGGAAGTCAAATGCCCTCCTACCTTTGTAATTAACCCACTTGGGTGACCTTAGGTAAGTCACTTGGTCTCTAAAATGCTATGATCATTTCCTGTACCCCGACCTTCTTATTTGTCAAGGATTAAAGGATTAATGAGGTCATGAGTGTGAACGTTTCCTCCCTCCACTATGCAGATCACAGCCCTGGCATACTTTAAGAGGTCATTGTCACAAGTTAATGGTGGTTGAAAAAAGACATGACAAAAAAGAGTTATGTAACTCTGGCCCTGGTGAGTAGCCTCCCTGCAGCGAGTCAGGCTAGTCAGCAGAGGAAAAGCATTAATCCTTCCCCAGGCTATCCTAGAAGGCCTGACAGGCCTCTGGAAGACCCTAGTCATCTCTACCCAACAACAAGGCATCCAAAGAGGACTAGTATTCAGGACGCCCATCAAACAGACCTCTCCATCCAGGCAAAGTAAGGGTCTGGTCCCAAGGAAGAGTACCTACCACACACTCTCCTCGTGCACATACACTGTAAGCGTCCCTGTAGCTGCACCTGGTGCCATCATGGACAACTTGGTTCATAAACACCACATCCCCAGTGTCTTCAGACTGGCAAATCAATTCACATTTCTGGGCCTCTGCCAGGAGAACAGGACACAAAACAATTAGAAAACACAACAAGGTTTCCAGGATGTTTTCCAGGAGAACATTAATGAAGAGTGGACTGTCCCCATTTGAAAGAGGAGGTAACTGGGGCACGGAGATATCAAGGGACTTACCTGAGAAAACACAGCTAGGATAAGCTAGAGATGAGTTCTCCTGATTCCAAGTTCAGGATTCATTCTACTACACCTCTCCAGCCAGGAATCATCATTCGACAAGCATTTATTGAGTACTTACCATGTGCCAGGCCAGTGAGGGTAAGTGATTTGTCCAAGGACAGAGAGGTAGTGACAGAGGAGAGATTACAACCCAGATCTTTAGACTGCACATTTAAGTGCTTTTCTTCATTGTTCCATTCTATCTTTCCTGATATGGGACTAGAAATGATTTTGGAAGTTATCAGATCACTTTAGAGATGAGGAAGCCGGGGGCCAGAGAGGCCCAAGGGTTAGGATGCTCGGATTCTTGACTGGGCCCTGCCACTGTGGGACCTGGATTGAGTCCATTCCCCTCTATTTATTCCCCCTCAGCTTCCTTTTCTGTAAAATAAGACAGCTGGATTCGATGATTTCTAACACCCTTTTTTAGCTGTAACATTCTTATAAGCCCATGATCCTATGGTTTTTTTCTTAGCCTCAGGGACCAAACAACTCTGTCTCATTCCTGTGCCTACTGTGCCTTCAGTAGCCAAGATGGAGACTCCTCCAAAAAAAAAAAAATAATAGCTCACATGCCTGTAGCATTTACAAGGTTTGCAAAGACCTTTCACAACCCACCAAGACTTTCTGTGTTCTCAGAGAAGTGACACAAGTTAGGAGTAGGGGGTGGATGGTGCCACCAAGGGGTCCCAGACAAATTCCTGGAATTAATGATATTGTAGAGGAAAGAAAGATGGACAACTCCTTGTTACCTCTGTGAGCTTGGGCAGTCACTTCCCTTAATTTCCACATCTATAAAATGGGAGCAGGAGGAATGAAGTATTTTCTAAATTCTATGATCTATGGGCTTAGACTGTTTTTAATGTTCTTCCTTCCCCAGATCAAAATTCACCCTTAACTTTTTCTCCGACCCACTTTTAGCCCTTCCCTCAACCCTTGACCTTGACCTTTGGCCATAACAATCAGACAGGTGGCACCCCACACAGATCCAGGATTTGGCACAGAAATGAGTTGTGATCACACAGCTTAGACATGGACCCATTGATAAATGTAAGGGAATTGGGAGCACAAGACTCTGAGGCAAGATCTGGTTTTGAGTCCTGCGTCTCCTAAAACCTATAGGCCTTTCTAGCCTCAGTTTCCCCATCTGTACAAGACCCCTAAGGTCCATTTCAGCTCTAAAAAAAGTTACTGAAATTGGTCTTATTTTCCATTAGTAGAATATCAGCTCCTTGTGGGCAGGCTCTGGTTTGTTTTTAATCTCTGTCTCTCTATCACCTAGCACATTTCCTGGAATGTGGCAGATGTGGGACAAATGCTCCTCGAATTGTATCAAATGTATCAAATTGAATTAAGTCCATGAATCTAAGCCACAGGGAGACAGATTTCCAGGTGAGTAGAAAAATGAATTTTCTCACTTCAGCAACTACATGGCCATGGAAATGAGAAGGACCATGTGATTTAGAGCTGGGAAGGACTACAGAATCCCAGATCTAGAGGTAGGAGGAACTCCAGAGGAGTCCAAGCCCCTCAAGTCCTAGATTAGGACAAGGACGACATCAGAGATCACACCGATAGTAAGAGGTGGAGTGGTGTTTGAATGCAGATCTAAAGATTACAAGTCTTTTGAGTTGTGAGCTCTCCAACACAAGAAGTCAGTGACAGGTCAGAGAAATCCTTGTTAAGGTGGTAATAGAGGAGATTCCTGCAATGGGCAAGAGGTTGGATTTTGTGACCTTTAAGGTCCCTCCTTGATCTCAATCTCTTTGATTCTATGAACCCCAGCACTGGGGCAGCAATGGTCTAGCTCCTATCCCCTCATTTCCCCGCATTCTCCCTGACTCAGATCACTTGCTTGTCTAGGGTCAGTTAACTGCTGGGTAATGGACTGAACTGAGAAAGTTTGGGAAAGCTGTGCCTGAGAAGTCCCTGCTAGACCCTGCCTGTAGCAGAATAGCCAACAGGGAAGGATTAGAAGTGGATTAGAAGAGAGGAGGAAGGGGGTGAAACTCACCATCGTCATGCTCATAAGGGATCCAGCTGTGCAGAGCATTCTTGTGGGTATAGTAAGAATTGCGCTTGGCACACTGCTGGGCTCGGAAGTCCTTGTAGGGGCCCCCGCAGTCTTCCATGTTGCAGATCTGATATTCATACATGGAGCCTGGGCACTGGCGACCTCCATAGGCTGGGCTGGAGGAGAAACCACAAGGTTTGATGACAGACACATCATCCCAGGGAATTGACTGATACCTCAGAGATCACCTAATATACCCAGTCCTTCATTTTACAGAATTGGAAACTGAGGCCCAAAGTGGAGAAGGGACTTGTACAAAATAGTACAAGTTTCAGAGCTGGAGTCTGTGCCTTATTCTTCTGACTCCAAACCCAGGACCCTTTTCACTACATTATCTATTTGATCTCTCAATCAACCCATTGCAGGCGGGGGGGATGGGAAAGGGGCCTCCTCCAGGTCTCTTTGGAGCACTTTTTTCCCCAATAATCTGTTTTATAACAACTTGTTTTATATTCATAGCTGGGGCAGCGATGGTCTAGCCCCTATCCCCTCACTCTCCTCTCCTCCCCCAGTCTCAATCACTGGTTGATCTAGGTAAGTTTACTGCTGGGGAATGGACGCCACTAAGAAAGTTTGGGAAAGCTGTATCTGAGATGATCTTCTCTGAGAAGTCCCTGCTAGACTGTGACCGGCAGAAAGTCAAATGGGAAGAGAGGGGATTACAAATGGGTAGAAATTATTAGGTAGGGAATTTGACCTCATCATAAAGAATTATCTAACATTTAGACCTGGCCAACAGTGTAATGGACTACCTTTGAAGGTAATGAGTTCCATGTCACTGAAAGTGTTCAAACAATGATTGGACAACCATATTAGGAAGGATCCCTGATACTGAACTGCAAACTGGAATTGAAGGTTCCTCATAATCCTCTGATGTTAAGATTCTCTGATTCAGAGATGATACAAGGCAGCAGAAAGAGTCAAAGGCAGAGACATGGGTTCCTATCCCACCTTTACCACTTCATACTTGTGTAACCTTGGGCAAGTCACTTAGCCCCTTTAGGCCTGTTTCCTCATCTGTGAAATGGGGTGAGTGGATTAGATAGCCACTAATGTCCCACCCAACTCTACAGTTATAACTCTAAGCACTCATCAAGAAATAAGCAAAGGTTGAGATCTGTTGTCCTCTCAGACTAGAGAGATTCAGAATTCTGGAGGGCTCCATTTAAAGAAATGGAATTGCTTTGAGGGATCACACCTCTTTGGCCCTCAGATGAGTGTTCCCTCCCTGTAAGAGCCATCTGAAATAATAATATCTAACACTTTGCTGGCACTTTCTCCACAGCAACTCCTTGAGGCAGAAAAAGCCAGGATTATTATGCCCATTTTGAGATAAGTAAACTGAGAACCAGAGAGTTACAGGGACTGGCCCAAGATCACAGAGCTAACAAATGTCTGAGCCAGGACTTAGACCCAGGTTCTTGGGCTTGAAGCTGGGCTGACACTCAGGAGAGAGGCAGGTGTATTCAGCCTGGAAGGATAAAAGCTGATAAAGAGTAAATTGGAAGCCTTCATAACCATGAAGTAGGATGGAAAGAAAAGCAGGGGGGACTATAGACAAAGTAAAGGATGGCCAGCTTCATGGAGGGGGTTGGCAAATAGCTCCCCAAATAGCCTCGGATGAAAAAATGATGGTGGTCAAGGAGGATTTGATAAATTCATGGACAACAGATCGCAAAGTAGATTTTGTATAAAAAGCCGTTGGGAGGCACATTCTTGACGTTTAAAGACATCTGGGCACTCCCATATCATGTTATCACTTTATCTCCCACAAAATCTTTCCATGCCTACTTGACCTATTCATTCATTGACATACATTCATTCAAGAAACATTTATTAAGTATAAGCCACATCTCAGGAAAATTCTAGAACTGGAATGCTTCATTGGGAGCGACCTCAGAACACAGAGGGTGAAAGCTCTGCAGGACCTCAGAACACAGAATGTCAAAGTTAGAAGGAAACAGAACTAGGATGTTTGAATTGGGAGGGATGCTGGAACAGAGATGTCAAACACCTTTCCCACTCCTGAGTGCTGCCTGAACCATAATAAAATGTAACTGGGAGATGTTTAACAAAATAAATAAAAATCTAATACAATATATCTATTAATTTGTGGCTGTCTAATATCTAGCTTGCGTTTCTGTTTTAATTTGACACCACTGTCTAAGAAAATAGAACATCAAAGCTTTGAGGGACGTTGGGGCAGAGAACATCAAAGTTAGAAGGAACCTCAGAACTTGAATTCAGAGCTTAGCATTGGAACATAGAATGCTAGAGTTGGCAGCAAAAAGAACACAGAAACAGAAAGTCAAACCTAGAAGGAATCTTAGAAACTATCTAATCCATCCCCTTCATTCTATGAGAGAGAGAAAGAGAGACAGAGAAAGAGACAGAAGAAGGAAGGAAGGAAGGAAGGAAGGAAGGAAGGAAGGAAGGAAGGAAGGAAGGAAGGAAGGAAGGAAGGAAGGAAGGAAGGAAGGAAGGAAGGGTGAGAGAGAAAGAAAGAAAGAAAGAAAGAAAGAAAGAAAGAAAGAAAGAAAGAAAGAAAGAAAGAAAGAAAGAAAGAAAGAAAGAAAGAAAGAAAGAAAGAAAGAAAGAAAGAAAGAAAGAAAAAGAAAAACTGAGGCACAGAGAAGGGAAAGATGCAACAGCTAGTAAATAGCACATAGAGTTTCCCCCTCCCTTCATCTTGGCCGCTTCCAGGGGATCCTCCTGCCTCACCCTCCCACCTTGGGCCAATCCCAGCCTCGAGGCTGATGGCTGCACTCACGGTGGGTTGGTGCAGCTGCGGCTCCTGGAACGCACCCCGCCCCCACACGTCCTGGAGCAAGAGCTGAACTTGGTCCAGGAGCTCCAGCTGCCGTCCTGGCCATAGGGTTGTTCTGACGTCTTCCAGATGCAATGGCCTTTAAAACACCACTGGGAAAGAGATGATTCGAGGGTCACCTCTGGGCCTGACTCTTCCCAAGTCCCAATTAAGGGGTTAATGAGATGACAAAGTAGATCCCTACAATTTTCTTTGGTTTGTAAGAAACCTTCAAGGTTGGTTGGTATCCTTTCTGAAGTGACATGTGGGATCTTCTGTCCCTACAGACCCGCAGCATAATGTAAAGGAAAGAATGATGAATGTGTGGGGTCAAAGAATCCTGAGTTCAAACCCCAGCTCTGAAATGTCTTTTGAAGCTGTGTGACCCTGAGCGAAGCACTATAAGCCTCAGTTTACCCATATGTAAAATGGAAATGATAAAAATACAGTAACCTACTTTTTTTCAGGGTGGTTACAAGGTAGTGTTTCTGTAAACCTTAAAGCATTAGGGAAAAGGAGGTTGTAAAATTCACTCCCTTACAACAAAATCAAGAGGGAAACAGTTGACAGCAAAGTAGAAGGATAGAGGTAGGAGGAGAGATGGGCAATAAGACAAAGTTACCCACGCCACTGGCTACTGGAGACTTTCTGAGTGGGAAGATGGAACATGAAATTCAGAGCTACTGATCTCTTGGGAAAGTCGGCCACTGGGAGAGCCAGCACAAAGTCTTCGTCATGGCTAAGCCCCAGTCCTTTGAGTTGGGTCATCTCCAACCAAGAAAGCTTGTTGCTCAACCAGCCAGGAAGCCCCACCTCCTTCTATTCTGATCTCAGACTTGGGCCAAAGGGATTCCATAGAGCAGAAAGCCCTCCCTTGACAAAGGAGGTAAAGAAGCCCAGAAGGAAAAGTGACTTGTCCACACATCCAGGTCTCATTCACGGATCCTGCCCATGGACCATTCAGTGACCACTGCAGCACTAGGCCTCCCTAAGGTGGGAAGTGTCTGCTTGAGTGGGCAGAGAGAAACAGGAGACCCTGGAGGTTGAAAAGGTATATGGGGGCTGACCTCCCCTGTGCCTCTCTGGCCTGATCATTAACAAAGAAGTAGGTGACTTAGCCGCAGGAAAAGGGTCTGTCCCCTTCTCTCCTTCAGAGTGCAAAGCCCCGATCCCTCTGCTCCCAAGAATCCCCAAGGATCAGCAAGGGGCTGGACACAAAGGAAGGGAGGGGACGGGGAAGGGGAGGTGACAAGGGTAAGAAAGAGGAGAAGAGACGAGAGGAGAAGCATGAATTTAGCACCCACTATGTGCCAAGAATTGTGTTAGGCACTTTACCAAAATTATGTCATTTGGTCCTTACAGCCCTGGGAGATGGATGCTATTACTATGCCCATTTTATAGATAAGGAAAGTGAGGCAGAGTGACTTTCCCAGGGTCACACAACTAGTAATGAACTCAGGTATTCCTAACTCCAGGCCAAGCTCTCTAGCCCCTGTGCCACCTAGCTATGGTATCATAATAATAATAGTATTCTGAACATCAATAGCACTTTTAACACATCAGACTTGGAGGAAATTTCAGAGACCACTAATCCAATTCCTTCACTTTACAGAGGAGGAAACTGAGGTGCACTTGAAGGAGGTGACTTACGCAAGGTGACAGGACGATTAAGCCTCAGACCCCAGACTCGTTTGTCTGCCCAGCCTGTGCCAGGATGCTACATGACATGAGACCAAAACCAAATAGGGGAAAGAGGCCCTGCGGATGGGGATTGACTAACAGGATTCCAAGGCCCAGCCAACTCCGGGGGACCCCATGCCAGGCTCTGGGCACCAACTTGGTTGAGCCCAAGCTGACTGCCTGAAACTAGGCCAAGACTCCCAAGAACAAAATACACACAGACTTTGGTCTCCCAGGGAAGGAAAAGGAGACAGCCAGCCCCCCCAGCCCCACTCCCAACCAGGATTCTGACATTCCATTCAACACGCAGGAGGCACAGGGTTCTAATTTGTGGAGTATGAGTATGCATGTGTGCATGTGTGTGTGTGTGTGTGTGTGTGTGTATGAAAGAAGGGGGAAAAGAAGAGGGGGAGGAGGGAAGACAGAGAAGTGAGACAGAAAAAGACAGAAAGGAGAGACAGAGAGAAGACAGAGAGAGAGAGAGAGAGAGAGAGAGAGAGAGAGAGAGAGAGAGAGAGAGAGAGAGAGAGAGAGAGAGAGGAAGAGGAGAGGAGAGGAGAGGAGAGGAGAGGAGAGGAGAGGGAGAGGAGAGGAGAGGAGAGGAGAGGAGAGGAGAGGAGAGGAGAGGAGAGGAGAGGAGAGGAGAGGAGAGGAGAGGAGAGGAGAGGAGAGGAGAGGAGAGGAGAGGAGAGGAGAGGAGAGGAGAGGAGAGGGAGGAGAACAAGAGAGAGGGGTAAGGAGAGGGGTAAGGGGAATGGGACAGTGCCCCAAGGCTTTCTGGCCTCCCCATTCTGCTCTGACGCCCCCACCCCCAGCTGAGTGTGGGGTACCTTGCCTGTGGCGCACTCAGTCCCGTCCAGGGGTGGCCCCTTCTTAGTTTTGCAGAAGTATGGGTTGTCAGGGTGGCTGCACCACAGCTGTTTGCAAGAGTCAAAAGTTCTGAACTGTAAGATAAGACCGATGTCAAAAAACACTTGGGTTTGACCCCTATGAACTATGTCACTTAACATCTCTGGGCTCAGTTTCCCATCGGTAAACTGAGGGAAGGGAAAGAAGTATGAGTATTTCTATAATACCTCCTATGTGCCAGGCACTGTGCCAAGTCCTTTGCAATGGTTATCTCACTTGATCCTCAAAAGAGCCCTGGAAGGTGAGTGCTATTTGTAAAGGTGAGGAAACTGAGGCAGACAGTATTTAAGTGACTTGCCCAGGTTCACACAGCTAGGAAGTATCTGAGGTTGAATTTGAACACAGGATGACAAATCCATCTGAGGGCTCTTTCAATCCTGAGAGTCCCTGGGTCTACCCCACCCTCTGCCTGTTTCTTTTCCTCAAGTCTCATTCTCCCCTACCCCAACTCCCAACAAATAAGTTCCCCACAATTTTCTTGTATCTCTTGCTGCATTCAGCAGAGACACAGAGAAGAAACAACAGGCAAATCATGACACAACAGAGGAGGAAGGCCCTTCAAACATGGAAGGACCAGAATATCCCAGTGAGAGAGAGAGTACTGAATCTGGAGTCAGAGGATTGGGGTTCAAATTCTTCCATCTCTATCACTTCCCTGTGTGGCCTTGATAAGTCACAACATTTCTGGCCTCAGTTTCCACATCTGTAAAATAAGGTTCAACCAAATGGGTCTGAGATCCCTTCTCTGACCCATCCCCTTGCCCAGACTTCACCACTGTGATCCAACTGCCTTTTCACCCTAGAATGACCCTCCACCATGCCAGCCCCCTTCTCCCATAGCTTTCATGGCCTCCATTTTGGGAATCAGCCACAGCCAGCCATCATCCCCAGACCTTGGCCATTATGCCCCAGTGAGAGCACCACCCTCCCTCTGACCCCCCACTTTTCCACTCCCTCTTACATGTTATTTTTTCTTGTTACTGAGGTATTGGCATGTTCCGTTTTTTCATTACAAATATTTAGAGATTGTGTACACTTCCTGTGATCTCCTAAGAGAGCTCCTCTAACAGAGTCAAACAGCTGAGCCAAACAAATGAAATGGTGACCTCATTGGAAAGTGTGAGCACGTTCCCACATCTGGGGCACCCCAGATATACCTCTGTATTTTGTCCCCCTCCTATCCTCCCCATTGGGGAAAAAAGAAAAAGAAATTCCTTGTGATGAATATGCACAGTCAAGGGAGACAAATTCCCTCAGTGGTTGGATACAGAGAGAGAAAGAGGGAGAGATAGAGAGATAGATGTGTGTATGGGCTGTGTGTGTACATATTATATATATATATATATATATATATATATATATATATATATATATATATATATATATATATATATATATATATATATATATATATATATATACTACACACATACATGCCATCACACACATACATATAATATACAATTATATATACACTATGTATATGTGTATATATATACGTGTGTGTATATATAGATATAGATATAGATAGATAGATATAGATATAGATATAGATATAAAAATCCCTGTGCGCCCTGAATCTGTAACATCTTGGTAATGAATGGCATGTGTTGTCCTCCCTCCACTAGACTCTAACCCCTTGAGCACAGGGAATGTCCTTTCTTTTGAGGTACATAATAGGTGCTTAATAAATGCTCATTACTTACTTACCCACCTAGAATATCAGACCTTAGATCCTAGAACACAAAAAGGCAGCACCAAGAGGCCCCTCATCAATAATCTCTTCCAACCAGCTCATTTTACAGGTGAGAAAATGACAGCTCAGCCTGGGCCTGACTCCTTCGATGGTGCTAAGAGCTAAGAAAGGGGCCCTAGGCTGACAGAAGTCCAGCCTGTTTCCCACTCCTTCCTGCAGGGCCAGTGGATGGGTGGCAGGGGTCCCTGCCAGATGGAGCCTGGGGCTGGCCCAGGTCAGTACTCACTGCTGTGCAGGTCTGATAGCCAACACCAAAGTCGAATTGGCACTGCTCATCCATGGAGTAATCAATCCCAGGAAGCTCAGGCAGCTGGGGCCACTGGTGCTCAAAGGGGTCATCCAGGAGGCAGTCGTAGGAGCTGCGGGGGGACATGAGGGATAACCAGGAGTGGGGCAGTCAGCTAGGTTTAGCCTTGTACAGGGAGGGGACGCCCTCTCTACACTTTAGGACCAGAGCAAGGTCCTCAAATCTGCACCTCCATCCTCCTCATTCCTCCCTTCAGGCTGGCAGATGCTGAAACTGCTTCCAGTGGAGACCAGCAAGAAGTCCCCCCTGCCCCTTGCCCACCCCACCTTCCCCTCTCACTTGGGTCATGGTCAAATTGGGCCAAACTTCTCAAACCCTTCCCTGACCCCCTGATCTTCCTCCATCTGAGTTCTCCAGCCCCTCCCAGACCACCCAGCCATTCAACCCTCCTCTAGGATGTGATGTGTAACAGAAAGGCTCCCAGATGTTCAGTGGACCTCCACCAACTGGTACAGACTTGGGCATCCTCAGCCCAACATGGGGCCAGGGTCCCTGAGGCCGTGAGATGCTGGGAGGGCGAGTGAGCCCAGGGTGGGAGCTCAGGTTAGGCTGAGCTATGGCCTAGCTCACCACGACAGAGGACTTAGAAGAGGGAGCATCTATCTCTTTTTTTTATTTTACTTGTTTTCAGTGTTCTACAATCACTTCCATATAACTTAGATTTTTCCTCTCCCTCCTTCTCCTTCCCCTCTATCCCCCCTCTCCCTCCCTGAGACAGCATACAATTTTATATAGGTTCTACACATACATTCCTATTAAATACATTTTCACCTTAGTCAAGTTGCATAGAAGAATTAAAATGAATGTGAGAAATCATAAAACAAACCAAAACATAATACAAAAGAAAATGATCTGCTTCATTCTGCGATCGAATTCCATAGTTCTTTCTCTGGATACGGAAAGCAATTTGCCTTAAGAGACCATTGGGAATTTTAGTTCTAAGTCTACTAGAAAAAAATCCTCGCACACTGTGGTTGTTGCTATGTACAAAGTTGTCCTGGTTCTGCTCCTTTCACTCAGCATCAGTTCATACACATCTTTCCAGGCCTCTCTGAAGTCTTCCTGTTCATCATTTCTTATAGCACAATAGTATTCCATTACATTTATATACCACAATTTATTCAGCCATTCCCCAGTTGATGGGCATCCCCTTGATTTCCAATTCTTGTCCACCACAAAGAGAGCTGCTGTAAATATTTTTGTACATGTGGGACCCTTTCCCATTTTTATGATCTCTTTAAACAGTCCTAGAAGCAGTATTGCTGGATCAAAGGGGATGCACATTTTTGTAGCCCTTTGGGCATAGTTCCAAATTGCTCTCTAGAATGGTTGGATCAGTTCACAAGGGAACTCTTTAGAGTCATCTGTCAAATGCAGAAAGCTTCTGAGGCCTAGTGGTTACAGCATTAAGGAGACCTGCATTCAAATCTTACCTCTGATACCCCCTGTGTGACCTTGGACAAGCTCTACCTCTCATCCTCAGTTCATTCATCTGTAAAATGGGGATAATAGCACATTCCCACCTCATGGGGTCATTAAGGGAATCAACACTGCCAAAATAGGAGCTATCATTTACACTATTAAGGATCTTCCTGGTGGGTGGGTATGTTAGGGGAGGCAGGTAAGAGAGACAGAAAAACTTTAGTCTAGTCTGGGATTCTGTGCCATGTGGGTAGCTGACTATTCCATCTACATCTGGGGCCAGACCAAATACGGCACTACCCCCACTAAACCATGAGGCTCCTGCCCAGGGCCCCTTGTGTACTTCAGCAGCCTGTGGGATGGGGGAGGGAAGGAGACACCTACTGTATGTAACGATTCAGCTCCTGTTTGCTACAGCGGGACCAGTGGTAACGGTGGAAAGCGGCCTGCACCAGCGGTGCCATGATACTGCCCATGCTTGTCTCGTCAGCACATCGGTTCCCCTGGCCATCATGTTCCATGCCTAGCCTAGGAGAAAGGTCCCTGAGCTGGGCCCCCAGGGACACTCCCCAGCAGTGGCAGAGAGGGCAGCCCAGGCAAAGTAGGAGGGTCCAATGGCTGATGCCCAAATCTGGCTCTAGACCCCCTGCCTTGTTGTGGAACCCTGGGCAAACTTCCTCAGTGCACCCACTTCTCAGACCATGGGATGGGATGGGATGGGGGTGGAGGAATCTCTTCCCAAACCAGCCAGTCCCAACCAGAAACCCCCATTACACATATACACACACACACACACACAAAATTTTCTGCTACTTCCCACCTCTGCACCTTTGCTTGTGCTATTTCCCTAACCTCGAACATGTTGCCTTTTCTCCTCCTCTCCAAAATCTCCCCACCTATCAAGGCAGGCACAACTCAAGCTCATCTCTTCCAGGAAGCTTGCCCTTCTCCCCCCAATCCAAAGGGACTCCCCATCCCTCTGAAATATTACAGCACTGACTTTCTAAATCTGGGTTCAAATCTTGGCTCTGCTTCTTACTCTTTATGTGAACCTAACTCTCTCTGGAACTCAATTTCCCCTCCCCCACGGGGTTCTCATAAAGAAAGCATTCTGTAGAACTGAAATCATTATATTAATCATTCTGTAATTAGCAGGCCTGATTGATTATCTGTAAAATGAGGGGGCTGGCATGGACCCTAGGTCCCTTCTAGACCCCAAGCTCTGTGAGCACAGAGGAATTGTGGGCCAGGCCCTGAGGACACATCCATCCTTATCTAAAAACCCAGACTGGAAAGTTCCCAAATGGTTCATAGTCATTATTGAGGGCAGGTATTATCGTCCCATTCCATGGTCAAGAAACATGAGTCAGGCAACACTCAGCCCTGGAGAGAAGGTACACACATTGCCAGGTGGCTGAGATTGCAACCACATCCCCCTGCTTCCCTGGGCTGTCAAGAAAGCCTCCAAACCATTTCAATGTCACCTGACCATTGCCAGGAACCCTCCACCCACCTGCCCCGGGGCCCACCCCAGTCAGAGACCTGGGGTAGGGGTGGCGGGGCACTTACACATGGCCAGTTTCGTGAGCCACCACAAAGGCGGAAGAAAAGCCATCCTCGTGGTTAAGGGTGCAGCTTCTCAGAGGGTGACACATGCCAGTAACCGGTGCGTACCCTGCCAGAAGAGGGAGGGGAGGGATGTAGGAGGGAAACAGAAGAGGAAGGTGGAGAGAGAGACACACACAAAGAGAGAGTAAATGGAGGGAGAGAGAGGGAGAAGAGAAAAGAGGAAGGGAGATTGGAGGGAAAGAAGAGAGAAAAAGAGAGAGACAGAGAGACAGAGACAGAGAGAGAGAGAGAGAGAGAGAGAGATCATTGAAATGTAAATTAAATTAAATGCTAGGTCAAAGGTCCTGCTGGGAAGGAGAGCATCACTGCTGGCAGCCTCCACATGACACTTAGAAAACCTGGCACTCCTAGACATTCCCGCTGCAACCCCTGCAGTGACCACTGCCCTCCTGGCCTCACCCTGAGCTCCCAGACCAATTACAGCATGGGGCCAGCAGGGGTAGCTGTGGCCTCCTCCCACTCAGAGGCCTCTTAGACTTGAAACCAAACCTGTGGCATCATCAAATCTAATCCCCTCCTTGCAGAGATGAAGAAAGTGGGTTCAGGTCCCTGTCCTGTTTAGCAACCACTGTCCTTAACCAGCTACATGACCCCAGGCACATTATTTCCTCACTCCAAGCCTCAGTTTCCTCATATGTAAAATGAGAGAATTGGACCACACGATCCCTTGTGCCCATTTGACTTCTATCTCTCTATGCCCTAGGTTCTAAGGGAGGGCCTTCCCACTGTGGCATTTTATGTGTGAACATATATGTATGAATGCATGCATGTATGTGTATATGTGTATGCGCCTATGTTTCTCTGTTAAATTGTGAGCTCTCAAGAGCAAGGATTGCTTGGTTTATTTTTCCTTTCTTTGGAGCTCTTAGCACAGCACCTGGCACACAGTAGGTTCTTTACAGTGACTGAACCTCTTAGGACTTTCTACACTCTGAATCCTTCCTACTTGGGCAGCCCATGATCCCAGGGGTCTCTTCCAGCTCCAAAGCCCATGTTCCTTCAATTCCCCATAGGGAAAATAATGCACAAGCATCATGATTTCTCTTTTCAATTCAATTTAAGAATATTGATGGTCAGTGCTGCTCAAGTCCCTATTTCCAGGAGGGGAGACACAAAGGAGGAGCTGGTCCCTGCCCACAAGGGACTTAAATCTAATCAAGTACGTTCCCCACAACAGCCCTAAGATAGAGACAAAGCTAGAGCTAGTAACAATATCCTCATTTTACACTTGAGGCAATAGAGGCTGAGTGAAGAACGGGGATTTGGCCAAGGTAACCCAGACAAGTTTCAGACTCCAGCCTGAGTCCTGGTCCTGTTGTCTTTCTAATATACCCCCAGCTGCCTCTTTAACAGGAGTCAGTGCAGAAGGTGGTGAATGATTTGGTCCAATGAATTCAGCAGGCACTTAATAAGAGCCTACTGTGTGCCTATGACACTACATGTATGTGATGGGAAGAAGCCAGATCTCTGTCCTCAAATCTCCTCTATTTTGGAGTAGGGCTCTCTACCACCCCAACCCTCCCTGTGCCTCAGTTTCCTCCCCAAAAGAGCCAGAACAAATATGTTACTATTTATGTGACCTTGGACAAGTCATTTAGCCCCTGTGGGTTTCAGTTTCCTCAATGTAATATGGAGTTAATATTCACGGTATTTACAATAAGGATAGCGTTTTGTAACCATAAAGTGTATTAAAGAAATAAATACATGCCAGAGGGAGACTTTTGTTTTTCTTTGTCTCCTTGGCACATAGTAGGTGCTTAATAAATGCTGAATGAATGAATGAATGAATAACAGGTAAGAGCCAGAGCGAGAGGGGACCTCAGAATTCATCTGGCCCAACCTCTCATTTTACAAAGGAGGAAACTGAAAGCCAGAAAGGTTAAATAATTTCCCCAAGGTCACCCAGGCAATAAATGGTGCAGCCAAGACTTGAACTCAGGTCCAGTGACTCCAGTTAATCAACAAATCATTAAGCACCTACTCTGTGCTGGCTCAGGAGCAGTCTCTCTCAGAGATGATGGTGTATCTTCCTCATTTCACAAAGGAAAGAACTGAGGCCTCCCTCAGGAGAACTGACTGCCCCCCACCCCCACACTGATCAGTAACAGAGGCAAGATGGACATGAAGGTTCTCTGACTGACTAAGGCACCTTCTGAAATATACCATCCTCTCCTCAGGCTGAAGGAATCCCCTGGTTCTGCTCATAGCAAAGGGCATTTCTCAAACCTTCCCAATCTGCATTGGAAGAGTCTAGGTAGGAGCTAGAAAGAGGCCCTCCCTAGCCATGGAGGAGGGTGGGCAGGCTTGGGGGTCATCTTTGCCTCCTCTCTCCCTTTTCCCCTTCCAGCCAGCTGCACACACCTGTCTATGGGAAATACAGTACCTTGCATACCTGCGGGACCAAAATCCTGCCGTGTGAGGAAGACAGCATGGTCATGGTGCTCAGCGTGGCCAGGATCTAAGCGCTGCTGGGAGTGGGCCCAGCGGCACACCTGCTCCAGGCTCCTGGATGGGTTCCCTCGCTCAATCAAGCTGAGAGACTGGAGGGTGTTTGGGGGTAGAGAACCAGAGAGGGGTTAATTTGGAAGAGTGGGCGCCATGATGCATTATAAGACAATTGGTCCAATCAAAGTATAAGGAGCACTGAGGGAGGAATCAGAGAATCTGGGTTCAAACCCCACCTCTGACACTACTTGATGACCTCAGGCAAGTTTTTCTTCACCTCCCTGGGCCTCAGTTTCCTCACCTGTAAAGTGAAAAGGTTGCACTGGGTGGCCTTTGAAGTTCCTAAGAGCCCTAAAATCTATTATCCTAACTGAGCCAAGTTCTGAAGAGGCTCTCAAGGTCTAGAATGTCCACAGTGCTATCCTGGGAAATCCTACCCAAGACCACTTAGAGCACTTCAGAGCTCTCCTGGGAAATCCTCTCCAGTCTCCACCTGGATCCCAAAGAGACCAATCATCAGTCCCTACAATCACTTCCACCTGGAGGGCCCTCGGCACTCTTCATTGTCCATCCCCAATCCAATCTATCCTTCAAGGTCTGCCTCAAGTCACGTCTTCTGCAGGATGACCTCCTGGACTCCAGAGTCCTCATTAACCTCTCCCTTCCCTGCCTTCCCATAGCACTTAGGATTTGTCCCACATTCTCTGGTACATTCTTACATCCACTCAAACGATTTGTCACATATTTTTTGTTTCTTTGTTGTTTCATATGCAAGTCTTGACTCCCCAGAAAAACGATGCCATAAAGATCTTGGAGCCTATTTCTACAACATTGCAACATTTGCAAAGTATTTTCCTCAAAACCCCCCTGAAATGTCGATAGTACTGGAATTCTCCTCCTGCTCTTGAGGGCAGGGGCTATCTTACTTTTGTGTCTCTGAAGCCTAGCACAGTGCCTGGTGATTAAGGAATGCTTGTTAAATGATTGATCCTCATTTTACAAGGAAGTAAACTGAGGCCCAAAAAGTGGAACATTTTGCCCAAGGTCACATCGGAGAACTAAGATTTGAACCCATGGTCTCTGCTTCTCTTTTTGGTACAACATGCTAGCAGAGAATATGAAATCTCATAGGATCCCAGGACCATTGAGCAAGAATAAGAAAAGATGTCACAGGTCATCTAGACAAACCCCCCACTTTTACTGAGGAAACCAAGGTCCAGGGAAAGTAAGTCACATGGGTACTAAGAATCAGAGGAGGGATTTGAACCCAAGACCTCCAACACTGGAGCTAGTGCTCTCACTGCCATGCTGCTGTCTCCCTAGGTCTCCGAATGTGGGCATGGGTTTCTCCTCCATAAAACTGGCACACCTTCTGCCTGGGCAGCCTTTGTTCTGGCCCATAGCTGAACCGATACCTGCTCACCTTCCTGCACTGATGACAGGAAGCGCTTACCTGTCGATAACCCACCATGATCATCCGGACCAAGGCGATGTTCATATGCACCCCTAGGGATTCATCATGGTAGATCTCATCCACCTGGAAGAAGTAAAAATGGAATGTGGCTTAGTACTTGCAGAGATAAGATGAGAAGTCACAGCTGATCTATAGGCTCCAGGAACTAGTCTGTCTCAGGCTTTAAAGATGACCTAACCCAGCTCCTTTCATCTTACAGGTAGAGACACAGATTTCCCAGGAAAGAACATGATATGGCCAAGGTCATTCAGGTAAACAGAAGAACCAGGATTTGAAGCTAGAGTTCCAACTCCATACTAGCTTCCTTTCCACTATGCCACACTGACCCTCCAGTTAAAGCCCCTCATTTTGCAAATGAAGACACTGAAACCCAGAAAGGACTAAAGACTTGCTCAAGGTCATAAAACTGGTCAGCGTCAGAGCTGGTACGAATGCTCTGACGAAATGCAGAGTTCTTGTTATTACTGCCTTTCCCTTTCCTACCCTGCCCAGTGGAAGACGTCATGCTCTTCGCTGAGGTATCTCTGCAGCCATCGACAAATTGTGCAAGGGGAGGAAAATCATCCCACATCCGATATCTCGAGCTCCCTCCCCTGGAGACCCAGGACCTTCACAGCTTTGTCTTTCTGCTCCGATCATCTCATTGCCTCCAGCCTCTCCTTCATTGAGGACAGCTGACACACTATGTTCTAATTGTCTGTCCGGCTTCAAAGTTCTAACTGCCCATTTAGCTCTGACCATCTCTGTTCTAAGAATCCAGCTCAGTCCAGTGAGGACTAATGAGCTCCCCAAAGTCACTCAAGAAATGAGCCTTTTAGCCCGAACTCCAGCCCTGGGCTTCTGACTCTAAGTCCACAGCTCCTTCCACTGCAGCAGGCTATCTTAATCACCTCACTGCCTTGTATCCCCTTACCATCAATTCTTCCAAAATTAGAAGTCTGCTCATCTCTCTGAAATAGTCAGAGCTGACCTTTATAGAGAGTGTTAAGATCTGCCAAGCACTGACCCATACCATCCCGTCTGCTCACCACAATGTCCTTGTGAATTAGATGCTACTGTTACCTTCATTTTACAAATGAAGAAACTGAGGGTGGAGAGACATTATTATAAGACACAAAATGTCAGTATTAAGAGGGATCTTAGACAGACCTTAGAACATAGACTGTTAGAGCTGAGAGGGGCCACTTACATAAAATACAAAATGTTAGAACTAGAAAGAACTTGAGACTCTAGAATGTAGAGTATCAAAGACCATGAACAAATAGCATACCAAAGAGGAAACACAAACTGGAGCAAGTAGCTGAGCTGGAGAGTGGAAACAGCATTGGCTCTGGGTTCAAATTCTACCTCCAACCCTACTTATGACCTTGGACACGTCACATTCCTCGAGGGGCTCAGTTTCTTCATCTATATTATGAGATGTTTGGACTACATGACTTCAAAGTTTTCTTCCAGCTTGAAACCTATGATCCTCTAGGTTAATATTCATAAAAATCTTCAAATTAATAATCAGAGCACTGAAAAATTAAACAAGTTCACACTCATCTAGTGAGCAAAAATGAATAGAAATGAGTGGTTTTTTAAACCTCAGTTTTGGTGAGACTGGGTGCAAACAGGTATACGCATGCATTGCTGATGTAATTGCAAACCACTGCCATCTTTCCGGGAAACAATCTGACAATTGAAAGGAGATCAAAAACTGACCACACCCTTTGACCCAGTAATCCCACTGCTGGGAATATAGAAACAGAACTATTTTTGCAAACACCATAGAATTTAGAGCTAAAATGGGACTTGGAGATCATCTACTCCAAACCTCTCATTTTACAGATGATGAAAATATGGCCCAGAGTGTTGACCTGTCCGTGAACTTTCCCTCTTGAGTTATTTTTAAATTTTTTTTCAGTTCTTAATACTCTCCCTTCCTCCTCTTCCCCCACTCATTAAGAAGATAAGAAAATAAAACAAATATGTATAGTCATGCAAAATGAATTTTAAATTTATTTTTTATAACTTTGTATGTATTTGGCTGGATTGGTATTGAGTCTTCCAAGTAGAATACAAACTTCTGGTAGTCAAGAACTGTTTTGTTTTTGTCTTTGTAGACTCGAGTCTAGCACCTAGAACAGTGGGAAACAAAGGGAAGGGAACAAGCATTTATTAAGCACCTACTATTTACCAGGCACTGTTCTAAGTGCTTTACAAATATTTCATTTGATCCTGACAACAACCCTGGAAACAAGGTGCTATTATCCCCATTTTATAGTTGAGAAAACAAAGGCAAACAGAGGTTAAGTGACTTGCCCAAGATCGCATAAGCTGTTAAGCATTCAGCATAGCTGAATTTGAACTCAGGTCTTCCTGACATCAGGCCCAGCACTCTATTCCCCATGCCACCTAGCACAGGGTCTTGTACATAAAAGATGCTAAATAAATGTTTGCTAAACTGAACTGAACTTTCTACCCACCATATCTGACTTGGGGGTAGACGCAGTCATGAACTTAGTGCTGGAAAGGCCCTGAGATCTCACCTAGCCCAAGCCTATTCATCTTCTAGACAAAGATCCAAAGAAATGAAATGACTCCCAAAGGTCCCACAGGGATTAGGTAAATGGTAGAACAGGGAATAGAGCTCCCATCACCTGCCTCCAAACCCCTTCCACTGAACCACCCTGACCCTTAAAGAGTTGGGGAATGCAATGAGAGTACGCTCAGGGTGTGGGAGCTTTGGAGGCAGCATGGTCCATGAAATGAGCTCTGGCTCTCAAATCAGAGGACCTGAGTTGAAATCCTGCTTTTATTAACCTTTACTAGCTGTGTGACCTTGAGCAGGTCACTTAACTTCTCTGAGGCTCAGTTTCCTCATTTATAAAATGAGGTGGTTGGACTAGATGACTTTCAGTTAGAACTCTTCTGGCTCTAGATCAATTAAATCTAAATTCTAGATGTGCCCCTTACTACCTGGATGAACTCAGGCATTTGACTGTGCTCTCCAGGTTTCACCCATAAAGTGAAGGGGAGGTGGGCTTGACAACCACCTCCAACCCTATGATCCATTACAAAGCTGTCTCAGTTGAATGCCCAGCCTCAACACTGGACAAACTAAGTGGATGAAAAGGAAGTTGAAGCCTGTGAGCAATGGGGGCATGCTTTAGAAATAATGAAGGAGCCACCATTGAGGATATGCCTGGAGGGGTCCATAGGAAATGAGGAGCCTGAGTACCACTGTGCTATCCCCAACATGAATCAGAGGGACACTTCCAACGAACTTAGTAGATCCTCTAGGGAGGATCAATAGAAGGACATAGGATGGAACCATGCTGGAGAAGAGAATATAAGCCCCTTGAGGCTTTGCTATTTCATTAGACAGTATCCCTCGTGGTTAGCATAGCAAATCAACCAATGTTTGCTGATTAACTGAGTGACTGAATCTATGAATAAGTTGTAATCTGCACCAGAGAAGAAAGTACTAGCCTTGACAAGATGGCAGCACCACTGAAGGGTTGAATTAGCACAGCCATTAAGTTGCTGTGAGTATCCCACCATCAACTTGGAATCTGTCCCTGGCTGGGTCAGGTGGGGTGCTGTCTTGGAGGACTTACAGACTGAATCAAGCCACTGGTACTGACTCCAGAAGCTGGGGGTTGGCCCCAAAAGGCCCCAGATTGGAAGAGAAAGAGGACTCTAGCAAGGTATGTGTGCCAGGTATGTGTGCCAGGCTGGGACAGGAGCTAAGTGTCTACTTAGTTCCAGAAGACTGTATGGATGATTATGGAAGGGAGCTCTAATAGCTTAAAATGACACCAAGATTTTGGGGACACCCTGTTTGAAAATGAGACTTCCACTATGTAACTAAACAATCCTATATTCTCTGGAGCTTAGAGTAAGTCCCTTCCCAAATACCGGTTTCAGTTTCCCGGCCAACTAAATGAGATTAGTCTAAACAGGTTCAGAGAATGTAGGTTCAAATCTTGGCTCTATCACTACATGCATGATCTTGATCAAGTTATTTAACCTCTGCAGGCCTCAGTTTCTTCAGCTGTGAAATGAAGCTGGACAAGATGGCCCATATGATTTCCTCCAGCATTAATCTGAGATCCTAGGTTACTTCATCTCTTGGGGCCTCAGTTTCTTTATCTGCAAAATGAGTGAATCTGATTAGATTTCTGAAGACCCTCTGAGCTCTAGATCTATGATCTGAAGTCACTAATGCTTCCTTGGCCTCAGTTTCCTCATCTGTCTAGTGAAGGAGTTCAGATTGCATGAGGTCTTAGGTCACTCTCAACTCTAGACCTCATTCTATGCTGTCTCACATCACGTTTCAGGCTCTTGCAAGCTGTGTGACCCTGGGCAAGTTTACTTAACCACCATTTGCCTCAGTTTTAACAGTAAAATGGTGACAATAACAGCACCCACCTTCCAGGGTATTGTGAGAATCAAATGAAACAATTCATAAAGCCTTCTGCCCATGGCCTGGCACATAGTAGGTGCTTCATAACTGCTTTCCCTCTTCCCTTCCCTGTCTACCATGCCCCTCAGCTGTGGCACTGAGTTCTAAAGCCCCTTCCAGCTCTCATCTTGCTAGCCTCAAGCTCAGCTGGTACCATTCAGACAGGCAGGCCTGGCCTGGCTCTGGCTCCAAAGCTACATCATCACTCACTCTTCACACTGCTCCAGGCTGTGTGTGGGCTATGGAGCCGGCAACAAGAGGCAGGACCCAGACCAACTCAAATGCCTGTAAACACAACCGCGTACCACAATGACGGATGGCTCAAGGGGAGAGGACCCAAGACCAAGTCATCTGGGCTTCTCCAACTCCCGGGCTCATCTCCAGCACTACCTCCTCACTCAGCTCTGACTAAATGTTCTCTCCTCACCAAGCTGTGGCTCCCAGTGCCCAGCCAGGCCCTCCTTCCACTAATCACCCATCTCCCAGAAGCCTTAGGACGCTCTGCCACCTCTGAAAGCCTTCCTCTGGTGGCTGGCACCACTGATTACTCCCCCTGTCTGCTGACCCCATAACATCAAGAGTGGATAGAATTCCTTCTTGGTTTCTAATCATAATACCAATGCTCCCTCTCACTCTCCAAGAAAAGCATTGGATTTGGAGTAGACTAGAGAAACAGGTTCAAATCATGGCTCTGTTACTGATCTGGGTGACCTTGGGTTTAACCTTTCTGGGTCTCAGTTTCCTCCCCTGTAAAAAGAGATCATACTAGATGGCCCCTATGGTCCCATCTAACTCTCACTCTGTGACTCTCATCTCAGCACTGTCATTATTCCATTTTCCTGACAGTAAGCCTTGGTGGTGGAGAGACACCAGAAGAACCATAGCCTAATGGCTGGGACTCCTGAGAAGGAAAGACTGAGGGGAGAATAGAAAAAGGGGAGGAGGAAAGCCTCTCAGTGGAGTTGTAACTTGCTCATCTCTATTTCTTTATGATTGTTTTTATCTTTCTTTGTATCTCCAGGGCTTAGTATAGTGCCTGCAATAAAAGAAAGTGCTTAACAAATGTTTGTGGACTGTCTGACAATCCTCCCCCACGCAGGTAGGACTGGACAAGCTGTGCTACAAAACGCAATTGTTTGGGCACCTCTGATGGTCATACAGCACATCTTCCTCTCTGGAACCTCCCTCTGTAATTCCTAATTGTATCCTCTGGGGCCAAGGGGAATTGTTCTCCACGTCTTTTTAAAGATCATGATGTTTGGGGGGTAGGGGTGGGGGGCATGGGCAGGGGATGGCAGCTATGTGGTACAGTAGATAGAGCACCAACCCTGGAGTCAAGAGGCTGAGTGCACAGGGGGCATCCAATACTTATTAGCATTGTTACCCTGGACAACTCACTTAACCCCAATTGCCTCAAGTAAATAAATAAACCAAGATCATCGACAGATGCTCAGAAATTATATCTGCTCCTTCCTCCACTCCAAAGAAAGTTGGTGCATACTATGTCGCATGGACCTGGGCACTAGTTTGGGGTATAGAGTATATAGCTTGAGATCCAAGAAAGGAAGCTTGGGGCCTTGAATATCGGGCTAAGAAGGTTGGCCTTTATTAAGGAGGAAACAGGAAGCTAACAAAGGCTTTGAACAAAAAAATGAAATGGCCACACCTATGTACTAAGCAGACCTAAGACAGTGCATCACACATCACGGGAGCCCAACGAATGTTTGATGAATTACAGACCAGTCTGAGAATAATGTGCATGATGGGTTCAAAGGACAAGAAACTGGAAATCAGAAGCCTGCCTACAAGGCTTGTGTCCAGAGGAGAAGTCATCCTGGCTGGAACTACCTGGGCAGCAGTGACGATGGACAGGAATGTATAGACTAGAGGGAGGAGGCATGGGATACTGGAAAGAACATGGAATCTGGACTCCAAGGAGTTAGGTTCAAATCCCTTTTCTACTGCTTTCTACCTGTTGGACCCAGGGCAAGTCACTAGGCCTCTCTAAGCCTCAGATTCCTCATCTGTTCAGTGGAGGGAAGGGGGCTGGACTAGATGACCCCCAAGGTCCCTCTCAGTCCCAAGTCTGCCAACCCATGTTCCCCTGGCTCAGCTCAGAATCTGACCTACTCAGCCATAGCCTCCTTAATGCTGGGCTATAAGCCATGCCAAGGGGTGGGAGGCATCCCAGTGGCCTGGAGCCAGGGTCTGTTATAACAAGTGGCGTCAGCCAGGGGGTATGGTTAACTCCTCAACTGTGCGGTTGATGAGCCGGCGCTTCCAGCTGGGCTGCAGGGTGGGAGGGAATGCCTTCCCTCAGCTCCCTGCTGTCCCTCACCCTCCTGCCAAGGCAGAGCCCTGGCACCGCACAAGGGTGTCAGAGCCCAGCAGCTTCCTGCCTGGGAGCACCTACTCGGCAGCTGTGGCCGAGCGGAAAGAGCCCTGGCCCTGCAAGCAGGCAGCTTTGGTTCAAATCCTGGTACCACCTCTTGGCATCCAGGTACCCTCTGGCCATCCCTTTACCTGCCAGGATTTGGGAACCTGTGTGTAAAATGAGGGGGGCTGGGCTGGGATCATTGAGCGAGAGCCAGAAGGGACCTCTGAGGCCATCTAGTCCAACCCCTCGTTTTATAGACAGGGAAACTGAGGAGCACCAAGGGGAAGTGCCCAAAGCCACAATGGGATCAGAAACCTTAAGCTGGAAGGGCTTTCAGAGGACATCCAGTCCAACCCCTCATTTTACAGATAGGGAAATGGAGCCCCAGGTCAACTACCCATCACAAAGCTCCTCAGTGGTTGCCCAGGTCTTCCTAACTCCAGGTCCAATACTCTTTGCATCATATCACTCTGTCTCTGATCAAATGCTGAAAAGGCATACAACCACCCCCAGGAGGTTAATATATTATTATATTGTATTACCTTCCAGATAAATAAACCTGATTCAATCCTTCAATTGATCCTCATATAGTCCCCTCACCATCCTGGTACACTCCTCAAACCCAATCGTCTCTAAGGAGCCTGACCAGGGCAGGAGATCAGGACAAGACAATAACCTCCCTCACTGTGGAAAACTCTGCATTTATTAATACAACCTAAAAGTGCAATGACTGTTTTGGTCCTGTTGCTGATTAATATTGAGTTTGTGGTCCACTAAGACCATGTGTCCATTGTCTTAACATGCTTCTCTGATCCTACACTTTCTTGTTCAGCTTTAATGGAAGACAAAAAGGAAGTGGGGGAGAGGAGGAGCATGGGGAAGAAGGGGAGGAGGAGGAGAAAAAGGAGAAGAAAAAGAAGAAAGAGAAGAAGGAGAAGAAGCAGGAGGAGGATGAAGAGAAGAAGAAAAAAGGAGAAGAAAAAGAAGGGAAAGAAGAAGAAAAAGAAGGATGAGAAGAAAGAGAAATAGAAGGGGAAAAAGAAAAACAAAGAGAAAAATAAAAAGAAAATTAAGAAGGATAAGAAGTAGGAGAAGGAAGAGAATCCCACATTAAACAGCAGACAGCTGCCCAAGGCCTGGCTGTAGCATGTTACATTTTTCCCTCTGCCTTCGAGAAACTTCTTCCTTCCTACCTTCATACAATCCCTCCCAGAATACCCTTCAACTCTTAAGTTGGACTGACTCTAAGGTCAGGGTGATGAGAGGGACAGTAGAAAGAGATGCTGTTTCACCTACCCAGCTAAACTGAGTATAATACTTCAGGGGAAAATATGGTCTTTCAATGAAACAGAGAACTTTCAATCATTCTTGATGAAAAGACTAGAGCTGAAAAGAAAATTTGACTTCCAAACACAAGAATGAGAAGAAGCATGAAAAAGTAAACAGCAAAGAGAAGTCATAAGGGACTTACCAGAAGTGAACTGTTTACATTTCTACATGGAAAGACAATATTTGTAACTCTTAAAACTTTTCAGTATCTGGGTAGTTGGTGGGACCACACACACACATGTACACGCATGCACGCACACACATATACACACATGCACACACACAGAGAGACAGAGAGCACAGAGTGAATTGAATAGGATGGGACCATAGCTTAAAAGAAATTAAGGTAAATGGTGAGAGAGAAATGTAGTGGGAGGAAAGAGGGTGAAATGGAATGGGGTAATTATATGTCATTTAAGAGGCAAGTAGGAGACTTTTTAATGGAGGGATAAAGAGGAGAGCTGAGAAAAAAAAAACAAGAAGTTTACCCTCATCACATTTGACTAAAGGAAGGAATAAAATGCACACTCATTTTGGTATGAAAACCTATCTTACAGTATAGGAAAGCGGGGGAGAAGGAGATAAGCAAGGGGGGGGATGATGGAAGGGAGGACAAAGGGAGGAGGGAGCAATTTGAAGTCAACACTTGGGGAGGGACAGGATCAAAAGACAGAAGAGAAACAATGAGGGGCAGAATAGGATGGAGGGTAATTCATTTAGTCTTACACAACACGACTATCAGGGAAGTCATTTGCAAAATTACACAGATATGGCATATATTGAATTGCCTGCCTTCCCAAAGGGAATGGGTGGGGAGGGAGGGATGGGGAGAATTTGGAACTCAAAGTTTTAGGAACAACTGTCTAGTATTGCTGTTGCTACTAGGAAAGAAGACATACAGTTAATGAGGAATAGAAAGTCATCTGGCCCTACAGGAGAAAAGAGAAGATGGAGACAAGAGAAGGGAGGGATGACAGAAGAGAGGACAGATTGGAGATAGGGAAAATTAGATTGCTTGGGGTATTGGGGTGGGGGGAGGGGATAAAAGGGGAGAAAATTTGAAACCCAAAATTTTTTGAAAATGAATGTAAAAAGTTAAATAAATAAAACTTATATGAGCACAATAAAAAAAAAAAGAAAGAAAGAAAGAGATGCTGTTGCTGTTTGACCTGGCTTCCTCTGGCAGGAGGCTCAGCATGAGTTCTTTCTTCTATGATCAGTGGAGGGGTTGGGTTTCTCATTTACTCCCCCTGTGCTGCCTTGTTTCTGAGGGGAAGGAGGAACAGAGGTGAAGACAGAAACCTTGCTGCATGCATTCTACAAGGCAGCCTCTGCCCCTGTCCTGGGCCTGACTAGCCCCTTCTCATCAGTGAAAGGGTGACTCTTGGTTCCCCAAAGAAGCTAAGGCTGCTCAGCCCAAAGGAGGCATCCAGGCAAGACAGTTTTTGAGGGGGGATTTCCTCCCATTGCTAAATCATTCCCCTTCAAGAGTGCAGCTGAGTTGGCAGATTTCCAAGCCTGGGTGGCCAATTTCCTCCTCCTAATTCTGCCCCCGTGCAGTTTCCAAGTGCATTGAACCTGGAACAGGTGCTTGACACAGAGCTATAGGCTCCTTGAATGTAGATTGGAAGATCAAAGGGTAGAGGATATCCCAGTGATGTAAGCCCTTAGGACAGACTACACAGAGTATGAGGGCTAGACGGGCCCTTGGAGCATCAGTGCTGAAAGGGACCTTAGAACACAGAATGTCAGAAGTGGAAAGACCTTAGAACACAAAACGTCAGAGGTGGACATACCTTAGAACACGGAAGTATTTGCAAGCCTATGAATTGAAAAAAGATTTGACTTGACCTGTTTGTCTCAGAGAGAAAAAACAGAAGTCATGGGGGAAAGTGCCAAAGAGGCCACTTAGCTGTTATGTCATCCATAAGCCTTAGTCCTAGGTCCAGGTGGGAGGGGCTGCCTGGAAAGCAGTGGGGGGTGGCAGCAGTCTGGTGGCCACTTGGTGCGGGGGAGGGGGTCTGAGAGAGTCCTCTTTTTCAAGGATAGGTTGGATGGGGCAGCTTCTAAGGGTCCCTCTAGTTCTGAACTTCTTTGATTCTGTGGTTGAGCTTAAGGAGAGGGAGGGGTCCCTAACCCATCCTGAGTCACAATCCAGAAGCCTCAGCACCTCTGCCTCAGGGGTAAAGTTCCCTATCCATTTCCCGGCTGCCCAAGCCTGAATCAGAGCCAAGATGGGACAGCATGGGTAGATCTCTGAGGGTGCTACTTCCTCAGTCTCTGGTTCAAGACTCAGAGCTTCAAAGGGCTGTTTATTACATCCTTCTTAAAGGTGCCCTTGTTCTGCTTGATTCCCTGGGGCCTTTCCTATAGCCCAGCTGGCCACTGCCCCACCAGCCCCACACCCCAGGCTGGTTCACTCTCCTCCCCATCAGTCACTCCTGAGAGTCCTGCTTTTCTCCTCAGTTCAGGCCACCTCACCCCAACAGGATTCCTTTTATAAAGGTAACAATGGCCAGCATTTATCACTCACTCCTGTGTTCCAGACATTCAGCAGTATTTACAACACCAGGATTCCCAGAATTCATGTGAGCCTTCCGGAAATGGTATCACTCAGAGGAGAGTTGACCCAGGGCTCGAAAACTGAGCCGAGATCCATCCCCCTGGCGTCCCACATTCCCCTTCTATCTGCCAACCAGGGAAGCAGCCCCAACCCTGGGAAGAGCTAGCCAAGGTCACCCAGTTACAGGACTAGGCTTTCCACGTGTTCCTGCAGGCTGCCTCCTATTTTCAAGCTTTCAGAGCCTTACCCCACTGTGAGAAAATAAGTGTGAAAGCTTTATTATCCTGTTTTACAGATGAGGAAACTGAGGCTCAGAAGGGCTTATAGAATCATTGTTCTATGTCCATCCAACACAAGTGACCCTACCCAAGGTCTGTGAGCTAATATGCACTGAGAACTGGAAATTAATCCGGGCAGAGGGGAAAATGTTCTGGATTTGGAGTCAGAAGCTGCGGGTTTGAATCCAGACTCTATTTTATGGTTGTATCACCTTGAGAAAGTCACTCCTCTCCAGGTCTCAGTTTCCTCTGCAAGATGAAGGACTTGCAAACAAGACAAACAAGAGGTTTGTTAGATAAAAGGAAGGCAAGTGCAGAGGAGCTGAAATAGAAATCACTACTTTGGAACCCAGATAATTAAACAAGGACCATAGAGCAAGGCTGAAACCATGGACCATGATTAAATCAGCTCTGCCGAGCTCCCTAGCTGGGATCACCAACCTAACCTCCTATGGCTCCCCTCACTATCCCTGAAATTTTTTGGACTAACCCCCGCTCCAAGACCACCACTTCTTGTTTCTCCCATTAGATTGTAAGGTCCTTGAGAGCAGGGCTGAGTTTGCTTTTATATTTGTCTCCTCAGTCCAATGCCTGGCTCATGAAAAGTGCTTCATGAAGATTTGCTTTTCTTTCCTTTCTCTTTATTCCTTCCTTTCATTCTTTCTTTTCTTTCTTCTTTTCTTTCTCTCTCCTTCCTTTCTTTTCCTCCTGTTTTCCTTATAGTCAAAATGAAAAAGATCACAGTAACTTAGTAGCAAATACAACAGAACTAAGGAGAGGAGCTAAACTTCTTTCATGTTTCATGTTTCATCAGACTCAATATTTCTGCCAAGGCCATAAGACACAACATGCCTCAGGTTCCAATATATTACTGAAAATTTAATAATCTCTTTAACTTGCAGGGCAACCAGATGGCGCAGTGTCAGACTCCTCTTTCCAAGTTCAAATCCAGCCTCAGATACTTACTAGCTAGGTGACCCTGTGCAAGTCACTTCACCCTATTTGCCTCAGTTTCCTCATCTAAACAATGAACTGGGGAAGGAGATGGCCAATCCCTCCAGTATCTCTGCCAAAAAAAACCTCAAATGGGGTCACAAAGAACTGAACATGACTGAAAAATGAGTGAACAATAACTTATTTAAAGAGAAATTGGGAAGAAAAGCCTTAACAATATTATTGAAAGATAGACCTTATCTTCTTGAGGGGTCTCAAGACTTGGGTTTCTATCCCAGTTCTGCTACTTCCTGGCTATGTGACCTCAGGCAACTCTCTCCATGTCTCCGACACTCTTTTCTTTAATAATGGGTGTGGAACTGTATTATCTATAAGTCTTCTGCCAGTTCTGCCACTGAATGTCTGTTTTCTCAAATCCCTATCACAACGGACATCCTGTGTTCTCCACTCTGAGGTACCTCCCAGCCCGGACACGCTGTGATTCTTGATCCTAACGCCAAGCAAGGAGGCTTCCTGGAGAAGAAGAAGAATGTCTCTGAGATGACAGGAGCCTCCCATGGCAAGCGGGTAGGGGAAGAAAGGATGCCAAATGAAAGGAATCACTGGTCAAACACAAAAGCCTCACCTTAGTATGGAAGCACTTTTGTGAATCTTTGGTTTCAAACTAAGTTTTCTCAAGCCCCAATAATGAATATTTAACATGTGATGGTGGCGGGTGTTCAGGATACAGAGTTCAGAGGGATCTGGCCCAGCTCTCTGAGGTTGTTTCCATCATTGGCAAAACTATCCCCCTGAAGTTTCTTTTTCATCATCCACACTTCCCAGACTGAAGACAAACAAGCCATGAAAGTAGATCATAGAAAGTTAGAACTAAAAGGGACATCATCAAGTCCAACTTTATCGTTTTATAGAGAAAGCCAGGGCCCAGAAAGTAAGAATGACTCGGCCAAGATCACACCAGAAAAAGTGACCAAGTTGGGAATTGAATTCAAGGCTATGACTAAATCTCATACTCTTTCCACTATTCCACAGACCCTATTTTAAGAAACCAGAGAGAAGATTAGGGGTGAGGGGGGGAGGAGAGAGAGAGAGAGAGAGAGAGAGAGAGAGAGAGGAGAGAGAGAGAGAGAGAGAGAGAGAGAGAGAGAGAAAGGGAGAGGGGGGAGGGGAAAAAGAAAGAAAGAGAGAAAGAAAGAAAGAAAGAGAGAGAGAGAAAGGGAGAGGGGGAGTGGAAAAAGAAAGAAAGAAAGAAAGAAAGGAAGGAAGGAAGGAAGGAAGGAAGGAAGGAAGGAAGGAAGGAAGGAAAGAAAGAAAGAAAGAAAGAAAGAAAGAAAGAAAGAAAGAAAGAAAGAAAGAAAGAAAGAAAGAAAGAAAGAAAGAAAGAAAGAAAGAAAGAAAGAGAGAGAGAGAGATTTTCAGAATAGGTCACCTGTGGAGTCTTTTCCTGCTAAGTACTGGTTGAAGAGGCAGGTTAGATGTCACTGCCTTTTCTGGCTCACATCTGAGCCATGCCCAAATCCTCCTGGCAACTCCAAACAATGGGGAACATAAGTGCCTTTGTATCATCCGACAGTCCTTAGGTCCTTAGGGGGGATAACCTACCACCCAAGTGGGTAAGGGGGGCCTATGCAGATGAGCAGTGAGAAAACAGAACCGGGAAGCGTCCTCCCCACAGCAATCCAGCTCTATTGATAACCTCCATGAAAGGGACCCTTTGTCTCTCTCCTGTCCTCTCCCACACCCCAGCTCAGCCTTCAGGAACAGCTTCCCCACCACCACCACACACACACACACACCACACACACACACACACACACACACGCACGCACGCACACGCGCGCGCGCACCCAAGGAAGACTGGGCACAAGGTTCAGGCTAACAATATTGTCAGTATACCCGGACAGAGAAGAAAAGTGCCTAGAACCAGGTTTTCAAAACCATCCCAACTGCACACACAATTCCACAGGCAATTAATCCCTGGAGGCAGCAAACATTTTGAAAAGGTCACCAAAGATTTGGAGTTGGTTAATGTGGATTCAGATCCTAACTTTGTTTCTTCCTAGTTTTATTACCTTCAGCAAATAACTTTCCTACTCTGGACCTCAGTTTCTTTATCTGGAAAAAAAAGAAATTTGCCCAGATCAGCCAAGATTCTGAAGCTTTTTCTGTGCCAGGGAGCCCTTTGGACAGTCAAGTGAAGCTGATAGACCTTCTCTTGGAATCATAATTACTGCCTACATTCATCCTGGAAGGAAATGCTAAATTTCAGTTGGACATCAGTGAAAATAAGGATGTCATCTTCCAGCTCCAAGCTTACAGATCCCCTGAAATCTGTCCAGAGTCCTGCCAGTCCTTAACCCTTTGACGATACGATCTTGGAAGTATTTCAGCATCATCTATTGATGATTAAGGATCATCTATCATAACAAAATAAAAGAGAAAAATACCCTTTACCATAGAGGGGACAGGCAGTCAGCTAGCTTTTGCTCAAAAGTTTACAGAAAAGAGAAACCTGCCAACCACCTCCCAAGCTGGCCCATTGAGTTTTGGGATAGCTCTTGATTTAGAGGGTTTTTTAGCTAAAATATGCCACCATGTAACTATCACTCATTGCTCCAAGTTGCGCCCTCTGGGGCCAAGCAGAACATTTTAAAATCCTTGTTGCACATCACAGCCATTCATATCATAAAAGACAGTTTTCACATCCCCTAGAGTCTTCTATTCCCTAGGAGAAATCCCCCCAGTACCTTGAAGCAATCCTCGAAAGGCAAGTATGTGACAGTCCCTCACCAGCCTAGTCACTCTCCTCTGATGCTCTTTGATGCTGCCCAGAAGTAACACCCTTTGCTTAGCTGTGCACTGTGTGCCTGACACACAGTAGGTACTTAATAAATGCTAGTTTATGAAACCTGGCTGGCCTGATAATACTCCCAGATGGGGTCTGACTCTCACCTCCTAATTCTCTTTGGCTCTTTCTCCCTCAAAATCCTATGATCCTTCTCAGGTTGATCTCTCTGGCTCCCCTTTCTCTCACTCATTCCACCCTGAACTCTGAGCCAGATTTATCTTGCTTAAACCTTTCTTTCAACATGATACTCTCCTGTAAAATTTCTATGATGAAATTCATAATCACCAAAGCTCTTAGGTTCTAGTTAAAAAAAAAAGAAAAAGAAAATTAGATCAGGGAGAAATAAGCAATGCCAGTAACCCTGTGTTGGACAAACCTTGTTTCACAGAGGGATCCTGGGCCTTAATGGGATAAGCGTGTCACATATTGTCACTAGACTAGTTGCTTTTGTTGAATTCTTTTGCTTCGTTAGAAAAAAGGGTTTGATTGGGGTAGGGGGGAGCTGGGTTGTTAATATAATGGTTGTTAATATAAAAGAACAACAAGAAATGGTTGTTAATATAAAAACCACAGAGCAAGCATAAAACTTATTTTTTCAATCTATGAACCCAAGGCACAAGATCCAATCTAAATTTCTACACCTGGTTTTCAAGTTCCCCCACCTTCAATCTGGCATACCTCCTAGCCCACCCAACAGAAGGCCCCACTGCTCCTTAATACAGGCTCCCCTATGTTTCAATGTCCCCCACAAACACCAGGTATTGCTGGGTATTCTCTATCCCTAAAGGATGCCATATAGATGCGTGTCTGTAGATGACATGTAGAATTCCTTCCAGCTTTCAGTGATTCTAATCTTATGCTCTCAACAGTCCTCCATAGCCAAAACATCTATATACCCCACACCCCGGGGTTGTATGTGAGCAATATTGTGTCTTTCCAAATGAAAGGCTGATGTTTGTAATCCATGACCCCTTTGACGATTGTAACTGGCCTCCTTTGGAACTTCTCCAGCTCCATTTGCCCTGGGGCATGAGGCAATATTCTAGGTCAGGGACTGGACAATCATTCAGGTAGGCTAAAAGCATCCAGGCTATCCCAAACACTACTGCCCATCACCTTCAAACAAACAAAATCCAAGCATTTGAGTTGAGCTACCTAGGCCTGGAACCAATTCTGTGTGAAAATCAGAAGTTTTCCTCAGGGGCCAGAACCGAGCCCTGAGCTCCAACCCCTACTCTGATTTCCTACTGTTGGCAACAAACACAAGAAAAGAAGAATTCAGCGGGAGTAACTCCCTGGAGGTGAGCCTCAGATGCTCCTTCTACAATAAGGAGTGAGCAAATGTTTAAGCCAGTCTGGCACTGCCTTCAGTGTTGGCCTGTGCCCTGGCAAGACTAGTCCATGGACAGTGTGGCTTGTTTAGTAGGCAGTGACACAGATATCAGGGAAGGCTCTGGGAAAGTTCAAATGGTTTGAGGGTGGTGGTGGTAATGAAGAGCTTTCCTTCCCAATTCTCTCAGGGTTAGTATAGGTAGTTTCCTAACTAGGTATCTCTGGGTGAATTCCATGGTTAGGTTATATGCTGTCTTGGACATCTCTGAGAACATCTGAGAGAGGACTGGAAAGATGATAATGTGCCCTGGAGATTCACACTGAGCACTACAGGCAATCTAAAAAGGAATGACAACTCAATCCTCCACCAGGAGGAGAGAGTGCTAGACCTGGAGTCAGGAAGACCTGAGTTCAAATCCCATCTCAGACACTCACTAGCTGTGTGACCCTGACCTGGTTAATTAACTTCCCTGTGTCTCCATTTCCTCATCTATAAAATGAGAAGGTTGAATCTGCTGGTCTCTGAGGTCCCTTCTAGCTTTAGCACTCTGCACCCTGCAAGCAAGCACCTGGTCATGTCCTACTATCTCATCAAGTCCATTTTAAACATCTTGTATCGCCAACTAGATTAGAAGCTTCTTGAGGGTAAGCAGCATATCTTATATTAATTTTGTATCTCTCTCAGTCCATAGCACAGTTCTTTATTCAGGACTAGGTGCTTGAATAATGCTTTGTGAATGAATGAATGAATGAATGAATGAATGATGAATAAATGAAAAATTACTCGGCCTAAGTGAGTGCAGCTGCCTACCTGGCCTCAAGGCTCCTTTCCCTTGACTGAGGCAGCAGATCTATGGTACCACCGAGTGGACAAAGTTGATGTTCATTCCTCTATTTAGAAGTCTTCGGTGACACTATTTCCCTTTCTGTAAAGTACTAACTCGTTGGTCTGGCATTCAAGGCCCCTCACAATCCAGTGCTGTCCTACCTTTCCAGTTTGGGATCATGTTGTTCCCTTCTGCCACACTCCACAGTCCAGCTGAACTGGACCACACTATCCACTGAGCCCTCTCCTTCTTTGGTAACTTTGGCTCACTCTGTTGCCCTATGCTTGCCACCCCTACCTTCACCTGTTGGGTTCTAATATGCCCTTTGAAACTCGGCTCCATGAATTTTCCCCTCATGAGTGACAAACTTTCCCCCATTGGCAATCCCACAGTCCTTTACTTTGCTCCCCTTTAATGGACTCATCATGCACTTTTATGTGTTCTAGTTAGCTGTGTTGGTATATTATCTTGCTACTAGACTAAAAGCTCTGTAAAAATGTCTTACCTTTGTCATTCACCCTACTCTAAGAACAGGGCTCTGCACACTGCATGTAGGTATGTGGAGTATCTGCTGATTAATAAATCCTTCCCAAATCATCAATAAATGAAATAATGAAAGAATTGAATTGAATGCTCTTGGTAAGAACCAGCTGGCTAGGTGGACCAGACTCTTCCCCAGCACCTGCAGACTTATTGATATCATAGTCTTACCAAGATTGATGTTAGGAGAAGTGCCAGGGAAGCAGAGTGGAGACAGGGCTGGACTCAGCATTCCAAGGACTTGGATTCCATCCCACCCTTGACCTGCTCCATGGCCTTCGGCAATTTAGATTCTCAAAGCCTCAGAAGGGAGGAACCTTAGAAGTCAATCCCTTACCATTTCTGAGTCTCAGGAAACTCCCTAGTTCTTATCTCCCAAGTCTTGGTTGGGATCTTCAGGCTTGGGAAATCACCAATCCCCAGTGTATCTGAGCCCAGTATCTCTTTTAGCCCTTGTGAACTGGCAGCCTCTCCAAGAGATAGTAGGAGGCAATTAGAAGACAAGTCCCTAAGATAAAGGGCTACATCTTCAATAGCTCATGTGCCTGCTCCACCAGTCCTCACCCTAAACATATTCCCCAAAATAGAGAGAGGGAGACAGATGGTATGGGCAGAGTCTGGCATGTGGGGCAGAGTCTGCCAAATATCTGCTCCCAGTTCTCTGGCCTAGCTCAAGCTAAAATTGTTAAGGTTTGGGCAGAGTAAAGCTCTGGCTAGGCTTCCCTACTCTCCACGAGCTCTGTGTCTTCATCTGTAAGTTCCCAGAAGGAAGGGGTTAGTTTCAACCTCCTCCAGCATCTCTTCAAGCTTTTCATCCATGCCAGCATTTACATTTCCCCTCAGTCTTCTCTTTTAAGCTAGACAGCTCTGGCTGGCTCCTCTGTCTGAGATCAGAGACTTCCACCAAATGGAGGAGGCTGTTCCAGTGGAGGGTTCTATCAGAACTCCTTGCCTTCTAGCCTCTCCTATTCTTCACATCAAGACCTGAAGATCTTAGCGAACCTCAAGTTCAATGCCATACAAAAGTGCATCGTACCAGGTTTAAAAAAAAAACAACTAAAGTTGTGTTAGGCTATATTAATATAGGCATAGTATCTGGGTGGAAGGGTGTTGTATTCAATTCTGTATGCCATCCATACAAGGTCAACTTGGCCTCGAGATTGTGACATATGAGTAACCAAAGGCACTAGAAATATTCAGGCTGGAGAATTAAAGGCTGGAGAGCTGGAAGGGACCTGAGAGGCTCATCTGGTCATTCTCCTTCCTTCCACAGACAAGAGAACTAAGGACTAATTAAGTGACTTGGCCAAGGTCACGCAGAGGGTAAGTGAAAGAGCCAGTAATTGAACATTATTCAACTCCAACTCCACCAATCTTCCAGGATCCGCAAGGTTGTTACGTGTGGAGAAGGATTAGCTTTGCTCAGTGTGATCCCAGCAGGCAGGACTGGCAGCCATGGCTTGTGAGGACAGAGAGGCAGACTTTTCAAAGCAGTGACATCTCATGTCTAAGGCACTTTACAGTTTACCAAGCACTTTTCTCCCTGCAGCCCTTGAGGGAATGGTACATTGTCATCCACATTTTATAAATGAGGAGACTCAGGTCACACAGCTGATAAATGGCTGTGCTGGAACTTGAACTCAGATCTGAACTCAGGTTTTTGTCGTTCATCCTTGTTTTAAAAGAGGACAATGATGTCACAAGAGCAATGCCTTGACTTGCCACGTTCAAGGCCTTTTTCACTCCCCCACACTCCCTCACAACAAAGGGTTCAGACACATTCATAAGTGCCTGCTGTATACCATGCCCCACCTGAGGCAAAGACAGATGACATCCAAAGACAAATGGGAACCAGCCCCTGCTCTCAAGGAAAGACAGCACACTGAAGGAGTGAGGCCAGGAGAGACTTCTTCTAACACACAACAAATGGAGGCATTTGTGGCTTCACATACAATCATTTTCTTTTTCTTATTTGTACTGGAATGTCTTCCTGTCAAGGCTTGCCAAGTTCGGAATAAATGTAAGAAGACAACACTCTGGAAGCCTGGAAACATTGTATCAATCAGAGTTGTCTTTATCTTGTCTGTAACAGACAGATACTACTCAGGTAGATTACACCCAGCGACCTTGGGCTCTCTGCCAACTCCCCAGCCCACAAGCCTGGCTAATTGCACCCAGGCCACCAGCTCATTAAATGCTGATTCTTCTTTATTTCTTCCCTTCCTCCTCCATGCTTCCCTTAGATGGTTTCCAGGGTAAAGAGTCCCCCCTCCCCCTCCTCAGTCTCAAACTAAAGGGATTAGCTTTCCACTGGGTGGTCTTGGGTGTGGATTGTGATTTATAGCTTCTGGGCTGATGGTCAAGTCCTGACTCGTGCCTTTCAGTCCATGAAGGACAGATTTTTCCACCGAAGGGCCACACTTCATCACATTTCAAGCAGTCAAAAAGGAGTAACAGAGGAACAAAAAACTGCCAACGAGATGGTCTGAGCAGATATCTCCCTTTTCTAGTCCATGGGATGGCCAATCTTCATTATTCTAGCTGTGGGGTGAGGAGGTAAGGATGTGAGGGAGAGGTAAGTTCAACTGGTTCAATTGCTGAGCCTGCAGGTCATTCTCCCTATGAAGATGACTCTTTAACATACATGCATCAGGAAAGGCGGGACTTACTCATTGGCAGCCAGCCCTGACTCTCCTGCTCCTAACTCGCAGCTAGGATTGACCTTGAATCTAAAAGGCACTGACTTTGGAGTTAGAGAACCTGCCAAGACCTAGCAAGGATTTCACTTTCACTATCTGGTGTCCAGATAGCTCCTGTGTCTGGAATCCAGCAGCTGACCAGAGAAGAAGGAGCCGAGTGTCCCAAGGGATGGACAGCAGCTGCATAAGCACAGATTGCTTCCGCTGGGAGTCTCTGGGGCTTTAGGCACAACTCATTCCATTTTTTAATCCAAGTAAAACACTAGTTCACAGAATTGGTGGGATGCCAAGTGTGAGCCAGAGGTGTCAGAAGCAAAGGGAGGGGGAGGAAGTAGGAGGAGGAGGAAAAATACGGGAGCAGAGGTCTGCAGAGAAGAGGTGAGGAAAAGACAGGAGAAGGCAACTTCTTCCTTGGCAAAGTAGGACACTATGGTGCGGAATACTGCAGTGTCAGACTCTCTCTAATATAAGAACCAGGGCTTCTTCTCCTACATCACATTGCTTCCGCCTTCCCCCTGCCTGGAGAGGTACAGAGCAGAGAGCGGGAGTCAGAAAGAGATGTGTGACCTCCTGGGGCCTCAGTTTCCTCCTCTTTAAAATGAAGACATCAGATGAGATGGCCTTCCAGCTCTGGTCCTAATCTTCTGTTGAATTCCCCACCCTTGAGAGGCTAGTTAACAGGCTACCTCCTTTCTAGGTCTCCCTTCCTTCTCCCATAACCACCCCTGTGAGCAATGTTCAGTTTGCTTATGGTGTCACCTAGCTTTTCAGGTGTTTAGTACCCTCATTCCTGTCCCCCAGGTAGAGGGTAACCTCCTTCAGGGTAGTGACTCTCACTCTTGTCTCTGCACCTTCAGCTCAGTGTCTAGCACAGAGTAAGGGATTAATAAATGATTAACTGATCAATCATGTGCTATGGAGTATTGTAATCATGGATTCCTGACTCATCCCCTTACTAGAAAGTAAGCTTCGTGAAGCCAGGAAACCTGCCTTACCTAGATTTTCCATCACCCCCAGCTCCTATCATAGTATTTCACACGCAGCAAGCACTGAATACACACTTGATGAATGAATGATGAATGAATAAATGAATGGATGGATGGATGGATGGATGGGTGGATGAAATTCACCCAGCAGAGACATGGCCACCACAGAGGTCATTCTTCAGTCAGCCTTTCCATACATTATCGACCTTTTGCTCCTTATATCTGCCACTCTATCTTCTGACTCTGTACTGTCCCCCATGCCAAAAATGCTCTCCCTTCCCACCTCTACCTCCAGGTTTCCCCTACCTCCTTCAAGATTCAATGTAAATACAACCTTCTGCAGGAGGCCTTTCGCATTTCACTCTGCCCACTGCTACTGACTTCTGAGGTTACTTTCCATTGCCATCCCATGCCATCTCCCCAAGTCAAACAGGAGCTTGTTGAGAGCAGACACCCGGTCTCTTAGGAGACAAGGTCTTTCTTTGTGTGCCCAGCACTTGGCACAGGGCCTGGTAGACAGTGAGTGTTTAATAAATGCCTGCTGAGAGAATGACAATGATGACCTTGACTGGCTGCAGACCCCTCTCCCAGCCCCAAGGGAGGTGAGCCTCACTCACTATGTTCATGAGGGTCAGGACGTAGTTCTGGACATGCTCCTTGCCGTGGAAGCGTACCACCGAGTCGTCCACAGCCAACAGCACCTCAATAGTGTAGTCACCTGGCTTGACGTGACGCCGCTTCCGCTGGGCCTCTCCCAGTTGCTCCACCACTGAGCCCAGCAGGTTGGGGAGGTCTCTGGGACCAAAGTCTGGGACTGCAAAAGGGGAAAGGCTATGATCAGGATAGCATGAGAGGCTTAATCACACACTCAGGACACATATGAACATATACACACACATATACGTGTACACACACACACACACACACACATGCATACTCCTCCTGGGTTCTAGATCTGCCAAAAATCCATGTCAGGGGCCTTCCTCTGGGCCAGGCAAATGTAAGGGATCAAATTCACTTCTTGGCCTTAAGGGGCCATGCATATCTCTGAGGCAATGGGATAAACTGCAAGGGATTCTGGGATAAGAGCCAGGACCCTGGACTTGAATCCCAGCTCAGCCAATAATTAACTCTATGACTTTGGACATCTCACCTCCATTCCCTGGGACTCAGTTTCCCTATTTATAAAATCAAGGGTTGTACTGGATGGTCTCAAAGATCTCCTCTGGTTGGCACAGTCTGCCCTTTCCAGGCTCATGAAACCTTCTTTCCCTTCACACTCTGGTTCAGTGAACTAGCCTTGCTACACCTCACACAAGACATTCCATCCCCTGCCTCTACTTAGGTGGGAGGGAAGGGGACAGTGCTGTGGATGCCATATAGGCCAATTATTTTTGTTTTCACCAGCGAAAGAGAAGCTTGGCTACTAGGTGATAAAGATTTTCAACCACAACAATGTACAAGGTCTAGAGTGATGCCCTACCATCAACCAAAGAAAGTTCAGAATCCTTAGGCTGGCATTCAAAGCCCCCTGAATCTGATGCCTCTCATGTTTCAGCCTTCGTTCCTTTGGCTTCACCAAATACTTGGTATCTGAAGTTTTCACCAAACTAGACTACTTGTCACGCCCTGAATTTTCCCACCCCAGGGTCTTTGCTCACTTTTTTCTCCTATGCCTAGAATGCCCTTCCTTCATTTCCCTTTTCATTTGCTGAATTTCTTCCTATCCTAGAGTCCAAGTCAAATATCGCCTTCCTTGATTCGCCAAGTTGGAAACAAACTTCCCCTTTATTTTTGCCCCTCTTTAATACATTTATTATCTACTATGTGCCAGGTGTGGGAATACAAAGATGGTATCTAAGAAATCAGTAAGAATTAAGCATTTGCGCTATCTGGGGATGTCTCATCTCTTCCTACTGGAGAATGGGCTCCATGACATCTTTGTTCTCACCTAAACTTAATAATGCCCCGCACACAACAGATGCTTAAATGGCTGGTAAAATGAATGAACACTGAATGGCACACTCCAATATGCAGCAAATGGTGATCCCATCTATTTAATGCTTCCTCGGCTGGTGCAAATCACCACAGATCCATGCCTGACCACCCTTCCTGACTCTTGCCTCTGCCTTCCCTTAACTTCACTCAACATACCGGAGGCATTCTTCATTTCTCTTGACCTTACAAGGGTACCCATGGAGCATTTGTCATATGACCCACCCATCTTCTCTTTCAATTAGACATTCCTTTGATGACATTCTTGACTCTGGTTCTTCAAAGGTCTCTATTTGGTATGTGTTGCTGGCTGCTCACACCCACCATCTGCCTCTCCCATTGTCCTCTTGACCAATGCTAATGTTTAAATTTTCAGCAACTACAATGTTCCATGACCAGCAGATAGAAGACAATGGTAGAATATTGCTATTAATAAAATAGGGCTCTGCTGACTCGATAAACAGTAGGTACTTACTAGGTGCTTGCTGAATGAGTGAATAAGTGAACAAACAAAAGGGTTTATCCACTAAGGCAGAGAGGATTCTGCTCTCTGCTGGTAGACAGAGGTGAAGACATCATGACTCTCTGAAGACTGAAATAAGTAAGCTCATTCATTCTGAGCAGGACCACCACTAAGCTATCTTTGGCCAGAACCAATGTTTCTCCAAGGAGGACTTCTCAGGCGTGGCACATTCCGGACATGGAGTGTTGAGAGATGTGGAACACAGCCTCCCTGAACAGCCTGAAGCTCCTCTGAGAACGGCTGACCAAGGGTTCCCCTCTGGATGCTTGTCATTGCTCTAGCAAAATTCCCTAATCCTTTGGCTGGGGAATGCACATGTCACAGAGGCCCTGGGACCTTTCCCTTTTTTGGTAGCTGACCCACTGGAAGCCTCTGATTCCAGTAAGACAGAGAGTACCTGTATTGAGGCACTCCGGCAACCTGAGTCAGAAGCTAACCACAATAGGCAGCAGCCACACTGGCACTAAGGTAAGGACGTGGAGAGAAATCTGAGAGATTCTTCCCACCCTAGTACATTACACTAAAATTGTCTCCAATTTGGACGTTCTGTGCTCTAAGGTCTCTGAACAGCTAGGTGGCGCTGCAGTGGATCAAGCGCTGGCCTAGAACAGGAAGACTCATCTTCACGAAATCAAATCCAGCCTCAGACACTTCCTAGCTGTGTGACCCTTGGCAAGTCACTTAACCCTGTTTGCCTCAGTTTCCTCATCTGTAAAATGAACTGGAGAAGGAAATATCAAAACCTTAAATGGAGTCAGAAAGTCAGACCCAAATGAACAATAAGAAAGGTTTCTCTAAGCCCTGGTATTCAATGTTCTCATAGCTTTGATATTCTATAGGATAGAATAACTAGCAAGTATACAAGGTTTTAAGTTTTACAAATCACTTTAGATTATCACAACAACTCTGGGAGGTAGATTATCCCCATTTTACAGATGAGAAAACTGAAGCAGACAAAGTCAAGTGACTTGCCCAGGGTCACACAGCTAGTAAGTGTCTGAAGCAGGATTTGATAGCAGATCATCCTGACTCCAGGTCATTTAATTTCCCTGTGCCTCAGTTTCCTCATCTGTAAAATTGGGTTAATAGTCCCTGCACCATGCAACTCATTGGGTTGTAGTGAGGCTCAAACAAGATGTCTGTAAGGGCATCACAGTCTTTAAAGTTCCATTTAAATGTGCGCCATTATTATTCAGTGTGTTAATATTCTTTAGAACAGAGGTTTTTTGGTTTCTTTTTTACCATGGGATCGACCACCTGTAGATAGATTTGAGGAGGGCCCATGAACTTGTTTTTAAAATATTTTGATAACTGTATTTCAATATTAGTTTTTTTTGTAATCTTATGCATTTTATTTTATGCATTAAAAACATGATTCCTTGAAGAGGTCCATGGGTGTCACCAGACTGCTGTAGGGACCAGTATCCCCAAAAGAAGCCCTGTGGCCTCTATATCAGAACATTAATGAGAGGCCTCCCCAGGCACAGTCCCCTGGCTCAGCCCAGTGAACAGGAAGCCTGACTTTCATGCTGAACCCACTGTTTGCTCTGGGGTGAGACAGCCCTAGGCGCTGGCTCTCTTGCCAGCTCCAATTCAAATTAATTAGGCCAGCATTTATAAAGCACCTACTGCATGCCAGACACTGGTTGTATAAAGACTAAAACTGGACAATTCCTGCCCTCAAGGAGTTTATTCTCTGTGGATATAATCATTTACTCTTCTGCTCTCCAAGCCAAACATCCTCCATTAGGAGCTAAGATTTAGAGACAGAAGGGACCTTGGAGGACATCAAGTCCAACCCTCCTCTTTCCCCTTCCCTCCCCCATACTGGAGATGAAGAACTTTAGGCACAGAAAGAGTAAGTGATTTGCCCAAGGTCACACAATGTCTAAGGGACGATTTGAACCCAGATCCTCCATACCCCTATGCCTTCCAGTCCAGAGCCCTATCTACATCCTACCTTCAAACAATCCTTAATTGGCATGGTTCCCAGTCCTCCCACCATGCTAGCTACCTTCCTCTAGTTTCTATGATGCTGTGGATAGAGCACTGGGCCTAGAGTCACAAAGGCCTGAGTTTAAATCCAGCCTCAGACACTTAACTAGCTGTGAAACTCTGGGCAGGTCATTTAACTCTGTTTACCTCAGTTTCCTCATCTGTAAAGTTAATTGGAAAAGGAAATGGCAAACCCCTCCAATATCTTTGTGAAGAGAACCACAAATGGGATTACTAAGAATCAAAGATGACTGAAGCGAATGAACAACCACAAAATAATCCTGTGATTTAAGGCCAAAAGACTGGCCTTCAGATCCCAGTCCTGGAGGCGGCCAGAGGGCACAGTGAATAGAGAGCTGTACCTGGAGCTAGGAGGGCCTGAGCTCAAATCAGGCCCTCAGACACCAGCTGGGTGGCTCTGGACAATTTAATCTCCACTTGTCTCAGTTTCCTCATCTGTAGAATGGGGATAATAATAGCACCCACCTCCCAGGGTTGTTGGGAGGAATAAATGGGGGAATATTTGTGAAGTACTTAGCACAGCACCTGGAAAATAGTAGGTACTATGTAAATACCAACTGTTGTTCCAGGCACATAGTAGGTATTATATAAATGCCAACTTCTATGCTGGGCACATAGTAGGTGCTATACAAATGCCAGCTATCATCATCACCATCATCAATTTGTCAATATCCTTCCTGAAATGTGGCACCTGAAATTGAATACAACTTTCAAGATGTGGTCTGACCATGGTAGAGCACAGAGAAATTGTCACCTTCCTCACTCTAGGCCCCGTTTACATTAATGCAGCCCAAGAAAGCAATGGCACACTGTGGCTCTCAAGTCCTTCTGTTGGTTCATCTTCAATCCAAAGCCCACCATTGAGCCACAGTTTGCTGGATCTCACATTTGTAGGTACAGAGTCTTCCTAACTAGAATTCAGACACTTGGAGTAAGTAACACAAAGACTTTCCTTCATTAAAGCACCAACTCTTTATAAAGTTACTTAGTTGATGAGTGGACTCTGATGCCTTGGCCATGGACCTCAGGGGAATATCCCAATTTGTTCAGATGGGAAGGGTCTTTTTTTCAGACACACACAGTGACCACTAGGAGCCCGAAGTGAGAAAACTGACTCAGTAGAGAACATTAAATACTCCAACTTAAATTCTCTTCTGGAACCCTGCCATTCATCTCTAACTCTGACCCAACTAACTTTCACTCCTCTTCATCAGCATCATCCTGAAAATAACTGAGCCTGAGGCAAGGGAGTTCAAGCAATTCTTTCCCTGTTTTTACCTCCCTCCCCTTTTCCTTCTAAAGAGGTAGCATTGTAGGCTGGTGGCCAAGTCTCTGGCAAATTCAAACACAGTATCCTCCAAGCCCATGATTCCAAGCTTAGAGTTAGATGGAAAGCAGCAGTAGTGAAATGAGGAGAAAAAGATCCTGCTTTCCCTAACCTCCAAATCCTAAGTTAGCCCAATGGACCCCACTTTGTCCTCTATTCCTGGAGACTATGGGTGGTTGGTTTTTCCATCACTGAAAGTCATAGGATCATCCAGAGCAGGAATGGATCTTCAAGGTCTTGATTTTACAGATTAGGAAACCAAGACCTAAAGCCAGATGGGTAGTCAGTAGCAGAATTTGACCTCTAAGCTCAGCAGTCCACGTTCAGCACTCTTCCTATGCATAATTCAAGCACAGGTTGGATGACCATTTGTCAGGAACAAGGTCAAAAGAATCCTTTTCAGTTCAGTTCAGTTCTGAGCACCTACTATGTACCTACCAGGTGTTGTATTAACTGCTGCAGACGAAAAACTAAAGAAGAAATAATCCCTGTCCTCAAAGATTACTTTCAGTTCAAAGGGGAAGGGGGCAGGGGTAAAATGTGCTCATCTAATTAAGCACAAAATAAATAAAAAGCAATTTAGGTCAGTCCACAAGCATTTATGAAGCACTAATAACTGTCAGACTCGGGGCAAAGAAAGACAAAAACAGCCTGGCTCAGGGATTTGTTAGATCGCTGACTTCTGAAGTCCCTTCTGGCTCAGGGATTCCATGATTCTAGAATGAGAATATTGGAATAACTACCAGACTAGCTGACATTAACATAAGCTCAAATTCCAGAGGCCAGATAGTACAGGGGGTAGAGCAATATGCCCAAAGTCCAGAGGGGCCTGTACTCCAATCCCACTTCTGGGCACTTATCAGTTTTGTGACCATGAACAAGTCATTTAATTTCTCTGAGCCTCCGTTTCCTTATCTGTAAAACTGAGATAATAGTTGCCATAGTGTCCATCTTACAGGGTGCTTGTGAGAATCAAACATAAAGTAAGTCGGCAAATATAACACTAACGTCAGTTATCATTATCATTATTATTTTATTACACAGCATTTTCAGCTTAGAAAATGTTTCATACACATCTTATATGGGTTAAACTAGCTTTGTGACCCTGGGGAAATCACTCAACTGCTTTATGACTTGGTTTCCTCATCTGTAAAATAAGATAGTTGACCTGGAAGACTTCTAAAGTCCTCCAGCTCCTCACAACTACCCTGAGGTACTATAGGTATTATTATGCCCATTGCTCAGATGGGGAAATCAAAGCACAAAAAAAGTGTGAATTGTTCAAGGTCAAGCAGGTAGTTAAAGGTTAAGCTAACACTCTAACCCTGGTCTTCTGACTCTTGCACAGGTTATATCACCAGGATCACAGCTTCTCTCCCCCCAAAGGAGATGATGGTTTGCCCTTTCTGACCAGAAGGGGCCTTAAATTAATTTAGCCCCAGGAAGCAAACCACAAATCATGTCCCTAGAAAGATTCCAAAGGGAGTCAGCTGCCATCCCAAAGAGATATGACTAGTCCCCCAGGTCTGGTGAAGTCCCTCTTCACCCACCGACTCAAAGACCTTCCCCATGGCCTCTGAATTTTTCCTTCTTTTATTAACAGCTCTTAAAGAGCAGCTGGTGCCTTGTGAAAAGCTTCTATTTTTAGACAATGGAGACTTGGGGATTCCCAATCCCATCCTCAGCCACTCCCAAGCCACGGGTTTCAAGAAAGAGCATGCCTGTTCTAGAAGATCACCTTTCTATATAAATAAATCTTCACACCTTTTTCGGGCCTAAAGGCACCTCCTGAACAGGTTCAGTTAGGACCAGTCTCTTGGCCTATACTGCAGAGCAGGATCAACTCTAATGGGCAAGACCAGGGAAACTGATGGTTCCCCATGTGATCCCTTGAGGGGTCCATGAATTTGTTTAGGAGGATGACCAACTCTCAGCTGCCAGGATCATAGAGATCAAAGGACTCTGCTGAAGGTAGAGAGGGAAGAAGATAAAGAAGCAAGGGCCCTGAGACAAAAGTGAGGGAAAGGGCCTGCACATTCCCCCAAAACATGGAGCAGAACTAGATCATAAGCAGGATCAGGCACAGTGCCTGGTACATGGTGAGTACTTAATAAATGTTTATTGACTGACAAGATGCTTATGGACTGATGACAGGGAGAAGGCTTGTATACAACAGCAGTACAGGATAGGAGGTACAGTACAAGACTGTTCAAATCTTGCCCTTCACTTTACAAATGAAGAAACTGAGGCCCAGGGAGCTCAAGTGACTTGGACCACACCACAGTCCTAGTAAGCACCAGAGTCAGGATGTGAACCCAGGTCCTCCAGATTCTAAATCCAGAGCCCTTTCCACTATACCACATAGCCTGCTTCTAAATTCTCTCCTAAACCCAACAATCCTAAGGGTAGGGAAAGGAAGAGCTCATTAAGGGGTGTGATGTCTATTGTACATGAAGACTTTGTTCCAATGTGGTCATTGTTACACAGTTGTGGATATGCCCCAGGTCCGTTCAGGTCCCTCAAAGCATAATAGTAACACATAGAAAGAATAATGCCTCAGAATCTTTATTTGAATAGGAAGAGTTCTACTAATTGCAAAGAAAACTCTGTATATGGCAGGGGTGGAGGGGAAGAGTGGGGTGGCAGGGGGAGAAACAGGGAGAGGAATGTAGGGAGGGAAGAAACAAAAAGAAATAAAGGTAGGAAGAAAGAAGAGAGAAGGAGGAAGGGAGGGAGGGAGGGAGGAAGGAAGTTAGGAAGGAAAAAAGAGAAAGAGGGAAAGACAAGAAGAGAGAGAGAGATGTCATCTTTAAAAAAGCCCTTGATATTTCTGAGCTGGTGATATGAATTTAGCATGACAGAGACTGAGGCCAAGAGAGAAGTCCATTGCCTGACATCTACCCCCTAGGGATGTGGCAATGTAATCCTGAGCAGGGTTCAAGAACCTGCCATGGAGTGGCAGATTGTGTAGAAGAAAGAGGCAGAAGGACAGATTCGGAGCCATGTCTGTCACTAAGAAGCTGCGAGGCCCTGCCCTCATCACTCCACAGGGTCTCATTTGCTTTTCTGCCAGGTGAGAATCATAAGCCCAGCACCACCCACCTCGCAGCTCTCCTACAGAGCAGATGCACTGATCTCTGTAAACCACTTTGTAAACCTTAAGGCTTTGGGACAAGCAGTTGCCACTTCTGCTCTCCCTGCAAACCCTCCCCTCCCTGGGCTCCTCTCCCAGCGGGCCTACCTTCATTGTGGAGGTCTCCCTGAGGCTCAGCTTTTTCCTGTCTGATGGCTGCCCGGCGGTAGACAATATGTGCCCGCCCGGTCTCCTCCTTTGCCTGCTGACCCCTCTCCAGAGGCTCAATGAAGTATTCACTGCTGTCGGTCCGGATTAAACCAGCCTGAAGACCATGGGTGGAAATCAGTGGGAGGAGAGAGAAAAAACAAATTAACATATAAATAAATATATAGCATAAATATGCATGACACAAAAATACATAATATATATGTTATAAGTAACACAGACACAGGCATAGAGAACTCCAGTAATATTATTGCCTTGTATACTGGTGATTACACCTAGTACACCTCAAATCAAGCCTTAGAAATGGGGCATTTAAATAATAAAACAGTCAAAGGGTTACTTTGAGTCTTTTACAAACAACAAATGATTTTAAAGAAATAACCTTGGAAACAAAAGCGTCAGTGTATGGGATTCATGACTTCACCCCACTCAGTAAGTGAGCACACTAATGGTCCTTAGAAAATGTAGTAACCATCACTTACTTGCATGGCATCCCAAAGGTTCAGTGTAGACCCAAGTTTTAGAAGAAAAAAACACCTGTCTCTCACACACACAGACTATTTGGCCCTGAGCAACCTTTCATCCCCCCCAGGATACTATGGAAGGCTATCAATCACAGCACAGTTTCTAAGATGCATTGATAGAGGGAATTAGTTACCTTACCTAGAGTTCCTTGCACTAATAAATCATAGGTCCAGTCAAAAATAATAATAATAAAGACATGAGGGAGGCAGAGTGGGAACATGGAAAGCCGTGGACCTAGAGCTGGAGGCTGGGGATCAAATCTGACTGTTATTTACTAGCTATGAGACTCTGGATAACTCACTTAACCTGAGTCTGAGTGGGGGGGAAGATGGTGATACTGGCTACCTTCCATTATAAAGCAGTGTAAGAAATCATCACTTGCCTGTTGTCATATAGTTAATATAATAATATAAATATTACTATGTAATATTAATATATTATATAATTAATATGTAATATAACAGTAGGTCAGAATTGAAACCCAGGGCTCCAAACTTAGCACTGGACCCACTCCTTCCTCTATTCTTTTATAGGATTCTATGTATTCTATGTATCCCACAGTGCCTGGCATACAATAGGTGGCTTACAAATGCATGTATATGGATTGATTTGTTGCACTTAGCCACAGGCCCCTACTAAGTAGAACTGTTCCAGATCTTGGGTTCTGCTGGCAGGGTCATTGAGAGTCCCGACTCACATCTACATCACAAAGAGGCATTGGGATGGGATGGGATGGGATATCAGTTGAGGGCATTTCTTTAAAAAAGAAAGACCTCCATACTTAGTACCATCTGCCCCTGATTCACATAAATTAATGATAATAATGGTGAGTGTTTATATAGCACTTATGAGCACATTACAAGTGTGATCTCATTTGATCTCACAACAAACCTGGAAGGGAGATGTTGTTGTTATGCCCATTCTACAGATGAGGTAACTGAGGCAGATAGACATTAAATGACTTGCCCAGGGTCCCACAGCTAGGAAATACCCGAGACATCCTAACTCCAGGTCTATCCATTATACCATCTAGCTGCCCCCTGAAATCAAAGGGTAAGTTGGTGAAGTTGGTAATAGAAAGGGGATTGAATCAGAACGTCTCAAGTTTGAAGCTTGGCTCTGCTAGGACCTCAGACCAGTCACCATGATTTGACACCTCCAAGCTTCAGTTTTGACTTCCGTGAAATGGGGATCCTCAAATCACTTACCTATCTACAGAGCTGTTTTGACAAAAGCAATTTGTAAACACCCCTGCCTCTGCCACTACCCTTGTGACGATGGGACCAGTCATCAAATTTCCCTAGGCCTCCGTTTCCACATCTATAAAATGAAGGGGTTGGGTTAGATGGGATATGAAATTCCTTCTGTTCCTAGATATATGATCCCATCATCCCACTATAAATATAGGAGCTGTTATTAGGATTCATACCCATCTGCTGGTAAGTAGGCTCCATTATTAACAAGTCACTGTGTAACCTTGGTTAAAACACTTCTCTTTCTCATCCTCAGTTTCTCCATCTTTAAAATGTGGGAGCTGACCTGTAGTTAAAAAAATGTTAAAGAGCATGTGGACAAATTCTGGTACTGGCTGTGGGACCTTAGGCATGATAGATGAAATAATAGATAGATGACAGATTAGATAGATAGATATGTGTTTGTCCTTCGTTTGTCAAAGAAGACAATGCCATCAGAGAAATAATAATATGACTTGCACTTGACTTTGTTTTGAGTGAGGGAGGGCCATGCAGGTCACCAGCCTCACTTCTCCTCCAGAGTCATCTGAATCCAGTGACAAGATATTCATCAGGATGACCGGAGATGACCCAGGATGAGGCAGTTGGGGTTAAGTGACTTGCCCAAGGCCACACAGCTAGTGAGTGTCAAGTGTCTGAGGTGAGATTTAAACTCAGGTCCTCCTGAGTCCTGCCCTGGTGCTCTATCCACTGCACCACCTAGCTGCCCCGATAGATAGATGGATAGACAGACAGACAGATAGATGATAAATAGATAGGTAGATAGATAGATAGATAGATAGATAGATAGATAGATAGATAGATAGATAGATAGATAGAGGCAGCTAGGTGGTGCAGTGAATAGAGCACCAGTGCACGAGTCAGGAGGACCTGAGTTCAAATCTCACCTCAGACACTTGATACTCACTAGCTGTGTGACCTTGGGCAAGTCCCTTAACCCCAACTGCATCATCCTGGGTGATCTCCAGTCATCCTGATGAATATCTTGTCACTGGATTCAGATGGCTCTGGAGGAGAAGTGAGACTGGTGACCTGCACAGCCCTCCTTCACTCAAAACAAAGTCAAAGTGCAAGTCATGTCGTCGTTTCTCTGATGGCATGGTCTTCTTCAGCAAATGAAGGACAAACACACACAGACAGATCGATAGATGGATCGATATGGATGGATGAACAGATGGATGATGGACAGAAATAAATATAGATGACAGATAAATAGATGAATAAATGGATGGATAGATAGATATAGATGATAGATCAGATAAACAGATGGATAGACATAGGTGATAGCTACACATAAATATATATATATACATATATCAATATATAAAATACATATATATATATATACATATAAACTATCTTTATGAGTCCTCCCATCCCATGATCTCATGAACCCCAAAATCAGTTTCCAAATTCTACTTTGACTCAGGGTGCCAAAATCAAATCTGTAAAAAACAAGATAGCCTAACATTTTGGGAAGAAACAATTGCTGTCTGTGACAAAATAAATACTGGTCAGTCTGGACAAATACCAGCTGGTGGGCAGCTGTAATTGTGCCTCTGTATCACACTCAACCCTGTGTGTAACAGGCGGCACAATAAACTATGCCCCACCCCCACTCCCAAAGCCCAGACAAGGCAGGCATTATACTGGGAAATTACAGTCAATTACTGGGTTAGTCACCAGAGAAAAAAGAAAAGAGTAACTCACATTTATGTAGTATTTTAAGGTTTGCAAAGCCCTTTCTGAACATTATCTCATTTGATCCTCACAAGAACCCAATGAGGTAGATGTCGTTATTATCCCCATTTTACAGATGTGAGGTGCGGTGCCATGAGTCACATAATTTAAAAGTGTCTGAAGCTGAATTTGAACCTAGATCTTCCTGGAGCCAAATCCAGAGCTCTACCCATCATGGCACCAGGCTGCTTTTTCCAGAGCAAACCAAGGTCCATCAGTCAATCCACATTCATTTATTGAATGTCCACTGTGTACACTAGGCACTGGAATTAGAAACACAATGAATGAAACAATCCTGCCTCCCAAGGAGCTCACATTCTAACTGAGGACAGATCCAAGGAAAGTGAGGAGCTGAGGAGGATTCTGGAGGGTCAGCAAGGACCAAGCAGACCATGGTGTCCGTGTCTCTGCCCCACGCCCACCCCATTTATCCCAGCCATAGCTGAGGTCAAGACAGTAGCTTGAGCTCTTGCTCACTACAACAAGTATCCCTAGATAAATCTGAGCCAGCTGGAGAGACCAGGGCAGAAATCCCTTCTTTACCTAGAATCAAGAGATTTAGAGATGGAAGGGACCTTACCAGATGTCGTCCAGGGATTCTGAACCTAGAATCCAGGAACTTGTTTCTTTTCAGTGTTTTGATAAGTATATTTCAATATAGTTGTTTTCCTTTATAATCCTGTGTATTTAGTTTTATGCACTTAAAATTAAATTCTAAGGAGTCCAACTCCCTTGTTTTACAGACTAGGAAACTGAGGCAGGCAAGGGTTAAAAGACTTGCTCAGTCACACAGCTAGTAAACATCTGAGGCAGGATTTGAACTCAGGTCTCCCTGATGCCAAATCCATCTTTCCATGCATTATACCAGTAGGAGAAATACAGAAAATGCAAGAACTCTCCTCCCTCAAGGACTTCATACAGAGGCACCAGGACCACCCAGAACAGAAAGAGCTGTCAGGCATAGAATTTCAGACTAGGAGATCAACAGGGGAGGATCTTGGAAAGGAGAATACAGAATCCTGAAGGTAGAAGGGAGGGTAAAATAAGGAATGCCAAGTTTGAAAGGGATATTTGAACAAGACTGTCAGGGTGGGCAAGCAGCCTTAGAGCACAGAACATCCCACCCAGAAAGGACACAGACTGCCAGAGCAGGGAAGGGCCCTTTATTGATCATCACGGTGTCTGCTCATTTTACAATCAAGGAAATTGAAGCTGAGCATGGTCAAAAGACTTCAAGGTCATACAACCAGTCAGCGATGAGGCCAGGACACAAAGCCAAGTCACCTGGTTCCACATTCAATGTCTTTTCCACTACTCTCCTTGATGTTCCATCCTGGCCCTGCCCACCCATTCCCTACAAGAGCAGAGTAGCCAGTATAGAGATGTCATCACGTGGCTGGCCAGCTGCTCTTCCACAGGGCATGGAGTTCCTAACAAATCCAGCAAGAGACAGGCTCTCTTACTTATGCCAAGAAGAGAAAAGAAGCAGCTCCATGGAGCATCAGAGACCAGGACAGAGAGGCAGTCACACCCTGAAAGTAGTTTTGAAGTATAGGTTTTACAGATGAGAAAATTGAGGCAAACAGAGGTTAAGTGACTTGCCTATCTGAGGCTGGATTTATACTCAGGTCTTTCCAACTCCAGGTCCAGTACTCTATACACTGGACCATCTAACTGCTTCTGAATGGGGATATGAAAAATCCCATTTTACAGATGAGGAAACAAACAAAGGTTAAGTATCTTGCCCAGGGTCACACAGCTAGTAAGAATCTGAGGCTGGATTTGAAGTCAGATTTTCTTGACTCCAAATCCAATGTTCTATTTACTAACCCACCTAGCTGCCTCTGAATGGGGATATCATAATTCCCATTTTACAGATGAGAAAACCGAGGTCCATAGCAAGGAAGTGATTAGACCACAGGTATGTAGAACATGAGAGGTAGAGCTGGATCAGAACTCAAGTCCTCCTCCTGAGACTCCAGGATGGAATTCCAGTGGATTCCAGAGCCCCTTGGCTTCTTCCCATACCCTCTTGATTCTAAATCCAGGCCCTTTTTTCGTTGTTATCTAAGGTGTCCTACAATTGTAAAAGGCCACAAGTGTGTGGGTCCCAAACCAAGCCCCTGAATAGTCACAGGTATCATACCAGTGAGCCCCATGAGGTGACACTACCTTGAGGTCACCTCTCCACAGAACCCTGGAGACATGGGAGCAGAGAGAACAACCCAGAGAGGACCCCACAGGGCTGTCCCTGTACGTCCTGACTATAGCACTCCATGACTAACTCGATGAAAATGACTTCATTGGCAAACCAGCCCACCTACCACGGAAACCTCCCAGCTATGAGTGACTTTCTCTCCCTGGATTCCCTGCAACCTCCATTCAGCAAACCCTGCAAGGACTGGAACCCTAAAGCTAAGGATGACCTCAAGATCATGGAGCCCAGCCACCCCATTACCAGCTAGGAAGACTTAGGGGCCAGAGAGGGGATGTCCTTTCCCAGGGTCACGTAGCTAGTTAGTGGCAGAGCTGACATGAGGAGCCAAGCTGGTTATTTCCAGCTTGGACATCTGAGATTCCCCCAGAGACTGGGAACCCTGCTGCATACTCATTTGGCACTTTAACAAGTGTTTGCTGAATTGAACTGAAAAAGGTAAGCCAGAAAGAACCTTAGAGCTTAGAACACAGGAGGCAGAACATTGGAGATGGAAAGGACAAAAGAACTTAGGAGTATAGAACGTCAGAGTTGAAAGAGTCTTTAGAAAAGAGAGCAGAATATCACAGCTGTAAAGAACCTTGGAGCAGATCATTTCAGAGCTAAAAGGAGCTTAGACCTTAGAACGTAGAATGTAGGAGAACCTAAAATATAGAACAGTGGAGATGGTAGGGGTCTTAGAACTTAGAATGGAGAAGTTCTAAGGAAATACTAGGATGTGAAGGGACCTTAGAATATGGAACATAGGTCATCAGAGTGGTGAGAGGCTTTAGAACCTAGAGTGCTGTGTTTTGATCTGAGCTTCTCATTTGAGAAAGGTGGACCACTGGAAGGAAGGCAGTCAGGATGGTGAGGGGCCTAGAGACTATGCTGAGTGAGCTGTTTAGCCAAAGAAGAGAAGTGGGTGGGGAAAGGAGGGGAGGGATGGAGCTTTCTTTAATTATTTGCAGGGCTCTCTTGTTAACAAATTTTGGTTGAATTGATTTGAATAAGAAGAATTTCAGCCAACCAGGTGGGACAGTGAATAAACAGCATGCTGGGCCTGGAGTCAGAAATCCAGCCTCAGACACTTACTAGCTGTGTGACCCTGGGCGAGTCACTGTTTTGCCTCAGTTCCCTTCTCTGTAAAATGACCTGGAGAAGAGAATGGCCAACTGCTTAAGTACCTCTGCCAAGAAAACCCCAAAAGGAGTCATAAAGGGTTGGATGTGATTGAAAAACAACAAATAATAATAATATCTGACATTTATATAGTGCTTCCTATGTGCCAGGCACTGTGCTACATGCTTAACAATTATTTTCCCATTTGATCAATTGAATTGAACTATGAAGAACAAGAACACTGGAGAAAGGAGCAGGCTTGTTCTGTTTGGCCCCATCAGGCAGAATCAGGAGCAATGAGTTGGAGTCAAGCAGAGGCAGACTTCAGCTTGGTACAAGGGGAAAACTTCCTACCAATTTGAGCTCTCCCAAAGTAGAAATGAGCTCCCTTGGGAGATAGTGAGCTGCCCATCACCAGAGGTATTCAAGCATGAGTTGGGTAACCCTTTGTTGGGGATTGTGGCTGTGAAAGGTATTGCTCAAACAGGAACAAGTTGAACTCGTGGACCCCTGCACTTCCTTCTGATTCGACCACTCTTGGTTTCTGGGATTCTAAATGGCTGAGCGGGAATGAGATTCCAGATCTCCTGGCTCCTCAGCCAGGATGTCTTCCACTATCACAACGACTGGAGCTGAAAGGAATCTCAGAGAACATCTGGTCCAAAGCAGGAAAGCAGGCTCAATAGGAGGAAGCATCTTGACCAAGGTCGAGCAGAGATTGGGCTGAGGCAGGATTCAAACTCAGGCCCCTGACTCCACATCTAGTTCATTTGCCACTTACCCCCACTGCCTCTTCTTTGGGACCCAAATAACATTCTAACAAGAGGGAGAGAAAGGTAATGACAAATGAGAGAAACAAAGACAAGCCCCACATTGTTGCACCAATGTCGAAGTCCTAAGGTCTTCAAAGCTCTGTTGTTAAGCCTAAACTTTGAAAAGACACAAAAGATTTATCTGAGGGCACAATGGGAGCTGCTCACAGCAGGCTTCCACAAAAGCAGCCGCCAGGGTGGCTCACTCAGGTGAAAGCCTGGGGGATTCTGGGACTGGGTGAGCCCAACCTAATGTAGGTGGCCAGTGGTCACTGGAGCTGTAGGAGCATGTCCGGTCTGCCAGGCACCAACCCAAGCCCAGAGAGAGCCCATGGACCCTTACACAGGGCTCAAACAGCCCTGCAGCCTCAGGGGCTGGGCCAGAAAGGAGGGAAAGGCCGCTTTCAAAAACATAGCCAAGAACTGACCTGCTTTTCTAGGACCAACGAAGAATCATGGCGTCTCAGGTATCCTGCTCTACCACTGATTAGCTGGGTGACTGTGGTCAAATCATTTCATTTCTCACTTCACTTGAAAATGAACCCAAGGTAGTGAGGTGGTGCAGTGAATAGAGCACCAGCCCTGGCATCAGCAGGACCTGAGTTCAAATCTAATCTCAGACACCTGATGCTTATTAGCTGTAAGACCCGAGGTAAATCACCAATCATTGCCTCGAAAATGAAGGGTCTGATCTCTTTCTTCCATAAGCCCTTAAGGTTTACAAATCACTTTTCTCACAACAACCCCATGAGATAGGTAAGGCAAGAATTGCTGTTCTTTTTTTTAACAGATGAGGAAACAAAGGCCAAGAGGGCTGGAGGAGGGGAGCATCATATAACACACCACTGATATTTCTGGCAATAAATGTTCCTTGACTTTTTTTCTGGTGAACTCCAGTGTTTAACAACCTTCCAGGGCTCCCTATTGCCTCCCAAATGAAATTCAAACTTCTTAGCCTTGAAAGTATAACTAAAATGTCCAATCCATTGACCCAGAAATCCCACTCTGGGACATAGATCCCAAGGAGATCAAAAACAGGAAGGTCCCAAGTGCCACAAAACCTTCCTGGCAACACTTTTTGTGGTGAAAAAGAATCAGATACAAGGCAGGTGCCCATTGACTGAGGAAGAGCTAAACAAGTTTTAGTAAATAAATATGATGGATTATTACTATACCACAAGGAATGAAGACTACACTGGATTCAGGGAAACCTAGGAAAAACTTTTCTGAACTGATGCAGGATAATGAAAGCAGAACCAGGACAACAAGATATACAGTGAGTACAAAGAGGTAAATGGAAAGACAAAAACACCTTAAATTTGTGTAACTATAATGACCAAGCTCAGCTCCAAAGACGAGATGAGGGGCATGACAGGAAACATGAATACCATTACACTCATTCGCTAAGTGGACTGCTTTCGTTGAAGTGCTTTGTTTTCTCTTTCTTTCTTTCTTTTTTTTTTTTTGTTACACAGGAAAACTCAATAAGCAGGGAAGGAAGGAGTGATGTATTTGGAAAATTACTATGATACAAAAGTAAAAATATAAATTCGATTTTAAAAAGAAAGTTAAATAATGAAAAAAAGTCCCATCCCTCTTGTATAGGACAGTATTGTAGTACGGAGGTGACCCTGGGTTCTCCAAGGCTGTGTCACCGCCCCATAGCATTAGTGTGAGTTAAAGACTGCTCTGATGATGAGTTGGTGCCTCGTAAGTTTTTAGGTACCACTTTAAAGTTCATCAAGTGTTTTACAGACATCATCTCTTTGATTCTCACAATATCACTCATAACAATCACTTAGATCCTGGTGGATGCTATCATCATCCCATTTTACAGATGGGGAAATTGAGACAGACAAATGTTAAGTCACTTGCCTTGGTCACACAATTACTAAGTATCTGAGGTCACATGTGAACTCAGGTGTTCCTGATTCCAGACCCAGTGTTCTATCCACTGAGTCACCTAATCCATCGAGAGTCAGCAGCATGTCAAAAAAAAAAAAAGAGGCTTGTACTTGGATTCCCATCTCTGCCAATGAGCTGTATGACCCTGAGCAAGTCTCCTTGCTCTTAAATGGAAATGGGAGCCACTAAGCCTAGAAAGATCCCCAGAGGCCCACAATGACCTAGAAAACCACAAATTAACATTATTGTTCATTCACATTTATTTATGTATTTATGTTAAATATTTGTTTGTTACATGATTTGTTTTTACTGTATTTCTATTTATCTTGTTAACTATTTCTGAGTGATGTGTGACTCTTACTTATTCCTCAGGGAAGGCTGTGGGCTGCAGGAAGTCAGGCCAAAGGGTGTTTGCCACCTCCATCCTAGCAAATTCTAGAAGATTATAAAGACAGAGGACGTTGGAAGAGGGAGCTTCCTGTCCCAACCAAATAACAGAGCTCGTCCTCTTCCCTGCCCACACACACACACACACACACACACACACACACACACACACACACACCCTACCTTATGGTATTGTAGAAAGGATCAAATGAGGTCACATGTACAAAGCTCTGGCTGGAGATGTCTTGGCTGTGATTGCACTATATATTGTTGCAAGAAAGGCACTGTAGAAAAGGAGCTGTTGTTATCACTTACTCCTGTTCCCCCAATCCTCATTAAAGAAAGTTTAAAACGAAATCTTTTCTTGAAGCCTGGAGTCATTGTTGGCAACTCAAATGGCGGCAATAATTAGACCCTGCCAGCCCAAAGGATCTCAGACTTTGAATTTTGCTTTCTCTTGGGGGGTGGGAGGGTGGTTCTCCAACGCCTGCCTAAACGCCTAAGTTCTGTCCCCAGCCTGGAGACAAGAACCAGACCCGGTCTCTCCTGGGGCAGCCCAAGGTTTCCTTTGTGCCTGCTGTGGGCTCTAATTCTCTGGAAGCTTTCTTCTGTTGTAATGGCCCCAGCCTGTGGGGCACAGGGCCAAGCCCACTGGCTGGCACAGAATCCTAGCAATCACTGCCCGCCTCAGGACAAGGAGACAGGAAGCAGTGCTGGGGTGCCAAGAGTCTGCATCGGCTGCCAGGCACTTCATCTGAGCTGGAGTCTTGCACATCTTGGTCCTGCTACTCAGACACTGAAGTCTCCGACAAAGCTGACAACCCATGTGGTAAAAGCAGAAGAGGTTTGAACCTGGCGGCAGTGTGGGTTCTGGCCTTGACCTCAGTCACCTGGCCTGGTGACCCTGGGCAAGCAGTCTTAGCTCTCTGAATCTCAGCATTCTCTTCTATAAAACAGAGGTGATAGTCCTCATTGTAGATACGGGTACAGATGACAATTTATCTACAACTCAGTCGTAGAGGCTCTTTAAAAGTTGCTATAACTTTTATATTTATATTATATATTATATAATTATAATAATATATATTATATATTATATAATATTTTATATTTAACTAAAAGTTGCCAAAAAACCCATCACTCCATCTTTGGTTTACATAGCAATGGATCTCACCAAATTTATCTGGGCCAGTAATTGTCCAATAGACACACAATCTATAATTGGGTCCCAAATTTGAAGATGCTTCAGCCTGGAAGGACCTGTCCAAGCCTACCTTCCACTGGTACAACCTTGGAAAAGCCAAGTTCACCTCAGTGCCCAAAGCAGGACTCAGTGGGGTGTCCCCTGAGTGCCCAAAGCAGGACATGGTTGGGTGTCACTGTGAGCTTAAGAAAGTAGGGAAAGGGATGAAGGGAGAGGGGTAAAGTCAGCATTCAGAGTGAAGTGTGGGGGAAGAGAGAGAAGTGAGGACAAGGGGAGGGAGGGAACAGGGAAAAGGAGGAGGAGAAAGGGTTTTTTTTAAAGTCTATAGATTGGAAGAAAACCATTCCTAATTGCCTCTGAAATCATCCATACCAGCAGCACCAAAGGCCACCTCTTTCTGGGTTAGGGTACTCTTCCTTTAGAGAGGTGGCTGTGTTGTATAAAGAGCCCAGAACCTGAGTCAGAGGATCTGGGTTCAAATCTTAGCTCTGCCACTTATTACCTTAGTGACCTTAGGAAAATCACTTAAAAATAACAATAACTCCAATTTATATAGGGGGCAGTCAGGTGGCACAGTGGATAGAGAATCAGGAAGATTCATCTTCCAGGGTGGAAATCCAGCCTCAGTTGCTTATTAGCTATGTGCCCCTGGGCAACTCACTCCACCCTGTTTGCCTCAGTTTCCTCATCTATAAAATGAACTGGAGAAGGAAATGGCAAGCCACACTCACATCTTTGCCAAGAAAACCACAAATGGGATGATGAAGAGTCAGACACAACTGAAACGACTGAGCAACAACCTTTAGGCTTAGTGGCTTCCAAATCCATTTGCATACGTTGTCAAATTATCCTCGAAAGAGGCTAAGGAAGAGAGTGTAAAATAATTATCTCAGCATTTTACAGTTAAGGAAACTGAGGTTCAGCAAAGAATCAAATCTAACAAGACTAGATTTAATGAGGTACATGTCTCATCTGACATTAAAGTTGGAAAAAAAAAAAAACAGCTTCACAAGTACAGAATGGGGAAAATGTGGCTTGCTCACAGATGATGTAAGAGATCACTGGTATAATGTGAGGATCAAGGAAGCTAAGGCAAACCCTGGCTGCACGAAGAATTACCAGTGACTGCCCTGAGCCCTGGCCAGGCACCCAGAAGAATGGATCCATTGTGGATATCACATTTTGGAAAGAATGCCCAGCAGCAGCAAATTCCAAGGAGAGAAGTGAGGTGCTGAAGTACCTTCAGAGCACACCCTATGAGGGTCAGTTCATCACAAAGTCAACAGTCAATTCCCTCTGTGTCTGTGTTCATCATTTGTTGCCAAAGAAGACCATGCCATTAGAGAAATGATGGCATGACTTGCACTTAACTTTGTTTTGAATGAGGAAGAGCTGTGCAGGTCACCAGCCTCACTTCTCCTCCAGAGCCATCTGAATCCAGTGACCAGATATTCATCAGGATGAGTGGAGATGGCCCAGGATGAGGCAATTGGGGTTGTGACTTGCCTAAGGTCAAGTGTCTGAGGTGACATTTGAACTCAGGTCCTCTTGACTCCTGCACTGGTGCTCTATCCACTGTACCACGTAGCTGCCCCAATTAATTCCCTCTATTCCAAAGGAAAAGGGAGTACCCTTCTTTGCTGACAGGGATCAAGAACATCTAAGGAACTTAAGAACAAATGGGGGAAGGGTGATGATTTTTACCAGATGGAAGGGAGATGTTAAATAAACAATAAGCATTTGTTAAATGCCTACTATGTGTCAGGCAGTGCTCCAAGCACTAGAGAAGGAAAGAAAAACCAAAGTTGGTCCCTGCTGTCACACAGCCTGATGGAAGGAAAGATTTTTAACCTGAGAAATAGAAGAGTCTGGGGGAAGGAGAGAGCTGTCTTCAGGATCTAGAACAAAAGCAAAATCCTGTTCTAACTCAGAGGTTTCCAAAGGGCAGTGGACAAGCCACTCAATGTCCCCTCAGATATACACAGCCTGGTTCAATGTATGTGGTTGTTGGGCTTGGGGGATTGTTATTTTTTAATGTGTTCCATCATCCTCCTCCCATAATGGAAGAAGAAGGTGTAGAGTAAAATTCAAGCGATTTGGGATCCAGTCTTGAGCCCACCACTCAGTCCCTGTGTGGGTTTGGGCATAAGATCATAGCTTTTCAAGCTGAAAGAAACATGAGAAGTCAGCTAGTAAAAACCCACGTCAGATAGGTAGGTGGTATTGCAGTGGATACAGTCCCGGCCTAACATGAGGAAAACCTAAGTTCAAATCTGACCTCAGACACTTACTAACTGTGTGACCTTGGGCAAGTCACTTAACTCTGTTTGCTTCAGTTCCTCATCTGCAAAACGAGCTGAGGGGAAATGGCAAACCACTCCAGTATTTTTGCCAAATGGGGTCTGGAAGAATGAACATGATGAAAAAAGAACAAAATCCAAGCCCTCCCCCACTTACCCAAGAGGAAATGGAAGCCCAGAGAAGGAAAGCATCTTGCCCTGGGTCATACAGATAGTCAGCACCAGAGCTGAAATTCAAAACCAGGTATTCGGTGAGGATCACATAAGAAAACCCATGTAGAAACTGCAAAGTCCCTGACACATACCAAAGACTATTATTATTAAAATGCACAGAAATTGATATTTATTTTTAGGAAAAAGAACAATGATGGAAAAGTACAAGAGTGTGCTAAGGTGTTCCACTGTCCCTAGCAGGCCAAACGATATCATGTTGTCCAGGAAGGGAATGAGAATGCACAAATGGGACCTCAATGTTGGAATCAACCAAAAAATACGTTAGTGAAACCCAATGAGAAGGTGAATCCCCTTTATATGCAACATCCATGACAAGTGACCAACCAGTCACCACTTGAATACCTCCAGTGATAAGGAGCTCACTACTTCGGGGCAGTTGGACAGCTCTGGTTTTGGTGAAATTTTCCTTGCATTGGACAAAAACTTACCCTTCTGTACCTTCTCCCCCTTGCTACTAGACCTGATTTCTAGGACCAAGTATATCAAGTCTACCCCGCTTCTTATCATAGCCTTCCAAATACACTGGCCCACTTGCTGCTCCTTGTACATGAATTTCCATCTCCCATCTCCACACCATTGCACTGTCTGTCTCCAATGCCTAAAGCAATCTTCTCTGCCCTTTCTTTTCCCTGGCTTTCCTTAAGACTCAGCTCAACTCCTACCTTCTGCAGGAGGCCTTCCTTTTTCCCTCCAGATGCTAGTTTTCCTCTCATCCGCCCTAGGTACTACTTAATTATTGACATGTTTTCTCCACCATTAGACTGTGAGTTCTTTGAAAGCAGGGACCATGTTTTTTGTCTTTCTTTGCATCTCCAGCACTCAGCCTAGAGCCTGGAATACAGTAAGTACTTAATAAGTGCTTGACTGACTTGAAGACAGAAAGCACATCTCTTCTCTCTTAAGTCTCCTCCCTCCAGGTTAAATATTCCTTGTGCCTTCAACTTACTCTTTTGTGCAAAGCCCCCAGTCCTTGGAGTATAGTGCTGAGGAGAGAGTCTAGCATCTCTGCTCTTTGACTACACAGAGGGGATGATGCCTGTTTCTTCAGGTCAAATGGGGTGGGAAGGTTGGTCTCCAAGGCCTCTCAGGCCCCTTCCAGCTCTGACTCCACAATGCCATGAGCCTCCATTTCTGGTCTTGAGTCTGTTACTTCAGAGAGCAAATCACTGCATTCTTTGGGGCAGAATGGGCAAAATCAGGAATAAGAATAAATCCTCCCAAACTCTACCTAAAGAAGTTTTATAGCAAAGACTTGAAAGATTTCATTTTTACCACTGGAAAAATGAGAAGGACAAGTCATAAGATTCAAGGATCTGCTAAGTTGTCTGTAGATGGGTTAGTTCCCATTAGGGAGAAAAAGCCACAGTATCCCAGCTGCAACACTGCTCTGAAGACCCACTCATGGTTTGGAAGCTGGGCAAGGATGCCCTCCACTAAAGTCATGAGTTAAGCCCTTGGATCGGGCTATGATTGATAAGAAGATGAACAGCTCCAACATAGATTATACTACATTCATCTTGTCAGTTGCACCATCACACTGATGGCTCACATTCTGCTTGCAGTCCACTAAAACCCCCAGATCTTTTTCAGACAAACTGCTTTATGACCACACTTTCCCCATCTTGTATTTGTGAAATCGGTGTTTTCAACCCAAATGCTTACACAGCACATTTATCCTTATTAATTCTAACCTTGTTAGATTCAACTTTCTCTTCCTCTCTGAGCCTCAATTTCCCAACATTGGGACAATAATATTTGCTGGCCTCTTTTCAAAATTAATTAGATAATATTTGTAAATTCCTGAATAATTTCAAGGTTTGCAAAGCACTTTTCAGACATACTATGAACCCATTCCTAAAGATGAGGAAGATGAGTCTCAGAAAAATTGTCACTTGCTATTTTGTGTCAGCAGTAAGATCTTCTGTACACCACACAGCCTTTAACAGAATGCCCCTCCCCGCCCCCGTAACAGTGTGACAGTGAAGATACAATGGACTGTGCCCGGGTCCCATTCAAGTAAGAACTAAGAACCAACTAACCTGTGTGAATGATGAAGCCTTAAGTAACAAAATATCGAGGCGTCAACATGTCTCTTTGTCTGCATATGAAAAGCTATAAGACATCACACACACACACACACACACACACCCCTTTCTCAAGCTTGGAGGCCACAAGTCTGGGAGGATTCCAGGGATTCTGGGTTAACACTGACCTTTGTACTTCCTGCAGGAGCACAGAGGCTGTCACTGAACAAATCAATACTGTAAAACAAAGAGACGTGTCTGGCCTACTTAAACAGGATGGGCCACAAACAATTTTTAAATAGTAGGACTTATATTTAACTATAAAGGTGCTCATTAAAAATGATTCTTACTGCATCTTTTGAGGATTTTCCCTTCCTCTAGTCCAGCCACTATTGTTGTTTTATCACTTTTTTTTTACTCCACACAAGTGATTTCCAAGATGTGGGGAACTCCTATTCTGAATAAGCTTTTCCTCAATGCAGATCAGCCCTTCTGTACTGTTAGAAAGTGGACTGGGGTACAGAGTGGTTACTTGACTTAGCCTTGATCACACGGCATCAAGTGCCTGAGACAAACCTTGAGCCTATGTCTTTCTAAGGCCAACCCTCTGTTCTCTAGATGCCACGTATGGAACAGTAATGGACAAAAGTCCTTAAAAATGTTCTCTACCTTTAGCTGTGTGTATTAAATGTCCTCTAAATGTTCTGAAAGTGAAAGAGAATCCTAGAGAGATTCTGTTGGGACCAAAGTGGAAAAAGCTCCCATCTAAAAGCAGGAGAACTGGGTCTCAATTTCTAACGTCTCAGTCTTCTGCCTTGGGCAAGGCCTGACTTCTCTGAGCATCCTTCCTCTTCTGTCCAATGAAAGGCATAGTTAGACCACATGGTCACTCTCTGGGGCCTCCCAAAGCTGGGGGCACTTTTTCCTTCCCAGGTTTGTCTCATATGACATTCCCTCATGACTTCTACGCCATAATTAACTAGACTATTCTCTCACCCCTCAAAGATAATACTGTCATCTCCACTCCCTAAGCCTTTAATTGGACTGTTCCCTATGCCTGAAATACCCTTCCTTCTTTGTGCTGTTTTCCCTTGTGTCTGACTCTTCATGACTCTATTTGGGGTTTTCTTGGCAAAAAAACTGAAATAGTTTGTCATTTCCTTCTGAATACTCATTTTACAGATGAGGAAACTGAGACAAACAAGGTGATGTGATTTGCCCAAGGTCACACAGCTAGTGTCTGAAGCTAGATTTGAATTCAGAAAAATGAGTCTTCCTAATCCAAGCCCAGTGATCTATCCCCTGTGCCACCTAGCTGACTTGAATTTTTTCCTACCTATCCTTCACAGCCCATTTCAAAGTGTCACACTTCTTCCAAAAAGCCCTGCCTGATTCTCACTTACCCCAGAGACAATTTTCCTCTCCAGATCTTCCACAGCACTTTGACTGGCATGTCTCTATCATGTTAAACCAGGCATTATAGTTTTCACTGGGCAGCCAGGTGAGTCAGTGGATAGAGTGTCAAGTCTGGAGTCAGGAAGACTCATCTTCTTGAATTCAAATGTGGTCTCATTCACTTTTTAGCTGTGTGGGCAAGTCACTTCACCCTGTTTGCCTCAGTTTTCTTATCTGTAAAATGAGCTGGAGAAGGAAATGACAAACCACACCATAACTCTGCCAAGAAAACCCCAAATGGGCCTGCAAAGGGCCAGACACAACTGAAACAACAAAAATAGCTTCACCGTTCTCTTCCTGTTACAGAGTAAGCTTGTTGAGGACACTAACTATGCCTAAATAATAATAACTATAAATATGGGGCTTGGGATAGGAACTAGAGATGTGATTATGTTGGTATAGGGAGCTTCCAGGTAAGGAAAGTCCCTCTACCAACACAGGTCACCTGAGTCCCAAATAGAGCTATAGAGATACATTGCTTAGCCAAGTTCCTCACTTCTATCTGAATCTCATGCTAGCTCTAGGAGACACTGGACTCTAGGTCCTTAATGTTTCTGGTTTATTCATGAGGAAACTGAGGCTCAGAGAAATTAGAGGTCCCACAATGACAGAAGCAGGATTCCAACCCAAAAGCTTTGCCTCCGACTGTGCTGGTTCCCTACCCCCACCCCCATCCCACCTGCTCTTATCTCTGTGTGTCCCCCTCCCCATGCCCCCAGTCGAACCCTGCTCACAGATTGATTCATTACTGTGGTGGGCTAGGATGGCTATTGTTTCAATGTCTATTTCACTCTATGGTCTTTCTCATTCTATGGCTCTAAGATGGACCCATGAAAACCATCATTCTAAGATCCCATGTTCCACAAGATGCCTCCCCCAGCCCCTCTTAATTCTAGTGCCTTCCTCTTGTTCATTACTTTTATAGCCTTTTGTTTGCATTTTGCTTTCCCCATTCAGTGGTAAGCTCCCTGAAGGCAGGGGCCGTCCTTTGCCTCTGTTTTTGGATCCACATAGCTCGGCATAAAGTGGGAACTCAATAAGTCTTTATGGATTGGTTGATTCCTCCTCACTGCCAGGTCCGAGTTTTCGAGAATAAATGAGACTGTGATACTCTAGGAATGAGCACACGTGGTTACCAGCATTGCTCAGTAATGGTGAGACCTGTTTTTGTATCTATAAAATGGAACACACACACACACACACACCTTTGCCTTATGGAGATGTTCAGAAAACAAATGAGGTCATGTTTACAGTGGGCTCCTCAGCCCACGGTTTGGAGCAAGGTGCTGTGTAAATATTATGTTTGCAGAAGACTTTGAAAGGCAAAAGCCACAGATGTTGAAAACCGAAGGCACCACACAGAACTGGCAGCTGTTCGGAGATTTCCACTGAGGAGGCCAAGGAACGCAGAACCCCTCTCCCCTGACGAAGGCTCTCGTCAATTCCCTTCCTTGAACTTGAGGGAGCTGCCAGGAAGCTGACACAAGGGTGGGACTATCCTTGCTTCTCCTGCTCACAGCTACTATCTCTCCAGCGCGAGAACCAAGTGCCTTCCAGCTGTGCACCATCCTAGCAGGGCAGGCAGAGAGCATCCTTAGGACCACCTACCCAGCTTACTCCCTCTTGTCATCAAAAAACAAAAATTAAAGAAAATCTTCCCTGGAGTTAATGGGGTGACTGGTGCAATGCTGGATGAGACACCAGTGAGGTGATGTCTGGAGTTTATTATATATCATAAATAAGTTATTAATTCAGAGCAGAAACGAGGACAGACATTGTCCCAGCATAGACATTCAATAATACCAAGAGATCATCACTTGGGCCACGTTGGAGACCTCAGAAAACCTCAAACAGTCCTCAGACACTTTGAGTATCTCCACCTTCAAGATTTCGAGGGAAACAGAAGCACAGACATGACAGGCAGCTTTCTCCTCCTTACGGAGAAAAGAGGAAGACAAGCTGAGAAGCAGCAGCAGAATCATGAGACATGGCCGTTGCTTCTCTATGCCTCAGTTTCTTCATCTGTCAATTGGGGACAACAACCCCCATCCTCCCTCACAGAGATGCTGAAACAATTACTTGAGGTAACAGAAAAGAGAGTACAAATGGTGGTGGTGGGTTTTTGTTCTGTTTTGTTTTTTAAGAACAATCAAAAGATTCAGCATTAGAGCTCATTGAGTGTACACACACACACACACACACACACACACACACAAATTTTAAGGATGAAGAAACTGAGGAGCAGAGAGGAAAAGTGACTTCACAGTGCTGTAGACCTGGAATTCCAGGTTAGTCAACTGAATTGCAAACCCAGGGGGCTTTCCACATACCCTTGTGATGCAGAAGAGACAGCGAGGGGGTGCACTTGGATAGAGTGCTTAGAGTCAGGAAGATCTAAGTTCAAATCCAGCCCCAGACCCTGGGCAAGTCATTTAACTTGTGTGTTGCCTCCGTTTCCTCCTCTGTAAAATGAGAATGACAATAGCACTCACCTCCCAGCGTTGCTGTGAGATGACAGTGTTTACTATAAAATTATAAAGCACAGTACTCAACATACAGTAAGTGCTATATAAATGTTGGCCATCATCATTATTATTATTACAACAGAAAGAGCATAGAAGGTGAGAATTGCCATGCATGTCAATTCCATCAATTGATACAAGAGTTTTAAAATCAGTTTTATAACTCTACCGTCATTTACTGTTAACTTCTATCTATGCAAATGCACTTCAAACGCAAATAGTTACAAGTAATGTAAAGCCAACTTAACCTGTCTTCTTAAGGTGCCATATTTTTCCAGACACACTGGACCCAGGGTATGCAGGAGGCCCGAATGTCAAGGACAAAATGTCCCACCTCACCCCCATAAACTGACATAATTTGTTGTACAGTGGATATCCCAATTTTAATTTGAAACAAAAATGTTCATCCTCCTCTGGTGTTTCATGTTCTATGTCAATTAAGGCAGTTTGGAACTTTGAAGTTTTCTTAAATCCCAGTCCTTCTAGTAAATCCCAAATCTGTTGCTTACTACATTTGTGACCTTGGGTGAATTACTTCCTCTCTCTGGGCCTCAGTTTCCTCTTCTGTAAAATGAGGAGGTTGGACGAGATGATCACTGGGGTTTCTTCTAAGCCTACATCCCTGACCCTATCTTATAGATAGTGATTTGGCAGAAGATAAAGAAGAAAAGTGAAAGGGGATGAGGACCAGAGTGAGCTTGTGGCTATTCAGACACCCAGTCCCTAGGGATGAGGTCACACAGAAGCAGAAGGGTGCTGGAGCCAGCGCAAACTGGCTAAGAAAGAGCTGATTGTTAAAATTTTGATGTGAGCATTTACAGTTCAGAACAAACACTACAAATCAGGGCTTAATTTATGGTTTTGTTGATTACCTAGACTTACAACAGTGATGAACAAAATATCAATAAAGCAGATAAAACTTGAAAGTGTGTTGTGGGTACATTTTTTTTGGAGAGCCAGTTATTAAACATTTACCAGCACACTTTCCTGCATAGAAGATACTTAAAAATGCTTGTTAACTTCAAGTTAAGGATGGGGAAAGGGTCTTCAAAGGAAGGGGACGTAACAGTTGAGTGAAAATTAACCACCTACGTCCTCAGAATATGGAACATCAGTGGTAAAGGGACCATATGCAACATGTAACTGAGACCCAGAGAAAGGAAAGTCCCATGTCACACAGCTAGCCTGGGGCCAGACTGGGATTAGGACCCAGATCTCTTAGTTCCAGTGAAGGGTTTTCTTCACTCCATCTCTCTGTCTTGAGATTTGGTTTTGAATTTCCTAAACATGCTGGGCTATTGCAAGTGCAGACAATCAATAATTCAATGATTGTACCTTGACCAAGCAGGGGATTGGGAAAAGGATGCCATGTCTATGTGAGGAACAGTCAATTCAGTCTGCAGAGGAGAGGGTTGGGGGCAGGGGGATGGTGACAGCCGTCTTCAAGTATTTGAAGGGCTTGTCATATGGAGGGGGCTTAGATTCAGTCCTCTTGAAACTAAAGGTAGAAGCTTCAGAGGGGCAGAATTGGGCTGGGTGGAAATAAAATCATCCCAACACTGCAGTACCACAATCCATGTGTGAATGGGTCTACCCAGGGAAGTGGCACATCCCCACTCCCACCCAATTCAGTTGGATTCAACCAGGAAGAAGCATGAAAGAATTGCTTTGGAGTCAGGAGACTTGAGTTCAGATTCTTCTTCAGAGACCACACCACCTGAGTGAACTTGGCCAAGTCTATTCCCTGGGCCTCAGTTTTCTTTTCTATAAAATGTGGGGATTAGACTAGATGCCCTTGTGAAGTCCCTGCCAGCTCTGAAGAAGAATGGCTGAGTGCCACCATGCTAGGCACTGGGGATATAAGAACAAAAATGGAAAGTCTCTACCCTCAAAGAACTTCCACTCTTTGGAAGAGATGGCATGCACACAGACAAATCTATACAAAAATGGGATTAAATAGAGCTTTGCAAAGCCTAAGATACTTTATAACAATAAGATATGATATCAGATTTAGAGTATCTAGGTAAGCAACCTCAGAGGCTACCGAGTCCAAATTCCTTATTTTACAGATAAGGAAACTAAGGTATAGGGAGGTTAAGCCCAGAATCGCACAGCTTCTAAGCATATGAAGGATTTGAATTTAGGCCTTCTTAACTCCAAGCCCTGAACTCTATAGCTCTTCTGAATCTAAGAACCTAGTCCTGGTTGGAAAGCAAAGAGCTCATTCTGAACTTCCTACTTAGTAGTTAGCTAAAAGAAAGACCAGGTAGGACACAGGGGAGGTGCCTAGGGGTGGATGGGCCAGGACATAAAAGAGGAAAGGGTTCATGGAGGAGGGAAGGTGTCAAAATTGGGCTCAGAACTCACTCGGATTGTTCTGCTCAGAACAGACTTGCCCCTTTCTCACTAATCTTCAGTCTCTCCCTGTCTTCTGGCTGCTTCCCTTCTGCCCACAGGCATGCTCTTGTAGCCCCGTCCTTTAGAAAGAAAACAAACACCAAACCCCATTTGATCTAACCATCCCCTTATCCCGCCTACACATAAAGCTTTCCTTGATGAGGTGCTGCTGCTTCCCCACCTCTCCCTCTCCTTAACCCCTCTGTAGTCAGGCCTCCCACCTCCTCATTCAGCTGAAACTGTTCTTTCCTGAGGGACTAGGGATCTCTTAGTTGCCCATTTGAATGATCTATCCTCTGCCTCTTGGCCTTTCTGTAGCATTCGGTGATCATCTCCTCCCACTGGACTATCTCCTCGCCACATTTCTGTGACATGCTGTCACTCGGATCTCTTCCTGCCTGGCTGATGCTGCTCCCTGGCTTCCTCTGCTGATTCTCCTCCAATCAGTGCCCAAGGAATCTGACTGTCCTGGGCCCCCTTCTCTTCTCCCTCTAGACTATTTCTTTTGGTGATCTCATCAACCCCCATGGGTTTTCTAGACAGATGATTCCCAGATCAATGCATCCATCCTAATCTCTGTCCTAAGCTCCAGTTACCAAGCACAACACCAACTGCAGCTTGTCTGAAGCTGAATATGTCTGAAACTGAACTCATCATCTTTCCCCAAGTGTCCCATCTTCTGATCCGTGCTACCACCAAGGACACCCCCATCCTCCCAGTCACCCAGTTTCCCCACCTCAATTCCTCATTCACACAATTCACCCCATGCTAGCCAACCTGTGCCCCATCATGCTATTTGTACCTTCACGACATCTCTCAATCATCCCTGCCCTACACACACACACACACACACACACACACACACACACACGCACGCACGCACGCACGCACACACACTTTCCACCACCTGCTCTGAGCACAGGAATCAAGGCAACAGAACAAAAGGTCCTAGAAAGAATGGTACATCCATGGACTACCCTCGGTTCACTCCCTGTCCCTGGGACCCTCCAGACCAAAATTCCTTCCCTGGCCACTGTTCCCCTCTATGTGTTGTCTCCTCACTACAGAAGACAAGGATGACTTTGCTTTAGTATCTATGTCTCTAGCACTTACCATGGTGCCCGGCAGATAGTGAGCTCCTGATCACCCTTTTTCATTTATCATTTATCTAGTCCCACCCCTCATTTTACAGAAGGAGGAACCTGAGAGGTTCAATGATTTGCCTAAGGTTACAGAGGTAATGAGCATTGGAGGGAGAATTCAAACCTGGGTCTTTCAGAACCAGTGTTCTTTCAAACTGTGTTACATATACAATGAAGGAGACTTCTTGAAGAATGAAAAACAAAGAAATATGTGATCTCAAGGAACTCACAGTTAAATAGTATCTAATATCACATACTAGATATTGCAATATCTAATAATATTCAATATGATACAGGATAGGGAAAAAGAGAAATTTTTAAAAACTGACCTAAGAAAATTGAGGAGGAAGTGATCAATCCCCCACAACTTGGAGAAGAGGGGAGGAGTTAGGCAGAGAGAGAAAAGTCAGTCTTCCTGAAATAGGGGGCCAGAAAGAAGCCTTTACTCTGCCTTTTGTCTAGAATGTTTTCCCTTCTTCCTCTTTGTTTCTTGAACCCTTATGTCCAATTCAGACTATTACCACCTCCAGGAAGCCCTCCTGGATCCCTATCAGACTCACATGGCATACAGTTCTACACTTCACTCCTCAGTCCTTAACATGTAATATGTAGACTAGAGTTACCTGTGTGTGTATCTCACCCATTTATTAGACAGTGAAGATGCGTAAGGGCAGAGCTGCGTATCTCCCCAAGCACCTAGAGCAAATGCTCTGCATATAGTAGATGCTTATTTAATTTGTTAAAGGAATGAGCAGGCAGAGAGAAGAGTTGAATGCATTCTAGGCACTAAAGGGTCTCCCCAAGGAAATGACCAGAGGTCCCTAAATTAATCAGTTAAGCACCTACTATGTGCCAAGCACTGTACTTAGTGCCAGGGACACAATGAAAGGCAAACCTAGTCCCAGCAGGTAATTCCCATGTTGCCTCTCTCACTCTTCTGGCCCACAGAATCTGCTCAGCTTTTTAGCCAGTCAGTCTCTTTCCTTGTGGAGGAGGAGGTAATATTTCCCTGGGTCACGTGAGAGTGGATTCCCTTGGTCCAGGGAATACAGAGGAGACATTTATGAAAGGAAAAGATTTGTTGGAGCTCAGCACATAGTGCCTGAGCCAAACCTCTGACTCCTCCTGGGAAAGGCCAGTTTCCTGCCAACTGGGTGAAGCTCACTGTCCTGGCTGCACCATGATTCATCAGGGGAAAGAGAGAAGACACCGAGATTTCTCTTCTAGTTACTTCCCCTTTGGAAAAGGCTCTCCCTCGAGGAAGGTGGGGATTTCCTCCCCCCAGCCTCAGTTTCCTCATCTGTAAAATTCAGGGCTGAACCAGATGATACCTGAGATCACTTGTACCTCTACACCTGTGATCTGGTGACTTTTACCAGTAAAATGGGACCCTATTTGCACTGCATACCAGCCAGTGTTGGGAGAGAACAGGATGAATGGTGAACCTTGACATGCCATTTTGTTGTTGGTGATGGTGGTGGTGGTGGTGATGTTTTCGTCTTCATCATCTTGGAAGTAGGGAGAGGTTGAGCAACAGCCAACTCAACCCAGCTTCCAAGGTTGGATTTCCTGCAGCCCATCTTGCACCCCTCCCCCACTTTGAGGACTGGCCCAGGGAGAGAGAGAGGAGATGGTCAGCATCCCAGATGAAGTACTTCCAACTTAAGTCAGTAAAGATTCTTCCCCCTAAGACCTGACCCTGGTGCATATCTAAAAGTCATTTCCTCTCTGAACCTCAGTTTCCTCACCTGTAAAGTGGGGATAATAATTTTCACATGATCTAGCCCTAGGGGTTGTTGAAAAGCAAGTCCTTCTTTGTTAATTTAATCAGCCATCCAAGCATCAGAGAAACAGAGACTGGATGTTCAGCCTGGGCCTGAGTCACACTACAAACTGAATGACAGCACCTCCCACGCCGCTATGATGTTGTAACAATTATAAGGCAGTTTCCACACAACTGCTCAAAGTCAAGCCTTTCAAATGCTGTTATTTCTATTTTAGAGATCAGGAAACTGAGACTCAGAGAACTGCTGATGAAGGATGCAATTGGCCTTGCAGCTGGCAGAACTCTGCCATTTGTCACCTTAGGCAAGTCACAGAACCTCAAATGGGCCTCAATTTCTTCACTGTAGAATGAGGAGGGGGTTAAGCCCTCTCAGGACACCACCAGCTCTAAAGCCAAGATTCTGTGTTTTAGTCAAGGTAAGTGTCTGATCCAGGTCTAGAACCCAGATCTCCTAGTCCCAGGTTCAGTGATCTTTCTATCACATCCTCTCTAGCAAGAAATCCTTGCTGATGGATTGATTGAGCCCTGGAAGGGGGAAGAGCTGGGAGGGGGGAAAGGGGTGCTTAAGTGTCATCAGTGGTAAGAAAGGTACTGGTGGGGCTGGCTCATCCTTTGTCCACTCCAACAGTCTTTTCCATTCTCAATCTGTGGGCTCCCCCCAGCACCAGGGGTTAAATGAAGGAAGGAGTAAAGGAGTCCAGCTCACAGCCTCCATCCCTGCGTAGACCTGACTGGCCTTGCATGGCCCCTGACATCCCATTACCCTGGCTATATCCCTGACCCCAACCAGATGCCTCCCACAGAGACCAGGTAAGAACGCGTGGGTGATCCCTTCCCTCCCCAAGAAAACCACGAGACCAGTGAAAGAAGGAACATGGGGATAATCCGAATCAACAGTCTGGTTCTGCCACTTCATAGCCAGGTGACCACTAGCAAGCCATTTGTCCTCTCTACACCTCAGTTTCCTATTGGGTAAAGTGGAAATAATGATGCTTAGAGTATTTCACAGAGTTTGTTGTAAGGAACAGATAAAATAGAAGGTTTTGTAAATGATAACAGAAATGTACAGAATGTCAGAAAATGTTGGATTATTAGAAATGTACCAAATATAAAAGAAATACTATAGAAATGTAAAGGCCTCTTGCAGAAGGCACAATTTGAACAGAATCTTGAAAGGAAACCAAAAGGTAGAGATGAGGAGGAAGGGCATTCCAGGAAGGGGGCACAGCTAGTATAAAAGCCCACAGCTGGGAAATGTGGGAGAAAAAAGTCCTATAATGCAACTCCAAACAAACACATGTTGGGCCAGAGGAGCCCTGGGACAGAGGTCCAGGACCAGTGTCACACAACTAGTATTACAGATAAGCTTTGAACCTCAAGGTCTCTGACTCTAAATTCAGACCTCTTTTGACTGTCCATTAGGAACCTTGGTACTTCCCTACCCTGAATGGGAGCTACCACTATATTGAGGAGGTAGAACAAGGCCACAGAAGCTTTGGACTCATCTCCCATATGACAGCCCAGAAACACCATTCCCTGGAAAATGTTACAAATGAGGCATTCTAGGGACTGTTTTATCCAAAAGACTCTCAGAGCTGGAAGGAACCTCAGAGGTCATGCCATACAATTTCTTTTGCAGATGAGGAAACAAAGGCCTGGAGAAATGACTGGTCCAAGGTCATGCAGATAGTACTACTACTACTACTATTAATAATAATAATAATCATTAGCATTGTATCTGTCACTCTGAGCTAGGTACTGTACTAAGTACTTTATAAATATTATCTCATTTGATCTTTCCAACAACCCTGAGAGGCACCATTTTACAGATGAGGAAATTGAGGCACATAGAGACTGAGTGACTTACCCAAGGTCACACAGTATCTGAGGCCACATTTTAACTCAGGTCTTCCTAATGCCAAGCCAAATGCTCCATCCACTGAGCCAGCTAGTAAGTAGCAGAGTCAGAGTTTACACCCAGATTCTCCCACTCTAGACCCAATACTCCTTCCACAGTACTAAGTCCAAATCCCTAGGGACCAGAGAGGGAATAGACTGATCTAAATTCACACATAACTTAGTAGCTGAGCCAAAACTGGAGTCTGTGTCATATTCTGATTCAGAGGTTCTTCATGCAGAGTCCACAGTTGGGGCTCTGTGGGTAGATTTCAGTGGGCTCATGAATTTGAATGGGGGAAAAATTACCTCTTTACTTGTATAAGTCCCTTGCTGAAATGTAGCATTTCCTTTGATTACTTAGGAGGCCATCCACAGGCCCAAGGGGCCTATGATCCAGGCCAGGTCCCCCTCACACCTGCTCTAACTAACCTCAGCCAGAATCTTCATGGGTAACTCTGGTCCTTAGAAGGGCTGTGTAAAGGGTACATCCAGGAGACAGAAGTCTCTGCCTGAAAGAAGGAAGGAGATAATATTCACCTCCCAGTCAGCCCCACACTTTCTACCCCAAAAGGAGAGAAAGCAAAGACCTTGGAATTCTGCCTACAGTCAGCTGTCAAGCCCTTGACTGAGTCAGTCCTGTCGAAAGCCTTCAAGAAAGACCTAGTCTTTGGAACAGACCTATCTGTCTCTTCATGTGCCAGGGCCGCAGCTAGAGGCAGGGGAAGCAGGGCCACTGTTCTTGGCAGGATCAGATGACCAAAGGAGAGCCCGACAAAGTTGGAAGGGATCTAAAAGCTGAGCATGGAGAAGGTCAGAGCTGGAAGAGCCCTCAGAACACTGACTGTTGGGACAAGGAGCCCCTTAGAACAAAGAATGTTCAGGCTGAGGAGGGCCCTTGGAACACAGCAGCAGAGGCTGCATGTACCGGCTGAGCACTGCTTTCTGAGTCAGGCAGAGGACCTGCTGCCAGGTCTGCTTCTTCTGGGAAGAAAGAAGGTTTAAAGTTCAATGAATCACAATGGGGTGAAGAAAGCCCAACAATTGAAAGACAGACAGAGAGAAGAGACAGACACAGAGAGACGGCAGAGAGAAAAGGAGAGAGGGAGAAAGGAGACAGAGAGAGAAAAAGAAAGACAGAGATGGAGGAGAAAGAGATACACAGACAGAAGAGAGAGAGAGACAAAAAAAAGAGGAAGGAGAAAGAGGGGAAAGAGAGAGGATAGGAGAAGGGAGAGAGACCAAGAAATGAGAGAAACACAGACAGAGGAGAGACACAGAGAGGAGAGACAGAGGAGAGAGACAAAGGAGGGAGAGGGAGAGAGAGGAAACAGAAAGAGAGAGAGGAGAGACAGAGAGGAAAGAGAAAGAGGGGAAGAGAGAACAGGAGAGAAGGAAAGAGGGGAAAGAGAGAGAGGGAGGGAGAGAGAAGGAAAGAGAGAGAAGGAGAGAGAAAGGGAGAGAGAGAGAAGAGAGGGAGAGGGAGAGAAAGAGAGGAAAGAGAAAGAGGGGAAGAGAGAACAGGAGAGAAGGAAAGAGGGGAAAGACAGAGAGGGAGAGAGAGGGAGGGAGAGGGAGGAAGAGAGAGAGGAAGAGAGGGAGAGGGAGAGGGAGGGAAAGAGAGGGAGACAGGGAGAGAGGGAGAGGGAGGGAAAGAGAGGGAGACAGGGAGAGAGAGAGAGAGAGAGAGAGAGAGAGAGAGAGAGAGAGAGAGAGAGAGAGAGAGAGAGAGGAGAGAGGGGAGAGAGAGGAAAGCGAGAGAGGGGAGAGAGAGAGAGAGGAGAGAAGAGGAGAAAGAAGAGAGAAATAGAGGAGAGGGAGGGAGGAAGAAAAAGAAGAAAGGGGAAAGAGAGAGGAGAGACAGAGAGAAAAATGAATCATTCATCTTTCCTGCAAAGAAACCCTTGTTTTGTCAATGCTATGGGACAATCTTTGACTATCAAAGTCCCTACAAAAAAGCTAGGGCCTCTTCTCCCCATGGCACGCACGTCCCCACTATGACAATAGGGTTCACAGGGTATGCAGCTGAGAAAGATATTGGAGGTCTTGGAATCCTCCAGTCACAGGCTCCTAGATCTTGGGACAGGAAGGGCCAGTAGGTAGAGTCCATCAAGTCTAGCCTCCTCATTTAACAGCTAAGGAAACTGAGGCCCAGAGGGAGGAGATCCCATCTTTCTAGAATACACATGGATATTCTAAGCCCTTTTAAGTGATTTTAAAGAGCCTCAGGCATAGGTTGAACTGGATGCCTTTGAGGTCCCTTCCAACTCTCAAATTCTCTAGTTTGGTAATTGATATGCCAAAAGGTCCATTGAGATCTGCTGAAGTCCTTCTGAGGATTCACTGGGGCTGCCAAGGAACAGAGACCTAAAGCCCAAAGAGACTTTGGAGGAAATCTAGTCTCAGCCTCTTAGTCTCACAGAGTCAATGATTAGCCATTTAAGAGCTGTATTACCTTAGACAAGTCCCTTCCCCTGACTAAGACTCAGTTTCCTTCTCCATAAAATGTGAAAGATGGACTAGCTGAAGTCTGAGGTCCCCTTTCAGAACAAGGACACTTAAAAAATCATTCACATTAATGTGGAATGTCAGAAAGAGCATGGAACTTGGAGGACAGCCAAGCAGTCAAGGATTGTGGGAGGCACCATAGCCCTAGGGACGCAAAGAAAGGCAAAAACGAGCCCCGCTTTCAAGGACCTTACATTCTAACATGGGGGACAAGGAAAGAACTACGTACACACATGACCCATACGGGGTAAATGGGCAGTAATCACAGTTCCGAGGAAGGCACTAGCAATAACAGGGACTGGCAAAGGCTTCTTGCAGAAGATGGGATTTTAGCTAAGATGCAAAGGAAGCTGAGTTTGCACATAGTCAGTGTGGTCCTGTGGGAAAAGCACTAATGTGGAGTAACAGGATCTGGGTTCAAATGCCTCAAATACTACTTAGTAGCTGGGTGAACTCCACACGTCACCTCAACTCTCTCCAATCCTGCCTCTTCAGTGCATTTATGTGACCTTGGAGCTCCTTGGGAGCAAGGATGGTTATGGCTGTGTCTCATATACTCAGGAACCAATAATAAATATGATAACAAACATCTGTATCAGTCAATAAACATTCATTATGCACCTACTATGTACCCAGCACAGTGCTAAGCCAAAAAAGGCAAAAGACAGTGCCTGACCTCAAGGATCTTACAATCTAATGGGAGAGACAACATGCCAGCGAATACCTACAAAGCAAGCTAAGATTTGCAGAGTCCTTTGTACCTGTTATCTCATGTTACCTTCACACCCATCCTGTGAGGTTAGCCTTATTTTGTAGGGTTTAGAAAATCAAGACTGACAGGAGTTAAGTAAGTGATTTGCTGAGGATGACTCAGCTTCTTCTGAAGCAAGATTCGAACTCAGGTCTTGACTCCAAGTGCAGAACTCTACCCACTGAGCCATCTAGCTGCCTTTACTGTACTGCTTAGCACATAGTCAGCACTTAACAAATACGTGTTGATTGGTTTTGCTGAATTATTTTCCTCCTTAAAAAAATTCTTTGTTATAAGAAATAATCTCGAAGGCTCCTTATAGCTCAGTATTGACCTTACACACCCGATTGTGGCTTTTAAATGATTTCCCTTATAAAATGTATGTGAAGTATATGAGCTAGACATTGCTCTCCCCATTTTAAGGAAGAAAAAACTGAGGCTCAGCAACATTCAGCAACTCATCCATAGTCACACAGCTGGTGAGTGTCAGAGGCAGGCCTCAAACCCAGGCGTCCTGATGCCACGTCCCCATCTCTTTGCACTCACTGTACCCCCACCCCCACCACTGAAGCAAAGCAACCTGAAAAGCAGGAAGATTTCTCTCAAAGGAGAAGACACAAGCAAAATGGAAGTCCTATGTCTGCAGTATGTTTGCTGCATCTGAGAAACTGAGGCTTCCCCAAGTTCCAGTTACACTCACTCACCCCCATTTCTCCAAAGACTGCAGAGTTTGTCATAAAGGACAGCAGACTGGAGCCAAGGCCTAGAGACTGGTCCTCAGAAAGATGGCAGAAGCCATCTTTATGACATATCTGCTCTGTGCCCTGGCCCCAGCTGGGCCCCTCCAGCTCCTCTGTTTCCAATTCCTCCACCCTCTTTGGTCTTTCCACCCACAACTTCTTCTAGCTCTGGTTCTCCATACCCAAGTTTACAGCTCAGTTATAGGACCCAGATCTCTCTCATCTTCTGATTCTTCCATAAGTGTGGGCTTTGCTTCCCCATGGAGACTGAAAACACCCTATTCCTCCTTTAAAATCCCAACCAATGACTGGCCACCACCTACATGAAGAGTTTACGCAGACATGAAATTTCCTTCCTGGGAACTTCCACTACACAGTGTCAGATTTGTGCATAATTATCTCTACCTGGGAGCTCCACAAGGATAGGGTGTGTGAAGTCTTCCTCCCTGCTTGCCACATGGACCAACAACCATGACCTGAAAGATTTAACCCCTTCAGGTCTGGAATTTTGGGGGTCAGTACTTAGGGCAGCCCAGTTGGGTGAAAGCTCCATGTGGTCCACCATACTGAGTCTGGATCCAGCCATGCTAATTTGACTCCTTCTCCTCAGCCCCTTTGCCAATGCAGGTATATTCTCTTTTCTGAAATCCAAACCAAGTCAAGACTGCCATTGGCATTGGAAAGAAGGTGCGTTGAAGTGTTCTCTTATGGTACTACTCCCCAACTCTGGAACTGAGAACCAAAAGGCACTGTCTGGCCACCCCTAGTGCCCCTGTAGGTGGCATATTACTTTAAACAAGTACTTATTAGGTGCCCATTATGTGCTAAGTGCTTTACAAATATTACCTCATTTAATAATAATGATGATGAAGATGATGATGAGTTGTTAATAGACACTGTGCTAAGAGCTTTACAATTACTTCCTCATTTGACCCTCACAACAACCCTGGGAAGTAGGTGCTCTCAGGGTCCCCACTATGACCCCTAATAACAACAAGAGCAATCTTTGGACTAGCTGACATTTACATAGCACCTTAAGATTTGCCAAGCATTTTATACATATTATCTTATTTGATTCTCAGAACAACTCTAGGAGGTAGGTGCTAATATTATTCCCATTTTACAGTTGAGGAAACTGAGGTAAACAGAGGTGAAGTGACTTGTCCAGTAGTATCTGAGGTCAGGGTATCTTGACTCTAAGGACCCCACTGTTCCTTCCCCTATAGTAGCTACCACTCCCTGAGTCCTGAGGATCTGGGAACACACCTACCAAATTCCTATTGCTTTAATAGTCAGTCAATTGACATTTATTAAAAACCTACTATGTGCCGGGCATTGTGGTAAGTGCTGAGGATATAAAAAAAAAATAAAAATAAAAAAAAAGCAAAAGGAAGGTAGTCCTCTGCTCCCAGGGAGTTCATAAAGGTCAAGTGTCTCTAAGGAATCCCCATGAGGGATGGCAGTATTACAGGACGAAGGCATTGGAAGGAGCCAGCTGTGTGTTGTGTGCTCTTAAACCTCAGGAGCTGGCAAGTGCTCCTACAAAATAAGGGCCTAAGTTATTGTTTTGTTAATTGTCGAGATTTAAGAAAGTAATAGAGAAAAAAAGGTTTGTTCAGAAAGATAGTTGTTAAAAATTTACTACCACACCCCTGAGGCATGGCCAGCTTTCCAACTAAAGCTGACATGTTCAAGCACCATCAAGGTTTCCTCTGTAGGACTCTGTTCCTCACCAGACAAGGTCAAAACAGGAAAAAGTGTTGACCTCACGGACCCTATTAACCTCTCATTATACTGATCATTTCAGCATTCCAGGCTAAAAGAAACTTCTAGTAGCCCACTCCAATCCCCCTTTGCCCTCCCCGACCCCCATCATCTGACTGGCTCTGATTCAACAGAAGAGAGAGGAAAGAAGGAGGGTCAAAGTCCAACCTCACTCCAGGAGGGAGTGGAAGATGAAGAAGATATAATTGATGGATGCTAGGGTGTTAATTCAAATCAAAGTTCCCTAATACACTCAGTTCCCTCCTTTCTGCCCCACGCCACAAGAAAAGTTCTAGAATGTTTACATGAAGCATAATTGAGACAACAGACGTTGTCAGAGTTGGCAAGGCACTTAGAACATAAAACATCAGTGTGAAAAAAGTTTAGAGATCAACCAGCGAAGTCCAATTTCCTCATTTTTTATAAGAGAGGAAACTAAGGTTCCTCCTAGAAAGGGGGGAAATTTTCCTCATCATAGCTAGGGAAACTGAGGCCCAGAAGAACTCATGGACTTGGTAAATCTGTCTCGTTAACTGGAAAATGCTGACCACACAACTTATGCCAAAAGAAGAAAAAGAAGGACCCAGAAGTTGACACTACGCCATTCAAGGGGTCTACTGATTCACACAGGCATGGAAATCACCGGGTAGACCTAGAACCACAGATCGTGTGTTCCTGAAGAGTTCTGTCTAAATTTAAATTTTGTAAACTAAGTTTCCTGTTCTGTAAAATGAGTGGGTTAGAAAAAAATAGCCTCTAAGGCTTCTTCCTGTTCTGCCACTCTGACAGTGAGTCATCATTTAAATAAATGACATTTAAATAGAGCTTGACAATGAAAAGAAGTCTGTGGTGAAGGCTTTTTTATATTTTTACTTGGAGATATTTTATGCATTTTGCAGTTATTTTGAATGGGACTTCCCTTTCTATTAATTCCTCCTAGGTTCTATAATTGCTATGGAGAAATGCTACTGATTTTGTGGGTTTATTTTGCATCCTCCTATTACTGAAGCCTCTGTAGTAACTAACTTCTTTACAGATTCTCTAAATGTTTTCTACATAAAACATGTCATCAGCAAATAAGGATGATTTTATCTACTTTTTATCCTATATTTATGTCTTTAATTTCTTTCCCTTAATGCTAGTGCTGGTATTTCTAGCACTAGGTCAAATAACAGTAGGGAAAGGTGAAAACTTTGCTTTATTCTTGTATTTACTATGAACATTTTTATTATTTCTCTGTTGCATATAGTAGTAGCTTTTGGTTTTATCATATTAAATAAAGATCCTCCTGTGCCTTTATTTTTTAGCATAAACGAGAACTGTACTATGTCAAAGGGTTTTTCTATATCTACTTAAATAATCATGTAGTTTGGGATTTTTGTTTTTAATAACAATTAATGATTTTAATTGTAGGGAAATACTTTGTAAAAATGAATAATTTCTCCCTAATTTATCTGGTTTCTAACTTGTAGTTTCAAATATCGGGTTTTCTTAAAATTCTACACGTAAATATTTCTGCATCTCTATACCTATTTTTTTGAATGGAGGTTTATATAGCATACTGTCTCCAAGCAGTGGAAATTAATCATCTACCTAGATCCTAGACCCAAATTTGTTACTAGCTCTGTGACCTTGGTCCTTCAAGTCTTTCCTGCTCTGTGGGGTTCAGTCTTCTTTTGTGTAAAACAAGGAGAATTCCTCTACTCCCGACATTCTACGAGACTATGACTGAAATAAATATTTTTGTTGGTGTTTTCAGTTGTGTCTTATTCTTTGTGACCATTTGGGGTTTTCTTGGCAAAGAGCAGTTTACCAATTGCTTCTCCAGATCATTTTACAGATGACGAACTGAGATGAACAGGGTTAAATAACATGCCCAAAGTCATGCGTCTGAGACCAGATTTGAACTCATGAAGATGTTTTCCTGATGCCAAACCCAATGCCCTACCCACTGCACCACCTAGCTGCCCAAAATAAACATAGGTCAGCCCAATTATTTCAAGTGTTTGTCAGTGTCCACCTAGAAAAACTATCTTTGTATTTCCTCATGTCTGATTCAATCTATCACTAAACCTTAAGCCCCTGTTATGTGCCAGGCTAAGCACTGATTCTCCAGGTATTCCAACTCCCCATTGCATTTACTTTGTATCTATTTTGTATACTCGTATCTATGTACATGGTTCTTAGAATCAATAGAGTACAAGATTCTTGAGGGCAGGGACTATTCCATTTTTGTCTTTTATGCCCCTAACTTGTACTACAGAGTAGGACATAGTAGACACTTGACAAATATTTGTTGGAGCAAACCCAATTGATTGAACTGAAATGAATATAGAGACCCATATGGAAAGTCCCTAAGAACATCAGTCACTGAGAGTAGCAGCAGGGTTCAGTGAAGAGCACTGCACTGAAGTTAAATCCTGGATCTATTTTAAATGGGTATGACCTTAAACAAAGTCACTCTCCTTCCTTAGACCTCAGTTTCCCCATCTGTAAATCTACAACCTGTGACCTCCACTGCACAATTCTGCTACAAAGCAGCCTCACCCACTACTTTTGTTCTTCCCCTTTCCAAGACATAGAGCCTTGTCCTCAAACCAAGATAAGCCCAACTAAAGTCAACACAAACCCAGGGGGTTAGGCTCTCCCTCTTTGTATCTGCTACCTACTGGCCCTGTCAGTGTAGGAAAGATGCAGGTCCTTAGGACTCCTTAGGACCAGTAGCTGCAGCTGCCACCTCCACACCCTCCCAGCCCACCTGCCCTGACTAGATTGTTTCAATGGATCACAAGTTCTTTTGAGGGCAGTCCTATTCCTCCTTTTAGCACAGACTCTAGCCTAGCATGCAGTGGGCACTCAGTGCCTGGCTTTTGTCCCAATTCTATTATTAATTCTCTGTGGGACTTCTAAACCCATCTCTTATGCTGGGACTTCAATATCCTTATAGGTAAATAAGACATGATTTTTCTTTTTCCATTTGAACATTTTCTTTTAACAGTGAGAAAACTCGGAGGGGGTGGAGCCAAGATGGCGGAGTAGAAAGACTCACATATGCTAGCTCCGAACCCACAGCCCATATATTTCCTGCAAGAAGAACTCCCCACAAATTCTGGATCACTGCAAGGCGCGCAGAAACACAGTGGAAAAGATTTCCGTTCCGGAGAGCCCTGGAGAGCGGTCCCCAGGGGTCTGTCGCGCTCCGGACAGTGGAGTCCACCCCTGCACTGCCCTGGCAGCACGGCCCCAGAGGAACAGATCTGAGCAGGCTTCAGGGACAGAATCTCCGGCGGCCACAAAGGTCCCTCGGCCCACAGACGCTACAGGTCAGTGAGAGGGACTTCTGGGCTGGCCGACAGGGGAGCAGGGTGTCTCCGTCACTCGGGCCCCCTCGGGAGGCAGCAGCGGAGGAAGCGGCAGAGGCAGTGGCAGAGACCCGGGGCTCCCCTAGCAGACAGGAGCTCCATTACCAAAGATCTCTGCATAAACCGCCTGAGGGAACTGGGCCTAAGAGACAGCCCTGCCCCCACCCACTCCATTACTGAAGGTCTCTGCATAAATCCCCTGTGGGAACTGAGCCTGGGAGGTGGCCCTGCCCCCACCCAAGCACCAGAACTTAAGTTCACATTGAACAGCAGCCGCACCTGCCATGGAAAGCCCATTTGAATCTCAGACCCCAAGCACTAGCTGGGCGGATCTAGGTGGGGGTGGACAGGAATCTCAGAAGTCAAGTAACTGGCTGGGAAAATGCCCAGAAAAGGGAAGAAAAATAGGACTATAGAAAGCTACTTTGATGGCGTGCAGATGTTCCCACCTTTCAATTCTGATGACGAGGAAATATTCTTATCATCAGGGAAAGAGGTGGAGGTCGGGGCCTCTGTATCCCACACATCCCAGGGGGATGTGGGGTGGGCTCAGGCCATGGAAGAGCTCAAAAAGGATTTTGAAAATCAAGTTAGACAGGGGGAGGAAAAACTGGGAAGAGAAATGAGAGAGATGCAAGAAAAGCATGAAAAACGGGTCAATACCTTGCTAAAGGAGACCCAAAAAAATGCTGAAGAAAATAACACCTTAAAAAACAGGCTCACTCAATTGGCAAAAGAGGTTCAAAAAGCCAATGAGGAGAAGAATGCTTTCAAAAGCAGAATTAACCAAATGGAAAAAGAGGTTCAAAAGCTCACTGAAGATAATAGTTCTCTCAAAATTAGAATGGAACAAATGGAGTCTAATGACTTTCTGAGAAACCAAGAAATCACAAAACAAAACCAAAAGAATGAAAGAATGGAAGAGAATGTGAAATATCTCATCGGAAAAACAACTGACCTGGAAAACAGATCCAGGAGAGACAATTTAAAAATTATGGGACTACCTGAAAGCCATGATCAAAAAAAGAGCCTAGACATCATCTTCCATGAAATGATCAAGGAAAACTACCCTGATATTCTACAACCAGAGGGCAAAATAAGTATTGAAAGAATCCATTGATCACCACCTGAAAGAGATCCAAAAAGAGAAACTCCTAGGAACATTGTGGCCAAATTCCAGAGTTCCCAGGTCAAGGAGAAAATATTGCAAGCAGCTAGAAAGAAACAATTCCAGTATTGTGGAAATACAATCAGGATAACTCAAGATCTAGCAGCTTCTACATTAAGGAATCGAAGGGAGTGGAATAGGATATTCCAGAAGTCAAAGGAACTAGGACTCAAACCAAGAATCACCTACCCAGCAAAACTGAGTATAATACTTCAGGGGAAAATATGGTCTTTCAATGAAACAGAGGACTTTCAAGCATTCTTGATGAAAAGACCAGAACTGAAAAGAAAATTTGACTTTCAAACAAAAAAATGAGAAGAAGCATGAAAAAGTAAACAGCAAAGAGAAGTCATAAGGGACTTACCAAAAGTGAACTGTTTACATTCCTACATGGAAAGACAATATTTGTAACTCTTAAAATTTTTCAGTATCTGGGTAGTTGGTGGGATTATACACACACACACATATACACACACATGTACACGCATGCACGCACACACACATACACACATGCACACACATACAGAGACAGAGAGCACAGAGTGAATTGAATAGGATGGGACCACATCTTAAAAGAAATTAAGGTAAATGGTGAGAGAGAAATGTAGTGGGAGGAGAGAGGGTGAAATGGAATGGGGTAAATTATCTCTCATTCAAGAGGCAAGCAGGAGACTTTTTAGTGGAGGGAAAAAGAGGAGAGATGAGAAAAAAACATGAAGTTTACCCTCATCACATTTGACTAAAGGAAGGAATAAAATGCACACTCATTTTGGTATGAAAACCTATCTTACAATACAGGAAAGTGGGAAAGAAGGAGATAAGCAAGGGCGGGGGGGTATGATGGAAGGGAGGGCAAAGGGAGGAGGGAGCAATTTGCAGTCAACACTTGGGGAGGGACAGGATCAAAAGACAGAATAGAAACAATGGGGGGCAGGATAGGATGGAGGGAAATACAGTTAGTCTTACACAACACGACTATTATCGAAGTCATTTGCAAAACTACACAGATAGGGCCTATATTGAATTGCCTGCCTTCCCAAAGCGAATGGGTGAGGAGGGAGGCATGGGGAGAATTTGGAACTCAAAGTTTTAGGAACAACTGTTTAGCATTGTTGTTGCTGCTAGGAAAGAAGAAATAAAGTTAATGGGGAATAGAAAGTCATCTGGCCCTACAGGACAAAAGAGAAGATGGGGACAAGAGAAGGGAGGGATGATAGAAGAGAGGGCAGATTGGTGATAGGGAAAATTAGATTGCTTGGTGTATTGGGGTGTGGGGAGGGGATAAATGGGGAGAAAATTTGGAACCCAAAATTTTGTGAAAATGAATGTAAAAAGTTTAATAAATAAATTTTTATTAAAAAAAAAAACAACAACAGTGAGAAAACTCCTTCTATCACTACAGACTGGCTACTTTTCTGCCAGGAATGATTTCAAGCACTGAGAAGTTAATGACTAATCCAGGGTCACACAGTTAGTATGTATCCTCAGCAAGTGAAAGAACAAATATCCAACAGCAAGTGAAATGAACAGTAATGTTTCTGACACGGTCCGAAATCCAGTTTCCAGAATCGGCCAATTCAGAGCTGGGAAAAATCTCCAAGGCCATCTGGTCCAAGCTCCTCATTTAACAAGGGGGAAATAGTGACTCACAAAGAGAAATGACTTTTCCAAGGTCAAACAGCTAGCAAACTACAGAACTAGGATCCTTCGATCACAGAGTCAGATCAGGAAGAGCCCTGGGAGGTCAGTTGGTGCAACCTCTTCATTTTACATATAAAGAAATCAAGGCCCAGAGACGAGTGACTCACATAAAACTAGAAAGTATCTGAGGCTGGACTCTAGGTGAGGACAAATTTAGAAATGGGAATTACTAGTGTCATTCCACTATCAGGTAATTAAATTCCACCTCCAAAACTTTATGAGAACACAAAGTGCCCCAAGGTTCTTTTTTTTAATTACTGAAAAATCATTAATCTAAGGGTTACTATGGATCAAATGAGATATTTGTAAATAGCACTTAGCACAGTGCCTGGCACATAGTAGGTGTTTAACAAACTTTTCCTTTTTCTCTCCCCTTACTATGTATGCAAAGTGCTAGGGGGATGCACAGATGCATACATCTCATACCTTCCCACCTAAAAAAAAATATACACTCACTGTTGAAGGAACAAGGGAACCATATAAGCAACCATAGGGCTAACTGGTTAAAATTCCCTCCAATATAGAAGTCACTTCTACAACATAGAGAACTGACTTCTACTTGAATATTTCTATTACCACTCAAGGTCCTCAACGGCTATGCCAACAGGGTACAATTTCTGGCCACACTAGACAGCAGAGAAGTCTTGTATGAAAGCACTGGATTTGGGGTTAGAGAGTCTGACCCAAGACCCATATCTACCACTTCCTAGTTTTGTGGTTTTGGACAAGATTCTTCTCTGAGACTCAGTTTCCCCTTCAGTAAAATGAGGAAGAAAAGGGCTTAGACTAGTGAAAGGGCTCTCAATCTAAAATTGGAGAACTTCAAAAAAAATTTTTTTTTGCAACTGCTCCAGGCATTCTGGAAAGAAATTTGGAACTATGCCCTAAAAGCTATTAAACTGTGCATACCCTTTGACACAATTATACTACCATTAGGTCCATGCCCACAAAGAGATCAAAGAAAAAGGAAAAGAACCCATATGTACAAAAATATTCTGGTGGCTCTTTCTGTAATGGAAAAGAAAGAGAAACGAAATGGATGCCCATCAGTTGAGGAAAACTTGAACAAATCATGGTACATGGATGAGAAAAACATACATTATGCTGTAGGAAATGATGAAGGGGGTGGTTTCAGAGAAACCTGGAATGATTCATCTGAACTAATATAGAGAAGAACAAGCAGAACCAGGAGAGCAATTTCACAATAACAATCACATTGCAAAAAAACAACTTTGAAAGTCTTAGGAACTCTGGCCAACATAATGTCCAACCATGATTCCAAGTGACTTGAAACCTGCCACTAACCCCCTAACTGAGATAAATAAAATTTAATTTAAAAAATAAAAAAAATTATGTAGATAACTTTATTCCAGCAGAATTGGTTTCCTCTATAATCCTATGTTTTTTATTTTATGCACTTAGAAATATGATTCTGAGGAATTCACTGGCTTCCCCAGATTGCCAAATGTGGCCAGGTCACAAAAAAAGGCTAAGAACTCCTGGCCTAGATGGTCCCTATGGTCTCTAACTAGTACTTAAGGTCCTACTAGAGGGCTTCACATCATGCTGGATGATGGAATGGCTCTAAATCTGTAGCCATAGGACCTGACTTTGAATCCTGACAGTCTATGTGACTTCTCTGTACCTCAGTTTCATCATGTGTAAAATAAGGGATTTGGACTAGATGGCCTCGAGTACAAACTCCTTTTTTTACAGATGAAGAAATGAAGGAGGTCCAGAGCTGTCAGTTAGAGTGAGTGTCTGATATAGAATTTGAACCAGGTCTCCCTGACTCCAAGTCCACTGCTCTATCCATTGCACCACATGATCTCTTAGTCAACTTCAACATGGAGGTGTTGATCTTATCAGGGATGAACATTAACTACAAAGTCTGAAGAGTAAAGAAATCAAACATACTGTCCATTCTACCATTCATTTGCTGTATATCTCACCTACTCCCACTCTTCAAAAGAAAGAATGAAGGAAGAAGGGAACCCTTCTTTATTCATTTATTGGAGATACCTGGTCAGTGCAATCCTAGGGAAAAATGAAAACAAGAAAACAATGTACCTACAACACACGTGTGCTGGCCAAGCTCTCAGAGAGAATGACATACTGTATAACTGAGCGATGAGGGTAATGACAACCTGGGCAGAGACAGAGACACAGAGAGAGTGAGAAAAGAGAGTGAGGAGGGAGACAAGAGACAGAGAGAGAGTGAATCTGCCATCTGACATTTCAATCTCCCAAAATGGAGCCAGGAAGCATGTAGCTATTCCCAGTGCCTGGAGGGGCAGAAATGTTTCAATGAAAGTAGAGCTGGGGTGGGTCATGGAGACTTAGAGACTGAGATGGGAGAAAGAGGAAGAAGGATGATTTGGATTCAAACCTTGCCTCAAACACTTATTGACTGTATAACCCTGTGTGAGTCACTTAAACCTTCTCAGACTTAGTCTCCTGATCTGTAAAATAGGGAAAATAATAGTTCTTCTCTCGCAGGGTCATTATGAAGAACAAATGAGACACTTTACATAAAATCTTTTGAAAAGATTAAAGAATTACACAAATATTAGTTATGGTTATTCATTTGAGATTTTTCTAGATGTTGCTACTTGCTAATGGCATCAAAGCCCAGATCCCTCTGGGCTCCTCTCAAGAACATTCATGGTCGAGGGGGAGGAGCCAAGATGGCATGGCGGAGTAGAAAGATTCACGTATGCTAGCTCCGAACCCACAGCCCATAAACTTCCTGTAAAAAGAACTCCCCACAAATTCTGGAGCAGTGGAGGAGATTTCCGTTCCAGAGAAGCCTGAAAAACCGACCCCCAAGGTCCATCACACACCAGAGAGCGGAGCCCAGACCTGCGCTGCTTTGGCCACCCAGCCCCAGAGAAGCAGATCCCAGAAGGCTTCAGGGATGGAACCTCCGGCGGCCGCGAAGGTCCCTCCACCCACAGGTGCTACAGGTCAGTGAGAGAGACTTCAGGGCCAGCTGAGAGGGGAGCGGGGTGTCTCTGTGACTCAGGCCCTTTCGGGAGGCAGCAGTGGCCAGGGACTCCCGGAGCAGGCAGGAGCTCAGGGCCATTACTGAAGATCTCTGCATAAACTACCTGAGGGAACTGAGCCTGGGAGGTGGCCCTGCCCCCACCCGAGCACCAGAACTTAAGTTCACATTGAATAGCAGCCCCGCCTGCCGCTGAAAGTCCCGAGGCTGGGGAGCAGCATTTGAATCTCAGACCCCAAGCACTAGCTGGGCAGATCTAGGCAGGGGTGGACAGGAATCTCAGAAGTCAAGTAACTGGCTGGGAAAATGCCCAGAAAAGGGAAGAAAAATAAGACCAGAGAAAGCTACTTTCTTAGGGAACAGATGCTCCTTCCTCCCTTCATTTCTGATGAGGAAGTACAACGCTTGTCAGAAGGGAAAGAGGTGGAGGTCAGGGCCTCTGTATCCCAGACATACCAGGGGAATGTCTGGTGGGCTCAGGCCATGGAAGAGCTCAAAAAGGATTTTGAAAATCAAGTTAGACAGGGGGAGGAAAAACTGGGAAGAGAAATGAGAGAGATGCAAGAAAAGCATGAAAAACGGGTCAATACCTTGCTAAAGGAGACCCAAAAAAATGCTGAAGAAAATAACATCTTGAAAAATAGGCTCACTCAATTGGCAAAAGAGGTTCAAAAAGTCAATGAGGAGAAGAATGCTTTCAAAAGCAGAATTAACCAAATGGAAAAAGAGGTTCAAAAGCTCACTGAAGATAATAGTTCTCTCAAAATTAGAATGGAACAAATGGAGTCTAATGACTTTCTGAGAAACCAAGAAATCACAAAAAAAAAACCAAAAGAATGAAAGAATGGAAGAGAATGTGAAATATCTCATGGGAAAAACAACTGACCTGGAAAACAGATCCAGGAGAGACAATTTAAAAATTATGGGACTACCTGAAAGCCATGATCAAAAAAAGAGCCTAGACATCATCTTCCATGAAATGATCAAGGAAAACTATCCTGATATTCTACAACCAGAGGGCAAAATAAGTATTGAAAGAATCCATTGATCACCACCTGAAAGAGATCCAAAAAGAGAAACTCCTAGGAACATTGTGGCCAAATTCCAGAGTTCCCAGGTCAAGGAGAAAATATTGCAAGCAGCTAGAAAGAAACAATTCCAGTATTGTGGAAATACAATCAGGATAACTCAAGATCTAGCAGCTTCTACATTAAGGAATCGAAGGGAGTGGAATAGGATATTCCAGAAGTCAAAGGAACTAGGACTCAAACCAAGAATCACCTACCCAGCAAAACTGAGTATAATACTTCAGGGGAAAATATGGTCTTTCAATGAAACAGAGGACTTTCAAGCATTCTTGATGAAAAGACCAGAACTGAAAAGAAAATTTGACTTTCAAACAAAAAAATGAGAAGAAGCATGAAAAAGTAAACAGCAAAGAGAAGTCATAAGGGACTTACCAAAAGTGAACTGTTTACATTCCTACATGGAAAGACAATATTTGTAACTCTTAAAATTTTTCAGTATCTGGGTAGTTGGTGGGATTATACACACACACACATATACACACACATGTACACGCATGCACGCACACACACATACACACATGCACACACATACAGAGACAGAGAGCACAGAGTGAATTGAATAGGATGGGACCACATCTTAAAAGAAATTAAGGTAAATGGTGAGAGAGAAATGTAGTGGGAGGAGAGAGGGTGAAATGGAATGGGGTAAATTATCTCTCATTCAAGAGGCAAGCAGGAGACTTTTTAGTGGAGGGAAAAAGAGGAGAGATGAGAAAAAAACATGAAGTTTACCTTCATCACATTCGACTAAAGGAAGGAATAAAATGCACACTCATTTTGGTATGAAAACCTATCTTATAGTATAGGAAAGTGGGGGAGAATTGGATAAGCAAGGGGGGGGGGTATGATGGAAGGGAGGGCAAAGGGAGGAGGGAGCAATCTGAAGTCAACACTTGGGGAGGGACAGGATCAAAAGACAGAATAGAAACAATGCGGGGCAGGATAGGATGGAGGGAAATACAGTTAATCTTACACAACATGACTATTATAGAAGTCATTTGCAAAACTACACAGATAGGGCCTATATTGAATTGCCTGCCTTCCCAAAGGGAATGGGTGGGGAGGGAGGCATGGGGAGAATTTGGAACTCAAAGTTTTAGGAACAACTGTTTAGCATTGTTGTTGCTGCTAGGAAAGAAGAAATACAGTTAATGGGGAATAGAAAGTCATCTGGTCCTACAAGACAAAAGAGAATATGGGGACAAGAGAAGGGAGAGATGATAGAAGAGAGGGCAGATTGGTGATAGGGGAAATTAGAATGCTTGGTGTATTGGGGTGTGGGGAGGGGATAAAATTTGGGGAGAAATTTGGGGAGAAAATTTGGGGAGAAAATTTGGGGAGAAAATTTGGGGAGAAAATTTGGGGAGAAAATTTGGAACCCAAAATTTTGTGAAAATGAATGTAAAAAGTTAAATAAATAAATTAAATAAAAATAAAAAAACAATTAAAAAAAACATTCATGGTCACTCAACCTAGCAATCCATCTAGGAAAAGGCAAGTGGATGAAGGTCGAAGACATTTGGACAAACTTCTCTAAGAGATCGTGGGGTGCAGTGTAGAAGTCTGGCTGGGGAGTCAGGAAGACTGAATTTCACTTATGTCTTCTGATTCTTACAAGGTACAGGACCATGGAAAAGTCACATAAAAACTTCAAAGTTGAGAGTCAGCCAAGACCTCAGCAGGCACAGAGTTCCCATACACACACAAAAGGAAATCCTAAGGGGCACAGTGGATGGAGGACCAGACCTGAAGACAGGAAGACTTAAGTTCAAATCTGGTCTCAGTCATTTACTAGCTGTGTGACCCTGAGCAAGTCACCTAACCTCTACTGCCTGTTTTCCTCATCATGGGGATAATAACAGCACCTCTCTCCCAAGATTGTTCTGAAAATCAAATGAGATAGAAATTGTAAAGTGTTTCACACAGTATCTGACACATAGTAGGTGCTTAATAAATACCTGTTTCCTTCCAGCAGCCTGAAGACTTCTAAGCACCCACTGCCTCCCAACATAGCTCTTCTATATTTGGACACTCTACTTGTTAGGAAGATTTTTTTTGGTTGTCTTTCTGGCATCAAGTCTAATGTTGCCTGTTTGTTACTACCCCCTAAGCCCCATTAAGTCACTTAATCTCCCTGTGCCTCACTTTGATCCTCTGCAAAAAGGGGGAAATTCCCATCACATCTACCTCCCAGGGTCGTTGTGAATCTCAGATGATGTAAAATTTGTAAAACAATGTCCAAACTTTAAAGTGTTATAGACAGCATCCCCAAAGTCACAGAGCAGTTTTAAATTTAAATTGCCATCAACATCATCCAGGAGCTACAGGAGGACCCTGAGCCAGGCTCAGAATTGGATGAAGATGACAAGTCATATTTTTCTAGCTTAGTGGTTCTCAAACTTTCTGGACTCAGGACTCTTTACACTATTAAGAATTATTGAGAACCCCCCCAAAAAAAGTTTTGGTTATATCTATCAATATTCACCATATATAGTGTTTGCCTTCTCAGTGAAGGGTAAGAAAGTATTTGGAGCTCAACATTTAAAAAAAAGGTTAAAATGGTTTTCACATGTATTTGGGGAAAAAATAAAATATTAAATATCAAAAAAGACCAAAAATATTTACTATATTAGAAATTAAAACATCCTAATATTATTATGACAATAGTTTGAGCCCAAAGACCCTCTAAAAGGTCTCAGGGATTCCCAGGAGAATCACATTTTAAGAAGCCCTACTCTAAATCTTTAACATTTTAGAAAGAGATGTTTCCTCAAAGCAACCCTAGGAGAGAAATAGTGGAAACACTAATATGCCCATTTTACAAATGAGGAAAATGAACCTCACAGAGATGAAGTGATTCAGGATCACACTGCTACTCAGGGTCCCTAGTGAAGGTTCAAAGCCAGTGGTCTTTCTGCTTTCTTGGGTCACAGACCACAGACATAGAGCTAAAAGGGACCTTAGCACCCATCGAGTCTAACTCTGTGTTACAGAGAAGGAAACTGAGGCTGTCACAGGTGAAGTGTCTTGCCCAGGATCACATAACTAGTGAGCACCAAAAGCCACGTTTGAATCCAATCTTCCTGGCTCCTCTCTATGCACTAAACCACAGTCTAAATAAACTCCAAGGTCCATCTTGCTTTAAGAGTCTGTCTGTGAACAGGTCTAATGGAGGGGGGTGAAGGGATTATAAACAAAGCAGAAAGAGAGTGCCCTCCCCACACACCCCGCCTCCCCGGCCCTTTTCCTTCACATCGGGCTGGGAGCTTAAGCTGGAGACCAATGGAGAGCCAGAGTGTTCCTGGAAGCAGCCCCAGTCCCCGGCTTTGGCCCAGAACGGAGAACACAACCCACAGGAATCCCAAACCAAGAAACCAAAGAAGCCGGCCGCAGTCCGTGCCGGGCTGGAGCAGCGGGGAGACAGAGGCGAAGAGCGGGGAGCCCTGTCCTTACCAAGCCGTCACAGTTGCTGATGGCCACCGCAGTACCTGGCATGCCAGTGATGCTGCCGGTGAAGACACACTCCTGACGGAGGGGTTCCCGAGAAAACTCCCCAAAATCCTCCTGCCACTGCGTGAAGGCTCCTGGGACCACGAGTCGCCGGTTGGGCTTCAGCCCTAAGTGGAATTCCTTCCCAAAAATGGTGACGTTGAAATAAATGGAATACTTCCCAGCCGGCTCTCCTGCGGGGACGGAAGGGCTTCGGGCCACGCGGTGCCGGCTGGAAGGAGGCGATGGGGGCAGAGGAGGCCTGCCAGATGCACTGCTCCCGGAGGCTGCAGGGCCGGACACCACGTGCGAGAGGAACCGGCCTTCATGATCAGCACTGAACGGTACAAACACGCCGTATTCACTTAACTTTCCAGACAAGAGCAGCTCTGTTGGACAAAGACAGAAACACTTTAGGACTCCCAAGGCAAAGGCCAAGGGGCTGGAGGGGACAGTGAATGAATGACCATTGGCCTCCCCCACTTGGTCCGTAATCCCAGCAACCCTGGCACCCATAAAATCAAAAGCCATTCCCAGAGCCCAGGGCTCATTCTTTCAAATCAAGTCCATTTTTTGCAGAAAGGGAGTCAATTTTGGAGCAATTAGAACACAGAGAAACTCTAGACTTGGAGTCAAGAAACCTGAGTTCAAATCCCTCCTTCATAGGCTCATAGATCTAGGGCTGAAGAGACCTCAGAAGTCACTGAGTACAAGTCCCTCCTTTTACAGATGAAGAAACTGAGGAAGAGGGTGCTGAAGGTCACACAACTAAGTGTCACAGACAAAATTCACAAGCTCTACAACTCCGGAGTCAGTTTTCCTTCTACCTCCCTAGGTCACTCTGGGTCTGTTTCCTCATCTATAAAATGGGATTAAATAAAACCTTGTAAGTATCTACCTTACCAGAATGCTGTGAGGCTCAAATAAATAAACCACTTTGGAAACCTTAAAGTGTTTTTATGGTAATTAGGTGGTACAATGGTTAGAGTTCAGGACCTGCAGTCAGAAAGACCTGAGTTCAAATTCAGCCTCCGACACTTACTAGCTGGATGGCTCTGGGCAAATTACTTAATCTCTGTTAGCCTCAATTTTCTCATCTGTTAAACGCGGATAATAACAGCACCGTCCTCTCAGAGTTGTTGTAAGGCTCAAATGAGCCTTTACATTTAGTTATATGCTATATAAATGTTATCTATTTTTCCAGACTCAGTGATGCTTATGAACTTAAACTACCAATACCCCCATAGGTTTTTCAACTTGAGCAAGATCATAGAGCCAGAAGGGACCCCTGAGGTCATCTAGTCTAAGTCCTCCCCTATTTTACAAATGAGCAAACAGAAGCCCCAGAAGGAAAAATAAGAAAATCAAGAGAAGGTAATAGAATTGGGATTCAAAGAAAGCAGGTTCTCTAGCATGAAGTCCAGACCTCTTTCCTTGGTACCCCTGTGCCTCTCTGGACATTGCTGTGCTATAAGCCTCAGTTTCCTTTTCTGGAAAATAGGGATAATGTTGTCTGTACTTGCCTTTCAGAGTCATTATGGGAAAAGTCCTCTGTAAAGCTCAAAGTACCAACCATCATCACTGTGTTACATATCCTCACCTCTCCCACTTGGGGAATAATCGTCAAGTGCTGTGCAGACACCAACGTTCCAAACAAAACAATACCTCAATCTCTGGGCCCCCATCAACCCGAGCAGAAAAAATGACTCCCGACAGAGCTTTTCGACTCTTTACAAGCCAGCTAGCAACAAGCATGTGAACTATGCATTCTCTGCCCAGCAAGGTTCCCCCTCCCTGGGAAGTCAGTCATCCCACCAGGGACAGGAGCCAGGAGGCCACCATATGGAGATGGGTCAGAGAGAGCCCCGTGGCAAGGGCAAAAGGGGGAATGAGGGCTTCATTGGTGCAACACCCAACCCTCTCCACCTGCCTATCCCAGCTTAGAGGACGGCCCAACCAGCCAAGTGAAGAAAAATGCATAAAAATACACCTGTCAAAACAAACACACCTAGCAACCCCAAATATAATCTGCCATTCCAAGAGAGACAGAGTGCTAAAAGAGAAGAGGACAAGGGAGATGAAGGAAGGAAGGAAGGAAGGAAGGAAGGAAGGAAGGAAGGAAGGAAGGAAGGAAGGAAGGAAGGAAGGTAGGAAGGAAGGAAGGAAGGAAGGAAGGAAGGAAGGAAGGAAGGAAGGAAGGAAGGAAGGAAGGAAGGAAGGGAGGGAGGGAGGGAGGGAGGGAAGAGGGTGGGTTAGGGTTTACTCATATGTAAAATGAAGAGGGTAGATTCAGTGGCTTCTGGGAACCCTTTCAATTTTAAATCTATAGTCCTATGGTTCTATGAGCTAAGATCCTCGAACTCTCTACCTTAACAGGTTGTGGAGAAAAAAGCACTTTGGACAACAATTGCAATATGAATGGGAGCTATTATTAGAAAGTAAGCGAACAGTCCAAGTTTAGAAAGGCAAATTTTTAAAGTGACACAGTGGCTAAGAACTTAAAAGGCCCAGACCCAGGATAAGTAAATACAACTAAGGAGAAAAGAAAAGAGCCAGGTATGGTTGGACGACACACATGCTCCCAGCCTGCAGAAAGCATGAGGTCGCGGCCCCCAGCATCAGGCCACTGGCCCGGGCAGCCAGCATCCCAGGGTCTCCAACTCTCTTGCTCTGGCTCTGTCAGGATTGCCAGTGACAGCTCCTTGGCTTCCAAGTGGGATGATTCATGGACCAGAGCTCGAGGAGGAATTCTCATTTCTACACATCCAGCACTATTTATGTCCCCTCCCCCTCAACTCCCTGACCTGATAAAATCCAGAAATGATGTGTCCCTAAAAATCCTCTTCCCTCTGGGGAAATTAAGAGAAGGGAGAAGAAATGCTAACTTTCCTCTGGTTTTGCTAAGCAAAGCCTGAGGGAGGGCTACAGATGTGTGCGTCCTGCAGTATGTCTTTCAAAGCCTTTTTACACATAGAGCAGCTCTGTGCAATGAATGCACACTCTGTGTACACACTCACTTGCACTGGGGGTGTGGTTCTGGCTAAGGACAGAACTTGTGTGTATGTGTGTCTGTATGTTTGCAGACACCTGTATTTGATGGGGTAGAAGGAGGGAATCTGTGCTCTCTGCCTTTCGCTCCATTCATGAAGCTGTGTTTGTACACACTTGTAAGAGAGCCTAACTACAGAGGTAGGAGTATGTTTGCGTGTTTTTGCAGGCACACTTTTGAGTATGTTTGTATGCATAATCACCTGACACCCTAAAACACACACCACCCACCACCCAGGCTGGTATGCCTAGTGGGACCACTAGGTGTTCATCCCAGCAGAGCATTCTGGTGGTGCCTAGGCATTCTTCCTCTCTTTCTTATGGGCAAGAAGGATAGACATGCAGAGGGCCAAAGGAAAGATGCAAGAGACATGCAAAAATTAGAGGGGAAAGAGAGAAACCAGGGATCAAGGTGAGAGAAAGGAAAAGAAGACAGAAAGGAGAGAGGATAGTACAGAAAGAGATGGACAGGACGAATAAGAAAAAGAATGAAAGAGGAGAGAGAGGTTGGAGAGAGCAGTGAAAAAGAGGGAATAAAAGAGAAAAAGAAGAGTGAAGTGTGAGAAAGGAAGCCCAGAGAGATAAAAAGAAAAAGAAAAGAGAGAGGTTGGAGAGGAGATATGCAGAAGAGAGAAAGGAAGACAGGACAGAGTGTCGAGATGAACAGCTCGACCCAAAGTTTGCACACACCAAGGCACGCACACATTCTCTCTCTCTCTCCCTCTCTCTCTCTCTCTCTCTCTCTCTCTCTCTCTCTCTCTCTCTCTCTCTCTCTCTCTCTCTCTCTCTCACACACACACACACACACACACACACACACACACACACACACACACACACACACACACACACACTCGCTCGCTCTCGCTCTCTGGCTCTCCCTCCCACCAGCCTTACCTTGGGTCCTAGTGGCTGCGGCAGCCGAGAGCCAGCAATTGAGAGAGAACCAGCAAGAGACCACGACACTGAGATACTCCATCTGGGGCGGGAGCCCGGGGCCTGCCTCGCTCGCTCGTTCGCACACGGGCCGGCCAGAGTCCGCCTCGGGACTCGGGCTGAGTGGAGGAGGCGGACGGAGGGATGCAGCGAGCCGCCAGCTTTCCTGGCTCTGCAGACGCCGGGGACCCTGAGAGCCCGATCCCTGGGCTCCTCCTCCCTGCAGCCCGCCCCGGCCCCGGCCCTCGCTCCCGCCCCCCTCTCCCTGAGTTCGCGGCTGTGCCGCGCCACCGCCACCGCAGCAGGACCCGCTGCCCCAGAGCTCGAGGCACCCGGGGGAGGGCGGACGGGGGGCGGGGAGGGGAAGGGAGGAGCACAGAGGGGAGGAGAGAGAACCGAGGAGAACGAGCGAGCGGGAGAGCTGGGGAGGAGAGATGTAAGTGAGCGAGAGACAGAGACACCAAACGTCAGAGAGACAGCGGAGACAGCGAAACAGAAAGAGACGGGAGAGCCTGAGGCAGAGATATAGCAAGAGAGGGAAACTGAGGAAATAGAGATAGAGAGAAACAGAGCCGAAGAGCACACACACACACACACACACACACACACACACACACACACACACACACACACACACACACACACACACCCCCTTAGAGTCCGAGACAGAGACTAGAGGAGCAGAGAGAATCCTAGAGGACAGACAGCCCGCGGATTGAGGGGTGAGGGTCAAGCTTGTCCCGGGGAGACTACACGCTCCCGAGCCGACGTGGCCACGTGGTGCCTAAATCCCGGCAGATACTAGTCGCCCTGGGGCGGGGGAGAGTCTGGCCCACAGGATCCCCAACCCGCCCACCTGCTCCCCAAGCTTTCCCTTCCCCTCTGCTCTCCCTGGGCTCTGGCCTCCCTGCCTGGGCCAAACTCTTCAAGTGAAAAGGCCTCGCAGTCCCCTAAGGACACCTCCGTACCCTGCTGCCAGAAGACAAATGATTACGAGCTTGCTACATGTCATCTAGTCCGAATCTCCCTCATTTTATAGAAGAGGAAACTGAGACCCCAAATGCTGAGTGATTTACTACTCAGTTCTAAGGGGACTATAAGTAGTGGAGCCTGGGATTCCAAGTCGGGCTAAATGGTTTGAGGTCCCTGTCCCCTCTGACCTCCTTGACCCCAGGGTTTCCTCAGGCCAATCCCTGCTTTGCTCAGCTCCCACATCCTTTCCTAAGACCTGACTGGGTAAGGTTAGCTCGGTTCTTGAGGCCCTCTTCAATGTGGCTCCCGACTACCTTCCTAGCCTTATTCACAAGACTCTCCCCAAACACTCCTCCGTTCCAGCCACACCAGACAGGAGCAGGGCTCTGCTCTCCCCACCCCCACCCACCCCCAAACCCCTCTATCCCACCACCCCAGTACTGGCCTTTGGGAAGGATCTCTCTCAAGGCTGGCATGTGCTCCACCCCCCATATCCACCAATTGAAAGCCACATCTTCCTCCGAGGTCCAGCTCAGAGGCCACATCTCTCCTGAAGCCTTCCTTGATTTCTCTCGAAGCTAAAAGCATTCTTTTCCGCCTCCGATCTCTGTCTGGATGCTTCCTTTGTCCTCCCTGCCCTCCACTTCACATCCTATGCATTCCTGCATAGGTACTATACCCTCCCTTAGCTCCTGCAGCCCTTGTAACAGGACTGGATTTGGAAATCAAAAGACCTGGCTTTTAATGCTGACTTCTTACTGGGTGGATTGGGGCAAGTCATTTCACTTTCTTGAGCCTCAGTTTCCTTGTGTGTAAAATGGGGGAGGAGGGGTGAGGTAGCATCTAAGGCTCCCCCCATCAATAAATCTATGATTCTGTCTTTGCCTTCTGGCTCCCAACAGGATAACCTGCAAACCCCAGGCTTATTGACTTGAACTGGGCCTTTAGGGGAGACAGCATGACACCCAACTCCCCAGACAACAGTGATGGACTGATAACAAGAATGAAACACACATTTTTGGATATGCAAACACAGGAATTTCTTTTGCCTCACTATGCTCCTTTGTTACAGAAATTTTTCTTTGTTTTCTTCCCCACCCACCCACCCGGTGCAAGGAGGGAGGTGAGAGGAAAGAAAAAGAAAAAATAAATGCTTGACAACTGAAAAAAATTAATTGAAGTGAGAAAACACAATATAATTGAGTCCTGGAATCTTATTAGCAATTTGATTTCTGGGTGAGTCAACCTCTCTAGCCTCAGTTTTCTCATCTGAAAAATGAGGAGACTGGTCACCAAATTTCTTAGCTCTAAATCTATGAGTCTATAACCTAGAATCACCTAGAATGAAGGGATTAAATCAAGGAACAAAGCAGGGGGTGTGTATGTATGAGACAGAACATGAATGTGGGGCAGGGGTGTGCTGGAGTTGGCTCACACTAGCTTGTAAGAGCCCAGCTTTTTAAACTTTCAGTGTGAGCACTTATAGCTTAGAAACCAGCAATCTACACATAGCTCAGGCTTTGGTTGTTTTCTTGATTGTCTGGACTTCAGAAAGTGATAGAGAAAATATTAATAACGAAGCTTAAACTTAGAAGTGTGTCATGTGTACATTTATTTTTCAGGGAGCTGGTTGTTAAACACTTAATTAGCCTTCCAAACTCTGCTTTGGACTAATAAGGATTATGGGGAAGTGGGTCAGGAGAAAACACGAAAGGATGGGCGATGAACAAACTGAAAATCTGCTTTCATTAATATAAGATCAGGGCAGTCAGCATTCTAAATCAATCAACTAATAGAAAACTATTAATAATTGGTAATTAATTAGTAATATTAATTATATAAAATAATAATGTCCTATCACATTTCAGGCACTGTGCTGGGGCACATCTACATAGAGCCTACTATGTGCCAAGCTCTGGGCTAAGTGCTTTACAATAATTATCTCATCTGATCCTCTCAACAATCCTGAGAGGGAGGTGTTGCTATTAGTCCCATTTTACAGATGAGAAAACTGAGACTAAGTGATTTGCCCAAGATACAGCTAGCAAGTATCTGATGATGGATTTGCCCTCGGGACTTCCTGATGTCAGGGGTCAATCATCTGTGCCACCTAGCTGTGAACCAAAGGAAAAGTGAAAAAGTCCCTGTCTTTAGGGACTCCTTTGGGAGTTTACAGTCTAACCAGGGAGACAATATAGAAACATGTAAGCAGATATAAATAGACATAAGATCATTGGGAAGGCACTAGCAGCTGCAAAGAGACAGAAAGACCTGTGTAGAAGGTGGCCCCAAGAGTGAGACTGAAGGGAACTAGGGATCCTGAGTGACAGAGGTAAGGAAAGGGAGCATTTGAGGATAAGGAACAGCCAGAGCGAAGGCCCAGCAGTAGATATTGAGAAGTAAGGCCAGTTTGACTGGATTCTAATGTGTGAGAAAGGGAATGACGGACAAGAAGATTGGAAAGGGACAGCTTCCGAAGGGCTTTAAATGTCAGATGGCATTTACTTCTAGAGGTAATAGGAAACCACTAGGTAAGGGAATGACATGATCCTGTGTCTTTTCAGCCTCAGTTTCTCCAGCTGCAAAGTTAGGGTGCTTTAAGGAGAAAAGGAAATCCTAGCCTGGTAGAAAGAGCATTGACCTTGAAGGACCTGGGTTTAAGTGTCAGTGGCTAAGTCACTTCCCCATTCAGGGTGTCAGTTTCCTTCTCTGGGTAATGAGACGGTTACCCTAAATGACCCCTAAGGCATGTTCCAGTTTTAAATCCTATGATCTTCACTGAGCCTCTCCTCTACTTACCCCTCTTCTGGGGGAAGCAGGGAGAGGGAAGTGAAGGAACTACAGTTGCCATGAGGAACACCCTATATTTGAATCACTGAAGTCTCAGAGGGAGCCCCTTCCAAGATGGTGTGGCACTGGCAGGCAGAGCTAGAAACCTCCACCCTGCTTTCCTGGCACACAAAAATTCCCTTCTTGGGGCTACAATGACCACTCCTGTTGGCTGGTATCAAATGTCCGGTGTGCTTTCTCAGTGAGGGAACCTTTGTTAAAGAAAAGACCACTCCCCTCTTCATCTATCAAAATTCCCTTTCCCCAGGAGAGCTAAGGAGAGAGGTTTAACCCTGAGCCAGAGGGAGCAGAGTCTTAGCGTGAGAGAGTAAAACTGGTCCATTTCTGAAGTGACCTGAAATCATCAGTGTGGGACAGGGAGAAGGAGGAAGGGAGGAAGGGAATGGCTGGTAGAAAGACAAACGAAGTGTTTCCCTAATCTTCTGCTAATCAGATGTCACAACTGAAAGAGACCTTAGGACACAATGTTAACATTAGATGTAGCATGTTAGAGCTGAAAGAGACATTAAGACTTAGAACCTAGCGCTTTGTGAGGGACCTTAGAAATCATGATACAACTTTCTTAGTGAATAAATGGTGAAACAGACACAGAAAACAGAAATAACTTGTCCAAGGTCACTGCACCAGTCAAATGATAAGCCAGGATTTGAACACAGGTCCTCTGGATGAGTGAGTAAAGCATGAATGACTGAATTAGTATGTATTAGGCATCTAATATGTGCCCAGCACTGTGCTAAGCAATGTGAGATACAACTACAAGAGTGAGACTATCCCAGCTCCCTTACATTCTAATAGGGAAAAGCACAAATAAAGATACAATAAACTCACTTTCTAGTTGGGAGAAAAGATACACACACACACACACACACACACACACACGAAGGCCGGATCACAGAGTTCACAATAGAATCATGGGATTTGAAACTGAAAAAAGACTCAAAAAGATGATCCAATCTAACCCCCTTCATTTTCAGAAAAGGAAACTGAGGGAAACAAACTCAGAAAGGGACAGTCTCTCAATTCAGCTCAGACAGACAGCAATGAGGATAAAGCCAGAATTTGAACTCTGGTCTTCACAGCACGAGACAACAGCATGGTGTAATTATGTGGTAAGTGCTCTAAGGAATGGATGAGTCCATGCTGAGATGACATTTTAAGATTTACAAAGGAAAGAAAGAAGCATTTTTAAGTGCCCTCTACGTGCTAGGCACTGTGCCAAGCGATTTATAAGTATTATCTTATTTGAATCTCACAGCCCTGGGAAGTGGGTGCTGCTATTGTCCCCATTTCAAAATTAAGAAAATTGAGACAGGCAGCAGTTAAATAACTTGCTGTGGGTCACACAGCTGCGAAGCATCTGAGGCTGGCTTTTAATTTGGATCTTCTCAAGTTTAAGACTCATCTATCTCATTTAATCCCCACAATACTAGCATGAGGTCAGTTTAAGTGTATTAATAATTAGTGTTGTTCATTTGTTTCAGTCATGTCTGACTCTTACATGACTGTATTTGGGGTTTTCTTGGCAAAGATATTGGAGCAGTTTATAATCACCTTCTCTAGCTTATTATACAAAGGAAGAAACTGAGGCAAACAAGGTTAAATAACTTGCCCAGATTTGACTCAGGAAGATGCCTTTAGGACTGGCATGCTATCCACTGCTTCATCTAGCTTCCCCTACACTAATCATTATTATCTCTTAAATGACTTGCCCAAGGGCACTGGAGTGATGAGTGGCAGACTCTGAACTAGGAAACCAGGTCCTCTGTCTTTCAATCAAGTGCTCTTTCCCCTCCCTACAACAGTCTGGCTCTAAAGGTCAGAGGATGACCCACAGGCTCACACCACTCTCCAAGGAGAAAGAGACCAGAGCTCCAGAACTCTGTAACTAGGATAGGGCAGCTAGAACTTTGTCCTGAACCCCATTTACAGAAATGTAATCTTCCAAGGCCACACACCTAGTAAATGTCAGGGACAAGATTTGAATTGAGGTCATCCTGATTCCAAATTCAGTGATTTTCTTCTTTGCCACCTACTGATCTCAGCCTCTCTGGGCTCAGTTTCTTTCCTCTGTAACATGAAGGGGTTGGACTGCATTACCTATAAGGTGTCTTGTACTTTCAGAGATATTGGCCTCTACTCCTTCCTCCCCCACCACTGCTACTGGGGTAGCCTTATGCCAGAGTCCCTGGGGTCTCTGTCTCCCACCAACCATAGGGGTATCCCACCCCATATCCTCTCAACTAAAAGTACCTTTTCTACCATTTGCCCCAGGTACAAAAATGCCCAGGGCTGCCACTGCCAAGTTCTTCCACCAAGAATGGAAGACATGACTCTGTGCCTGGCTCAGGCAACTCTCTTTTTTTTCTGTCCTGTGACTGACTTCAGACAGGTAGAGAAAGAGGGAAAAAGAATGCCTCTTCTCTCCAAAGCTCTTGGGCCAAGTCTCCCTCTTACAGAGAATATCACACTCAACATTCTCTCTACCAGTCCACAGTCACCCAAAACATCCCAGGACTAAAATTCCAGGTTACTTGAATGAAACAGAATGTTTTTGTACTATAAGAGACTACAAATCTGAGAAATCCGAGAAACCTGGGAAGCCATAGCAGGTGAATAATCTTTGCAATGGCTATAATAACATAAATGAGCACAGCACAGAGAGGCAGCCAAGCTCAGATTAATTGTCATGACCTAATCTTGGTCATACTATCAAACACACCTTTCTCAGTAGAATGGTGAGAGATTCTCAGTTATTGCATAAGCTATGTTACAATCAGAATAAGGTAGATTGGGGCATAATGTTACAAGGACAATAAATTTATTAATAAAATGCAAATTTATCAATAAATAGGATAACAGGATCTCATCTCCCTCAGAAAAGCAAAGACCCCAAGATGGGGAGTGCTACCCTTTTCATAGGAGGAGGAGGAGGAAGATGAGGAAGGAAAAGAAGAAGAAGGAGGAGGAGGAGAGAGGGGAAGAAGAAGAAGAAGAAGAAGAAGAAGAAGAAGAAGAAGAAGAAGAAGAGAAAGAGAAAAAGAAAGAAAGGAAGAAGAGAATAAGGAAGAAATAAAAAAGGAAGGAAGGAAGGAAGGAAGGAAGGAAGGAAGGAAGGAAGGAAGGAAGGAAGGAAGGAAGGAAGGAAGGAAGGAAGGAAGGAAGGAAGGAAGGAAGGAAGGAAGGAAGGAAGAACAGGAGTTTGAAGGCAGGAAACAAGTTGTTGCTGCTTAATGAATTAATCATGTCTGCTCTTTGTGACCCCATTTGGGGTTTTCTTGGCAAAGACAGTGGTTTGCCATTTCCTTCTCCAGCTGATTTTGGAGGTGAATTGGGTAAAGTGATTTGCCCAGCGTTATATGGCTAGTAAATGTCTGAGACCAGATTTGAACTCAGGCCTTCCAGATAGCAGGAGCAGCATTCTCTCTATCCAACTACCTAGCTGTCCTGTGGAACCAGTTATAATTGGTTGAAAGAGCTTGTCATCATAAATGGCAAAATCACTGTTACTGGTTACAGAGCTGAGGCATAGAAGAAAATATGATGGGCTGGATGGAAATTGGAGATAAGGGGCAAGCAACACCCCCCCACCCCCCCTTTCCCTCCTGTGACTAAGAAATGTTCATTGTTTGAGAACACCTACTAACTTAGAGATAGTGGAGCAGACTTTTTTGGATATCGAAGTAGACATCCTTGAAGTAGCCTGGTAGTGTAAAGATACTAGACAGACTCCCTAGTGTCCATCTGCATCTCTCAAGGATAACAGATTTCCTTGAAGCAAAAAATAGAACAGTGATTAACAAGAGAAATGGATTTCTAAACTTAACTTATCACAGGCCAGCTGAATTTCTGAACTAAATTCAGAGACAAAGAATGTGACTTAGGCAGTTACAGGACAAAAATCAACGTATCATAGATAGAATCAATTAAGAGATGATACAGAATCAATCTGATTATTTTAGATGCTATACCTAGTCACTTTGTCTTTTAATTTTGCTTAAATGTTAAAAAGGAAAATTCAATGAATCTTCTGAAGAATAAGCGATTTATCAGAAAGATTTATCCTTCTATCCAGGAGATGAGGCAGTAATATCAGGAAAAGATATTTTAGCACAAAAAATAAAAAGCCCCAGTAAAAGGGGTTTTTGTTTATTTGTTTTTGGGGGAGGGAACTATAATATCACCTACACTCTTAAAGACCAGTGCACATTCTTTCTCCTCCATCAGCTCAGCTCCCTCCTGCCCATAATTATCTCTTCAGCCTCTTATAACATTGTCTATATGATTTACCAGCCATAGGTTTAGGCTGCCAAATGACTTTCCATATAATTCAACATATATACATCTCTCTTTGTGTCTTTTCCCTAGCTGTCCATCCCCAGGGCCTGGAATACTCTCTTTCCCTAGCTTCCTGTGTGATTCTCATCCACAATCTCCCAAAACCTTCCCATAGAAGGTCCTCCCCATGTACTAGAGGCCTCCCTCCATTTCTCCTAACCAGCAGAGACCTCATGGTCTCCCCCAGCCATCCCCAGTCTTGCCATGTGGCTAGCCTATCATCCCTCCCTTGATGACACCCCATGTACCTCTGCTTCTTCAGAGTCCCTCGATGATGGCACGTTGCAGTCTCCTTCTCCCAACCAGGCACATTCCTTTCGTTCTCTAAGTGATGCCCATCTTTCTACCAAAATCACTTCATAGACACCTACGTATGTAAATAGTGTCTCCCCTAATAGAATGTAAACTCGCTGAGGATAGACTCTTTTAATTTTGTCTTTGTACCACCAGACCCTAGCATCAGTAGAGATTCTTAACCCGGGAGCCATGAGCTTTTTTCTTTAAATGTGTTGACAACTATTTCCCAAGTGGTTTCATCTGTAATTTTATGTTTTATTTTATGCATTCAAAAACTTTCATCAAGAAAGGGTCCAAAGGTTTCCCCAGAGTGCCCAAAAGGGGCATAACATTTTTTTAAAAGTCAAAAAATCCTGGTCCTAGAGAAATCACGGCTGGGCAAGAGTTGGTACAGAAGATCTGAGGTTTGAGTTGGTGGTTTGTTGGGGGTTTTTTCCACTGTAAGTTCTAGATGAGTCAGCTGTGTGTGACATGGAAGCTAAAAAAGCTAATTCAATCATAGGCTGAATTAAGAGGGCAGAATGTCCAGGACTAGGGAGGTGATAATCCCCCTGGAAAAAAAGGAGACAGATGGAAGGGGGCATGAGAAGTGTCCTGAAGTATTTGGAGGACTGTCCCATGGGATCAGGATTAGAGCTGTCCTGCTTGGCTTCAAAGGGATGAACCAGGAATACTTACTTGGTAGCAGTGAGGGAGAGGAAGATTTTGGCTCCATATGAGGAAAAACATTCTAATGGAACTGTAGAGAAGTGAAATGAGCGGCCTTGAGAGGTAATGAGCTCTTCTGAAATGGAAAGGAGGTAGTTTGGTGCAGTGGAGAACATACAGGCTCTGGAGGTGGAAAATCTGGGTTCGAATCCTATCTCTGACTCTGCTCGCCTGTATCACCCTCCTGGGCTCCTGGTTCCTACTAGATGGCCTCTCACAGCTCCCTCTAGGCCTTCAAGCAAGGGCCAGATGATCCCTTTGCAGGAACTTTGCCAAAAGGATTCAGGCTCCCCTGAGTCATCCTTGAGAAGGAACATATTGCCTAGGAATGACTGGACCCAGGGAAATCCCAAACATTCTCCAGCTGGACCACAAGTACTCCTAAGGCAGGGACTAACTATGTCAAGAACCTTTGCATACCCCAAGGCCAGCTGCATTCCCTTTCTATGTAGTAAGGGCTCAGGAAATATCCTTTGAGTGATTGGTTGGCCACAGACAGATCCAAAGCCCTGCCTCGTGCAAAACATGTACAGTAGAACAGAGACTGCCCAGGCAGGAAGAGATCTCAGGACAGAGAACATCTGAATTGGAACACACCTTAAATATAAGAATATATAGACTATAGGAAATACAGAACTATATAAAATATACAGAAAAACACAGTGCCAAAGATGGAAGAGAACTTAGACATTGTGCTTAATCTCATCATTTGGCAGAAGGGGAAGATGGAGTCTAGCTTGGTAGCACAGTACATAGAACACTGAACTTGGAATCTGAAAGACCTGAATTCAGATCCTGCCTCAGACACTTGCTAGCTGCATGACCCTGGGCAAGGCACTTTGCCTTTCTCAGGCTTAGTTTCCTCATCTGTAAAATGGGAACTTCTCAGAGTTGTTTCAAGGATTAAATGAAATAAAGATGCCCAACTTTATGGAAACCTTGAAGCACTATATAAATGTCAGCTATTATCACTCACAGAAATTTACTGACTGGTCCCAGGTCTCACAGCAATTTCGGGGTAAATCAGGATTCAAACTCAGGTCTCCCTGCTCCCAAGCCATTTTTCCTTATTCTCCACAGCACCACCTGGAGGTGATAAAATGGTTTGGTGGAAATAGTCCCTTGCCCTGACTCTGAAGACTTAGGTTCTAGCTCTCATTTCGCTCCTTCTTGCCTATCTGGCCTTGGGCCTTCACTTACTCTCTCTGGGCCTTGGTGTTCTCATCCATAAAATAAAGGGCTTGGACTAGAACTTTTCTGTCTCTAAATTCTGCCATTTGGTGGTTAGAACCTTCAACTCACCCCTCATCCAAACTTTCTTCTGTTCAAAGATTTAGCCTCATCCTTGACTCCTCATTCTCCCGCTCCCCACATATACAATCAGTCTGTTAACAAATTGCATCCTTTCTACCCCTCCCCAACATCACTCCCAGTACTCCCTTCTCTCCCCCACGGCCTCACCCCCCTCTCACCTTGACTACCACCACTGCCTAATTTTCTCCACTCAAGTCGCCAACCCATCCTGCACAGCTGCCAGATGATGCTCCTGAACCATGTCATTCCCTTACCTCACAAACAGCAGAGGCTCCCTATTCCCTATAGGATCAAACACAAACTCCTCTCTCCGCCATAATGCTATCTGCAACCTGCTTCCTTTCCAACCTTTTTACACTTTATTCCGCTTTGCTGGACCTTCCCAAAGCACCGAAACGACCTTCCTACAACGCATTCCAGGCACAATTCCTTCTGCTCCTGCCTCCTAGTCTTTGCAGAAGTTCCCTCTCTCATTCACTCTTAGAATTTCTAACTTCCTTCAAGAGCTCGTGTCACCTTCTAAGTGAAGCCTTTTGCAATCCTCCCTCAAATTACCTTTTATCTACTTAGGGCACCCCCAAAATCTTAACAAGCTTTCATAATTTAAAATAATAATAACCTTAATACTGCACTAATAATAACTTTAGAACTGCACTAAGACCTGTGCTTTGCATGCACCCCTATATGCACATCTTTGTTACCTCTTGACTGTAAACTGCTTGCGGGTTAGGACAGTTTCACTCTTGTCCCTCCCACGGTACCTGGCACACTGGGCACTAACTAAACGCTTGCTAATTGATTTTTTAAAAAAGGTTTCAAAATCTCATTTTCAGCTCCCATTATTTTCCCATCTTTCCATTTTCCGGATGAAAATGAAGGGATGCCTGAGCAGGGTCATCCTGTGAGGGAGAGTCAATGAGAGAGGCCTGGGCAGGGCTAGATTAACCCCCAGGGAGGAAGTGAGATACTGCTCCGAAGAGATAGGAGGAACAAAGACCAGACCAGAGAAGGCAGTGCTTAACAAAGCTGAATGGACCCATCAACAAAGCGCTGGAGAAAGTGATGCAAACGTGGCCAGAGCTTGATTCTCCCTTTTTGAAGGGGATGAAAATTCAACCTGGGGGATAATTGTGGGTTGTCAACACATGCAAATTACCCTGTGGTCCCCTAGCTTTCCACCAGCTTGGGACCGCCTAACACCCACATGAAAAAGATCCAGGGTTGGGGGTTCCAGGGGAGCAGAGTAATAGGAGTCAGTACCAAGGGGTGGCAGCCAAAGGGGGCTAGTGGGAGACTGAGCTACAGGGAGAGGTTGAGAATCCAGAACTAAGGAGAGGAGAGTTCTCTGCTCTCTGCCCGTAGGCACACTGCATGAGAAGCACTGGGTTCCATTCCGGGTGCCACATTGTAGAGAGGACATCGACAAGGGGAAAAAAATCCCAAGGGTCAAGTGCTGGAAGGGACCTCAGAGGCCGTCTGGCAGAGGAGGGTCCTGAAAGTCCCAAAGAATGAGGTCACATAAGGAGTAAACACCAGGGGTAGGACTGGAACCCAGGTCCTCTGTCTCCAGAGTCAACATTTTTCTCTACTGTATTACATTGCTTCCCCTGGGGGATGAAAATTATGCCATTGGAGGATCCACTGAAGGATACCTGAAGTCCAGGTTCCGTTGACAGTGCAAGTTCTGAGATGACCTCCCCAGGAGAGAATGAAGAAAAATAAACAAGATTCTCTTTGAGCCATTCCCACCTGCTGTCACCTCGTAGCTGTCTGTTGGCTCAAAGGAATGCCAGGTGAAACTTGGGATCTGTTAATACCTCAAGAGACAGAGACAGATAGAAACAGAGAGACAGACAGAGATGGGAGAGAGAGAAAGAGAGAGAGACAGAGAGAGACAGACAGACAGAGAGGCAGAGACAGACAGAGAACAAGAGAACAGTGCTAAGCACAGTCCTAAGTCTACAGAAAATAAATATAGGCAAAACATAAGACAATTCCTGCCTTCAAGGAGCTTTTAGGCCAATGTCAAAAAGACTAAAATGTGTTATAAAAAGGGGCTGGATGTGGGCAGGGGGTGTGGTGCCTAAACAGACAAAGTCCAGGAGCAGACTGAGAGAGCATGCATAGAGAAAGCACCTCCTCAGACCAAGGACCAAAGACAGGCTGACCAGTCAGAGGAGGAAATGATCAAGGCACAGGTGTTACCAGCATGAAGATGGCTGCTAGGATGGAGTTCCAGAAGGAGGGCAGGGAGTCATAGGCTGACCACATAAGTGTGACTGGAGAGCTAAGGAACTGACTCACTTCACAACTGAGGTGAATCCATTTCCTCATGCGTTTGGGTACTGCTGATACCAGGGCAGATGATGAGTTCTTCGTGAATTGTCCTCACCTTTCCACAAATCCTCAAGAGGAGAGGTTGGAGGTCTTTTACCATCCTTAGATACTAGGCACAGAGCTTGGACTTTCTATATCTACACTCCAACCTATGTGACCAGGCCTTTGCTACCTCATCATCTGTGTTATGTCCCTTACCTATGAGCATTCCCCAAGACTCTGCCTTGGGCCTCTTCCCTCTCTCTGCTCTCTCATTTGTTGACTTCATCTGCTCCTATGGGTTTAAGTCACCTTCTCTCCATCAGTGGTTCTATGACTGGGGGCAGGGTGGCAGGAGAGTGGGCACACACAGATACCTGCTAGGGAGGCCCACGAAGGAGGAAAACTCATGTGCTCAGGGTTATTCAGGCTTTGACATCACTGGTCCAGATAGGAACCTCTGCAACACACAAAATGGATCAGAGTGAGTATAATGATAATTGTTTCTATTTTGGCCAGAAACCCTCAAGATCGTCCCCTCCCAGGGCAGGGCCTCAGTACCCCAGACATCCCAGGGGGATGTCGAGTGAGCTCAGGCCTTGGAAAAGCTCAAAAAGGATTTTGAAAAGCAAGTTAGACAGGTGGAGGAAAAACTGGGAAGAGAAATGAGAGAGATGCAAGAAAAGTATGAAAAACGGGTCAATACCTTGGTAAAGGAGACCCAAAAAAATGCTGAAGAAAATAACACCTTGAAAAATAGACTCACTCAATTGGCAAAAGAAGTTCAAAAAGCTAATTAGGAGAAGAATGCTTTCAAAAGCAGAATTAGCCAAATGGAAAAAGAGGTTCAAAAGCTCACTGAAGAGAATAGTTCTCTCAAAATTAGAATGGAACAGATGGAGTCTAATGACTTTCTGAGAAACCAAGAAATCACAGAACAAAACCAAAAGAATGAAAAAATGGAAGAGAATGTGAAATATCTCATGGGAAAAACAACTGACCTGGAAAATAGATCCAGGAGAGACAATTTAAAAATTATGGGACTACCTGAAAGCCATGATCAAAAAAAGAGCCTAGACATCATCTTCCATGAAATTATCGAGGAAAACTGCCCTGACATTTTACAACCAGAGGGCAAAATAAGTATTGAAAGAATCCAACAATCACCACCTGAAAGAGATCCAAAAAGAGAAACTCCTAGGAACATTGTGGCCAAATTCCAGAACTCCCAGGTCAAGGAGAAAATTTTACAAGCAGCTAGAAAGAAACAATTCCAGTATTGTGGAAATAAAATCAGGATAACTCAAGATCTAGCAGCTTCTACATTAAGGGATCGCAGGGAGTGGAATAGGATATTCCAGAAGTCAAAGGAACTAGGACTTAAACCAAGAATCACTTACCCAGCAAAACTGAGTATAATACTTCAGGGGAAAATATGGTCTTTCAATGCAACAGAGGACTTTCAAATATTCTTGATGAAAAGACCAGAGCTGAAAAGAAAATTTGATTTTCAAACACAAGAATGAGAAGAAGCATGAAAAAGTAAACAGCAAAGAGAAGTCTTAAGGGAGTTACCGTAAGTGAACTGTTTACATTCCTACATGGAAAGACAATATTTGTAACTCTTAAAACTTTTCAGTACCTGGGTAGTTGGTGGGACCACACACACATACACACATGCACACACATACAGAGATAGAGAGCACAGAGTGAATTGAATAGGATGGGACCATATCTTAAAAGAAATTAAGGTAAATGGTGAGAGAGAAATATAGTGGGAGGAAAGAGGGGGAAATGGAATGGGGTAATTATATGTCATTTAAGAGGCAAGTAGGAGACTTTTTAGTGGAGGGAAAAAGAGGAGAGCTGAGGAAAAAAAACAAAACAAGAAGTTTACCCTCATCACATTTGACTAAAGGAAGGAATAAAATGCACACTCATTTTGATATGAAAATCTATCTTACAGTATAGGAAAGTGGGGGAGAAGGAGATAAGCAAGGGGGGGATGATGGAAGGGAGGGCAAAGGAGGAGGGAGCAATTTGAAGTCAACACTCAGGGAGGGACAGGATCAAAAGACAGAAGAAAAACAATGAGGGGCAGGATAGGATGGAGGGTAATTCAGTTAGTCTTACACAACACAACTATCATGGAAGTCATTTGCAAAACTACACAGATATGGCCTATATTGAATTGCCTGCCTTCCCAAAGGGAATGGGTGGGGAGGGAGGGATGGGGAGAATTTGGAACTCAAAGTTTTAGGAACAACTGTTTGGTATTGTTGTTGCTACTAGGAAAGAAGACATACAGTTAATGAGGAATAGAAAGTCATCTGGCCCTACAGGAGAAAAGAGAAGATGGGGACAAGAGAAGGGAGGGATGACAGAAGAGAGGGCAGATTGGAGATAGGGAAAATTAGATTGCTTAGAGTATTGGGGTGGGGGAAGGGGATAAAAGGGGAGAAAATTTGGAACCCAAAATTTTGTGAAAACGAATGTAAAAAGTCAAATAAATAAATAAATATTAGAAGAAAAAAAAAAGATCGTCCCCTCCCAGATTGATTTTTTTTTTTCTTACTAGGTAAAAGAGGCCATTCTCTGATTCATTTCTTACCTAGCCTTAATCACTGAATGGGTCATACTGAGACCTAGGAAAGACATCAGCTTAAAAAGGTCAGTCTTCAGTGGTCCTGATCTGTATCTGGCCACTGGCCAAATAACTCTGGAGGAGAAAGTGAGGCTGGTGACTGCACAACCCTCTCTCCCTTAAATCTAATTTCTTTGCAGGTCATGACATCACCTTCCTGATATCATGGTCCCCTGAGAAGGACAAACAAGGAATGAATAGTCTGCAACTACCAGTCTTCTGGTCCTCACCCATTATATCCAAGTGAATAAAATCTCTTTTCTTATGTTCTAGAATTGATGTAACATGAACAAGTTCTTTGAATTTACGATCACCCTTAACAGGGCATTGGAAAGCGATACCTCTGAATTTGGAAAACAGTCCCCTTTAAAGGGGAGTACTGCCTAGCTCATGAGCCTGACTGTCTCAGCAATACAGACCAGCCCCGTCAGCTCTTCATTTACTAGGATCCTGACTTGTACAACAAAATCAAAGCAAACAAACAGGTCAATCTGGGAACAGCACATCAGCCTAGCCAGCTCTTCACTCACCAACTTCCTGGACTATAGAGCAGCTCCCTAACCTGTCTTTCCCCCTTTCTTCTTTTCCCTTTTAAACCAAAGGGGACAAAAAAGTGGCCAGCATTTCTAAGAAGCATCTCTCACTTAAGCTCTAGGGACCCTCTACAGTCCAGTCAAACTGGCCCTCTTGTTCCCCACATAGGACGTTCCATCTCCAATGCAATCAATCAATATGCATTTATTAAGCACCTACTATCTACCAAGTGCTATGTTAGGCAGTGGAGGTATAAAAATAAATATAAAAATAGTCCTGTTCTCAAGGAATTTACATTCTATTGGGACTGGTGAGGGGGTGGAGGTAGGGTACACACATATAGAAATATATACAGTCAATATGTACAGATCTAATATGGAATAAGCCCAATGTAGATATGTTCAATAAGCATTATTAACTGCTTATCCCCATTCCCATGCAATTGGACATGAATTTGGCCATATGGGCCCAGAAGAAGAGAGTCCCATGACCAAGTGGCAGGAGGTCTCCAATCCCAACCCTCCTGACTGGAAGGGCTCTTAGAGTTCCCTTTCAGGGTGGGGGTGCTCTGGGGTTGTTCCCAGATAGTGTCAGCCTTAGGGTTACTCTAAGCTTGAGAGTTATGGAGCTCAGTTTTATAGAAAGAGAAAAGGTGGGGGAGGTATCAATAGCATAAGACTTTAAAAAAAAAAAAAAAAAAGAGGATCCTGGAATCCAACCTTCTAGTAAGAGAACAGGGAGTTCCTGAGAGCCTGCCTTTTGTGGCGAAGAAGATCATGGTACAACAGTCCCGCAGATGGGGGAGCAATGAGAGACTGAACCATGATCAAAGGGAGCAAAAGGCCTGGGCTTTGTCCTCAGATAATCTTGTGACTTACCTGGACAGAACAAGTTCAATGGGAAGGAGTTGTCTCTATAGACAACCCAAGTTCCCACTCCTTCCATGAGCAGGCCAAGCTTTTAGGGTAGTACCATAAGGTTGGGAGCCAATTTCATCCCTTGGATGGAAATGGGGCTCCCCAGAGTTTGGGAAGAGTTGCCTCCCCATCAACTCCAGGTTAGTTTCTCTTCTGAGGGGAATCTGGACCACAGGGCAGTCCTGTGAGTCTTAATAAAGGGTTCTGGGAGGAAGGTGGGTCTCACTGAAGATGGTAAAGGATTGACTCCATTGTTTATGGACTGCTCTGGGTCCATGTAGGCTGAAATAAAGGTTGTCTTATGCTCCCTCCATATGCCTGGTTTTCTTGCACAAGGAAAGACGATAGAGAGACCCTTGTGCTCACATCTGTAGAGCCTAGACAGAAGCTATGTTCAAGTGAACCTGTGACAGGGGTAAAGTGAGGCAGAGTTGTTATTGTTTAGTTTTTGCTAGAGGTCCCGAGATTGAACAGGTCTGTGGAATCCCAGGTCTTTTGGGTCATGGGTTATACCTGGAATCAAGGACTGACATCATTTCAGCACAGAAAGGGACTTCTGAAATCATCTCTCATTTTGCATAAGATGAGACCCAGACAAGGGAAGTGACTTATCCAAGGTCATGCAGCAAGTTAGTGGTATGAAGGGGACTCCAATAAGTCCAGTATTCTTTCTACCTCTCCCACATTGCCTCTGAGTTCTAACTCTTCATGTTCCCCGCCCCCATCTCCTCTTTCTTTTTTCTATTCAATGTTCCATCCACATATTTTTGGCAAGTATCTAACAATCAGAGCCAAGAGATCCTGATGGGTTAAGCTAACCACAGAGATTTGTCATCTGTTAAGAAACAGCTGATACCCCATGGGAACAACTGAAAAAAGTGAAATCAGCTAGAAACAATTCTGTTTGCATGCTGTGTATAGACATTGCGTGGCTAGGAGCAAATGTGGGGGTTGGGATTCTTTTTTTGTGGGGTGTATTAAAAAATATTTTTATTATCACAGATACTAGCAAACCCAGCTGCTCCTCTGAGTCATCTCTCTCAGCCATTCCCTTCCCACCTGAAACCACAGTTATCTGCCTAGAACATCAGCATCCTCCTGTCTGTTGGAACATTCCAAAGGAAAGAGTCAAGACCAAGGTGGAGAAGACGGTGCTCATGGGATGGTGGAGAAGGGGTTTCTGTTCTGGCAGGGGGTGGAGTCAATGTCCTTTGAGGTCCTTTTTGGAACCCTGAAACTCTGGGATTCCATGTGCAGAAGGGACAGATCTATAGTCAAAGCAACAAATCTAAGTGGGTACTCATACAATGAATGATCCCTCCTCCAGTAATCTGAATGATTACTTAAGGAGGCATCCAGGTGCCACTGTGGACAGTACAAACAGCTTAGAGTTAAAGACCTGACCTGATACACAGTAGCTGTGAGAACCTAGGACAAGTCACTTAATTTCTCTCAAGCTTAGTTTCCTCTCCAAAATAAGGAAAATGTCATGTCCCCTATGCTCTGCTCAGTTATCAACTTTCTATGTGACCTGGGACAAGTCCCTTGACTTCCCAGCATTTTCATTTCTTCATCTACTAAAAGGTCCTCTCAGCTCAGATGGTCTACAATTAGTGATTTGCTTTATTCGGTCTTTTATACGTCAAAGATCCATGGCTTTCTCTGTAGCGGGGCTCCCTCCCTTCTAGATGTAATGTTCTGGCCACACTGGATTAGCCGTTGCTCCTGAGCTCAGCATGCCAAACCCTACCTCCATATATTTGCAGATGCAGTCTGCCATGTCTGAAAGAAACTTTCTTCTCCTCATGGCCTTTCAGAATCCTTCTCTTCCTTCTTTAATTACTAATTGAAGTTACTCGGGGAGTGGGGGTGGGGGGGGAGCGGGCAGAATACCACGCTCATTCCATTTGTTTTGTGCATTCCCTTCTGAGCATGGGAGGGGGCTGCAGTCAGAAGGACCTTAATTCAAATCCAGCCCCAGACACTTACTAGCTTTGTGATCCTAGGCAAGTCATTCAATCTCTGTTTGCCTTAATCCAGTGGAGAAGGAAAGGCAAACCACTCTAGTATTTTTGTGGACCAAAGGGGTCTTGAAGAATCAGACATGAATAAGCAACCACAATGCTGAGCAGTACTAGGTAAGTCAGAGCTCTCTGTGGTTTGCAGAGAATAAATTCCCTTCTACGGGAAGTGCCAGGTCATCATCAAGGGTTGTGTAGGAATCTGTGGATCTTCCCCTTGACAACTTCCCGGTAAGAGTTGTGAGCCCCATCTGCTTGGCTCACTCCCACCTATACTGTGAACCTGCTATATTTCAGTAAACCCTACTCATAATGGAGTTGGGTCTCTGTAGAAGTAGACCTACATGTTTGAATGCCACATACAAGTTGGTTTTTTAATCTTACCATGAATTCCACAAGAAAATAAATAGGACAAATAAATAAAGCTTAATGATACATAATGAAGCATTAACTACAAGCTTATCCCTCTCCTAGATTCCAGGACTCTCCTTAGGCATAGTAATGATATTGGGAGGACCTGGAGACTTCTAGGAAATGTCCAGTTGACTTTTTCTTTTAGTTTTCCATTGCTGACCACCTTCAAGAAGGCAAACAAGTACCTATTTGATGCTCATCTCACTATAGGAAAAGGCAGGAACTATATTCCTGGGCACCTATGGCATAGAGAATGGTCTCAGAAATCAGGTAGAGTCAGGAGAAAACAGAAACTCCAATGTCAGGTGATATTCTCCACCTTGTCAGGGACCTCTAATCTCGTCTGATCAGAGCTAGATTGAGTTCAAGGAGGATGGTCCCAGCAAGAAGCCTCACCATCCACCACCTTTTGTCCTAGAATCCCTCCCCACTTTCCAGAAGTGCATCTCTCTCCTCACCTCCAGCTGCCACCTCCAGTCAAAACCCTCACATCCTAAGAAACAGAATGGAAGAGAGACAGAGTGAAAAAGGTGAGTAGGTGCCATATTTCAAAGCTCAGTTGCCATTTCCACCATGGAGTTTTTCCTGATACTCCTCATGATATCTGCATGCTCCTTCCTCAAATTATCTTTTATTCATTTATATGCTTGCTTATTTTTATTTATTCATTCGTCCCTCCATCTATTTATCTGTTTGTTTATTGTCCTTCCCCAATAAAGTACAAAAACCTTGAAGGTAGGAATTATTTTATTTTTGTCCTTCCCCAGCACTTAATTGAAGCATCATGTATATAGTAGGCACTCAATCAATGTCTGTTTAATGGAATCATATACTTACATGCACTAATAGACAGTTTAATAAGTGGTTGTGGCTCAAAAAAAAATTATGTCTCAGCTAGTAGTCCACCATCTGGTTATGACCTCACCAAATTTAGCTATTCTGGTCCTCAAGCAAGAGACACATGGATGTTATCTGGGGCCATCTTAAAGCATTTCCAGCTTGGTAGGACCAGCTAGAGCTTGTGTTTCCTTGGCCTAGTCTCTGATAATCTGCACATCATGATGAGGCAGGAGAGGAAGCAGACTGTAGAGAGCTTGTTAACTTACAAATAATAACAGTTGACATTTTTATATCACTTTACAGTTCCCAAAATGATTTCCAGACATACTCACATGTCATTCTCATGTAAAGACCACTCTGGGTTCTCTCCCAAATCTATATGGATTAACAGGTGAAGTTCCCAGATAATAGTGACAACTTCTCCTCTTCAGGGTTCTAGGGCTAATGCTGAGGGACTGAAGTTTCTACTCCTATCTTCCAAAGCTGCAATTTGGTGTGTTCTCCAATATCCATCAACCAGTTGTCATCAATGTACTTTTATAGGAGAGGATACCTCGCTAGGTGGCACCATAGTGCATAGAGTGCCCAGGCTGGAGTCAGGAAGACATCTTGCTGAGTTCAAATCTACCCTCAGGCACTTACTAGCTGTGTGACCCTGGATAAGTCATTTCACCCTATTTATCTCAGTTTCCCCATCGGCAAAATTATCTGGAGAAGGAAATAGCAAACCACTCCAGTATCTCTGCCAAGAAAATCCTCAATAAGGGCACAAAGAGTAAGACGTGACTGAAAAATGAACGAACAGCAAATATATCACCTGAGAGATAGAAAGTGCAAGTGTTATTGCTCCCAGTTTACAGATAATATACATCTAGAGAAATGAAATTACTTACTCGGGATCAAACAACTAGAAACAGTGAGAGCCAGGATTCAAACTCACTTCTCCTGGCTCCAGACATCCTGGCTCGCATTCCTCAGATCACAAGTGTTGGAGGATGGCATCTCCCACTCTCCTTCCAGCCATTGGGGTGTCTATAGGGGCCCCCCTTCATCTCTAGCCTGGGTGAGAGGCTCTCAAAGTGCTGAGGGAGAGCTGGGCCTCAGCTCTTCTGGAATGAGCATGACCTCATTCCCCAGATGTGCAGTTTTAAATGAGGCCAGAAAGCTCCAACAGCATGAGCCTACAGACCTGCCCCAGCTGCAGGAAAATCCCAGCATATACATACAACCAGTTCAAGAAAACTTAATCTGGGAAAAAACAGAACAGGTATAAGGGAGGATATCCCCAGTTTTCACACATTCAACAAGTGATGAAAAGTTCCCCAAAAGGACAGTCTTGTGAGACAGAACTTAGGTTGTAGGAAGAGGGTGTTATGTAATAGAGGACTGAGGTTCAAATCCTAGCTCTGCTCCTTGGGCAATTCCCAGCCTCAGTTTCCCCACATGTACAATGAGAGTGTTGGATGATATGGCCTCTACAGCCCCTTTCTGCTCTAAACCTACGCTCCTATGACTATCTGGAGAGATGGACATCTTGGACGAACCACTTCTCCCTCTCTGGTCCTCAATTTTCTCATCAGTAAAGTGAGGTTAAATTAGAAGACCTTGTAAATTGAAGAGGGTTTACATTTGGGGATCATGAAAAATGCTGCAGCAGTCACAATATTCTAGAAAACAGAATTTTATTAAAGCGATAGGAAAGATAAGTGAGAAGGAATTTATGATTCTAACTGTAGGTAGCAGCCCCAAAAACATCTCTTCAGAGTAGGTTGACTCTATGCCGGGTTCCCAGAATCATGGGTTTGGTCTGAGCAGTAGTTTCACTAAGCTAGCCAAAGAAGTACTTTAAAAAATACATTTTTATTAATATCTTTGGTTTTTACTTCATTAGGATTTCTTCCCATATCCCTCTACTTCTCCCCTTCCAGGAAGTTATTCATATAACAAATATTTCCTTTTTCAGAAAGGAGGAAGGGGAGATTAACAACACCATTGGATACATCAAAAAAGTCTAAAAATATATGCCATGTACTGCTGCTGTGGACCTCCATCCCCTGCTAAGGACTGAGTGGGGGTGTCTTCTTATCTTTCTTCTTTGGGGCCATGTTTGTTCTTTGGAACTTTGTAACATTCTTTCCTGATTGATTTGTAGTTGTAAGTTCCACTGATATTGTTATAGTCTTTTTGTATGTTGTTTTCTTAGTCCTGCTGACTTCACTATGCATCAGATTGTGTAAATCTTTCCATGCTTCTCTGCATTCACCATATTTGTCATTTCTTAGAGCACAGTAATATTCCATTACATTCATGTTCCACAATCTATTTATCCCTTTTCTCTCCATCAACAGATGCATATATATAGATATACATATATATGTATATATACACATATACTTTATTTCCAGTTCTTTACAACCACAAAAAGTCCTACTATCAATATTTTGATGTATATGGGGGCTTTTCTCTTATCAATGACTTCTTTGGGGTATAAGCCTAGGTGTAGAATCTCTCAGTCAAAAGGTTTGAACCTTTGTGTTCTTCTGTTGAAGGCATCACCATCTTTCCAGTCTCCCAGGTTTGTAACATCCGCATTTCCCTTTCTCTCTTTACTCTTTCTCCACATTTCCTTCCAATCAATTACCCAATCTTGCTGTTTCTGTCTCCACAACATCTCTCCCATCTGACCCCTTCTCTCCTCTCAAACAGCTACCACCTTAGACCAGGATCTCATCACCTCTCACCTGAGTTATTGCAACGGCCTCCAAATGAGTGTCCAGCCTCAATTCACTCACTATTCATCCTACACACAGTAATTTTCCTTAATCACAAATCTGACCATGTAACTTTCCCTACTCAATCAACCTCAGTGGCTTCCTATTGCCCCTAGGAGAAAATAGCCCTTCCTCTGTTTAACTTTTAAAGCTCTACACATCCTAGCCCCAAATTACCTTTTGGCTTCATTGGACATCCCTCTCTTTCCCACACTGGACAATGCCTCCAAATAGGCCTTCTCTCTGTCCCTTACTCATGACACTCCATCCCTCATCTCCATATGTTTCCACTAGCAATTCCACATGCCTGGGATGCGTTCCTTCATTCCCCCCGTCTCATGGTCCTTCTCTTCCTTGAAAACACTGAAGCACCATCTTCTATGTGAAGACTGTCTTGACCCCTCAGCTACTTATACTCTCCTTCTCAAACCACCCACATTTAACTCCTTTGTATGCATTTGTTGGCAGCATTTAGAAGTGGTAACCACAATGATGAAGGAGATTCTGCCTATGTAATATGAAGACAAGTTGAAGGAACTGAAATTATTTAGCCCAGAGAAGAAAAGATGGAAGGGCAAAAGCTGATTATATTCAAGCATTTAAAGGGCTGTCATGTGGAAAAGGAAATGGGCTTGTTCATTTTGTCCATGTAAGACAGAACCAGAAGCTGTGAGTGAAAGTTACAAAGGGGCAAGTTGAGGCAGGAGAGCTGATGACTAAAGCTCTCCTAAAGTGAGGTGGGCTGTTTGAAGGTCCACCTCAAACAGCTAGAGAATGAGGACTACTTGTCAGGTATGCTATAGTGAGGGTGGGTTGAACCAGATGACTTCTCGGGCCCCTCCCAATTCTAGGAGTGAACCTAGAAATCACCCAGTGTTTCTTTCTTTCTTTTTTTTTTTTTTTACAGATGAGGGAACTTGCACCCCGAGAATGGAAGTGTCGTGGACTTGTTTGTCGTTCAGTCGTATTTGTGTCCAACTCTTCATGACCCCATTTGTGGCTTTCTTGGCAAAGACGCTGAAGTTGTTTGCCATTTCCTTCTCCAGCTCATTTTACAGATGAGGAAAGTGAGGCAAACAGTTGAGACTTGCCAAGGGTCACCCAGTTGTCTGAGGCCAATTTCTTTCTCTTCTCTATGTTTCCTGGTTTAGCCCTAGATTTGGAGTCTGAAAAATCCCAGCCCTGATATATTTTGTGGGACTGGTTGGGGGAGAAGCGGACGTCTTTGTCAGCTGAACCTGAGATAAATCTGCTCCCCTTGCCAGGCCTCAGTCACTGAATACATAAAATGGAGGTTTGGATTGGGTAGAGTTGCAAGTTCCTCCAAGCCCTGATGAACTGAGGCTGGGGTCTTCACCTTCCCCCCTCCCCATGATTCCCACGTTGCTGTTTCCAGTCATTTCATTTCCTACTCTTGAAACGCTTCCCCTGTCCCCCAGTCTACACCCGGAGAAATTCTGCACTCATTAAGGGGCAACCTTCTCTGGGCAGCTTTTCCTGATGTGTCCTCAATACCCCTGAAGAGATCCCTCCTCTGGGCTTCTCTTCTTGACTAGGCAACTCTTTTGGCAATGATGTCTGCATCAACCTTTGTACTGTCTACCTCCATGGGGACACAGCAGGGTGGCATGTGGGGACCCCTGAAGAACTGGATTTCCTCCTCAGCTCTATCATTTACTAACTATTTGACCTTGGATGCAGGTCAGCTTCAAGGGCTGTGTGATGATGGCCCCACAGTGGCTCCAATATTCCCATCAGTGTCCTATTCTACCTTGGATAAGTCATTTTTCCTTCAGTTTCCTCATCAGAGAAATGGGCATGGTAATCCTCACACCCTTTATTTCACAGTTTTTTTGTGACGAACGAGTTTAAGGATCATACAGGTGAAAGTAACCTCAGAAGTCATTTCGTCCAACTCCCTCGTTTCACAGATGAAAAATCTGAGGTACAGAGAGGTGATGACCTGCCCAAGGCCACAGAGGTAGCATGTCCTCCAACCATGAAGCCAGTGCTCCATTCTACACTATCTCCCCTTCTGAAAACCCCAAAGTATTTAAAAAATGTATTGCAGCTGTTTCATGTCTCTAGCTCTGTAAAAGAAAGGTCTGTGCTTTAGTCATCTTGGTATTATCCCCTGCCCCACCCCTGACCTTCAGGGTTACCAAAATTCAAACTAGGAGAAGTCCACAGAATACCATATTTGGGATGAGTAGACCCAGGTTCAAATGCCATTTGTGTTCCTCACAGGCTTTGTATGACCTTGAACAAGTCATTTCCCTTATACAAACTTCAGTTTCCTCCTCTGGAAATGAGGGGTGGGATTAGATGACCTCTAAAGTCCCATTCAGTTCTATAATTTAGTATCTAAGTGCATAACCTGGGGTCTACCACAGAGTGCATGCTCAACAGATGTTTGTGAAACCCATGAATAATTTCGTCTCCCAGCTTGGGGCTGGCCCGCTTGACTTGACTGTGAGAGTGGAAAGGGGACCTTAGAGGGTGAGGATTCCAGTTGACCAGTGGAAAGGATCAGTCAAACTCTTTTTCTAAACCGATTATCTGGTTTATTCGTTGTTTTTTTTTTCCATTCAGGTTCAGGTTTGTGTTTCACAAAATTCACAAGTCAATATAACTGGGAACTAATGTTACTTCTACTGATACTGTTTAAAGAGGATGCATATTAAATATCTCAACTATTTCTCTTTTATTGGTGGAAAGAAATTACTGTTATCAAAGACCCCAATGGAGACATGGCCAAAGAATGGGAATGATATTTATTTTTTAAAAATTGTGAACTATTATAACCCACATGAAAAAATGTTCCCAATCACTAAAAATAAGAGAAATGAAAAAGAAACAGCTACAAGTATCACCTCATCCTAGCAAACTGGTGAAGATGATAAAAGATGAGAATTCTCCATGTTGGAGTGTGCACACAGTGGTTTCCATCTTCCCACCAGCGTCCTAAATGACATCCTCAAATCAGATGGTGGCAACGTAGGCATCACTGGGAGCCCAGAACAAACTGGACTTACAGCTTCATGAGGGGCCCAGCAAAGAGACTAAACTGTGCATCCCACACATGAGAGAAGCCAGGAAGTGACCCCTTGGCCCCATATGCTTTTTGAGTCCTCTTTCCTCGGACTCTCTTTGTAGAAGAGGGTATCACAGATGGGGATGGTGTTTCATTTTTGTTTGTCTGGGGTTTTTTCTTTTGTAGGAGGGATATTTTATATCAAATATTACTAGAGTACCACCTTAGTAAATTCATCTTTCTAATACATGCTAGTTAAGGCTACCTAACTAACTGACTCTCAGTTCGTCATCTTCAGGGGGGATGTACACCAATGACAGTTGAAGCCAAACCATGAGAAAGAAGTCACTCCATTTGCCTCTTGGAGTACTCTTAGAACCCTGAGGAGGAGATGTAGCCAGCCTGGCTCTGGAAAGTCTAGTCATCTGTGAGAGTGGCAGCTGGGAAAAGGGTGATTTCAGATTAGGCATGGGCACAACTGCATGCCAATTGGTTAAATCAAAAACAAGAATTCCTCTCAGGAGACTCCTAGTTCTTCAGGATATTAATGGATCTGTGATCCCATCAGTGGGGACCCTCCTCAGTCACAATCCATCCATCCCCTCTCACTCTGGGTGATTTTTCACATAGTTAGTAGACCAGAACCAGCTGTAGAACATCTGGGTGTACTCCAAATCTGGGAGCAGGGAATTTCCATTACATGTCGTGCCTTTCCGGACGTTGGCTCCCCAGCCTCTTCCATGTAGGGGATTGCATCAGGTCCTCTCCTTAAACTAACGTACAATAGAACCACTGAGCAGGACAGCACAGAACATTAGTTTAATGCCTTTGATTGTGCAATTCAAAAGTTCAAAATTCTCACCTAATAAAATTATCAGACTACAGTATCTTGTTAGGTACTTGAAGTGGGCTAGGGTTATTGATGGATTGACTCAATCAAACCTCATTATACTCTGATATATGATCCTATGAGTATGTATTAAATCAATCCCTCCTTTCATGGACAGAAGCCCAGAGAGGGAAGGTGATTTGCCCCAAGTGACATAGACAGTCAGAGAGACAGTCAAATCCAGGTCTCTTGACCACTCATCTTTCTAGGATACTACATGGAGCTGGCCAGTTGAAGTTCCTGGTAAACCACATAACTGACTTCTCAGAAGAACATAAGACATGGGGGAGGACAGGTTTGACTGGGGGTGGGGGGAAGTAAAATAGTGGTTAGGAGGGTAAAGCAGCCCACCACATCACATGTGGTCACAGGCCTCAGAGTTGTTTGTTCCTGTTATGGACTCACAGACAGAAAAATGTGTGAAGACAGTCTCCAGGAACCCAAACACCCCACTCATGTGCAACCAGGGGCATTTTCCCAGGGAAATGTTGAAAAGAAATAATTCTCTATATATGTGACTCACCCAACCTCTTCTTCACCCCAACGCTGGTCTCTGTCACATATTAACAAGCAGCCCTTCACCTCCTGCCTCTCCCTTCCTTAGTAGTCCATATAACCACTCGCCTCCCATTTCCATGGACACTTTAAGATTTATAAACCAGATTCTTTCAACAACTCTGTGAAGTAGGTACAATATAGATTATTATTCCCATTCTAGAGATGAGAAGCCAGTTGCTCAGATAGAGTGAAGACAGGCAGCTAGTGAGGGTCCAAGTTGCTTCTGTCCAAATCCAGGGCTCATTCCACTGCGTCATTTAGATCTACCCCACTCAAACTCCAAGCCTGCACCTCAATCAAGCCATCCTTTGAGCTCTGTCTGAAGACCTCTGAGGAGAGAGAATCTCCCAACTCCTGAGATAACCCCTTCAACTTCGGGACAGCTTTGATGATTCGGAAATCTTTCCTGAGCTCATTATTTAATTGACATCTCTGCTTCCTACCCTCACTACTCCGGGTTCTTCCCTGGGGGAAGAGGGTTAAAGGATCAATCAAACCCCTCATCTATGTGACAGCCCCTCAAATACTTGGAGACATCCACCATGTTGCCCTCTGACTCTTCTCCAAGATAAAAATCTCTGGATCCTTTGACTAGGAGTTGTGACATGGACTCAAGACCCTTTTCCATCCAGGTGGCTCTACCCTGGACCCTCTCCAACATAATGATCAATGTCCTTTGTGAACTGTTGCACTCACAACTAAACAAGATACTCCAGATGTGGTCTGACCAGGGTAGATAGCAAAGAGGCTGCTATCTCCCTGTAAGCGAAAGTTACATCTCGTCACATTCCATTAGCTTTTTTGGCTGTCCTATCACACCACTCATTCATACTGAGCTTGTCATTCACTAATACAGCTTTCAGTAATTTTCAGACAAAATGCTGTGTAATGACACCTCCTCATCTGATTTTTAAAGAGTTGATTTTTAACCCAAGTGAGAGTAAGACTTTACCCTTATCTCTATTGGATTCCACCTTCTGAGATTCAGTCATTCAGTGCTCCAACCAAACAAGATCCTTCTGGATCCTAACTTGGTCCCCCCGGTTGTTAGCCAGTCCTCCCAGCTTAGCATCACCTGCAAAGGAGATTAACATGCCATCTCTGCCTTTATCCAAGTCATTAATAAAAATGCTTAAACATCACAGGATCAAAAAGAAAAGGAGGGCTTGGGTGAAAAGCTCAGCCTTGGTCCTTTTAGCTTTGTGACTTTGAACAGGTCAGTTCTCTGATATGATCCTCAATGTCCTCATCTATAAAATGGAGCTAAGACTATCAATGCTGTTCTGTATATCTCAGAGAACGTTAGACCTGGAATTGGCTTCAGAATCTCTAATCTAGAGATTCTCAGAGTCTGGTCTGAGGACCATGGTAGGGGGAAGATCCTTTCAAGGGGTTTGTTAGGTCAAAATTATTTTCACTGTAATAAGACATTTTAATTTCTAATACAGTATTATAGATATAACCTACATGAACAAAAGCTCTATGAGGTTCTCAATTATTTTTAAGAATGCTGAAACCAGAGGGACAATTAGGTGATGCAGTGGATAGAGCACCAGCCCTGGAATAAGGAGGATCCAAGTTCAAACCCAGTCATAGACACTTGACACTTACTGGCTGTGTGACCCTGGGCAAGTCACCTAACCAGATTGCCTAAAAACATTTTTTAATTTAAAAATAAAATGCTGGGACCAGGAGCCAAAATGGAAGATTAGAGGCAACCACCCAGCTAAACTCTCCCAACATTCCCATCCAAACAACTTTAAATAACTCCTCAAAAAAAATTTTGGAATGTCATAACCAGCAAAAGGTCAGAGTAAAGCATTTTTTAGCCTAAAACAGCAGTTTGAGCAGCTCTCAGTCCAGGGGCAGTAAGGAAATTAGAAGACTGGTCAGAAATCAATTATAGAGGACCCTTTGTGGGCACTGGGTACAGCTGGTACTGACTGGAAATTCTGTGGTCCGTGTGCAATTCCAAGTCACAGTTCCAGGGTGGAGAGGAGTACTAGTGCTTGTGGATACAGAAGGGATCTCTTTCAAGAGGTAATTGGAGGATTCTTTCAATTTCTGTTTTACCTTCTATATCTAAGATATTGGAGTAGTTTTCCTTGATAATTTCTTGTAATATGATGTCTATGCCTTTTTGATCATGGCTTTCAGGTAGTCCAAAAATTCTTAAATTATCTTTCCTCAATTTTCCAGGTCAGTTGTTTTCCCAATGAGATATTTCACATTGTTTTCTTATTTTTCATTCTTTTGACTTGTTTTATTGCTTTTTGATTGTACGTATTTTTCTTGAGGTGCTTGAAGTCATTAGCTTCTACTTGCTCAATTCTAATTTTTAAGGAGTTATTTTCTTCAATGAATTTTTGTGCCTCCTTTTCGATTTAGTCTCCCTTGGCTCTTGTCCATTCTTTTTTTATTATTATTAAATTTATTTATTTAACTTTTAACATTCATTTTCACAAAATTTTGGGTTCCAAATTTTCTCCTCATTCCTCCCCTCCCCCCACCCCAAAATGCCAAGCATTCTAATTGCCCCTATCACCAATCTGCCCTCTCTTCTAACAACCCTCCCTTCCCCTGTCCCCATCTACTCTTTTGTCCTGTAGGGCCAGATAACTCTCTATACCCCACTACCTGTATTTCTTATTTCCTAGTAGCAAGAACAATTCTCGACAGTTGTTCCTACGACTTTGACTTCCAACTACTCTTCATCCCTCCTTCCACACCCATTCCCTTTGACAAGGCAAGCAATTCAATACAGGCCATATTTGTGTAGTTTTGCAAATGACTTCCATAATAGTCATGTTGTGTAAGACTAACTATATTTCCCTCCATCCTATCCTGCTCCCCATTGCTTCTATTCTCTCTTTGGATCCTGTCCCTCCCCAGGAGTGTTAACTTCAAATTGCCCCCTCCTCCCACTGCCCTCCCTTCCATCATCCCCCCCACCCTGCTTATCCCCTTCTCCTCCACTTTCCTGTATTGTAAGGTAGTTTTTCATATGAAAATGAGTGTGCATTTTATTCCTTCCTTTAGTCAAATGTGATGAGAGTAAGCCTCATGTTTTTATCTCACCTCCCCTCTTTTTCCCTCCATGGAAAAGTCTTTTGCTTGCCTCTTTTATGAGAGATAATTTGCCCCATTCCATTATTCCCTTTCTCCTCCCAATATAGTTCTCTCTCGCCGCTTAATTTCATTTTTTTAAGATATGATCCCATCCTATTCAATTCACTCGGTGTGTGTGTGTGTGTGTGTGTGTGTGTGTGTGTGTGTGTATGTAATCCCACCAATTACTCAGATACTGAAAAGTTTCAAGAGGTACAAATATTGTCTTTCCATGTAGGAATGTAAACAGTTCAACTTTAGTAAATCCCTTATGATTTCTCTTTGCTGTTTACCTTTTCATGCTTCTCTTCATTCTTGTGTTTGAAAGTCAAATTTTCTTTTCAGCTCTGGTCTTTTCATCAAGAATGTTTGAAAGTCCTCTATTTCACTGAAAGACCATTTTTTTCCCTGAAGTATTATACTCAGTTTTGCTGGGTAGGTGATTCTTGGTTTGAGTCCTAGTTCCTTTGACTTCTGGAATATCATATTCCATGCCCTTTGATCCCTTAATATAGAAGCTGCTAGATATTGTGTTATCCTGACTGTATTTCCACAATACTGGAATTGTTTCTTTCTAGTTGCTTGCAATATTTTCTCTTTGACCAGAGAACTCTGAAATTTGACCACAATGTTCCTAGGAGTTTCTCTTTTTGGATCTCTTTCAGGAGGTGATTGGTGGATTCTTTCAATACTTATTTTGCCCTCTGGTTCTAGAATCTCAGGGCAGTTTTCCTTGATAATTTCATGAAAGATGATGTCTGGGCTCTTTTTTTGATCATGGCTTTCAGGTAGTCCCATAATTTTTAAATTGTCTCTCCTGGATCTATTTTCCAGGTCAGTTGTATTTCCCATGAGATATTTCACATTCTCTTCCATTTTTTCATTCTTTTGGTTTTGTTTTGTGATTTCTTGGTTTCTCATAAAGTCATTAGCCTCCATCTGTTCCATTCTAATTTTTAAAGAACAATTTTCTTCAGTGAGCTTTTGAACCTCTTTTTCCATTTGGCTAATTCTGCTTTTGAAAGCATTCTTCTCCTCATTGGCTTTTTGGACCTCTTTTGCCAATTGAGTTAGCCTATTTTTCAAGGTGTTATTTTCTTCAGCATTTTTTGGGTCTCCTTTAGGAAGGTGTTGGCCTGCTTTTCATGCTTTTCTTGCATTTCTCTCATTTCTCTTCCCAGTTTTTCCTCCAAAAATCCTTTTTGAGCTCTTCCATAGCCTGAGCCCATTAAATATTTATTTTGGATGTTTGTGATACAGAAGCCTTGACTTCTATGTCTTTCCTTGATGGTAAGCATTGTTCTTCCTCATCCAAAAGGATGGGAGGGGATGTTTGTTCACCAAGAAAGTAACCTTCTATGGTCATATTTTTTCCCCCTATTTTGGGCATTTTTCCAACCAGCTACTTGACTTTTGGGTCCTTTGTCAAGAGTAGGGTATACTCTGGGAATCTGTGAGATCTCAGTTCCTCCAAGGTGGCACAATCAAGCTTCTACTGGTCTGGACACAGAGAGGTATTTTTGTGCCCAGAATCTTAGCAGATACCTCTCCACAGCCACTTGGCCTCCATTTCCACCAAGTCAGCACTGGGGGCTGATTTTCAGATAAGCTGGATGGGCAGGGCTGCCATTCAGTGTGAGACAAAGACCAGCTCAGCCAGGGCCTCCACCCAGGGCTGAGGTAAAACTCAGTTCTTCAGTGCCCCCAGGGGTTTTTATGTTCCAACAATGGAGTTTCCATGGGGGCTGCTGTGCAGCCTCTGTGGCTGCTGCCTGCTGCCGGAGCTATCAGAAGGCCCTTCTGCCTTTCTGGACAGCTGGAAAAACTGTGTCACTGACCTTTGTCACCTGTGGGCCAAGAGATCTGAGGGCCCACTGCTGCGACTGGAGATTCCACCCCAGAGGTGTCTTCCTCCTAGAGTCTCACTGCACCATGCTGAGTGGCCAGGGCTAGGCTGGGCTATGCGCTTGGCTTTGAGTCCAGCAAACCAACGTTTCCATGGGCCTTTCAGGTCACCGTGGGCTGGAAATCTCCTCCACTCTGTTGTTCTCCACTTCTGCTGTTCCAGAATTTGTTGAGAGACCCTCTCTACAGGTATTTTGTGGGCTGTAGGGGGAGACCCTGCATAAGTGTGTCTTTCTAGTCCACCATCTTGGCTCTGCCTTGTCCTTCGTTCTTGAGGAGGATCAAAATGACATCATTATACTAGAGTTAAGTTTCAATGTGTCTGACTGTGGCTGATCAGACCAAGAGGAGCTCAGAAAACTCTACCACAGGTTGGGCACAAATAGTTAAACATTTGAGAGGTTTTGGCATCCTGCATTTCCTTTGAGTTGTTTCAATTTTGCTTTGCTCATAAAACACGGCCTCCTCCTCTGATGTGGGCATGCCATGCTGAGAAGTCCTATGCCAGTGTCTCCCATGTCACATCATCAATTTCAAAGTTCTTAATAAGGACTTTTAGAGTGTCGTTGTTTCACTTCTTCTGAGTGCCATGTGTATGTTTGCCCTATGTGAGTTCTCCATAACATAGTCTTTTTGGCAAGCATAAGTTTGGTATTCAAACAATGTGGCCAGCCCTTTGGAGTTGAACTCTCTAAAATAGAGTTTGAATGCTTGGCAGTTTAGTTTGAAAAAGGACTTCAGTGTTTAGTACCTTATCCTGTCAGATTATCTTCAGAATCTTCCCAAGATAATTCAAATGGAAGAAATTCAGTTTCCTGGCATAGTGCTGGTATTCTGTCCAGGTTTCACAGGCATACAACAATGAGATCAGTAAAATGTCTCTGTAGTCTTTTTGTGTCCCACCTGTGGTGGAACATTCCAAGTTTCTATTAGTCGGATCAGCCACAGTCGGACACATTGCAATTTGACTCTAGCATAGTGATGTCATTTTGGTCCTCTTTGAGAATAAAGGACAACAAGCAACCAAGGCCAAATGGAAAAAGAAGTATAAAAATTCATTGAAGAAAAGAACTCTTTAAATAACAAAATTGGCCAAAAATGAGAAAAGAGGTAGAAAAGCTCACTGAAGAGAACAGTTCATTAAAAAGTAGAATTAGGCAAGCTAATGACTTCATGATACCTCAAGAAAAAAATAAAACAAAGTCAGAAGGATGAAAATGAAGGGAAATATATAATATCTCATTGGAAAAACAATTGACCTGGAAAATACATGGAGGAAATATAATTTAAGAATAATTGGACTACCCGAAAGACATGATCAAAAGGGCAGAGAAATGATATTACAAGAAATTATCAAGGAAACCTACCCCAATGTCTTAGATATAGAAGGTAAAACAGAAATTGAAAGAATCTGCCAATTACCTCCTGAAAAAGATCCCAAAATGAAAACTTCCAGGAATATTATACCCAAATTTCAGAGATTCCAAGTCAAGGAGTTAGAAAGAAACAATTCAAATATTGTGAAGTCACAGTCGAGATCACATAAGATTTAGTGGCTTCCACATTAAAGGACTGAAGGACTTGAAAATGACATTCAGGAAGGCAAAAGAGTTAGGATTACAATCCAGAATAACCTACCCACAATAACCTACCCAACAACACGGAGTATGATTCTTCAGGGGGGAAATGAATATTTAATGAAATAGAGGACTTCCAAGCATTACTGATGAAAAGATCAGAGCAGAATGGAAAATTTGACATCCAAACACAAGACTCAAGAGAAACATAAAAGGGTAAACATGAAAGAAAAATCATAAGGGACTCAATAAATTTAAGCTGTTTAACATTCCTATATTGGAAGGAGATACATGTAACTCTATCATAATAGGGCAATTAGGAGTCTATGTAGACAAAGGGCACAGATGTGAGTCAATCATATTGAGATGATCTCTTTAAAAAAGGGGAGGGGAGTGAGAAAAGAGGGATACACAGTAAGAAAGGGAGAAAGCAGAGGTAGAACAGGGAAAATTTCTCACATAAAAGAGGAGTGCAAAGAATAATTTTTATAATTAAGAAGAAAATGGGGGAAGAGTTAAGCAGGTAATGCTTGAACCTCATTGTCATCAGTTCAAAGAAGGAAGGAAAAAAATACACACACACACTCAGTTGAGAATAAAAATATATCTTAACCAATAGGGAAATAGAAAGGTAAAGGGATAAGAAATATGTACATGTGGTGATAAAAGAGGGGGCAGATTATGGGAAACAATGGTTGGAAGCAAAACAGACTTTGGAGGAGGAACAGGATAAAAACAGAGAAGGATAAACAGAAGAAAATATGATGGAAGGAAATACACAGTTACAACTGAATATGAATGGGAAAAGCTCACCCATGAAACAAAAGCAGATAGCAAAATAGATTAGAAACAAGAATCCAACAATATGTTGTTTAAATGAGATACACTTGAAACAGAAAGACACACAGTTGAAATAAAGCACTGAAGTAAAATCTATTGTGTGTCAGCTGAAGTAAAAAATACAGAAGCAGAAATCATGATCTCAGACAAAGCAAAAGTAGAAATAGACCTAATTAAAAGAGATAATCAAGGAAACTATATTTTACTAAAAGTTACCATAGACAATGAAGCAATATCAAAATTTTAAGAGCAAATTTCTCTGATAAAAGTCTCATTTTTCAAATATATAGTGAAAAAAGTTATATTTATAAAAATAAGAATCATTCTCCAATTGACAAATAGTCAAAGAATATGAACAGATACAGTTTTTAGATGAAGAAATCAAAGCTATCTATAATCATATTTTTAAAATGTTCTAAATCACTATTGATTAGAGAAAAGCAAATTAAAATAACTCTGAAGTGCTATCTCATACCTATTAGAAATGACAAATGCTGAAAGGGATGAGGGAAAACTGGTACACTAATAAACTGTGGAGTTGTGAACAGGTCCAATCATTATGGAGAACAATTTGGAACTTTGCCCAAAGAGCTATAAAACTGTGCATACCCTTTGATCCAGTAATACACTACTAGGTCTGTGCCCCAAAGACATCAAAGGAAAAGGACTTATATATACAAAAATATTTGCAGCTGTTCTTTTTGTGCTGGCAAAGAATTAGACATTGAAAGAATGCTCATCAATTGGGGAATGGCTGAACAAGTTATACTATATGATTGTGATGGAATACTAATGTGCCATAAGAAATGACAAGGGAGGTGATTTCAGGGAAAATATGGCAATGCCTATATGAACTGATGTAAAATGAAGTAAGAAGAAGGTGGAGATCATTGTGCACAGTAACAGTGATGTTACAATGATGATCATAATGGAATACTATTGTGCTATAAGAAATGATGAACAGGAAGACTTCAGAGAGGCCTGGAAAGACTTATATGATCTGATGCTGAGCGAAAGGAGCAGAATCAGGAGAACATTGTACACAGCAACAACCACAGTGTGTGAGGAATTTTTCTGGTAGACTTAGTACTTCATTGCAATGCAAGGACTTAAATAATTTCCAATGGTCTCTTAAGGCAAAATGTCTTTCACATCCAGGGAAAGAACTATGGAACTCGATCACAGAATGAAGCAGATCATTTTCTTTTGTATTACATTTTGGGTTCTTTTTATGATTTCTCCCATTCATTTTAATTCTTCTATTCAACATGACTAAAGTGAAAATGTATTTAATAGGAATGTATGTGTAGAACCAATATAAAATTGTATGCCTTCTCAGGGAGGGAGTGAGGAAGTAGGAGGGAAGGGGGAGGGAAGGGAAAAATCTAAGACATAAGGAAGTGATTATAGAACACTAAAAACAAAATAATTTTTAAAATAAATAAGTATGCCCCTCCAATAAAACTAAAATCATAGGATTTAGATTTAGAAGATAACTTGGTCATTAAGTTAAACTAATTTTTTCAATTGGGGAGGAATATGAGGTGAAGAGATGTTAAGTGACTTGCCTAATATCACACAGAAAGTACAAATCAAATCAGGATTGAATCTCTAGACTTCAGGCATCATAGATAGAGAGCTCTTTTCATTATGCCATACTGTGATGTACATCCTAAAATCTATAACAAATTAAATAAATGCTGTACATTTAAAAAAAATAGTGATGATCAACTGCGATTGACTTGGCTTCTCTGATCAATACAATGATCCAATACAATTCCAAAAGACTCATGATAAAAAGTGCTAACCACCTCCAGAAAGAGAACTGATGAACTCTGAGTGGAAATTGAAATCTATTTTTCTCACTTTCTTTGTGTCACTGACAACATGGAAATATATTTTGCATGATTTCACATGTATAATTGATATCATTTTGCTTGCCTTCTCAGTCAGAGGGAGGGAGAGAATTTGGAACTGAAAATTTTAAAAGAAAATAATGTTGAAAATAAATTTCAAAAAAGAGAATGCTGATATCAAAAAAGTTTGAGGACCACTGCTCTAGTTCAAACTCTTATTTTACAGATGATGGAAGGGAAAGTCACAAAAGTTAAACTAATAAGTATGAGAGCTAGGATTCAAGTTTAAGGCTCCCAGTTACAAGCCCAACTGTTCCATCCACGCCCAGGTTCTATCCACTGCCACTGGAGTAAAAATGTCAATTGTCACCTCATTTGTCACTGTTTGTACCATTCCCCTTTATCAAAGTTGTAGTAAAAGCCTAAGTAGTCATGGTGCCCCATCTCTCTATCCTCAGAACTAAGGTCATCCCCTATTAGAGTTAGGGGCCAGTAGCACCCACAGTAGAGGAAACTGTACTTTAAAAAATGTAGAAGCAGTTGATATTTCTAGGTTCATTTCCTCTTGGGCTGCAGACCACCCAAGATAACAGGGTTTTGGACAGGAGGTGGGGTTGTGAAGGGAAAAAGGCGGGGAGGAAAGGAGAGACCAACCACAGCCCGACGTGAGTAAAAGAACGAGAAATGATGACTCTGGTTACCTGGGTGACAGAATATGTGGTAAGCCTCTGTACAGGCGTGGGATAAGAAGGGTGATGTCACTGAAGCACCATTTGAAGAGGCCCCTTCAGAGAGACAGGGTGATTCCAGCCCATGGTCGGCAGCACTCAGGTAAGGCTATGGGGAGACAGAAGCCTGAGGCAGGAGGGTGATGGGATTTTCCAATCGGTCACTGAGGTTCATGATGTCCCATTGGAGATCCTAGTTCCTTCTGAGAAGGCACAATCTCAGATCTAGAGTCAGAGAACCAGAGTTGGAATCCCAGCTCTGCCTCTTTACTAAGTAGTTGGGGCATTTCCAGTAGGTCTCTTGATTGCCCTGGGCCAAGGATGAAAACATTTGTAAAAAGGGGGAATTTTACTAGATGATCTCTCAGGCCTCTTCTGAAACTGGAATCTTCTCAGTCCCATGTCAGTTCCCCTTTGACCCCCAGCTCTCTCTACAGTGTGACTTTAAAGGGTTGGCCACCATCCCCATTCCCAAACCAAAATCAACCTCCATAACTTCCAAAAATCCCTGCAATTCCATCATCAAGGTGAATAATACCTCTGGTTTAGGCACTAGACATCCCTTCTAGAATACAAGAGTTACTGTTACAATTGGTTTTTGTTACTATAGCAAGGCGAAACTGTATACTGGATAACTGTATACTGTATAACCTTGAAATCAGACGATCTGGGTTCGAATTCTAGTGATGTTACTACCTGTCTGGAGGAGGACGAGGAGCAACAGGTGGTAGAAGTTGTAGTAGTAGTACTAGTAGCAGCAGCAGCAGCAACAGTAGCAGCCTCCACAGCAATAATCACTAGTATTTATATTGTACTTTAAGGTTTGCAAAGAGCTTTTCCATGTTTTCTCATTTGATTCTCATAAAAATTCTGAGAGATGCTATTATTATCTCCATTATAAAACAGATGAAGAAACTGAGGCTAAGAGATATAAAGCGATTTGTCTGGGACCACACAGCTAAGTAGATATCTAAGTCAGGATTTGAACTCAAGTATTCTTGACCCCCCCAAAACCAGTACTCTATTCCCTACCCTATTGTTGTCCAGGACAAGAAAGTGAAAATAATTGTCCTCAGCCTCATAGGGCTGGTGGGAAGAAGAAAATTCTGTAAAATATATCTCAAAGCCTGCAGAAATAGGAGTGATTTGTCTTCATTATTTCTAATGGGGACTAACAAGGAATACATGAGCCCCTTGGCATTCTCAGCAGAGTCCCAAGGGAATGGCTCCAGGATATGTTTGGAGAAAAAGCAGGTTCCCAATGGGGAGGCAGCTGAGGACACCAGGGCCAGCCCAGACATATGGAGGCTGTGGAAACCCTAAAGGAAGATGAGATATGTATATAGACAACTCAAACTTACCTTATATTCCTGCCCTCTTCGAACTCTGTGGATCTACCTCTAGGATCAAATATGAAGTCTTGTGTTTGGCACCCAGGGTTTTTCACAATCTTCCCCCTTCTTAATTTCTCAGTTTTCTCACACCTTACTCCCCATCATGTGTACTATGATTCAATTCTGCTTGCTGACTTGCTCAATCTCTCACCTCCCAGCCTTTGCAATGGCTGTCCTACATGCTCTCCCTCCTCAGCTCTGAGTCTTAACTTCCCTTTTGCAGGATGTTCCCCAGTCCCATGCTGTTCAGATCCTCTCTCTGATGTTACCTCCCACATTCTCTGTGTCTATCTTGTACCTATGCAGTTACTTGCACGTTGTCTTTCTTCCCCATTAGCATGTAAGCTTTGTGGGCGCTGGGATGGTGATGTTTTTTTTTGGTTTGGCGTTGGGCGTTTGCTTTGTCTTTGCTGTTATTTGCCTTTTCTTATGTCCCCACGCTTAGATTCCTGGCACAAAAATCACTGTTTAAATGTTCACTAATCACAGATTAAACGTCCAGACCCCTAAGACTAGAGAGAACTTGTATTACAGGACATTGGTGGATCAGTCTGCTTAGGGGGACTTTGCTCACCAGGCCAGAAGTACAGAGTACAATATAAGTCCCAACACTTAGGAAATCACAGGTTTGGTCCCCCAAAAAAAGTATTTATCACAAAATATATTGTATTATAGTGACCTGTGTTTGAATCATATTGCCTTGCTAGATTGTAAACTGCTTGAGGATAGGAGATTGTGTCTTAACTAAACTTTCTTAGGATCATAAGCTTTAGAGATGAAAGGGACCTTTGAGATCAACTGCTCCAATCCCATAATTTTAAAGGTAAGGAAAGAAACTGAGGAAGTGATTTGGCTAAAATAACTCAAGTAGCAGCAAGTGCGGTCAGGATTTGAACACCCTTGTCTTGACTCCACTTTATCTCCCCGAGGACCCAAGACAGTCGTCAGCATTTATTAAGTGCCTATTGAGTGTTTATTGAATTAATGAATTATGCTATAAATTTCCTTGAGGATGGCCCTACCTGTGATATCCAGGAGTTGTTGTCTTACTCAAATATGCCCCTGTGATTCCTTCCAGTTCTGAGATTTTAGATTCCAAAACTATGCATTTACAATTTCTGGATCCCCAAGTCAGGAGGTATTCCCTTCTATGTCACTTCCACAAGCCTCTCTCCCCTTCTCTGAATCATACTTAGGGTAGGACAAGTAGGGCTTTGTATTAGAGCATCAAAATTTAAAGAGTTCGAAAACTCGAACATACTCACCTTGAAAAGCTGGAAGTTACTATAGTAACTAACTCACACACACACACACACACACACATACACACACACACACCTCAATTTGTCTTAGTTACATCTTGTATTATTATTCCTTTCATGGATTACAAAATTGACCAGATGGCACAATTCCTTCTGTTTGCACTGACTAGGGTATGTTTCGAGCTGCTTGTCCTTGGTGTCAAAATTACTATAAAAGGCTATTCCCTTTCCAAAGCATCAGTTCTCCCCATATGCTCAGGACCCTTCCCAGAACAAAGTCCCTTCTCATAAAATCATGGCATCTCAGCATTGGACCTTGAAGATTTCCAGCTACTTCCTGAACAATCCAATCCATTCAGGGTCAGCTCCAACTGTTAGAAATCTAGCCCTTCCTCATGTGGAGCAGTAATGTATTTCATCATACCTTCTAGATATCATTCCTAGCTCTGCCTGCTGGGAGCAAGCAGAACAAGTCACAGAATCATTGACTAATAGAACTGGTAAGGATCTTAGAGTCCATCAAGGTCAGTCTCATCGTTTGACAGAGGAGGGGAACTGAGACTGAGAAAAATAAAAGTTACTAACCAAGATCATAAGGAAAGACCAGAACTAGGATTTGAACCTAGATCTTTTGATTCCAAGTCCAGGGCTCTTTCTATAATCACTTTTCCAGATGATATCCTAACCCATGTATAGAAGTTACCCTTCATGTTTTAATCCCCTAGGTTCACAGCCATGACCCTAGCACTCCACCTGCCTTAAAGGATAGGAGACAGTTGACCAAAACCATTGGTTTGAGTTCCCAGTCTGCTGACAGTTCTGTGAGCTGTGAGAATGGGGGATATGAGCAGAGCAGGGACCAAAGGACTGACTGTCAAATGCCATGTACATACATGGGCATCAGTACTGGTCTCTAGTGTTAGACTTTTGTACCCAGGGCAATGACAAAGTAATAAGATCATGATGATGATGTTCATCATCATCATCCTCACTGCTGGCATCTAGAGTTTTTATATCCCTTTCATTTTCAAATATATCCCTTCCCTAACCCCCTTCCCTGTAACAAATAATAAAAAATAAAGGACAAAAAGCAGTTCAGTCAAACCAAGTCAAGTCTGACAGTAAAAGCAATGTGCCATACCCATAACATCCCTTCTCTGTAAAGAAAGGAGGGAGGGAGACTTCCTTGTCTCTTCTTTGGGACCAGGCTTGGGCATGACAATCGCACAGCATTCTATTTCTAAGACTGCTGCTTAAACAAACATACCAGGTGTTCTCACTGACATGGGTGTTGGAGAGTGTGCTGGAGCTAGCTCAGATCAGCCACTGTACAGAGTCGATTGTTAAATTTGCAGAGTGAGCATTTACACCTCGGAAATTGACCAGCACTACATGGCTATTGTTTTGTTCATTATCTAGACTTAAGAAAGTTATGGGGGAAACGTTAATAATGCGAATGTGAACTGTGAACACTTTTTTTTTTTTTTTGGTCCAGAAAGCTATCTCCTGGTGAGACGGACCCTAAATTGTCCATAGACTTTTATTCTGTGCTTTTCTGTTCCACGTCTTCCCATAAAATCTCCAGAGGGGCCCCACCCAACATGCTGGGGAAAATTCTCCAGTTGTCGAGAAGACCCCAAATGGGGTCACAAAGTCAGACCCAACTAAAAAATAACTGAACAACCACAAAATTTCACAAAGCACCTTCCTTACCTAGTGAGGTAGGCAATTCCAGATTAAAGTGTGTTTGGGAAATACTTCACCAAGTTAATAAAACATAGATAATGTTAATATGTAGTTTTCTAGGCTAATACACAGGCTGTAGGGGTCCTGATGTATGGCTCAGTCGCCCCCAGCTCCTATTTGAATTGTATACCAGTGACTTAGAGGTAGAGAAGCTGTTTCCATCTCCACTAACTATAAAATGACTTTTTTTCATTTTCAATTATCAAATCTACGCTCAAAAGATACCCATCAAGGAAGACTAGCTACACAGTCTAGGGGAAATCACTTAACCTCTCAGCAAAGCATTTTTTAAGCAGCTACCTTGTGCCAGGCCCTATGGAAGGTGATAGGGATCCAAAAATAAACCAATCCCTTGAGACTGTACATTACATAGAAGGCGTCGACTTGCATAGGTAGAGGGAATTTCCTTACCTTGGAGCCCTCTCCACAATGAAACCACAGGCTCAGTTCCTCTCCCTGCTGTACTATTGTTGTTGGGTTATTATATGATATAGTCTCAGAAGTTAGTTCCCAAAAGGAGTGTTTTGAGTAATGGAAGGAGAGAATACTCAACTGAATTTAAAGGCTTTACTGAGTGTTTAAAAAAAAAAGAGTCTCCTTACTTCATGTTCAGTCATTTTTTAATTCTTTTCTGTTAATGTGGTTGTTCAGTTATTTTTCAATCACATCTGACTCTTTGTGACTTTATTTGGGGTTTTCTCAGTAAAGATACTGGAGTGATTTGCCATTTCTTTCTCCAGTTCATTTTACAGATGAGGAAACTAAGGCAAACAAGGTTAAGTGACTTGGCCAAGGTCACACAGCCAGTAAGAGTCTGGAGCTAGATTTGAACTCAAGAAAACAGTCTTGCTGACTCCAGGCCTGGTTCTCTAACCACTATGACACCCCTATCTGCCCTACAGCCTTATTTCATGCCCAGATGTCATTCTTGGAGACTGTTAGGTGTGGGAGAAAGACCCAGGGAAGTCAGAAAATCTATATTCCAATTCTAGCTCACTTTCCTACCTCTTTGCCCAAATTGATGTTCTCAGGTGCCTACAGCTCTGACATGCTGTGACCTGTCTTCTAATTTCCCCCTCCCTCTGTGATTCTAGGTTCTAAGGGACCTCTCAAAATTGATGCTCTACAATCTAGAACCATCCCATCTTTGATATTCCATATTCTCAAAGGTCCTTCCCAGCTCTGACAATCTATGCTTTGTTCTAGAGTCCTTCCCATCTTGAAAATTCCATATTCTAAAGGCTTTCTGAGCTCTGATTTTCTATTTTAAGGTCCCTCCTCTCTGTGACTTTCTAAGTTCAATGTTCTACAGAAACTTCTAGCCTTAACATTCTTTATTCTGTGTCCTAAGACCTCTCAGTTCGGATATTCTATCCATAGAAATGATGTGGAATTGCATGTTCCTATTGCAGGCTCTCATTCCATACATAGGCCAAATAACTCACCCCTCCAGATAGCCCCACTGGGGATAAGCTAGCTGTCCTCAGCCAGCAGGCACAAGAGTATCGAACTGCTCACACACCTTGGGAGGGCCAAGCTTCTTCACAGCCTCCTTTCTCTCTCTGCAGACAAGATGACCCACTTCTCCTCCTCCTCCTCCCTCCTCGTTCTCCTCTTCTTTTGCCTCTTCATCCTCCTCCAGCTGCCCTGGGCCACACCGGCCCCCTGCCGGACAGCCACCCATGCTGAATGCCGCCGCCAGAAGTTTGTGCCAGGTTGGGAGCTGGCTGGTGAGGGTGTGGATGTCACCACCCTCCGCCGAACAGGCTACTTTCCTGTAAATGTTCACAGATTCAAGCGTCCTGACGGCACCTGTACCCTGTGCCACAATGATATGCAGGATGGACAGCTCCAGCTCCTTCCCTTGGCTATCACGGACTGGCACAGTCAGAGTGGCAACTGTGAGCGGAGCATAACCAACTCTGAGGCTACCTCTGTTGTGCAAGTGGCCACTGATGCTGCCAAGAGGATCCAGAATGACTGGAAGGTGGGCCTGGAAGTCCAGCCCAAGCCCAGTGTCAAAGGCCATATAGCCATAGCTGCATCTCACTCAGAGGCGGCCCAGTTCGCAGCTGCAAAGGCCCACCAGGACACGTACAGTTTTATCATAGATTCTGTGCAGTGCCCTTACTACAGGTAGGAGGAGAGGGGAGGGGTGGGCTTCTCAAGGGACAGGCTACAGGGTAGAAGGAACAAAGACCACTGAACACAGAGGACCAAGTGTCATCAGAATGAGAACTAATGGTTGCCATTTATACAGATAGTCCTTGGATGTTTGCAAAGAGGAAGGAAGGAAGGAAGGAAGGAAGGAAGGAAGGAAGGAAGGAAGGAAGGAAGGAAGGAAGGAAGGAAGGAAGGAAGGAAGGAAGGAAGGAAGGAAGGAAGGAAGGAAGGAAGGAAGGAAAGGAAGGAAAGAGAGAAAGAGAGAGAGAGAAAAAGAAAGAAAGAAAGAAAGAAAGAAAGAAAGAAAGAAAGAAAGAAAGAAAGAAAGAAAGAAAGAAAGAAAGAAAGAAAGAAAGAAAGAAAGAAAGAAAGAAAGAAAGAAAGAAAGAAAGAAAGAAAGAAAGAAAGAAAGAAAAAGAATAATTACTAAGACAAAAAGTGGAGCCAGAGTGGGGTAGGACACAAGTTTTCTGGAAGCAATGACTGAGTTGATTTGCTCACGTTTCTAGAACTGGAAGGGGGAAGGGAGTGGGGGGAAATGAATCAAAGCAGCAGGAGATGCTGCTACAACCTGACATTGGATAAGAGATGAGGCTGGCACAGGGGGCCATGATGTGGCAGCAAACAAAAGACCCCATTCATTGGCACTTTCAGGGTCCGAGGCAGGAATTCCAGGCAATAAGACTGTTTCATTTTGTCCTCATAACAACCCTGGGAAGTAGGTGCTATTATTAAGCCTATTTTACAGAGATGGGAACTGAGCTTGAAAGGTGTGAAATGACTTGCCCAGGACCACACAGTGAAAAAATATCTGAGAGAAGACTCGAGTTCAGGTCTTCTGGACACTCTATCTACTCTCCTACCTAGTACAAGCAGGGACTCGTTAGCTAAGCAGCAGAAACAAGTGAAAATGATAATGGTCAAAATCAAATAGGGAGTGTGGTAAAACGGCTTGAGACTTAGAATGTCACTCTAATAGGTGTCACTAAGTGACACTGGGCAAGTCATTTAACCTCAGTTAAACCCTCAGTTTCATCATCTGTAAAAATGAGTTGTTCCCTGAGCTCCCTTCCAGTTTGAAATCTATGATCTCATGAAATCCCAGGGATAATGGAGAGCTACCAGCACTTATGCATCAGGGACCACAGGGACAGAGTAGAGTGGAATGGTCAGATTTTTAGTTCAAGAAAATCACTGACAGCCATGTAGAGGATAGGTTGGGAGAGAAACTTGAGTTAGAGAGACCAATAAGAAGACCATTACAACAGTCTAGTCCCTATTACAGTAGGGATTAGAATTAGAGCCATGGCTGTGTGAATGGAGAGAAGGGATCCAATACAAGAGATGTCATGTGGGCAGAACTGACAAGACTGGATACATGGGGTGAGGGAGAGTAAAGAATGGAGGCTGTAATTGAAAGGATAATGGTGGGGGTGGGGGTGGGAGTGGGAGTGGTGATGATGATGGTTTTCTTTCTACTCACAGATTTCACCTGGTACAGAAACCCCCCCTGAGTCAAGAGTTCCTTCAGGCTGTCAAGGCTCTGCCCCACAAATTCAACACCTCCACTAGCGCCGACTACCATCGGTTCATTGCTAATTATGGCACCCACTTTCTCAAGTCCGTGGTGCTGGGGGGCCGGACCACAGACATCACTGCCCTTCGTACATGCAAGTTGGCTCTGGATGGGCTCAAGGCCAATGACGTGAGCACCTGCCTTAGCGTAGAGGCAGCCGTGAGTGTGGGTAATGCTGTAGCCACATCAGATATCAAGAAGTGTAATGAAGACAAGAAAAACCACAACATCCAGGGCTCCTTCCACACCACCTACAGCGAGCGCAAAGTAGAGGTGGAAGGAGGGAAAGTGAAGGGCGGCTCATCTGAACTGCTCTTCTCTGATCAAGAAGGAGAAAAGAAGTTCTCAGAATGGATGGACACACTTCCCAGTAAGCCCGGACTGTTGTCCTATACCCTTGAACCCCTGCATTTCCTACTAGGGTCTAAAAATCCCTGGAGGGAGGAGCTGAGACAGGCTATAAGTCATTATGTGAACAGCAGAGCCCGGTGGAAAGATTGCAGCAAGCCATGCCCTCCAGGGCAGAAGAAAAACCCCAGAGATCCATGCCATTGTGTGTGCCAGGCATCAACCTTCACCAATGGTGACTGCTGCCCCAGGGAGAGGGGGCTGGCCCATGTGGAGGTGACCAACATCAGTGCCAAGGACCTGTGGGGAGATTATTTCACAGCAACTGATGCTTACATCAAGGCCTTCTTTGGAAACAAGGAGCTGAGGACCCCCGTGGTGTGGAACAACAACCATCCCACATGGCGCACAAAGCTGGACTTTGGAACCGTGCAGCTGACGACCGCGGGCCCTTTGAGGATGCAGGTGTGGGATACAGACTATGGCTGGAATGATGACCTTCTGGGTTCTTGTGACCGCATGCCAGAGGCAGGGGGATGGTGGGAGCAGTGCCACTTCACACATGGCAACCTAAAGTTCTATTACCAAGTGACATGCGCCCACCATCTCAAAGGAAAGACATGTCTGGAGTATGCCCCTCGTGGAGCTCTTGGGGAGTCAGCAGGAAACCGGAGTGGAGCCGTTTGGTAAAAGTTCCAAGAGGAAGGGTAAATGGAGGGGAGCAGGTTGTTTCCAAGTCTTAACAGACTAGAAGGCCTTGTGGTACAACAGGAGAAACAGTGAATTTGGAGTGAGAGACCTTCATTCAAATTTCACCTCTTTTCCTTACTACCTGTGTTACTTTGAACAAATCATTTAATCTCTCTGCACCTCAGTTTCCTTATTTTTCAAATGAGTGGGTTGGACCAGATGACTTCTAAGGTCCTATCTAGACTTACATTCAGTATTGTTTATTTAATAATCATAATCATGAATTTTAACATAAACCTATCCTTCAATGAGGCCTCATCCAGTCCTGATACTGGTAGGATAGTAATGGGTCTCTGTCTTTGAAAAAGCAGCAAAATAGATTCTAATGGAAGGGGTAACCCCACTGGAAAGGGTTGTCATCCTTCCCAAGGCAGGAGCCTATGCCAAGCCCAGTAGCATGTACATTTGGGGTTAGAAAACAGGATGGAGATCAAACACTTATTCAGGACCCTGCCTAGGAATTTTTGTGCCCAGAGAAAGCAGCATTTGATTGGGGGAAGAGGGGCGCTGCATAGCCATGGAGCAGAACGGGGAGTGGGGGAGGGAAGACTCACCTCAGTCGACCATCTAAAGCTTCCTACTTTGATGAGTTATTCTTGCTAGCTGGCTACTAAGCTCCAATGCTTTTATGCCTAAAGGACTTCACTGGCTTTCAGCATTCTCTAGATTTGCTGTTCTTGGCTACTGCTCCAGTTCTAGTTGATATTTATTTGACTCACTGCTCTGTTGACCATGGACAATTAATTTGCCTCTCCACTGAACAAGTTCCTCAAAGACAGGGACTATTTTATTTTTGTTTCCGTGTACCCACACCTAAAACAATGCCCAACACATAGTAGGTGTCTAAAAATGCTTTTTGACCTGTTGATTGACGTGCCAAACAGCAGCATTGTCATGATTTATCCTCTGTCTTCAAGAGCCATTCAATTTAATGAACATTTTTTTTCAGTAGCCCCTAGGTGCTCCCAAATAGTTCATGCTCTAAAGGAACTCACTGGCATTGAGAGGTCATAGATGCAATCCCCTTGCCTCCATACCTAAACCATCTCAAGTGATTCAATACTGGAGATGACTAGCACCAGGAATGGTCTGCTAGACCATCTAATTCAAGGCATACCTAATGAAGAAAGCCCTCTACAACATTCTTGAAAATTGGGCATTCAACCTTTGCTTAAAGACTTCCAATGACACAATCATGAGATTCTAAACAAAAATAGACTACTTCTATTCTAATATGAGGAGATGATCCACATGTGCCTTCTGAACTCTGTCATCACCAGAGGTCACAGAGGGAGTCCATTTACACAGAAGGAATAGGAATGATTCAGCTCTGCTTCAATACACTTAAAAGAAGAATGTAAAGGGAGGGAAGGGGAGAAGCAGGTTAGGGAAAATTATCTTCCATAATCAAGAATGAGAAAGTAGAAGTCTATTTAAACAAGGAGGGAGAGGTTGATACTGGAATCTCACTGTCATCTGAACTGAACAAAGGAGAAAAAATTGATATATTTTTCTTACATTAAACCATCCCTGCATTCCTGGTATATATCCTGGTATATATGATCTTTGTGCTATATTGTTGTAGGCTCTTAACTAGTATTTTATTTAGAATCTTTGCATCCGTATTCGTTAATGAAATTGGTCTATCATTTTCTTTCTCTCTTCTGGCTCTTTCTGGTTTGGGTATCAGCACCATATCTGCTTCATAAGAGGAGTTAGATAAGACTCCTTCTTTGCCTATTATTCCAAATAATTTAATACTGGAATTAGTTGATCTTTAAATGTTTGGGAGAATTCACTTGTAAATCCATCCAGTCCAGATGCTTTTTCTTAGAAATCTCATTTATGGCCTGTTCAATTTCTTTTTTATAAAATAGGTTTATTTAGATATATTCTATTTTCTCTGTCAATCTGAGCAGTTTATATATTTGTAAATACCTTTCCATTTCAGTGAAATTGTTACATTTATTGGCATGTAATTGGGTAAAATAATTCCTAATAATTGCTTTGATTTCATCTTCCTTAGTAATATATTCACCCCTTTCATTTTTGATAGTAGAAATTTGGTTTCCTTCTTTTTAAAAAATTAACCAATGGTTTATTTATTTTATTGATACTTTTAATAAAATCAACTTCTAGTTTTATTTATTAATTCAAAGATTTTTGCACATTCAATTTTATTAATCTCACCTTTGAGTTTTAGGATTTCTAATTTGGTGTTTCATTGGGGGTCATGGGAAATAAATTGGTTGAATGGGAAGTGAATCAGTTGGTTTAAGCTCCATTGAGACCTTACATGGAGTCCCACTCCTGATTAGGCCTTTTGAGTTCTAAGAAACTGGTCAAGGGCAGGAGAATCTCTATGACTGAGGCTGCTCAGTGCTGAGAAGACTTAGCAGGGACATGATTGTCAACTTCAAGTACAGAAGAGACCATTATGTGCAAGAGAGAGGACTTGCTCCCCTTGGCCCCAGAAAAGAGAATGAAAATCATTCATCCATTCAATGAGCATTTGTGGCACTATGGGAAGGGCTGTAGAGACCAGGAAAAAATAAACAGCTCCTGACCTCAAAGGGCCCATTCCTTGAGAAATACCTGTATGCAGACAAGTCAGTACACCCCATCCTCTCCAAAAGTGCTTCAGCCCAGTGCTCTCACCCCCAAGGTTGGAATTAAAGGATCACAATTGTTCCCTAAAGCCTTCATCTGATTCCTCATCATGCTAAGGAGATGAGCCTGGGTTGGCAAAAGCTCTGCCAGCAGAGCGCAAGCTACATCAGGTCCTGCCAATCTAGAAAGGCTTCAGAGACATTCAATGGATCGGGGAGGGGAGAGGGCAGGGAACCTAAGCCCATACTACCCTGGTTATCTTCCAAATGCCCCCCAGCAAAGAAGACTCAGTTATAGGCAAGTTCCTAGCCTGTATCTCTGGAGTGAGTCCTAGATGCCCACACCCACTGAAATCACAAATCCAGAACAAAGAAATGGAAATAGCAACAACTCTCGTCCCCTGTAGTGATTATTATGTGTGAGGCACTATGTGTGAGGCACCGCTGAGCTCTTTGCAGTTATCTCCTTTGATCCTCCCATCTGTCCTGGGAAGTAAATGCTACTATGATCTCCCTTTTACAGATGAGGAAACTGAGGCAAACAACCAAGGTTAAGTGACTTGTCCAGGGTCACACAACGAGGAAGTGTCTGAGGCTGGAATGATGATGATAATAACAACATATATATGTGGCTCTTTCTAGTTTACAAACTACTCTGAAGACATAATTTCATTTTTAGCCTCGTCACAAATTGACATGTACTGGCTGTGCAGCCTTAAACAAGTCACTTACCCACAAGAGGCTAAGCTTCAGACCAGTCTGTGATCTGCCCTGGTGGGGAGGGATTTTCTACACCACTAAATTCACAAATCTTGTCCAAAAAAGCAAACAAAAACTCAACCGTTTGAGGCAATTACTATTATTACTATTATCACTATTTTGCAGAAATTTTTCTCCATATATAATGTCTCATTTGATTCTTATGGCATCTCTAGGAAGCAGGTGCTATTATTATGGCCCTTCTACAGATGAGGAAAATGAGGTTCAGATAGGAGAAGGAACTTGCTCAGGGTCGTACAGGTAATAAATGCTGGTCCTGGAACTCCAACCCAGGGCTCCTGACTTCAAATTCATCATCCCCTTGTCATAAGCTCCAGACAGTTTCTTTAAGAACACAATAAAAATATACATAAACACACGTGACCACACGCCCTTGTCCCTCCCCACCCCATTTAGAGTGGTTTTTTTCAAAGCTTCTGGGCGGTAGTGGCTGCTGGGCTCTGGTCTGACTTCTTCCGGGGCTCCCTCTCTCATCAGACAGCTCAGTGGGACTCCAGTCCGTCACTGTAGGGCTCCCACACACTGCCTCTACTGAGGTTAGCCCAGATGATCATCGTGGTGTCTTTGAAGCTTTTAGAGCAAGTGGTTCCAAGTTATGCATCTGAGCGCTATAACAACAAACCATTTACCCCCCTGCCTCAAATCTTTCCCCTTTCCAATCCACTCTCCACTAACATGCCAAATTCATATTCATAAAATGGACCTCTGCCATTATCTTCCCTGTTCAAGAATCTTGCTTGCCCAAAATATCAATTTCTCTGATATTTAAAGCCCTTCCTAGTCTTGAACCCCAACCCTTTCAGGGTTACTGCACATTGAGCTCCTTTGCACACTCCAGCTTCCATCCCTTTCTGCTTGTACGTACAGACTGTCTACTAGCTCTTGGAATATTCATTCCATCCACACCTCCAGTTTTTGGAATCCCTAGATTCATTGGCACTCCAAATCATGGGATCCTATGACCTACCATCTTGATTGGGTTCAAATCCCTCCCCCAAATGTTGTCCCCTCGATCTCACAAGAGTTAGCCTCACTAACTCATTGAAGTGGGCCTCAGAACATCAAATGCCATAGTCAGGAGGTCACCTCATCCAATATTCTCATTTTATCAAAGAGAAGGGAAGTGATCTCTCACTCCTCCCTTCAAGTATTTTTGCCTTTCTGAAAACAAACACTCTGGTTTCCGAAATCCCCCTAGATTGTAGGTGAAAGATCCTTGGGGGGGGGGTTGGCACCTGGCTAGTAATAGCACCTCAGAGCCCAGCCCTAATCTTCAAAGCAATTCTGGGACCACCCATCAGTTCCGGTAGGACCAGAGGAGCCAGGTGGGGTCTGAGCTAAAGGAGGTAATGGTTCAGTGCTGGAGGCGAGCTCCAACCCTGGCAGGATCAATGCTGGAGATAGAGAGGGCTACATCTACAAAGCTCTAGATCTTCCCATTACAGCTCAGAGACCCAGGCAATACTCATCTTGTGAAGGAAAGGCCAATCCCTCTGTGCCTTATCCTCTGTCCTACAGGTAAAATTATCTCCCCAATTAGAACGTGAGCCCTTTGACCTGTAGGTGGCACAAGATATAGACTTCTGGGCATGTAATGAACAGGAAGATGAGTTCAAATGTGGCCTCAGATGATTACCATCTGTGTAATCCTGGACAATTCACTCAACCTCTGTGTGCCTCAGTTTTCTCATCTATAAACTGGGATAATAATCGCATCTGCCTTTTAGCATTGTTGTGAGGCTCAAATGAGACGATGTTTGTAAAGCACTTTGCAAACCTAAAATTGCAATATTAGCTATTACTATTTTTAAGAGCAGGGACTGTCTGTCTCACTTTCCCTTTTGTATCTGAGAGTTTAGCATTGTTCTGAGAAAAAGTCCTTAATAAATGCTTTTCCATTCATACATTCATCTATGCCTGGGGTTGAGAGGAATTTCCTCCTCCTACCCACCTTGCTAAGAACAGGTTGTCTTGGGGATCAGGATGGGGAAGCAGGAAAGGTTTGGCTAAAGGGAAGGTCCAGAAGAGGAAGCAGAAGTCGGCAATTCCTTGGGTCTGAGCCGAGATCACCTGTAATATTAGTTCTCACCGAGATATCCTACATAAGATTTTCAAAGCCTTTTACCTACCTTAACTCATGTTTTCCTTACAAAGATCCTAGGAGGTAGGTGCTATTATGATGTCCATTTTACAGATGAGTACACTGAGGCTGGAAATTTGAAGTGTCTGAGGGAGGCTTTGAATTTGGGTCTTTCTGATTCCAAGTTCTTCCCTGATATCCCCTCCTTGACCCATTCACGACCTTCTGGACTTCAAACCAGACCTCTATTGCAATCTCATCCCGGAATCTCTGTCAGTGCCTGGGACCTCCTCACCCCAGTCCAGCCTACTCCCCTGCATCAGAAGACTCCATCTGGTAGAGGGGCCCAGGCCGGTCTGACTTCATCGCCTTCCCTGACTTGTTCCTGACATTGGATTCCAAAACCTTCCCCCATTCTCACTTTACTCCTTCATTTTGTGTGTTGTCTTCTAGCTCCTTGAGGTCAGGGGCTGTCTTTTTATTTGCACTGTATTAATATTTTCCCACGCTTAGCACTGTACCAGGCAGTGATTACTAAACACTTGTTTATTTCCTTCCTCCCAATGTCAGTGTTTTATACATGGCACAGAGAGACCACCCCCGAACCCATGCAGAAGGAGAGGAATCCCTCCTATCCCCATGCCCAGCCTCTGAACCCTGGGAATGTTTTCTTTTTCCCTGCACTCAGGCCTTATCTTCCCCGGGTTTACAACATTCCCCCGGGCCTTCAGACATTCCTTGTAAGGCAGGCTTGTGAGGCCACTGTGGTCACGCCCCTCTGGACGCCCTCCAGCTCATTAATGTTCTTCCGAAAACAAGCAGCTCAGAATTGAACCGAGTCCTCCAGTTGTCGTCTGACCCCAGAACCGTGGGCCTGTCACCTCCTCCTTGCTTCTGGCCTCTCTTCAAGGCAAGCCATCATGACAGTAGCTGCTGGTCCGCCAGATTACACCAGTGACTCATGCTGAATCTACACTGTCCAGGGCCTAGTCTCATAAGCCCATGTCCAGCCCTGCTTCTCCCATCAAAGTTTTGCAAAGCAACTTTGAAGCCAGAGAGCATGAATGAGTGAAGGAATGAATGAAGCATTTACTAAGCACCTACTAGGTGCCAGGCACTGTGCTAATCAGTAGGGATATAAGAAGTCAGACAGTTCCTGCTCTCGAGTAGTAGCTCATATTCTAAGGAGGAAGACTTCAGCTACAAAGCAGATGGAAAAGTCCCATGGTCCATAGGGAGCGGAACAAAGCCAATGACAAGGCACCAGGAGAAGATAAGTCTTTGTGGTAAGGAGCGGCTATTATTAGAATAATCATAATCCTAATGAGAAATGGTAAAAATGATGTTTTCTCTGGGTTCAGCTCAGTTCAAGACAGTAGTGCTGAACCCTATGTCCCCGTGGGGAGGGGGCATTCCCTTTAAGAAATAAACAAAATTAAAAGTGAATGTTGAAAACTAAAAAACCTAAATATACGAACTTTATTTTAAAAATAAAATAAATTGCATCATTTACAACATAAAATATAAAATGTGATTTACTGATGCTTTTGTTTTGAGGTTATAGTTGTTTTAAGACCATTCCTCCATCCCCTTTACAGGTGAGATCTCCCTTACAACAAATAAAAGTTAATTAAGGGTTGGAGGCTAAGTCAGGGGCTGGGCTCCGTTTTCTTCTTGGGGGTCAAGGCTCAGTCCGTGAGCAATATTATGACTCATTCAGTGGTCAGAATCAAGGCTTGGCTTGGGCAAGGGCAGAAGTTGGCAGATACAGATTTAGACTTGCTATCAGGAAGAAATTCCTAATGATCAGAGCCTTCCCTAAGTGGAATGGGCTATCTCAAGAGATCAGGGGTTCCCTCTTCACTCAAGGTCTTCAGAAAGGTACAGGATGACTACTTGTGGAGAAATTGTAGGGGAGTCCTTGGTCAGTAACAGGCTGGAGCAGAAGGTCCCACCTGACTCTAAGGCTCCTGGAGCTCAGAGAGGGTCACCACCACATGGCAGCCAGACATCAGAAGAGGGAGCCTAAATGCGCCTCTCTATGAGGTGCTTTTCTCCCAGCAGTCCTGGGAGGCACGGAATACAAGCTTTTCCCCCATTTTACAGATGAGGAAGCTGAGGCCAAGTGTTGAAAGGACTAGCTGATGGTCACAGTTTCTGTCCATCAAAATCAGCACACTAGGCCTAGAAAAAGGGGACCTGAGTTCAATCCTGACTCTAGCATTCACAACCTTGGTAAATCTTGGTGCCTTTCTGGGCTTCAGTTTCCTCATCTGTAAAACAGGAGTTGGAAAGGACAATCTCTAAAGTCTCTTATTTACCACCCAGGCCCCTATGCTTCCCAGTTCTACCTGGACTGTCTGGTTAACTGCAGAGAAGGCAATGAGGTGACCACTCCACAGGGAATTACAACCACCTCTTCTCACAGACTCTGTGGTGAGGAAGGGACTCCCGAGATGCAGCAGCCATTCCTTCCTTTCTTCCTCGGGGAGCTCCACAGCCAGGGTGTTGAGGTAAGGTCTAGACAGACCACAGAGATACCAGAAATTGAGTAGGCTCTCACTCAGCTGGGGTTGTGCTCTGTAGGATTCATTAAGAGGCAAATTTGGGTGACTCAGAGCTAGGGAAGGGAGAGAAAGGAACCACTGGCCCAAATCATCAGTGTCACAGCTGACAGAGACCTTAGAAAACATTGAACTCCCTCATTTTACAGCTAAGGAAACTGAAGACTTAAAAGTGGAAATGATTTACCCAAGGTCACACGGAGCAGAACTGGGAATGGAATCCTGGTCCCAACTTCCAGCACAGTTAGCTGTTGTTCATCATCATCCAACACTTAGGGACAGGATGTCAGAACTAGAGGAAACTTTAGGACTTAGCATGTTACACCTGGAGGGAACCTGAGAACATAAAATGTTAGGGCTGGAGGGAACCTTAGAACATAGAATGTTAGAGCTAGAGGGAATCCTAGACCATAGAATGTTACACCTGGAGGGAACCTGAGAACATAGAATGTTAGAGCTAGAGGGAACCCTAGAACATAGAAATGTCAGTACTGGAGGGAACTTTAGAATATTCATAGAATGTCAGAGTTGGAACCATGTCAGAGCTTAGACATGAACTGTCAGTGATGGAAAGAACCTTAGAATATAGAACACAGAATGCTAAAGCTGAAATAGAGAAAAGCCGGAAGGGTCTTTAGAACACATAGAGTATCATCAGTGTGAGAAAGAACCAGTCCAGGGTTCTTCGCCTGGCTCCTGTGGATGGACTTCAGGGGACCAGCAAACATGGAGTGGAAAGACAGTTTGATAACTGCCCCTCAATCCAACTGGCTTCTTTCATAGTCCCAAGTCTTTTATGTTGTGGATTTAAAAACATGATTCTATAAAGGAGTCCATCAGCTTCAGCAGCTGCCAAAGGGTCTAGGACACAGACAAAAGATAATGAAGAACCCCTAGCCTAGTTCAGCCCCCTCATTTTATGTTAATGTTTTCCAGTTAACAAGCCTTTCTCTCCCTTCCACCTCTTCTCATTTGGAAAAGAAAAAGAAAACACATATTCAAGCAATTAAATTCCTACATTTTCCATGTCCAAAAAATCTATGTCTCATTCCGTGTCTTGAATGCATCACGTCTCTCTCATCAAGTGGGTAATATGCTTCATCACTGATCTTCTGAAAGGGTGCCAACCACTTCCTTTTATAGCTAAGGAAGCTGAGAACCAGCCAACACACGGGCCTTGCCCAGGGTCACCCAGCTAGGAAGAAGCATGGCAGACTTACACCTAGGTCCTCTGATTGAAAACCCACATTCTTTCCATTCTACAGGAATAGTCCCATAGCCACCCAATAGGAAGGGTGGTCCCAAATGCCTTTCCGGATTGTCCACAGGTCCTTTCTCTGCCCAAGTCTTTCCCTCCCTCCCGTCCAAATTCTCTACTTTAAGCAAGGCCAGGTCCTCCCCTCCACTGCCAGATCTGGGGACAGAGGCAGGGATGGGGCTAGGAGGACCCCCTAGTCCACTTCCAGAGAACTTATCAAAAGCCAGACCTTCCCCAGGGCCTTCCCCAGCCTAATGTTCTTCCTGGGCTGTAAGTGGTCCGTGTGAGCTGCATCCTCTCCAAGGCTACCAGGAGTGAGAGCAGGGCCAGACCTCAAGAGGCTGCAATCCCAGGTCAAGAGCTTTGCCTTTGCACATCCGTAGCCCCATGAGCCTGTCCTAGGTCCCAGGGACCCTACCCTGTTCAGTGTAAGGATTCTGAACTAGGCTAAGCTGTGCCAGCAGCTGTCAGGGGTGAGGTGGGGGGGGGGTTCGGGGCCACCCTCCCTCCTCCTGGGAGCAGGAAACTTTGCACAGTTGTGGGGCTTGATTCCACCAGGGAGTCAGTCAAACAAGTGAGCTGGATCAGCCTCTTCCTGATGCCTTTCCCACGCTGGACTCTCTCTAAATAATAATCCCCTCGCCACAAGGTTTGTTAAATGCCCTCCTCACAGCCACTCTGTGCAATATGCAGCATGGCATTAGGCTTATTATTTCACCGAACAGGGGACTCTCGGATGAGGAAACTCCCTCTGCTAGTGCAGGCGAGCACCCACTCTTCAACTTACAAAGTCTTCAAGATTTGTCTGGGCACTGAGAAGCTGAGTGATTGAATTAGTGTCAGAGGCTCACCTGCACCAGATCTTCCCAGCCAGTTCTCTATCCATATCCCCAGCTGCCTCTCAAGTTTTAATTTTCAAACAAAAAGACAAAGGCCCAGAAAGGTAACCTGATTCCCTTGGGCTGACGCGGGTAGAAATATGTATCAGCACAGGGATTTGAACCCAGGGCTCTTGACTCCCAGTCCATCAATAGTTCTTCCTTTTGTTGTCTCCCCAGTGCCTAACAAAATGTCTTGCACACAGAAGGTGTTTAATCAACACTTCTTAGATTGGAGATATTAGGGTACAGTGGAAAGAGTGGATTTGGGGTCAAATGACCTGGTTTCAAATCCCAGTTCTGACATTAATACTAGCTATGTGACATTAGTCAAATCACATTGCATCCCCTTTGGAAGCCTTACTTTTCTCATCTGTAAAATAGGAATAATAGTACTTGCATTCCCTCTGTAACAGGAAACAGCTGGGCAAATATATGGGATGTTCTTGGAAGGCCAGAAGGCATTCCTGGCACAAAGCAAGTGGTTAATAAAAGCTGGTTGAATGATTAGGTAAATGTAAGATTTTTTTTATTACATCATAACCAATAGCTGCTTTTCAACTTCCTTTTATAAGTACAGTTATCCCCCAATCTGGAAAATTCGCATAAAATTTTTTGGCCCTCCCTTCGTACAAGAGAAGAAATTGTGCATACTTATGGTATTAAAAGATAAAATATGTTAACATTATACAATGCTATACTTATACTTATGCATTCCTGAGTTTCTAAACTTTTTCTGTATCATCTGCAGCTTCTACAAAACTCCCCTAAAATTTCCATTTAATTTTTTATGCTGACCCTCGATATATCAGAAACTGCAATGGGGAAAGTCAGGATGTGGAAGGGATGGTATTGTTTTCCCCTTAGAATGTCATCTCCTTGAGATCTGGCATTGTCTGTCTTTCAGCCTCGGCAGAAGATCTGACACACTAGAAGCATTTAACAAATGCTTATTGATTTGATTTTGCTGGTGACTTTTTCTATAAAGAAGCAAAAAAATGGGGGTGCGAGGAGGGTAAGGAAGAAGGAAGCAGACCTTTGATGTCATTAGTGAAGCCATACACTTTCTATCTCCTTCCTTCAACATGACTCAAACATCTGACCTGGTCTTAGAGAACAGCTTGAGGGCCAGAGCCGTAGAGTGATGTGCTCAGGGTCACATGATGAATGCCAAAGGAGAGAAAAGGAGGAGGGCAGTGTGGTGAAGAGGAGGAAAGAGAAACAGAAGAAGGATGGCTGAACTGAGGAAAGAGAAAAAGAAGGATGTTTGAACCGAGGAAAGAGAAACAGAAGAAGGATGTCTGAACTGAGGAAAGAGAAAAAGAAGAAGGATGTGTGAACCGAGATGACGTGACAAAGTAAAACTGCCAGGCTAAGAGATAATCTACTTGGCGTGACTCATGGGAAACTTATGTTTCTTGTGGCTTTGCGGGTGTTCCTTAAAAGAGAACAGAGATCTGAGTCTATCAGAGGCAGAAAACTATTGCCTTTAAGGGGTTTCAACAAAGTTTTCACTGCTACCTCATGGCCCTCCATCATCATCAGGGATTCCCCTGTTTGGGTCAAGGTTGGCTGCGATCCTCAGGCTGGGAGAGTGAGAAGCACCTGGCTAAAGAGAGAGCTTTTAGTCTCGCAGAGGTCCCTAGGTCCCATGAGACACATACTTCCCATGGAAGCCCACCTCCCGGTCAGAATGCAGAATGTCAGGCCTGGGACGGAACTTTGAACATCCAATAAAGAAATCATAATTCAAACCCAGGTCCTCTGTCTCCAAATCTAGTGTTCTTTCCTCACACTACAATGGGCCACCTTCTTCAGGGTCAAGCTCAGACCACCTTCACTGATATAAGCATCCCCACTCTCATGTGATCTTTCTTTTATGAGCTTCAGCCTACACTTTATTAGATTCTGGGTGTTATAACCTTTATGCTGGAGTTAGGTTTCTATAAAGTTTTCCTCATGGTCCAGGTATACAATAGCACTAAATGATTACTTGGAGGGTACTGAAGCTGGGTAGCACAGTGGTCAGAGTGCTGGGCCTAGAGTCAGCAAGTCATGAGTTCAAATCCAGCCTCAGACACTTACTAGCTATGTGACCCTGGGCAAGTCACTTCACCCTGTTTGCCTCCATTTCCTCATCGGTAAAAGGAGGTGGAGAAGGAAATGGCCAACCACTCCAGTATCTTTGCTAAGAAAATTCCAAATGGTGTCACAGAGTCAGACACAACTGAAAAATAACCAAACAATGGCCAGGTAAAAGTGCTCCTTACCACTAGCCAGGAATATGATATTTATTGAAACCCTACCTGGTTCCAGACATCGACAAGAAACAAAAGACTGAAAAGTAGCCTCAGTGTGAAGACAGAGGCCTTGGATTAGAACTCCAGCTAAGCATGCTGGATTGGTCACTTGAACTCACATGGACTCAGGGATCAAGAGCTTTTCGGTTCTAAATCTTAGGATCATCCATTGAAGACTGAGCAGGAAAAGGAGAGAGTAAAAAGAAAAGAGGGAAAGAAGGATGGGCCAAGAAGGAGTTATGGGGATGATTCTTCCCATTTCTCCAGTAACAAAGTGGCCACTGAGAGGTCAGGGGTCACACAGGGCAGCCAGCTGTGCTAGCACCAGGCACCAAGCATACTGACTCACCCATTCCTGAGCAAATGAAAAGCAGAATGATTTGGAGAAGGGCATAGTGGTGAGGTCCAAGTAGTCTTTGGAAACCCACAGAGGGGGCAGATGCTTTTGAAAAACCCTGGGCCCTATTCTACAGGTGAACGTCTGGTGGGGTAGGGAAGCAGCGCCAACCACAGCAGAACATTCTCCCAGATGCTGGTTTCCTTGGAAAAATAAGTGAGGCAGGTCAACAAACCCTGTCCCTTCCCTTCCTCTCCCCCTGCCTGCAGCCAGGATTGTAAAAATTACACCAGCTGTTTGGCAAAGGGCAAGTGACTGAATCACTCTATATTGCTCCTGGACTCAGAATGCTGCGGTTGGTTCAGAGAATCATTGGATCCCAGTTAGAAGAACCTCAGAGACCATCTGGTCCAAAGCCAATCCATCTGAGAATCCCTTCTATGATGGACAGCACAGGTAGTCGCTCAGGCATTGCTGAAAGACCTCCTGTGGAGGCTGCTAACTCACAACCTCCCAAGGTGACATCCTGTTGGGGGCACCTCTAAATTATGCTGAAATTTGCCTCTGCAACTCTATCATTCTCTCCTCTGGGGACAAGCTCAATAAAACTAACCCCTCTACCACGATGTTGCCTTAAGTCCCCCACACCCCGCTAAGTTTTCTTTATCCAGACTAAAGATGCCTAGTTCCCTGGATCATTCTCTGGGGGCATGGGTGTGAGACCACACTCCACCTTGGTTATCCCCTTTCTAGACACTTCACTTTGGCCATCATCCAGGTATGTGGTACCCACAATTGGATGTGTTGGTCCAGATGTGTTTTGATGAAGACAGAGTATGTAGCAGGGTTCTCATCTCCCTAGATCTTAGGCAGGGCATTTCTGTTAGAATACATTTGCTTTTTCATGGGCTGTATCATGGGAGAATCTTGAATTCTCTGAGTTGGAAGGCATCCCTGAGGCCATTCAATCCCACCTCTACCTGTCCCTTTGTTCCCTCTACAATATCTCCAAGTGGTCTTACAGCCTTTCCTAGAAAACTCTAGTGAGGAGAAAGTCCTTGCCTCCTGAAGCATCTATTCCCTTTAGAAACAGCTGTAGTTGTTAAGAAATGTTTCCTTATGTCAAGTTCCAGTTTACCTCTCTACTTTCACTCATTGCTCCTGCTTCTCCCCTCTGAAGCCAAGCAAAACAAGCCTAATCCTTCTTCCCCATGACAGTCCTTTACATACTTAAAGACTGCCATCATGTCTTCTAAACAAAGTCTCATGAGATGATCCCATCAAAGATGAACCCTTTGCCAACAAAGACCAATTCCATTACCCTCACTGACACTGACAGACAAGGAAATTGAAGGAGGTCCGCAAATGGTTACTTACCTAAAGTCATATAGATAGTAAGCATAAGAGAGAGGATTTGGACCCAGGCTCCCTGATTCCACTGTCCTTGACCACTAGCACCTCCCACTCATCCTCCTCGGTCAAGATATCCAGTCCCCTCACTCTGCTGCTCACCCTTCTTCTGAATGGGCTCTGGTTTGTCAATGTCCTTCATGAAAGGGGAATCCCAAGATGGCGGGGACCCCAGTGATAAGGACAGAGGAACTCTGAAGTGCCCCTGGTGGTGAGGGCTGCCTCTAGGATAGTGATGGGGGCATCTCTGTCCTTTCCCAAGGCCATCCACACCAGATGGAACCATAGCAGACCGTCAGCCCCTTGGGGCATCTTCTGGGCATCCCTTTTCTGGGTCTAAATCTCTTATCTCTTTGTCTGTAAAAGTTTAGTCTGAAGAAGCAAGCTACAAGGATAGTGACTAGCCTAGGAATCAGAAGAGCTGAGTTCAAATCCTGCCTGTGATTGTGTAATTTTGTGACCCTGATCAAATCACTTAACTTCAAAGCACCTGGAAGACAAATGACTGCATCAGTTGAGGGTCTGGTTTCCTTAATGTGAATCATTATACTGAGGAAAAGTCTTCCTATCCTGTCCTGTCTCCCTTGCCCCCACAGACTAGAGGTTCCTTCATCAGATCTGTATTTGTTTTTATATCTTTTATTATTTCCTTAGACAGGCTGTCCAGTTGTTTTCCTGCCAGAAAGTTTCTGTCTAGCTTAGCCCCTAATAGGTGCTTCATAAGTAAATGCTTGCTGATTGACAGGTTGATTCAGTAACTCAAGAAGTGGTTGATTTCCTGGGCTTGGATGTCTTCTCCACCCATTCTGATCCCAGCCCTCCACACCCTAGCAGACACTTCATGAGCCTCAGGAGCGGAAGTAATCCCTCCCTTGGCCTCCAGAGCCTCCCCAGATAACAAGGCTGGTCTGGTGGATCTTGTCATGTCTGGATCATTTTGAGCCTCTTGGAGAACGAAGGACAACAAGCAAACCTCATTCGAAGGCTTGGACAAGGCAGGCCTGACCAGGGGTCTCTGGGGCAGCAGAGGAGGCCTCTGGCAGTCATCCATGATGAACAGCACCAGCCTTGCCCTCCCTCCATTCATCCCAGGGCCCTGAAGTCTCTTTCCTCCCTGTATCCCAGTGCAGCCTCTTTATAGCGGGAGGTAGAACTGGCATTGACCCCGATTTGAGAGAGGAGAGATGATTTACCCAGGTCACTCGGAACTCAGAACTAGTTCTCCCAGTCTCTGCTTCGTGGATGGCCACTGAAAAATGCATGCTCTGTCCGCATGAGGAGGTGGGCCTTCCTTGGCTAACTCCTGGAAGAGGGATGGCAGGGAGACAGCCGGGTGGGCTGCTCCCCACAGCCTTCCTGCTCAGATGTATAATTGAAGGCACACACACACACACACACACACTTCAGTATTCCCTCTACACACACACACACACACACACACACACACACACACACACACACACACCACACTCCATAGTCTCTACCTAGTTCTCCCAGGCTTTGGCTGGAGAGCAGGAGGACCAAAGGCCTGGGCTGAGGAGGGTTGACACAAGGGCTCCATTGTTTCCTGGGGATGAGGGAGGCTGGGTGGTCTCCCCATTCCTGATCACTAAGGACTACCCTTACCCACCCACTCCAAGCTCCTTCCATGAACTCAGGTCCTGTGGTAGTAAGACACAAGCACTGTTGCTGTCACCATGGCAGCTGATGGCTACACTTACTCCCCAGTAGTACGTACCTTCCCCCAAAGACACACCTGAAACCCATCTAGATGGATTAGGGTTCCCCGCTTTGGCCACCCATTAATGACCCATAAACACACACACACACACACACACACACACACACTACACTCTACTCCTACACTATCTAATGGATTAATCTAGCACATCAATGACTGTAGTCGTTAATACTGAGTCAGCAATTGTACTTCTGGATGTAGGTGGGGAGGAATGTTTTCCCAAAGGGATCTACTCTAAAGAGGTATCTTAGCTGAATACTTAGACACACCATTTTTGCACACCCTACACACACACACACACACTCACATACACACACATATACGCACACACCCAACACTACACACACACACTCTTCGATACTTTCCCAAACAGGCTCAGATTCCTAGAATCTCAGAAATGGAAGGATCCTAAGAAACCTCCTAGTCCAACCCTTAGCAGATCAAGAATTCCTCAACAACAAACCCAACAAGTCAAAGAGAGAGGAAAGAAGCATCTCTACAGCACCTTCTATATTCCAGGCACAGTGAAAAACACTTCGCAAACATAACTCACTGAATCCTCACAGCCACCCTGGCAGGTAGGGGCTATTACCATCCTAATTTTGCAGTTGAGGAAACTGAAGCAGACAGAGGTTAAGTGACTTGCCCAGGGTCACACAGCTAGCTCATGTGTCTAAGACCAGATCTGAACCCAGGTCTTCCTGACTCCAGGCCCAACACTTTATCTGCTGCATCACTACCTTCTACGTGGGCCCACATGCACACACATCCCTCCATAATATGCAAACCTCTCCTCTGCAGCCTCTCTGTGTAAGATGTAGATCACTCAGCCCATTAACAAGCATTTATGATGTACCAGTCATGTGGTCTGGCATCCCAGGAGGCAGGAGGTTCCCTTTTCTAGTCCCAAAGACAAGTCCTACTCTGCTATGAGAGCAGGAGAGCAAGTGTCCTGAGAGTCAGAGCCCAGGAGGGCCTTGGGGCTGGAAGGACCCAGCCAGGGCCAGTGCTGGGTGGTGGAGGAAGATCATGAGAGGAAGGCTTCAGATTTGTGGTGTGGCAAGAAATGGCACTGGTTGAAAGGTCAGAGGACCTGAGTTCAAATCCCAACTTTTCTGTTCACATGACTTTTATACCTTTATGCCTTGGATGCCTTCTTGTGAAATGAAGGGCTTAGACCAGATGGTCTATGATGATCAAATGAAATGAGAATATAAGCCCTCTGCAAACCTGAAAGTCTATATATTAGTTGTATGCATGGGCTTGTACACAGAGAAGGCAGTGTAGCCCAGTAAACAGAGACAGCCTCAGCCAGGAAGATCTGGGTTCAAGTCTTATCTCTGATCATTCTAGCTAAGTGACCCTGGGCAAGTCACTTAAATTCCCAAAATCCCTCAGGCAACTAAGAGTCTACATTGAAAATGCTGGGAAGGCAGCAACATGCACTGGTAGAGGGATTTTCTTCATCTAGCCATTCTCTGTACTATTCTGTATGTGTGATTATGTTGTGTAGCCATTTCCAGTTGTCTCTAACTCTTCATGATCCCATTTGGGCTTTTTGGCAAAGATACTGGAGAGGTTTGTCATTACATTCTCCAGGTCATTTTACAGATGAGGCAAATAGGGTTAAGTGAGCTCACTGCTAGTGAGCATCTGAGGCCAGATTCGAATCAGGTCGTCCTAATCCCAGACCCATTATTCTAACCACTGAGCAATCTAGCTTCCCTAAATGTGTGTGATATATTTGTGCATGTATATATGTGCTCAAGGGAGAGGGAATATGGAACTGGAATCTAATAACCACAGGGGACTCACAGAATGGAAACGTTCCTCAATGACGATCAATAATTAGCCTCTAACTTCAGAGTTTTCCTGATGCTTGAGGCATCGGGCAGTAATGTCCTGCCCCACGATCACAGAACCTTTGTGTATCAAGGGCGGAAATTGAACCCAAGTTTTCATGACCTCAGAGAGAGAAAGAAATAGGTCCTACCAGCTCTAAATCCTGTCATCTCCCTCCTTCCCTTGCTTCAGAGAGGAAACCTCATTTGCGGCCATGCACCAGCCCACAAGTCAACCTTTGAACCTCATCTCAGACTCTAAATGAGGGAGAAGCACCAAGGCAGGGGCTTGGGGCAGTGGCAGGCCCATTCAGCCCTCTGTTAGAAAGGCAGCACCATGTAGCGCTCTAGAATTCAGAAAGAACAGGGTGAGAGTTCTCTCTCTAACACAGACTGGGTGATGGCTCTAGGACTCAGTTTCCTCAGCTGTAAAATGGGGACACTTTTGAAGAAGACTAGAGAAACTGAAGTCATTTAAACCTGTCCTGTGTTCCAAGGGCAATCCAGCCTCTTTCCCTGCCCCACCCCCAGCCTTTGGTATCTTAAAGAAATGCAATATAATTCAGCTTTAAGTCAGACTTTCCTTAGGTTTCCTTTCCTTTTATTTTCATAATCTCAGCACCTAAGATGGATCTTCTACTTGGTAGGTGCAAGTAAATGCCCAGCTGAACTGAAAATGCAGAATTATTTTCAACTTTCTGACACTCAAGAGTTCATGGTCAAATGTGTATTTGGTTTATATGCATAGAGTGTTTACACCCGGATGGGGCCTGGATTGGCTGTAATCTGAATTTCCACAGATGGATGAAAGCTGCCTTGACTCCCAAGTCTCAAGTCTTTGCTGCCTGCCCTTCTCAGGCCCCTGGGATCTGAGCCCACCCCTTGGCGCTGGACAGCACTCACGAGAGCAGGATGGAGAGGCTGAGGACACCACAGAGCTGAAGACAGAGGCCCACCTGTCCTGCTTCAAGGAGCAGTTCTCAAGGGGGGAATTTTGGTCTCTGGACCCTTTACAATCTTACAAGCTACTGAAGACCCAAAGAGCTTCAGTTTATGTATTAGATCTATCAATATTCACTGTATTAGGAATTAAAGTATCTTATTATTATGAAAATAGTTTTTAGACCCCTTGAAAGAATCCCAACCCCAGCCTTGGGTCTCCAGACCACCCTTTTAGAATCCCTGGCCTGGACTTAGCAGGAGGAAAGTCTGGGTTCAGATTTCACCTCTGATAACTCATACTAATTGTATAACAGCCCTCAGCAAGTCACCTCATCGGTATCAGCGTCACAGAATGGACATGAGGCCCGAACAAGATGCTAATAAAGTGCTTAGGAAGTTAAATCCCTACAGAAATATCCATAATTAGTATTGCTGTCCCCCATGAGAAAAGCAGAATTCAGTCTTGTCTAAGTTCTGATTTAGAGTTGATTTTAGAATGTAATCTCCAGGAAATCCCCAATCCTCTGACCCAAGAAATGATAGCAGCCCCTACCCCTCTGCCCACCAGTGCCTGCCACAATGCCTGAACTTAGAGGCTCCGCACTTGTCTTCTGGGACTCCCTCTTTCAAACAAGAAGACTCTATTAACCTGGAATGAATGAGTCTATTCATTCACTAAAGATGAGGCCCAAGATGGGAGAGGAGAACTGAGGGAAAGGAGAGGTGGATCTTTGGCTTTTTACACTGGAAGGGACCCTAAAAGTCTAACTTGTCCAACCCTCTCCTTACGTATGAGAAAACCTGAGACCTAGGGAGGGTCATGCTCACCCCAGGCCAAGCTCACAAATACTAAGTGGGAGAGCCCAGGGCCTCTGATGCTAAAACCACGGAGGAAGAGGAATAACCCAAAGGGAAAGGACTCCCAGGGCCAGGAGAGGAAGTGGCTCAGGGAAATGGAGAAGGAAGTCAAGGAAGGGACTGGTAAGAGGAGGAGAAACACATAGTAAGAGGGAGAGGAGAGGGAAGGGAAAAGGGCAAAGTTTGACACTGAGCTCCCCTGGGACCCCACCAGAGAGGAAGATTCTCCCTTCGGGCAATGTTACAGAAGAGAGACACTGAGGCCTGGGCAGGCTGGACAGTGAGCAGGACCCTTCTAGGAGGCCCACAGCTCTAGAGTTAGGAGGGACCTCAGGGCTACACAGCCCCATCTTCTTATTTTACTGATGAGAAAACTGAGGTCCAGGGAAGGGATCTGCCCAAGATCACACAGTTCAAAGGTGACATTTGAACCAGGTTCTCTGATTTCTGAGTCATCTGGGCACATTACATGTTCAAAACTGCAGGAAAAAAGCCCAAACCTATACCACGAGTGAACAAATTCCAGTGACATGGGTATTATTTTATAGACAGGGAAACTGAGGCAATCGGGTGAAGAAAACTGGGTGCTGAAGGCCCCAGCACAGCAGCAGGGTCAGGGTTTGCCAGAAGAATCCAGAGAGAATCTCTGGCCTCTGTCTCTTCATCCAAATTTTGCTTTGCTAGTCAAAAAGACAATGAAAAACTGACCCTTAGAAGGTCATTCTGCAAAAGGAACTGTCCCAAAATTTGCTAAGACCAAGTCCAAGTAGTACATTGCCATCCTCTCCTCCTTTATATTTCCCAAAGACACGTCCATTTATTTTGCAGACCACTCCAAGAGTGGGCACGGCATGTCTCCTTCAGTGAAAGCTACGTCATATCATTGACCTCCAAATCTTCCTCAGCCCTCAATGCCTCCCATCCTCCTACCACCTACAGGAAGCCCCCTCTTAGCACCACTGGGACTGTTCTTTCTCTCCTCCATCTGTGTCCTTCAAGGCCTATCTCATCCCATCTACCCCTGATTATCCCCCTATTAATGCCTAAATTATCCCAACTCCCCCAGGAAGACCCCGCCTGACTTCCTTCCCCAATTTTCTCAGCCCAATATCATGATCTTGCCCTCCACTAAGTTCCTACCATGTCCCCCGGCACTAGACCAAATACCATTACACCAAGGAGTAGGCAGCTTTTGCCACCGACTTGGCACATCTCCACCACTAGACTGGAATCTTCTTGAGGTAGGAACTCTATGGAACCAGCAGTTTCATGTCTTAGCATTCCATGGAAGGCTGGGCATACCTAGGGTGCTCAGGAAATACACCTTCCCTGGAAGGACTATTCTAAAGTTCTCCAGGGAACAGAGCTTGGCTCCTGGTCCAAGCCAAGCAGGAAACTCTGTCTCCCAACACTGTGCCTTTGCACTGGCTGTGCCCCTACACTCTAGAGCTTGGAGGTTCTGCCTCATTCCCTCCATCTCAGGGCCTCCCTGACTTCCTTCAAGGCCCAGCCCAAACCTTTCCTTCAACAGGAGCCCTTCCCCACCACACACACACACACACACACACACACACACACACACACACACCCCTACTTTCTCTGAGATTATCTCCCTTTTATACCTTATGTATCTTGTATGTACATGGTTGTTTGTATGTTGTCTTTTCCCATTGAATTGTAAGCTCTTTGAGGGCAAGGCCCATGTTTTTGTCTTCCTTTGTATCCCTGGGGCTTAGTCCCATGTCTGGCACACAGTAGGCTCTATATAAATGCTGAGATGTGCCCAGTACATGCTCACACCCAACACTCTATAGGCCAGCCTGGCTCAGCACTCCTCTGCCAAAGACTGGAAAGGCCCAAAAAAAAATCATTTAGTCCAGGACCTGATACATAGTAGGCACTGTATAAATGCTGATTCCCTTCCCCTTCCTCCCCATAAGTGCCTTTAGCCCCCAGGGTCTCCATTAATTTTTCGGAGACATGGGAGAAGGGGTGGCTTTGGCAGGATAGTGCGGAGGGGGCATTCCCTTAAGCCCTGCCTGTGGCATCACCTGCGCCCTGGTGCTCCCCAAATCCTACATCACCTCAGACCTAGGTGTTCCCCAAAACCCTCCTGCATCACCACCTTGAGTCTTCCCAAATCCCACATCACCTCAGATGTGGGTTCTCCCTGAATCCTTCCAACATCACCTCAAGATATTGGGGCTCCCCAAATACTTCCTGCATCCCCTCCATCCCGATGCTCCCCGAATTCACCTCAGATGTGGGCACTCCCCTACTCCACACTAGTCGATCAAACATCTCCAGGTCAGGCCCACAGAACTGGGGGGCACTCACTGTTTTTCCTGCGTCCTGTGGGATTTTTCCTTCCCTGTTTTCAATCATCTTCCACCCAGCCCAACTTCTCATCTGCTTCTCCCAGCTCTCTACTCTGCTAATCCCTCTTCATGGAAGACACAAAGGGTCATAACTCACAGTTACCCAGCACTTTAAAGTCTGCAAAGTAGACCGGGTTTCATTTGCATCTTCTCCAAATAAAGCTTTATAAAATGCATAAAATACAGATCTCAAACTATTTTAAAATGAAACTGTTCCTGGATCCCAGTTACATCAGTCTCCCCATCTCATCCCTGTCCCCACTGCCCAACACCCCCTTCTCCGGCAGCTGCACTTTGGACATTTCCTCCTCCTCTAACAGCAGATATTTTGAGCTGCTTCCTGGCACCCTGACCCAGGGTCCTTCCCATTCTTTCCAGAACCAAGTCACAGTCCCCAAGTTCAAATCATGCCTGCTACTCACTATGTGTGTGACCACAGGGAAGCTATTTCCCCCTCTCTGGGCCCAGCTTCTTCATCGATAAAATGAGAGGGCTAGACTAGAGGACCTCTGGATGTGCACTCCCGTGTTTCCTATGGCAAGCAGGGATACAGAAAGGGCCCCTATCCTACAGCTCTCCCGAGGTATCTGCACACAGTAGTTGCAGCACACAGTGTTGGCAGCCCTGAGTTGAATGAAGGCTGCGTGAGAGGAATCCTCCCTCTCAAGGCTTCACAGAGCAATGAAAATGGGGGCAGGGAAGGCCAGGGAACATCAAAGACATGGGACTAAATACACACCCAGAATTGGAGCCAAGTATATGGGGTACTAAAAAAAATCACCGTCATCTGGGCAGCGTGCTGACAGATAGATAGACTGACATTGGGCAGAGAGGCAGAGCTGGGAGAGAAAGAAAGCTCTGACTGGGAGGGAGGGGGGTCTTCAGAGGCCCCAGGCCTGGCCTGATCCTCCCGTGAGCACACAGCACAGGCCGTGCCATGAGGCACCCATCCAATGGAACTCCGTTCATTTACAATATAGTTTATTGTGTCGAAAAAGGTCCCTCTCAAAGCCTCTTTTATAAGAAACACAGGTTCCCCCCCTGCCCCCCACCCTCACCCAGTTCTCCTGGAAAGGGAGAAGCCTTTTCCTTCAGGCCATGGCCCATCCACTTCTTTCTCTGGTTAAAATCAAGAGAGAGAAAGGGAGAAAGGGAAATGAGTCTTCCCAGAGGGTATGATGGGTGGGCTGCTGCTCTCTGCCTTCTACAGGAAGTCCCCCAGGAAGGGCCCAGGGCTCAGCGTCTGCTCTTGCCATCGGTAACGTAACCTCGACAAGGGCTTGTCTTCAATCGTCTCAAACTCGGTGAAGCCCAGCTGGTTGAGAACCTCATAGACTCCAGCTTTGGCAGCCACCTGAGAAGAAAGAAAAAGGGGTTGGAATAAAGTGGGGCAGGCAGGGGAGAGGAGCAAAGCCTGATGGGCACTTCCCAGTGGCTGGTATGGTCATACATTCACCCATCTCATGCCATCTCACTTCTTCCTTCCTTCCTCCTCTCATATACTCAATCTCACTCACTCTCCCCTAGTCACTCATCCATTTATTCATCAGTTCATTCAATAGCGTAGGCCAAACATCAGGGAAGCAAGAAAAGTCTCTGCCCTCCAGCTTGGATAAGTGGAGGTGTGTGATTTAGAATGCCAGACCACATCCCATGGGCATCTTCATCAAATGAGATGACATCTCTAAAGCACACAACAGGTGCTTAATAAACACTTGTTCTCGTCCACCCTCTCTACCCTTCCCTGTCAGACACAGAATCCAGCTGGAAGGACAGGGGCGTCCACACATAGGTGAGGGCTCAGTGATTCTTCTCAAATTCGCTTTCTCCAGAATGAGGACTGAGGCAGAGGCCTAGGTCACTTGCACTCAAGAATCCCAAAAGTAGCATCTTGGTTCCATGCAGGGAGAAGACGCGGGAGACTCAACCTTCCACCTCAAGGCCTCTCTGAAGCTGGTCTTCAAAAAAGAGACCCTGAAGAGCAGTATGTGGTGTGGATTACAAAGACCCAGGCTCAGGTCTCTCTGTTCTACCACTAGAACCTAGAAGACCCCAACAGGAAACATGGCGGTCATTTCTATAAAATACAACATCCCTGGGAAGGAGATACTGCAAGCTCCCTCATTTTATAGACAACAAGGCTTAGGACGTAACGCAGGCAGCAAGCAAAGCCGTGAGTCACATCCGTATGTCCCGACTCCAAGGGGAATGGTTTTTAAAAATAAAGAGGTACTTCCTTGTTCTTTTTTAAAAAAAAGCTTTATAGATGCTTTTTGTTTATAAGGTTTATAAAGATGGTTTTATAAGGTTTATGTAGATTTATTCATATAGATGCCTTTTGTTTTACATATATGTGTGTATATATACGTGTGTATATGTATATATATATATATATATATATATATATAATGTGCATGTGACAGTAATTCCGAATATGCCCTATTCTACTCCATCTCCAACCCCTAGGGAGCATTTCCTTTGTAACAAAGGGGAAAAACCCAGGTAAGTACAACCAGCTGATACATTGGTATCTAGTAACACACACAACACTCCACACCCACAGTCCCCCACTTTACCAATGAAAGGAGGCAGGGGCCGAAGTTTTTTTCTGCTATACCATGCAGCAAATAATCCACTTCTCTCAGTCTCAGTTTCCTCTCTACTAAAATGGAGATTAACCACCTACCTAACCGACTTTCCAGGGGCATGCTGAGGAACAGGACTTTTGAAAATATAACATACACAGAAGTAAACTGAGTCACTTAATGCTGTGTTTAGGAACTCACACAAAGAATTATTACTTGCAGATTTGCACATGAACATATACATAAATAATAATGTATAATAAATAATATAACAAATCACAAAAAATATTTTATGTTGTATTTATCTAAAAATAAAATTGAAAATAATAGCTCATAATAATATTAGCATTTACATTAATACTTTAAGTTTTGCAAAGTGCTTTGCGAATATCATCTCATTTGGTCCCCACAACTTTACAATTGAGAAAACTGTGGCAGAGAGAGGTTAAGTGACTTGCCCAGGCTCACACAGCCAGTACGAGTCTATGGCTACATTTGAACTCAGATCTTTCTGACTCCAGAACCAGCGCTCTCTGCACTGTGGCGCCACCTAGCCGTACTGTAGTGTCATGAAAAGACGTTGGATTTAATTCCTGGTCTGACTCTCATCTCTGCTTGCTCTGTGTGACCTTCCCTGAGACTTCTCATCTATAAAATGAAAGGGGGTCCTTTTTTCTATCGGGAACCCCTTGAGCAGCCTGCTGAAGTTTATGGGCTCCTCCTCAAAATCATCTTTTTAAATCTATGAAATTAAATAAAGATTTCAAAGGGAGCCAGTTTTTATTAAATATTAAATATTTAATTTATCAATTTTATTATTAAATATAAATGAACAATATCAATAAAATATATTATATAATAAAATAATAAATAGTATTAAATTAATTTACTAATTAATAAATTAAATATGTAATTATTAAATACTAAATTATGTATCAGAAGAGTATTTTTCCCATCCAGGTTCATGGATGCCCCTTAATACCAGCCTGTGATCTCTAAGGTCCCTCCTGACGCTAAAAGCCTATTCAATGTGTGTTTTTAAACACACCATTTCCTCTCTCCTCCTGTCCCTCCTGCCTCCATGCTCCCCCCACCCCACTCCTTGCCCCTTTCTCTTCCTCTGCCCCCCCACCTTGTCCCCCCTCCTTTTCCCACCCCCTCTCTCCCCTCCTTCCCTCAGACTAACGAAAGAATGGGCTGTCCCTTCAGAAGTCAAGAAGGAGGGGAGAAGCAAGGAGAAAAGAGCTCAGGCCACCTCCTCTGGCCCTTCTGGTGGGGATGGCCTTGCTGGGTCCTTCTGTACCTGCTGGAGTAAGCCTGAGCAGGCCTGTTAGCTTTGGCACTGTCCCCCTGGCTCACAATGTGGCCTTGTCTGATGTGAATGGCTGAGACCTCCCTGCTGGGCCAATCTAGACCTGAGCCCATCCACGAGCTCGGGCCCCCTTCTCTGCACCCCACCCTGGGAGATTAGGAGGGCAGTGGGGAAGAGAGGTGAAGCAGACCAAGACACACACACACACACACACACACACACTTTTTTTTAGAGAGACAGAGAACAGAGGGGGTTTCAGATCTCTACCCAGTCCAAACTTGGCTCCCCTTAGGGCCTCAGGATGAAATCATTTCTCCAAAGGCTGCTAATATACTCCACCCCAATCCCACTTCTGACCCTCTTCCACCCTTTCCAGGGAAAGGAAGAGGGCCAATGGAATGGAAAAGAGACCCAGAATGGAGGGGGATGGGAAGGGAGAAGAGGAGAAAGTGTCTCCCTCTGGTCTTGTGTGCTGTGAGGGAGACAGAGATTAAAGGCCCCCCTTTGTAGGACACACCAATGCCTGCCTGGGCCTATGGGGGAGAGAGGGAAAGCCAGGGCAGGGGAAGTGACAGTTCCCCATAAGACAAAGCTTCAGGAGTTCAAGCAGTATGTGGCTCCTCAAAGGGGCCCAGGGTAAAAAACTCCCCAAGGTCCAGATAGGGGATAGAGGTCTTAGTCGGGCCTCAGTGCATTTCTCAATGTGTGTGTCCTCTCGACATTTTGTGTCATGTGGCAGAAAGAGCACCAGGCTTGAGGTCCAGACCCACAGTGGCTACTTCAAGTCAAGCCAGTCCAGTGGCACTGCTGAAGCACCTACTATCTGCAAGGCATTGCACTGGGAGATGGAGACCCAAAAATAACAGATTCTGCTGGAGGGAGACCTTGCTCTGTGCAGAAAAGGAAGTATAGGGTCTCCCCAAAGTCTCAGTGCCATTGGAGAGTACTAAAACTCCAAACTGCCCTAAGATAATAGTCAATAGTCAGATTTAGGGACACTTCATGCAAGGCAATCTGAGGAAGCAAAGAGCACCCATGCAGGGGACATACAGGAAGGCTTCCCAGAGGAGGTGCAGAGCGTAGGAGCTGAATCTTAAAGGTAGAGGAAAATTCTAAGAAAGAGCAGGGAGTGCACTGTAGGTAGGTGGATCTACCAGGGCAAAGGCTCGGAGATGGTCAATGGCATCTTACTACCTGAGGGACTTTGGGCAAGTCACATACTCTCTGCTCCCATTTCCTCTTCCATAAAAACAATGAGGCGATCCATCTCTTATCTACATCCCCCTTCTCTCCACTCACAACTGCTCTCCTAATTCTGGTTCTTGCCACCAGACTATTGCAATAGCCTGCTAACTGGTCTCCATTAGAAGACCAACTGATCTAATGAGTCTCAGGCTAAGGTCTTCCCCCACTCCACTCAGCCTCCAGAGGCCTTCCTGAATCCACGGTCTGACCATGGGACCTCCCCACTCCTTTAATCACTATGGCTCCCTATTACCTGAAGATCTGACACAAAACGCCCATTTTGGCATTTAAGGCTCTCACTAACCTGGCAGGGATTGTTTCTGGCATTTTGCCTTTCTCTGTATCCTATCCCTTATCACAACGCCTGCACATAGTAAGCACATACTAAGAGACTGCTTGCTGATGAGCTGATTAATTGCTCTAAAGTCCCTTTCAGTTGTAAATTCTAGGATTCCCCAAGAGCTCCCTGCACACAGTAGGCATTTAACAAATGCTGGCTGAGCCCTGAAACTACCATAGTTTGTTTAGTCCCAGGACTCAGCCTCTGAACTCTGGCCCTCAGACCTCCCTTTAAGGGCACCTGAACCCAATGCCATGACAAATCTGTGCACATGTCACAGGCCTTCAGTGCCACAGGGGCTGATGTGGCTAATGTGGCCACCCTGACCACACCCTCCAGGTAAATTGGTCCCAAGTGATCCCTGGTATCTGGGCCTCCACACAAGAGGAGAGCTAGTGCACTTATCTGCTCAGGGCCTTCTCTGAATGGGCAAAGCCTCTGCTTTTCCCCCTAGATCGTGCTCTTAGTGACACCATCTTTCCTGTTGGCCATGAACCAAAGCTGGCAGGGTCAGGGGTGGCATGAGCTTGGGAAATGGGAGAAGAAATGACCAACTTTCCTGCAGATGGGGTAATTAGTAGAGGCCTGGCCCTTGGGGAAGCCAGCATTATAGGGTATGGAGGTCATTCCAGGAGGCAAGGCCCCCAGGGACCTCCCTCCCACCCACAACGTGGCTATTTCAGCCTTGGCGGCGGCTCTGAATAGGCAAAAGGAAACCAAACGTCCGGAAGACTGTCTCCCCACCTAATTTAAAGTCAGAGGCCTTGCCCTTGTGAAGAATCCAGGTCCTGCTACTCACTGGGCAACCTTAGACTAGTTTCTTCCCTCAGTTTCCTTGTGTATGAAAAGAAAGGGCTGACTTGAGGGATTCTGAAATCCCTGACTGCTTTGAAATCCTAAATCTAGCAGGGCATCATGGGCAGTGTATGTGCAACCAGAAAGCTTGGGTTCAAATCCTGGCTTGGATCTGCACTAGCTATGTGACCCTGGGCAAGTCCCTTGATTTCTCTGAGCCTTGGTCTCTTCATCTGTAAAATAGGTATAATGACATCTGCAGAGATGTGCAGAAAGTGCTTGGCAACCCTTAAGGTGGTACAGCTGTGTTCTAACAGCCCCATGACAGACTCTGTCAAATGCTTGGCTGAAACATAAATCAGGCAGTACAGTGCAACAGTGAGGGTGCTGGCTTTGAATCATTCTGTGACCTTGGATAAGTCATCTGATGAATTTATTTCAACTTTAAAATGGGGAGATACCCTCCCGAGTCTGTCCTCTGTCCCCAATTGAGAGTTTCTGGCTCTGAATCTATGAACCTCAGGACCCACTCTTCAGATACCACATAGGTATGGAGGGAATCCATCATGGAAGACTCAGCAGCCCAGGATCAGAACTGCCCAAGGTAACAAGAGGCAAGTCCTTCAGAAGGGCAAGTACTCTCAGTTTCCTGAGAGTTTCCTCAAGTGCACAAAATGCCAGGCCCCAAACTTGGCACTAGAGACAAAGTGGCAGCTCATTATCTCCCCAGGGGAAAAAGCTGGCATGAGTGCGGATGATAAAAGGGAACAGAGACTGAAGGGAGGGCTGGGGAGAGGGTTACGGGACTATCGAGAGGGAGATGGCAAGGCAAGCAGCAGGGGAGGGAAGCACCCACACCAGAAGAGCATCGGCAAGAGCCAGAGACACCAGCATCTGGAGGAGAGAAGGCTTGGCGGGGGGACGTGATGACTGTCTTCAAAGACTCAGGGAGAGGTTTTGTATTTGGATCCAGAAGGCAGAAATGGAAAGAGTTCTGGTCTTGGGATGCTGGAGCAGGGATTTATGAGAGCTGAAATCGAACCCAGCTCTGGCCTTTCCTACTTATGAGAACTGCGGTTCTGACACATCCAAGCCATGAGATTCTTTGCTTCATCTGTGAAATGGGAATTATATCACTTTCTACTCTCTACCTCTCAAGGATACTATGAGGAAAGTGGGTTGTAAATGTTGAAGTGTTCCAGGTGGCACTGTGGGTGCAGTGATAGATCTGGGAGTCAAGAAGCCCTGAGTTTGAATCCTACCTCCAGACACTTATCAGCTATGTGACCCTGGACAAGTTGCTTCTCTGTGCCTTGGTTTCCACTCAGAAAAATCAGATAATAAAAGCACCTACCTCCCAAGGTTATTGTGAAGAATAAATGAGATAATAGACAGGTAGGTGGCACATTGAATAAGAATGCTGGACCTGCTGAGTTCATATCTGGCCTCAAACACCTACCAGCTGGGTGAGCCTAACTTAACCCTGTTTATCTCAGTTCCCTCATCTGTAAAATGAGTTGGAAATGGCAAACCATTCCAGTCTCTCTGCCAAGAAAACTCCAAAATTGGGCCACAAAGTCAGACATTACTCAACAACAAGAACAAACCTTAAATATAAATATATATATATATATATATATATATATATATATGTCAGCTATTATTACTCAATACCAAGGAAGGGACTGAGTGGAGGCTCTTTCTGAAGGAGCCACTGTGTCACTGTAACAAAGGAAGTTCATACCCCTCACCAAGAAGGTAAAGTGGGTACCTCAATACAATGGCTCACCAAAGCTACGCTTACAATTTCCAAGTCAATAACTCACCTCCAGCATCCAGACACTAAAGGGCCGGTGCCAGGAATCTGTCTTCTCCAGGTGTAGGTAGGCATTGAAAAGGATCAGGAAGATGTATCGCTCCAGGTACTGCAGGCTTCTGAGATGCAATGTCCGGGCCTCCTGCTCTTCTTTAGCTGTTTTACCCTGGAAAAAGGAAATAAGAAATTCTGGAGTGGAATTGGGGAGGAGAAATGGTCCACTAGGACCCTTTCATGCCCTCTTCTCTGCCTCTATCTCCAGAAGGGCCAGGTAGGCATGCTGGAATGATGGAAAGAGTCTGTTGTTATTTCTGGAGTCACACTACAGAGAGATGAACATTGGGTTTGGAGTTAGAAGAGCCACACTTCCCAGAGGATCCCTGCCTAGCTAAATCAGCATACTATAATAGAGAGCTAGACTTAAGAGTCAGAGAAGGCCTGGATTGAAGTCCCAGCTTTTCCATTTACTAGCTGTGTGACCATGGACAAGTCACTACTGCAGGTTCATCATCTGTTAAATGAAGGTATTTTTGTACACCCTACTTTGCAAGGCTGTTGTGAGCAAAATATTTTTGCATGCTTTAAAGCAAACAGAAATGGAAATTGATTATTATTATCAAGCTCTAAGCCAAATGGTAGAGACAGCAGAAAATAGTGGAGAAGGAACCATCCTTGGAGTCAGAAAGACCCAGGTTCAAGCCTTTCCTCTTGTAGATGCTGGCTGTATGACCTTCAACAGGTCACTTAACTCCTCAGTCCCCCCAGCAACTCTTTCCTATCATTAACAGCAAAATAGGAGTGATCTGGCTAGTAAAGGAAAAGTTCTCGCTGGAAGCTCACTATGTCAATCCAGAGATCCCATTCCCCTCCTAAAACAAACACGCCAGCCTCAGCCAAGGCCATCATGACCAGGACAAACAAACACGGTCAGCTGTGGGAAGATGGAACAAATACTTCAGTTAGGGTGGGAAAAATCTCTCAAGGTAATTGGTTAAAATAGAAACAATTCCCCCCATTCCCACCCCACCTCACCTCCACTCCCAGGTGACACCTAGCCCTACAGGGCCCCAACTAGGTGATCACCTAAGTACAGCCATTTTATCCTCGGGCATGGACTCATCCACTAGGGGAGAATGAGCATCAACCAGGACCACAGCCCTAGAGTTGGAAGGGGTCACTGGGGCCAACTTGTCCAAACCCCTTCATTTCATGGTTAAGAGACTTGCCCAGGATCATACCAGTAGTAAATAGTAGTGCATTTATTCAATATTGGATCCTGTGACTCCAAGCTCAGCCCTCTTTTATCTTTTTTTTTCTTTTTTTCCCCCAGGCATTTGGGGTTAAGTGACTTACCTAGGGTCACACAGCTAATGTCTGAAATCAGGTTTGGGCTCAGGTCCTTGACTCTAGGGCTGGTACTCTATCCACTGCAGCACCACCTGTGTGATGCTCTGCTCTCTTTCTGATTCACCATTTAGGTAGCAGCTGTTCTCTCTAAAAGTGTCTCCCTGAGAGCAGGCTCTGAACAGGACCCACCCTCTACCTATGGGGGTAACCGGCTGGGATGGAGAAGGAGCTCACCTCCTTCACACTCTCCCCCTACAAAACACAAATCCATGCACACAACAAAGTGTTCTTCAGGAACAGAGAGGCCTTGGCTCTAGGGCCCAGTCCCCATGGCCCACCAAGAAATAAAATAACAGCAAGCTCTTGTGGCTCTGAACTGCAGGCAGGGTTGGTTTCCTCCAACAGCTGGGCTGCAGCTGGGAGCCTTTAACACGCTTGCCTCGGCCCAGGACATCTGAGCACATTATGTTTTTCCCATTTGGATTCTGTAAGAATGCTTCTTGCTTACCACACCCCACCCCATCCATCCCACCTCCTCCCTATCCCCAAATATATATTAAAGCTGGAAAGGACCATCGACATCTGAGACCAACGCCTTCATTTTACAGATGAAGAAACTGAGGCCTTGAGATCAGAAGGAACCCCGGCAAGGATACACAAGCAGTAAACAGCTGTGTCCCTCCACATTGTCTGCAAAAGCTGCTTCCCTCAGGCATCCGATGTACCCTAGGATTAACCAATCATCCACCTACCTGTCCTTCCAAACTCTCTACATCTGTTAACAAAGTAAAAAGACAGACTCCTCCCTGACCCCCAGAAGCAAACCTGGGAATAGAAGGCGAGACTCTGCACCCAAAAACGTTTAAGGATTATAGAGACTGTGGAGAGGACAGAGCCTCCTGACCCCAGGGCATAACACTGGACAGTTCTCCCCTCCCCAGGAAACAAAAAAGCCTGGGTTAGGTTGGGTTTCACTGAAGAGGAATCTGGGTTTAAAAAAATACAAAGGAACTTAAATATAAATTAAGCTGGGGAGAGAAGGGGAAGCATTTTGGCAAAAACTCAAGCTCTCTCCCCACCTCCACTCTATTTTGGTACATTCTCTCCATAGTCCCTGAAGCTTCAAGTTCTACCACTCTGAACCTTACTCCTGTTCTTTACCATTCCTCACTATTTCCTCCTCACAAACATGCTCCCAGCACCTAGAGCCTTTTAAAAACCCTTTTAATTGCATAGCCCAGGAGAATTCGTAGTATCTAGATCTGAAAGGGATATTTATTAAGGACGATCTAATCCACTAGGCTATTTTTACACAGAAGGGAACTGAGTCCCCAGAAGTGACTGATTCCCATCCTATCCATCCTTGAGCATCTATTCAGCACCTGCTGATGGAGCTCCAAAGACAAGAATGGAACAGTGCTTGCCCTCAGGAAGCTTACATTCTATAGGGAAGACAATTTGCAGGAACTTCTCTGCCTCCTCCTCAGAGACTAAGTCATTCCCTTGTGCTTTCCATGGCCTTCCTGGAGGTCTTCGAGGAAGCCTCTTTGAACTTCTCAGAGCCCCTGGTCTGGGCCTCTTTTCTTGCATTTCTTTATCCCATTCTTCCTCGTCCTCATCATTTTTAGGAACTTCTCTCTTCCAATAGATGGTAATCTCCTAGAAGGCAGGGGCTGGGTAGTATCAGTGCCAAGCACATGGTTGCCATTTGCTGCATCTGCTGAACTGAACTGACTGGCCCAACAGCCTAAAGGCAGGAAAGGGCAAGGATGGAATTCAAACCCAGACCTTCTCACTCCAAATTCAGGACTCTTCTCAATATACTACACCATCTCAGAGAAGACAATTCTTCCCTGAGTCACCCTGGGCAAGGCCTCAGTTTCCTCCTCTGTAAAATTTGGGGCCAGGCCTAGATGACCTCTAAAATCCATGCCTGCATTTTCAAAGCTCCTGGACTCAGTTACCTTCCCTGCCCCCCACACACACACACCAAGCCCATGACCATGCATGCCAACCCTTACCCTCTGAATGGCCCCACTGCCCACCATCACATGCTTCATCCCTCTGATGAGGAGGAGCGGGGAGGAGAGGAAGAGGCCTGGGCAACATCTGGATTGCTTTGACCTGATCAGCAAGGCTGCAATTCTCTTCTAAATTCAGGATTTGGTTTAAAAGTGGATGATTTCATTTTTATCCCCTTTATTTTTAGCACAGTTGGGATGGCACGGCACACATATCCTCTTGTTGGAGGTAAGAGACAATGATCTTTTTTTCCCAAAGGTGGTCTTTGGTTTCTTAAACTTCACCCACGTTGGCCCAACTCAGAGAACAGGGGGACGAGGCCTGCCCTCTGCTGCTGATAAAAATAACCCAGCTGCTTTTAATCGGCCGCCCTGGCACTAGCTTGGCCAGGAGGTCACGCAGTAACTGAGGCTGGGACATGAGAATGTTTAGAACCTTAGGGATCCCTCAGGTCCAACCCTGTTATTTTGCAAAGGGAGAACAGAAGCCCAAGGTGGTTAAGTGACGCTGAAGGTGACATGGTGAAAGGTAGAAGCAATTTAGAGTCTGAGGAGGTCAGGGCAAATCCCATTTGGAGACCCCCACATTTATGCTGTTTAATCTCCCTAGAGCAGGTCACTTTTTCCACATCTCCCTAAGTGATTCTCTAGCTCATTCTTCACAATGGCTTTTCCAAACCCCAACTCTCCCACAACCCTCTCAGCTGAGGTCGGGCCTTGACCTCCACCAAAAGACATGAACACATTTGCCCTGACCTCCCAATCCTCCCATCGTCCTCATCTTATGCCACTCAAACCTCCTGCCACGTTATCACCTTCCTTTCTGTCGCTCACAAAGAGATGGTGTTTGCCAAGGCAAATGCCCCTCCCGGCACCACAGCTCCTCTCCAGCAGATCCTCACCCAGCATTCCTCTTTCTTTGATCTTCAGTTTCTCACTCTTTCCTACGTCCTTTACTGATGTCTGCAAGCACCATCAATGTCTCCCTCACCCCCGCAGAGACCATCCCCATTACCCAAGGTCCTATGTCTTTTCTCCCAGAGTCCTCAGGAAAGACCCGTCTTCAATCATTTCCTTTCCTTTCACTTCCTTCTAAACATCTTGTAATCTGACTTCAGACCTCATCGTTCATGTGACACCACTTCCTTCCTATCTAACACCTCCAGGGCTAAGGCCTTTTCCCAATTCCCCTTCCTGACCTCTACTCTGTAGTCTGACACTGTGGGTCACCCTCTCCTAGATACTCTCCTCTCTAGGTCTGCCAACAGTGATCAGAAGTTCGCTTGAACCTGAAAATCACATCCCCAAGAGGGGATATTAATTATTTATATATTAATAATTTATATAAGCTACATAAATAATTATTTATTAAATAAATAATATTTAAGAGAGCAGATTGATATCATTCTAGGCCTCTGGACCTAACCTCTCGCTCCTCCCCATCTCCACAAGAATCAAAGGTTCCCTTGAAGAGGAGCGAGGGGCAGAAGATGCTAGAGATGCCATAATCACATGCCATGTATAGGGGATAGCCTTTGTAATGATAATAATTACTATTTTTCTATTTATACATCACCTTATGGCTTGCAAAGCACTTTATAAATAATCTCTCATTTTATTGTGACAACACCATAGGGGGCAGATGCTCTCCCCAAACAAATGAGAGTCAGAGGTTAGATGACTTGCCTGGGGTCACACACCTAGTGAATATTTGAGGCAGGATTAGAACTCAGGTCTTGCTGACTCCAGTTCTATCTACTGTGCCATCTAGCTGCATTTCTATATAGAATTATATTTGGAGTCAGAAGTCCTGGGTTCAAATCCTGTCTCTGCCACTTAGCTGAGTGACCTTGAGCAAATCATTTAACCTCTCCTGGCCTCAGTTTCCTCAAAGGTAAAAAGAGAAGGCTGGACTAGATGACTCTAAGTCCCCTTCACATTCTAAATAGGTGATCCTATGTCTCTAAGGCAATACCATGACAATTCACACCACCTTGTGGACTGAGCTCACCCACTGCCACCACTCAGGAAAATCTGTAAAGTGATTCGTAAATGGTACTGTGCTATGTAAATGCTATCATTTATTATCATTATTATTAGTAATACAAGGTCAAGAACCTTGGGGGAAGGGACCAGGAGAACTGACAAAAAGAGATCTCCCCCCCACCCCACCCCACCCCTGTGCTCCCCACAGCAGTAGCAGCCTCCAGCAGGACAGCCCACTGGGTCTATTTTGGGCTGGGTGTTAAATGGTTTTGGAAAACGCTACTTCCCCTCCATCATTTTTTTATATGACAGCTCACGGCATTCCAGCACCGCTATAATTACATGGGGTGCCTTCAAGACACATTACCTGTTGGAATGAGGCCCTGGCCAGGGGCTGAGGCCGAGCTCATCTTCTTTAATTTGCATCTTTTTAGAGAAATATCCTCAGCTAACACTCTCCTTTGATGCCTCCTGAGGACACAGAGGGGAGTCTGGGTCACACACGATCACTGATTTAGAGTCAGAAGCGATCTTTGAAAGTGCCAAGGCCAATCTCTTCATTTTAGAGATGAAGAAATGGAGGCCTTGGGAGGTTCAAGTGACCTGTCCCGAGTCACACAGCTAGTAAGTATCTGAGTCAGTATTTGAACGCAATACTATACCATATATCTGCACACACAAGAACTGACATTGGCCAGACTTGGGATCCAAGGTCCCACCCAGCTTACTGTGGATAGGCCCATCCCAAGAACTGGCCAGAAAGGCATGGATTTTCTTGGTCAAACAACTCATAAATACTACCTGCTCAAGTAACAAGGGCATAATCCGTCCTCCTCATTGAAGTGATGACCCACAAAGAAGTAAGCACGGACCCCTGGAGCACAGATCTCAGGAGATCTCATGAATTCTTGGGGAACTGCTCCCTGATTCTTCAGGGTGGCATAATAATCAAGCAAAGCATTGATTAAGCACCTCCTGTATACCAATTGCTGTTCTAGGCACCACTGCTACAAATACAAAAGTAAGCCATTCCCTGGCCTTGTGGAGCTATATTCCTACCAGACAACAACAATACTGATACTTTCTATGGGGCTTTAAGGCTTTCTAAGCACTTTACAGACATTTTCTCATTTGATCCAACACCCACCCAGACAGGCAGCTGCTATGATTTATCCCCATTTTACAGCTGAAAACTTTTAGGCTAGAGACTTGTCCAGGGTCACACAAGTAGAAAGTGTATGATGGAGGATTAGAATCCAGGTCTTTCTCAGTCAGTAATGTTTATTAAGCACCAGGTTCTATTCTGTGTGTACCAGTCAGGAATCAGGAGACTGCGAGTTAGGAAAACACAGGTTTTAGCCTCTATTAGACACTTTCCTCTCTCTCTTCTTAATTAACTCTCCAGTCTGGATTCCAGCTTCATCATTCAACTGAAATGGCTTCCTCCAAACTTACCAATGATTGCCAAAAAAGGCGCTCTTTTCTTGGTCCGTATCCTTCGTGACCTCTCTGATCTTTGACACTGCCCTGCGCCTTCTTTTCCAGCATACTTTCTTCTTTCTAGGTTTCCCAAACATCAGTATCACCTGGTTCTCCTCCTACCTGTCCAACAGCTCGACCTTCACCAGGTCATGCCCTTTAACTTGGGCCAATGACCCATCATCCCAAGGTTCTATCCTGTGTCCTACTTTTCTGCTGGAGGATCTCATCAGCTCCCACGGATCCAATGACCATCTCTTGGCTGATGCTGCTCAGACCTAATTACTCAGCGCTCCTATCTTCTCATCCCCAGTTGCTGTTGGACAACAAAGCTCTTCCTACCTTCCTGGTTTTCTTACACCTTCCTTCCCTCCACTCTGATATCCAGAAAGAATGCCCTTCCCATATTCCTTGCAGAAAATTGTCACCTTCCAACTCCGGTATTGTCATCTCTGGCAGCCCTCACACCTAGATGTCTCTTTCTTCTCATTTCTGTCTCCTGGCTTCTTCCCTCCAGATCCAGCTAAAGTTCGCCTTTTCTGATCCCTTTAATGCTAGTGGCTTATTTCTGCTGCTTATCTCCAATCTGTGCTCTGTGGAGCTTGTCTGAACATAATCATTGGCATATTCTCTCTCCCCTTAGACTATTAACACTATGAGGGCAAGAACTGCTTTTTGCTTTCCATTTTACCTCCAGGGCTTAGCACAATACCTAGAACACAAGAGGTGTTTAATAAATGTTGACTGTTAACTGATAGACTGACCCTGGGCAAGTCACTTCATTTTTCTTGGCCTCAGTTTCCTCATCTGCAAAATGGGGATGATTGAATAAGAGCACCTACTTTAAAAAGTGGGCAGCTAGATGATGAAGTGAATAACTTGCTCAGTCTGGAGTCAGGAAGACCCGAGTTCAAATCAGAGTAGCTGCATGACCCTGGGCAAGTCACTTCACCCTGTTTGCCTCAGTTTTCTCATCTGGAAAAACAAGCTGGAAAAGGAAATGGCAAACCACTTCAGTATCTCTGTCAAGAAAACCCTAAATGGGATCATGAAGAGTTGGACACAACTGAAACAATTCAACAAAAGGTGGTTGTAAGGCTCAAATGTGAACATATATTTCATTGGCAAAGAGAACTCCCAGGTGAGTACAAATTCCTAACAAGGCAGGTCAGCACATTTTCTGCAACTTAAGAGTTGCTATGAGAACTAAGAGAGAAAGCAGCTCCCTCATGCTCTCAGAGGCAGTGTGTGTCATGGGCAGCACTTGAGCCCAGGTCTTTCTAGCTTAGACACCAAGTCTCTGTCCACTAAAGTCATGCCATCTCTTGATACATACAAAGTGCTTGGCAAACATTATTATTAATAACTTTAACTTTAGCCGGGGCTTCTTAGATGACCCAGTGCAGAGAAACTCCATCCTCTTAGGGGCAGGGTTCACTGAATGCTGAGTCATCAGCAGCTTGACCCAAAAAGAAAAGCAACAGTTCTGATTTCAAGTTTGGCCAAGGATCTGTTCTCTTGGGACAGGCAAGGAATGGTGTCACAGCTGGACAAACCAGAAAGGCCTCATCAGAAGCTATTCTGACCCAGGGCTTGTCAGACCACGACAGTGCATTCTAGGAGTGGGCAGGAGAGCACTTGTTTAACTCTCAGAAATACTCTGGGCTGAAAGGATATGCAGGACACCAGGAGGGCCGGCTCAGCTGTGACCGTGGCCCCCACTAATAAGGCAAGATACTTTGATGCCCAAACCAGCTGAGTATGTGACACCTACAGAGTCTGTTTTCCCCCACCTCCAAGACCCTCATGTACTGTATCTGCACCAAGTGCTGGCCCGGTACAGTAGAAAGTTTAGGGCAGCTAGGTGGTATAGTGTATAGAGCACCAATCCTGGAGTCAGGAAGACTCATCTTCCTGAGTTCAAATATGACTCCAGACACTTATTAGCTGTGTGACCCCTGAGCAAGTCACTTCACCCTCTCTGCCTCCATTTCCTCATCTGTAAAATGAGCTGGAGAAGAAAACAGCAAACTATTGCAGTATCTCTGACAAAAAAAATGAATTCAATAAGAGCTGGACTCTACCAAAAAGCAACAACAAAGTAGGTGAAAGCAACCTCATGTAAAATCAAAAAGACCTGGGTTCAAGTCAAAAGCTTCTTCTGTTCCCTTCTACCTGATGGGCCTTGGATCCTATTTTGTCTCTTTTAGAAACATTCACTTGTTTGTTTTTAAAGTTTTTCCATAAAATAAAGTATAACTTTACTAAGCTGTATTTGTTTGCAAAAGAAGTTTTATTTATTTTTTTAAGCCTTAACTATGCACATGATAATCTTGAAAGTATTTCTCTGAGGGGAAACTTTGTTTTGTTCTTAACTCTTGGTATAGTCAGAATTTAATTTTTCCACAATGCCTTAAAATTTCTTTTGAGTTCCTGCAGCCAATAGGGCCTTCCTGAATGACGTCCATGGTACCACCCTGTCCAAAGGGTCGTCGTGATCTCTAGGAGGAAAGGCGGTAGGAGATGTCTGCACCCAGGATGATGGGTTCTATGAGTGAGGTGATCTCACTCATTTTTGTAGCCCTGTTAGTTCTAGATCCTAAGAGCCAAAGATAGTGAATTGTTACAATAAGAGATGAAAGAATCGTGACTTGGGCAATTACAGGATAAAAACAATTACCTGTACACCGGATCAATTTAAAAAGACAGAATTAATCAGATTATTTTAGAGGCAGCATGGCAGAGCACAGAGAACTGGGCTTGGAGTCAGGGAAGGTCTGGATTCAAATCCTGGTTCTGACACTTAGCAGCTTTGTGACATCACTCCCTCTCTCGGTAAGTTTCAGATTCTTTAAGTCAACAAGCATTTAGGAAGCACCTATTATAGGGTCAAGTGCTGTGCTAAGTGATAGGGATTCAAAAAAAGGTAAAAACATGGTTCTTGCCCTCAAGAAGCTCACAGTCTCATGGGGGAGAAAACGTGTCAACAATTATTAGAATCGAGATAGTGATGAGGTAAATTAGCGATAAGCACAGGGGAGAGAAGAGAAGGAGGGAGAGTATGATAACATTAAAGGGAATCAAGAAAGGCATCCTGGAGAGGGGAGGATTTTAGCCAAGACCCGAAGGAAGCCAGGGAAGTTAAGAGAAACGGGGAGGGAGGAGATTCCAGCCTTGGGGAACAGCTAGAAAATGCCTACTTATCTCAGTTAGACAGAAGCCCTTATTTCTACAGCAGCAGTTCCCAACCTAGAGACCATGGAACTCTGTGGAGATCTATGAATTTTAAAAAAAAGTTATTCTGATAAATCCTAAGTATTTTATTTTATGTACGTACAAACAGCATGCACCATAATGCATAGCGAACCTGGCCTGGAGTCAGTAAGTCTCATCTTCCTGTGTTCAAATCTGGCTTCAGACACTACTAACTCTGTGCCCATGGACAAGACCTTGTGCGGGATTTTAATGCAAGTCCTCCAATTTCTGATCCAGGTTCCTTTTCATAGGGCCACGCTGCTGGCCCTGCCCAGGGCTACACAGCTGGTGTCTTAGGTGGAAACACCATGTTTTCCTGATCACCAAGTTCAGCAATCATTGGGAATAATCACTGACTGGTATGGAGGACATCCCCAATGAGGGGAACCGAGTGAACAAATGCATGGAAGTTAACTGTGAAGGCTTCAAAACATTCACAGAGAGAAGGTTCTTAAATCCTTTTTGGTAAGGTGCTCTTCTTTGGTAGTCTGATGAAAGCTACTGTGACTGTTCAGTTGTTCCAGTCCTGTCTCATGCTTTATGACTCCACTTGGGACTCTTGGCAAAGATACTGGAGTGATTTGCCATTTCTTTCTCCAGCTCATTTTACAGATGAGGAAACTAAGGCAAACAGGGTTAAGTGACTTGCCCACACACTTGCTCAGACACACTAGTAAGTTGTCTGAGACTGAATTTGAACTCAGGTCTTCCTGACTCCAGGTCCAGTGCTCTATCCATTGTACCACATTATTGTGCTAGATAAATATCATTATCATTATTAAAATTATGCAACATTAATGTGGTCTTGGACAAGTGACTTCCTCTTTCTGGGTTGGTTTCCTTCTCTGTAAAATGGGATTGGATTAGATCAGGCTTCTTCCTCTTTTTATATCAAGAACCCCTGAAGCAGTTCGGTGAAGCCTGTGGACCCCTACTTAAATGAGGTTTTTAAATGCATAAGATAAAATAGATAAGATTCCAAAGGAAACAAATTCTATTGAAACATTAAAAATAATTTTAAAAATAAAACTTACAGATTCCAGGTTAGGAACTCCTAGGCTAGATGGTCCCTAAAGTCACTCTCAGTTATTATCTTACAATCGCCTATCTGCCCTGAACCTCCCCTGAAACTGGCCAACAGCAGAAAAACGTTTTTCTTCTAACTGCATTACGCAGTGTGACAGCTCCAGAAAATAGCCAGCTCCATCCCATCTTCCCTGGATGAAGCAGAATTTCCTGAAGAATTCCAGAGGCTCTTTCCTGATTTATGGCAGAGGAGAGACCTCCAGAAAGCCCAGCCCTTCATTACGGACAGTCTCAGAATATTCCTGACGCTGGAGGGAGGAAACACTCTGAATCCCAGGGAGTATTTTTCTCTAATTGCTTATTATTAAAGCCTGATTTGACTGCCAGTTGTGGAAAGGTGCCAAGAACTATGAAATTAAGCACTGTATGGCAGAGGGGAGGAGGCTGGTGGGGAGAAGGGGAAGCTGGGGAGTCAGCCCAGGGAGAATGCTGTTATCATTAACTGCACCTGCCAAGAAATTAACAAGTGCTGGTCCATTTCGAAATCCAGGACTCATGGAAGCTTGGAAGGAAACTTTCAGACGAGCGGAATGTGGAGCTCAGCTCAGGACATTCCTGGCAAGATGGGGATGCTGGGAGCTGCAGGAGAAGGTGTCTGCAGATCCCAGACCAAGGCGGCTGCCACAGCTGGACTGGGCTTGCCCTTTCCCCTTCCCTGAACCTCCCCAGGGTTCCTAGGAGCTCTGGTCCAATAGCCTGGTACACAATAATAACTCTAGGTCCCACTCTGACAGCGCCTTCAAGTTTGCATATGTCTCTCCTGGCAACCTCACTAGTGCTATATGTATGGACTTTGTGTGTGTGTGTGGGTATCTATCTATGTATGTATCTACGTAGGTATATGAGTGTATGTTTTGTGTTTATGTGCTTAATGTATATATGTACACACACAAAATCACCTTGTATCTATTTTCTGTGTGTATATGTATGTATTTATGTATCTATCTATATGTGTATGGTTTGTGTTTATGTGTTTTGTGTATGGTTCAAGTTTTTGTATACATATGTACACACACAAAATCACCTGGTTACATTGTATGTGTGTGTGTGTGTGTGTATATATATACATGCACAATCACTTCATATTTATGTTTTGTGCACACACACAAATCACTTTGTATCTATTTGTGTATATATGTTTTGTGTGTATATATACATGTATGTGTATATACACAAAAAAATCACCTTGTTATGTTTTGTGTATATATATATGCACACATCACACACAATCATCTTGTATCTATTTTGTATACACACACAATCACCTTGTATCTATTTAGTATATATATATATATATATATATATATAAACACATACACACATAGAATCACCTTGCATCTATTTTGTACACATACATGCATATACACATCTCCCTAAGAATAGGAACTACATCACTTTTGTCTTTGCAGCTTAGAGCACAATTCCTGGCACATAGTAGGCACTTAATGAATAAACAACTGCTGACTGATAGAAAGATGGACATGTTGTCATTACAGATAGAATGTGATCTCCCTGAGGGCAAGAATTGTTTTATATCCTCAGTATGGCACACAGTAGACACTTGACAAATGCTTGCTGAAGAAGTGGTCATCAGTCAACAGGTATTTATTGAGCACCTACTATATGCCAGGTACCGTACCAAGGGCTGGGTATGCAAACAAAGGCAAAATATGGTCCCACTCTAATGGGGAGGGGAGAGCACACCACGTTAGCAGACAACAGAAATAAGAATTATCTCCTCTTTTCAGAAGAGGAAACAAGCTGTCCAGGGTCACCCAGCCAGTAAGGGTCAGAGTTGGGATGAGAAAGGAAGCCTCCAGACTCCAAGGATGCCCACAATCATGGACAGGATGGGGACAGGGACTCATTGACATCAGGTACTTACGGATGAAAAAACTCCCTCTCTTCATACAGACTACTACTTCCTCTGCAACATCTGGTCTTAGAATATTGCCCAGAGTGCTGAGAAGAAAGTGATTTGCCTTGGGACACACATCCAAGATGTAGGCAGCTGGGTGGTATAGTGGATAGACTGCCAACCCTGAAGTCCAGAAGACCTGAATTCCAATCTAGCCTTAAATATTTACTAGCTTTGTGACCTTGGGCAAGTCACTTAAGCTCTGCTTGCCTTGGTTTACTCAACTGTAAAATAAGCACAACAGAGTACCTACCTGTGAAGACTATTGTGAGAATCCAATGTAAAACCCTTGCCAAAGTGCCTGGCACACAATAAGCATTATCATTACACACCAAAAGCGTGACTTGCACCAGGTCTTTGAACTGGCTTTGAGGCCATCTTTGTCCACAACTCCTCTCAACAATTATAATTATAACCCAGGAAGCCTTTCCACTCCTACAGAGTTTGAAAGTTTACATTCCACTTTCCTCACTACTGTCCTATGAAGGAAAAAGCCCTACACCATAGGTATTATTTCCCTTATTTTACAGAGGAGGAAACTGAGGCTCCGTGGTCTTCCCTGAAGTCCTACAACTAAGTGTCAAAGCGGGAAGCTGGGCCTCCTCTGACTAGACTCCCTGGTCTCTGGGTCCAGCATTCTTTCCACTCTGCAGAGCAGGTCAAAGCTGTCTAGTCTGCATAGCCCAGAAACAGGCCATGGGAGGGCGAGGATTTAAGTAAGCATCCAGACGCAGCAGGCAAGGAAGTTCCACCAAGTCCCAGGAGAGTCAATTAGGGAAACAGAATGGAGGAGAAAGCAAGCTGTGCTGTAACTATGATTGGCCCTCTTGCAAAGGCTGCTGTCCAATACTTGGAAGTTTCTGAAATTGACGTTAAATTTAACTCAACAACCAATAGGGCCCTGTTATGGGTTAGACATCATGCTACAGGCTGGGCATACATACAGAGACCAACAGCTATGAGGTCACTCCATTTACAGATGTGAAATTCTCAGCTTCTCTACCCACCCATCCCTGATCAAAAGGCAAATTTGCCGATGGAGCCAGGCTGGAGGTGGGGAGGGAGGGGGTGACAGAAAAGAAGCCAGAAGACCTGGGTTCTAGGGACATGGGCAAGTGCATGGGGCAACTGTGGGTCTGCCTTCCAGTCCCACATGAACCCTCTCCTGGCCTTGTCAATTAAGGGAATTGGGTCAGGTAACCCCGAAGGTTGCCAAAAGCTCCAATCTTTTGTGAACCTAAGATCAAAACCCACACACGCTTCCAACTGCACGTTCAATTCCACACCCAAGAATTTCACCATTGATAGAGATGGCTTGGAATATCAAAGCTGAAACAGCCCTCTGGACCTCAGTTTTCTTTTCTGTAAAACGAGGGAACTGAATTAAAGGCCTGTAAGGTTCCCTGTCGGTCAATATCTAGGATCCTATGAATGAAACTGAATGTCAGAGTTGAGAGAACATAGAACATAAAACATGGAATATCAGAACTGGAAAGTACCTTAGAACACTGAACCTAGAATGTCAGAGTTGGATGGAGATCTTGGAACATTAAACATAAAATTCAAAACTGCAAGAGACCTCAGAACCTAGAATGTCTGAACTTGAAGGGACCTTGGAACACAGACATAGAATTTCAAAACTGGAAGGGACCTTAGAACCTAGAATCTAAAATGCTGGGACTATAAGGGATCTTGGAACATGAAATGTAGAATTTCAAAGCTGGAATGGATCTTATAACCTAGAATGTCATAACTAAAAGGAAACTTGGAACATAGAATTTCAAAATTGGAATGGATCTTAGAACCTAAAATGTAGAATGTCAGAAGTAGAAAGGAACCTGGAGCATAGAATTTCAAAACTTGAAGGGACTTCATAACCTAGAATGTCAGATCAAGAAGGGACCTTGGAACACAGAATTTCAGAACTGGAAGAGACCTCTGAATCCTGAACCTAGAATGTCAGAACTAGAAGGGCCCTTGGAACATAGAACATAGAATTTCAAATCTGGGGACCAGTCAAGGTCACCAGCCAAACACTCAGTCACCAAGGTCACCAAGTTAGCAGCAATGCTGGTCTCTTGACTCGTCTTTACCATACCATGACCTTCTGGATATCCCTCGACAAACAATCTTTTCTCAAAAATGTCTACACACAACAGTTTTCACTGACTTGAAAAGTACCTTGATGTGGAATTTGTTCTCCTTTCTTGGAGATGATGGGGCCTCTGTAGGCCTTCAAGTACCAAGTACAGAGGCCTCAGCCAGTCTCCATCCCCCAACTCAGGTCCCTCCCTCCCTTTGGTGTTCCTAGCCAAGGACCCTCTGGGCACAGACAGATGGGGAGACCAAATTGCACAGTGGGTTTCTCAAGTAGATAATAATACCCTAGCGCCCAGGCCAATGCTACCCAGGGCACCTCCTCCGGAGCTCTAAATGGATTTAAACACAGGGGTCCAAGGGCCAGCATAACCGGGACTCTGTTTTCTGGGGGCGCTGCCCATGTTTCCCACACAGACCCTTTAAGTCGGATGCCCAAATTGGCTGCAGCCCAGGCAGTCACTTGTGTCTCAGAATCTCAGAGATTGTCAGAGCTGGAAGGGAGCTGGGAAAGCATCTAAGACTAAGCTTTTGTGGAAACCGAGACACAGAGAGCCCAGATGACTTGTTAGTGTCAGACCCAGGAGTCCAGATCAAGCTCTCCTAATACCAAATCTGAGCTTCTTTCCACTGAGCCTCTTTAAGGCTTTCCCACCTCTCAGGGGCACAGATTTAGAGTTCAAAGGGGTCTCAGAAGCCATCTAGTCTAAACCCCTCATATTAAAGATGAGGAAATGGAGATACAGAGGAAATGACTGACCCAAGGTCACATAACTAGTCAGTAGCTTAAATGGGATTTGAGTGTGGGGTCTCACTCTCTGGAGTTGGCACTATCTTCCTTAAGGTAATTCTGTGACCCCAGAGTGTTGGACTTGAAAGTTGGTAAGACCAAAATTCAAATTTTACCTCAGATAATAATAATTACTAACATTTACATAGCATCTTCAGGTTATATATTATCTCATGAGATCCTCACAACAGCCCTGAGAGAGAGGTGCTATTATTATTCCCATTTTACAGATGGAGAAACTGAGGCAAGCAGACATTAAGTGACTTGACCAGGGTCACACAGCTAAGCAAGTGGCTCTGGTGAAATCTGAACTGAGGTCTTTACAAATTATGTAACACTGGGCAAGTCACTTAACCTTTCTGTGTCTCAGTTTCCTCATCTGTAAAAGGGGAATGTTGTGGGAATCCAACGAAATATTATGTACAAAGAGCTTTGCAAAACTTAAACATGATAAACATGCAAGCTATTGTCACCAGTATCGTTATTGATGAATCCATTAAACTCCATTTAAGTGGCCCTCCCAACTCCAACATTTTTTCAGTCCAATGGAGGCATCAAGGTGGATGCCTTCGTGGCTAGAAGCTTTGAAATGCAAGACAAGGAAGAACTGCCCCAGTCTTCCTGCTCCCTGGCCCCCAAAGAGAGAAAGAAGGGGGAAGGAAGAACCAAGGAGTCACCAGCTATAATCCTGACAAAACGTAGAACCAGCAGGCCTCACCTTTACCCTACCACCACATCCTGAAGCCCAAAGGGCCTTCCCATCTGGCCCTGATTATGACTTCCAGACCCCAGACAATGTCACAAGACCTGCCAATCCACACCAAGCGTTTAGTGGGCCTTTCTTTCTACCTGCCCTGATGTTATACCCAGAGTAGATTGGACTTTCCCATCTGCCCGCAGGTGAACCCAAGGCTGGGCCCTGACATCCACCTTGCAGCCAAACCCTCAGATATGTGTTGTCTCTCCTAATTAAAATGTAAGCCTCTTAAGAGTAGGAACTATAGCTCACTCTTCTATTTGCATACACAGATCTGCATGCCTATTAAATGTTCAATAAATGCCTTTTCATTCATCCATTCATCCTATTATTGAGTAGTGCTTGGGGAGAGGCTCAGGACTCAGACCTCCAGTGAGGCTCATCCAAAGCTATAATCTGCCTCCCATTCTCCCTAACCACCAGCTCACTCTTTCTCCAACCTTTGAGGATCCAGGTATTGCCCTCACTCCAAATCCAAAGCCAGATTAAGGTTCAGAGTAACTTTGGGGCCACCCTTCCATGAAACAGAAATACATCACATAATCTAAGAAATTGTTTGAGTCTAGGATATTTGCTCAAATTGGAGGTGACAAATGAGAGGCCCCAGAAGCTGTCCCAAGGAAGGGGTAATGGACTTGTCCTTCTTGGCCCCATAAGAAGCTGCCAAGAGGCAGAATTAGGCTCAATATAATAAGGGGGAAATGTCTTCATAATTAAAGGGGAACAGAATCGGAAATGTTGTTCGTCCTTCATTTTTGAAGAGTACCAAGGGGCAGAGTCATCAGCCTCACTGTCTCTCTCTGCCAGAGTCAACGAAGTCAAGCGACAAGCAATAGACAAGACTGGTGATAGCAGTAGACGACCTTGGCATCTTCAGTGTCTGGCCAAGCTCTAAGCTCTCCACAGCACCTACTTCAGCTACCTTCATAGCTTTTTGGAACAAACTGTTCTCATCCTCCCATTCTACCAGGGGAAGTCTTCTCATGCTTAGCGTAAACAACCCTCTAACTCACAGCAATGAAATATGCTGCTGGAGCAGGCAGTAGGTTCATCCATCATTAACCACCTTCCAGTGAAATCTGGATGGCCACTTGTTAGCCCTGTCCAGAGGAACCCTGTTTACCCAGAATGCCTTCTGGGACACTTTTAGCTCAGAGACTCAGAGATGAGGCAGCAAATATGGCATTCATGGGGTACACAGCCTCAAAGCAAGAAGTACTCAGCCAGTAAAAACCAATCTCTCTGGTAGAAGACAGGGAGGACAAGGCATGGGACCCAAGCTTAGCTGGAGGCCTGCTCCATTTCCAGGATCTCTGCCCCCACCCTTGGTATGAATTAGCCGTGTGACCTCATTCAAGTCCTTTCCTTCTCTGGACCTTAGTTAACTGCTGACGAATGAGGATGCTGTACTAAGGAGCTCTGAGAATTGGGGGTCCCTGTGAAATCCTGAGTTCCTTCCTCCTGACCTGACCCGAACTTTACCCCAGACTGAGCCACTTCTAGCAGTACCTACATAAAACCTGGCTGGCCTCCAGGCCTCCTTCTGCTCTCAGAATGGTCCCTCTGTCTCTAGCTTTTTTTTTTTAGAGACACAGGGAACCCCAGGCCCTGTTAAAATCATTTTTTCCCCTTAAATTAAATATTTAGTGCCCTCTTAAAACATGCTTTGTTTTCACAAGTATAATAAACTCCAGGTGTTCTGTAGTTAAAACCTACCCGAATAGACATGTCACCTCCCTGGGGCAATGGCCATGGTCCTGGGTTTGGTCATGCCTGGGGGAGAGGGGTGGAAAGGGAATGTGGGAGGTCAGTTTGATGGCTTAGGCTACCTCCATGGGAAGGAGCAGAGGAGCGTACCAGGAAGGGCTCAGGATGTAGCAGGTCACTCAGGAAAAGCAATAAATCAGATCTCATTATGGAGAATGTAGGACCTTGGCATCCACCTAACCCTCCTCCCCCTACCCCACCCATGCATATTTACCAGATGATGAAGCTGGGAAGTGACTCATCCAAGGTCAATGAGCCTCAGTGCAGAGCTAGGGTCAAGCCTGTGACTCCCAGCATGAGGGTAGTCTCAATAATAAAAGCAAAAACAGCTGGCATGGTGTAAAAAGTATGGCCCCTGGAGTCCAGAGCTGAGGAATCAATTCTAACTCTGGTGTGAGCCAGCCCAGGGACACTGGGCAGTCACATCACCCTGGGCCTCAGTTCCATCATCTGTAAAATGAGGAGCTTGAACTTTCTGGGCCCTTACAGCTCTAAACAGATGGTTCTATAGCTAGTTCTAGTAGGGCTTTACAGCTTACAATGTCTCCTCAGAAACAACCATGGGAATACATGGGTTTTCCCCATTATATAGATGGAGAAACTGAGACTTGGAGATGTGAAATCACAAAGAGTAAGTGACCAATGGAGGATGGAAACCCAAGTCCTTCGACTTGAATGTTCTTTCCACTGCCAGATCCTCACACTGCACCCAGGGCTGGGGCTGAGGATGGAAAATTCCCTGGGAGGTAGAGGAGGGGTATCCCCTCCATCTTTCCTCCCTTCCCCCAACCCCTCATGCCAAGGGGGCAGTTCAGGAAGCCCAGGCATGGGGCATCTCTCTTCATTTAGGAGGCCATGGTGGAGGGAGGCTGGCGTAGGATCCACCCAGAAGCAGGGGCATATGCTATAAATTAGAGTAAAGAAGCAGAGGGTGGGGAGGGAGCCAAGGGGCCCAGGCCCAGAGCCTCTGGGAAGCCCGCTCCGACTCCAGCTGCTTCCTCCTAAAGCCTCTAGGGCTGCGCCTGGCCTAGGCCACCAGCGCCAAATGGCCAACTGACCTCAAAGAACCTTCAGGCATCTGCTCTAAGGTAATCATCACCAGGAGTAGAGCTTACACCAGGTCCTAAATGTTCCCTCCCAATCAGGATACCAAATGATGCTGCTGTTGCTTATGGATCACAAGCCAGGGCAGAAGAGTCCTGGACCTGGGGCCAGAGGAATAGGGTCACAGGCCAGCTCTGTCACCTTAGAATTGGGGCACCCTGATCAAGTCACTTTCCTCTTTGGACCTCCGGTCCCTCACTTCCTAATACGAGATTAGACCAGACTAAGTACCCTCCTGGCTTTGATGTTCTATATACTAAGCAAGACTTTCAATTCCATGTTCAGAATTCCAAGGCCTCTTACAGCTCTGGCATTCTGTGTCCTATGTTCCAATGTTCTCTGTCCTGAGGCCCCAGCCAGCTCTAACATTCTCAGCACAAGACGCCAGCTCTGACATTCTAGAATCCATGAGGTCTGGTGGAAGGTTGGACATGGAGTCAGCAAGACCTGTGTTCAAATCCTGTGTGACCTTGTCACTTAAACTCCAAAAGACCTGTTTCTTCAATGGGAAAATGGGAGGGTGAGGGAGTGAGGGCAGAAACAATGATATTGAAAATCCTTTCAGCTTTAAATATGTGACCCTATAAGCCCATAATTCTATATGTATGGTCTATGGGCTCTCCAGCTCTGACATTCTGCCAGCCTGAGGACCTTAAGACACAGGTGTGTGCACCAGAGCACCCAGGGCATGGGGAGGTAAGTCCAAGTTTGGCCATTTCCAGCTCCCTTTTCTACATCTCCACACTCCACACTCACCCTCCCACTCAAATATCTCCTAGAAAATAAGAATGCACAGTATTATGCGTCACCTTGAAAACGAAGCCCACCCCCTATACCTCAGTCATTCAGAAATGTCTCCTCTCTGTCCCCACTGAGCTCCAAAGAACCACAGAGCCCAGAGCATTGCTCAGAGGGCTAAGAATGGCAGCTACCAGCCTCCAAGGACCTGGCAGACCATGAGTGGTGAGGCCCAACACTTTCTGGCAAGAGAAGTGGGGAGGGCGCAATCCCCTTCCCTGAGATTGAGAACTACAGCTCTGGTAAAAGGGCAGAGGTCCCTCTCAATCAATCATCATTTAGTAAGTATCTACTGTGTATGAGCACTGTGCCAAGTGCTTTGCAAATATTCTTCAACCCTCTCAACAAAAGCAACCCTGGGAGATAGGTACTGTTTGTTTTATCCATTTTATATTTGAGGAAACCGAAGCAGACAGAGGTTAAGTGACTTGGCCAGGGTCACACAGCTAGTAAATGTCTGAGGTTGGGTTTGAACCCAAGTCTTTCTGACTCCAAAGCTCTAACCACCGAGCTGCTGGCTGCCTCTGAAGTAGTGGCTTTTCCAAGGTTATACAGTTGAGAAATAGCACAGCCGGGAGTCAAAGCCAGACCACCTCAGACTCGGTGTTTCTAGAAAAATGTGACTATCCTTGGTAGAGCACGGTGGTCTTGTTAGAGTATGGACATGGATTGGGGGAGCTAAGGAGCCCTAACCTAACCAGAGTTAGGGGCCAGTGCAAAGAGAGCTGGAGTCTAGGTGCTTTCTGAGCCTAGAGGCCTTGATTCTCCAGATGATCTCCTAGGTGAGAGGGCAGAAGGAAGAGAGAGGGGTGAGCACCCCAGGCCCTCAGAGGGCTGGCAGATGACTTTTCAAGGCCAGAGTTGGAAAAAGCTGAACCCACAGTTAGGATGGGGAAGGAGTGGCTTCCTCAGCTTTATTAACAATCATTAAGGACAGACTGTGTGTGTGTGTGTGTGTGTGTGTGTGTGTGTGTGTGTGTTCGCACGCACATTCGTGTGAGAGGGAAGGAAGTTGGGCATCCAAGCCAGCTCCAGGAAGTCCCTCCCCACATACCAATATCTGCTAAAACCATCATTTCAGTACTGTGCACCCATCCCCAGCAAGCAGCAGGATCTCCAAGGGAGCAGGGACCTGGACATGGCCATCACCACCCCCCACACCCAATACAAGTCTTCTCTGGCAGTCTCCCCTGGGTTACTGGTGGCTCTGGGGCAGGCAGCAGCCCAGAACATCTGCTCCTTAATGCCTCCCAGCCAGGACTGAGCCCTGAAATCTGCCCCCTCGAAGGCATGCTCCGGTCTCAAAGTATCACAAGGCCACTATAGGAAACGATTGGCCCTCCCTCACTTTGCCATTTGTGCATCAGCGGATGATGGAGGGCACTCTATCAGCCCAGGGCAGAGTCTGGTCCTAATAAAGTTAGTTTCCATTTGGCATTTAAGGGTCTTCCCAACCTGGCAAAAAGCACATTAGGGAGCCCTCTTGTGGCAAAATGATGGAAAGACACAGCCAAGAGTCTCCTAGGATGGACAGCCACAGATGGAGAGTGTGTGATCTCCATCAAGGGCTAGGAACTTTCAAATCAGGAGATCCCAGGCCCACTGGAGGAGCAGAAAAGGCCTGGGTATTTTCTCAATACCTCATTTGGAGGTAAGGCAGAAGAACTGGTAAATAATTCAAGGATTATCCACACAACTGCCAGAAATGATCACAGAATTAGAGAATGAGAAGGGACCTCGATGGCTATCTGGTTCCAAATCATACTAAGGAATCCGCACTATGACAGATCCAACAAGTGATTGCCCAGTCGCAGCCTGAAGACCTCCAATGCAGGGCAACCCACCACCTCTCAAGGAGGCCCCCTCCACTCTGGGACAGCTCTAGCTGTTAAGTTCTCCCCAATATCCAACCAAAATTAGCCCTTTGCAAATCCTTCTCCATTTATTCCTAGTCCCACCTTCCCATGCCAAAGAGGGTGAATCCTCCTTGCATAGGATAACCCTTATCATGGCCTTCCTGAGTCTCCTCTGCTCCAGTTCCTTCCACCGATCTGGAATATCTTAGACTCAAGGCATCATCATCCTGGTGCCTTCCTTGGGCACTCTCCAGTCTATCTATAGCCTTCTTAAACTGTGCAGCCCAGAACTGACCACAGTCCTCCAGCTGCTGTGAGAAGAGGGCAAAGTCCAGTGGGACCCAGACCTCCCTATGGCTCCCCATTCCTGAAAGCTGAGGCTCTCTTAATGCAGCCCAAGACGACCTTAGCTCTCTAAGCATCCACCATCTTGTTCTTCTGCAGTTGATTTTTTGGACCCAACATAAATCTTGACCCATATCCTTAGTGAATTTCATCTTATTCAATTCAGTCCAAGGCCCTTACCCAGAAAGATCCTTTTAGATCCTGACCCATCCTCTAGGGTCCTAATAGCTGTCCTTTCCAAGTCAGCAGCCAATCTGATGAACATGGCACCCAGACCTTTATCTTAAATGTTAGATGACACAGGATCAAGTTGAACTCACTCTGGTCATCAAGAGCTAATCTGCCCCAATGTCTTCAACTCATACATACACTTAATGCTATTTGTTCCCCAGCAGAGCTGAATTCTGTAAGAGGTTAAGAGCAGAGTCCAGAGAGGCCAGCCCAGCACAAGGGGCATGGAGGCAGAGAAGGCTCACCTGGCGGTAAGTACAGATGATGATCTCCCTCAGGTGATAGTGCATTGGTGTCATGGTCTCGCTCACCATGTCCAGGGCCATGTCCACCTCCTTCTTCATCCGGTGCCCATCAGGCAGCAGCTGGACCACCTTCATCACCACCTGGGGTAGAAAGAGAGACAGGTAGACGAGGCACAGCACAGGAAGGCTGGCAGCCTCGCACCACAAGACAATCCAGAAATTTTTGATGGGCTCCCACCTCCTCCTGAAAGACTGTCCCCAGATTGATGTACAGTCACCGTACTGCCTGCAAGAAATAGGAGACACTAACAGTCACAGCAACAGCTCACCATCGGACTGTGCTTCTGAAGGCTTGCTTTTTATACATCTCATGTGAGTCTCTCAACAACAACCTGGGGCCGCTAAGGGGAGCCAGAGTGCTGTGGTGGGAGTCAAGAAGACTCATCTTTCTGAGTTCAAATCTGGTCTCAAACACTTCCTGGTTGTGTGACCCTGGGCAAGTCACTTAACCCTGTTTGCCCTAGTTTTCTCATATGTTGGAGAAGAAAATGGCAAACCACTCTAGTATCTCTGCCAAGAAAACCCCAAATGGGATCATGAGGAGTCAGACGCAACTAAATCTACTCAACCACAACAATCTTTGTAAAACACACAGCACTATTATTCCCATTTAACAGATAAGAAAACTGAGGTCTAGAGAAGAATTACTTGCCCAGGGTACAGATATAATAAGTGTCAGGGGCAGGACGTGAACCCAGATCTTTTTGACTCTAAGTTCAGGTCTCTCTCCAATAATCCACTGCCCCCCTGGGTTGAATGATTATTTCTCTGCTAAAGACTCCCAGATTTATACAGATTTTGTTCTAGTTTCTCTACCGATCTCTTGTGCTGCTTAATCCACTGCCTATTGGACATTTCAAATCGAATGCTCCCACTGGTATCTAAAATTCAGTCAGTATAAAATTCATCATTCTTTCTAACCCAAACCTACCCTCCAGGTTTATCACTCATGACTTCCCTTCATTCATACTACAGTTAGGCCAAACTGTACTTTTAATGTTCCTTATCCACAACATTTCATCTCCTATCTCCACACTCTTCTCTTGGCAGTGCCCCATGCCTGGGATATTACCTCTTAGAATTTCTAATTTCCTCTAAGGTTCAATTAAAGTACTACCTTTCTTAATCTCTTCAGCAAAAGTACTTTCTCTCCAAAATTCTCTTGTATTTATTTATATATATATATGTGAAAATATATATTTTGCTTACATATAATATACATAATCTACTTTAACATAAATGTATGTGTGTAAATATATACATTTTCTATATATATACATGCATTCTTGCATATAAACGTGTATAAATATATACATTTTTATATACACGTATACAAACATATACATTCCACACATAAATGTGCATATCACTATATGTACTTTCTGTATACTTTATATAAATACATGTATTCCACCTGTAAATATATGCATTTTCTTCCTATGGAGGTGCATACAGATGTCTGTATCTATATTTCCTCCCTGTAAGCTACCTGAGGGCAGGACCCGCCTTTATAGTGAAGAGGCTGTTAGACTTCCCAAAGGTCACATTGAAAAGGTGGGGCAGAGTTGCCCCTCAACCTTTGATCTTTTGACTCCAAACTATAAGGCAGGAAGTGTTACTCCATGGGAAGTGAGTAGACTTGGGGTCAGGATAGTTGGGTTCAAATCCTGACTCTGAGTGAATGAGTGAAAAAGTATTTCGTTCAGTTGTTTCAGTCAGTTGTGTCTGACTCTTTGTGACCCCATTTGGGCTTTCCTTGACATTTCTTTTCCAACTCATTTTACAGATGAGAAAACTGAGGCAAAGAGGGTGAAGTGTGTGACCCAGAGTCACACAGCCAGTGAGTGTCTGAGGTCAAACTGGAACTTAGAAAAATGAGTCTTGCTCACTCCAGGCCCAGAGTTCTACCTGATGGGGTCCAGGTGTGCCACCTGGCATGGCTCTTTATTATGTATCTACTGTATACCGAACACTCCTCTGCCATTTGCTAGCCATGTGCCTAGGGTGGCTATTTGAGACCCCTGGCCTCTCTACATTCTGGGAAGTAGCTTCCAGGGAGAAGAAGGTGACCATTGCCCCCTGCCCCCCCATATCCCCTTGCCCCCAACACCTCCCCTTGTCCTGTGCCCCAGTCAGATCAGCCTGGGGGATGTGTTTAGTTCTGGGTATTAGCTTTTAGGGAAGTGCATGGATAAGCTGCATGTCCTCCAGTCTGTACCTTATAAAATGTGGCCTAAAGGAATGGAGGGTGTCTGACCTAGACAGACTAAGGAGGGACAGAACAGAACTAGGAGCTGGGGGCAATGCGGTGCATTTGGCCTTGACATTTTTAAGGAACAACTTCCTCTGATGAGAGTTCTGCACACATGGGCCAGCCCTCCAGAATAGAGGGGGCTCATTCCGTGCTGGACATCCCAGCCATTTGCTGATAGGCAGAGGGGATTCCCTGGTGGGTACAGGTGGAAGCAGATTTACCCAGAATTTTCTCCCCACTCTGAAGTGAAATGAACGGCTGCATTCCTGATGCCTCCAGACTTTCTGGACAAAGCCCCGAGGTGGGAGACGGGAACTTTGTCTCCCACCTCTCCCATTTTTAGCTCCCATTTATACTTCAAAAGTAAGCTTCTTGAGGGCAGGAAGGGCCTTTCTTTCTATTTAGCATTCAGCACAGTTTGTGACCCATAGTAGGAGCTTAATAAATGCTTGCTGACTTGGCTCATCGGGCGCATCCAAGCAGAGAAGAGGGGGAGCCAGAGTGGTCACTCACCTCAAACTCTCCCTTGGTGTACTTGGCATCGGGCACACTCACGATCTCTTCCTCTCCCATCTCGGGGAAGCCCTGTAGAGGCACAGAGGAGAGGACAAAGACTAGACCCGGGATCTTCATTAGTCCATTAGGACCCCAACTGTGGAAGCCCCCTCCGTCTGGCTTTGCAGCCAGAGATCTATGCAGTATACCACACTCGCTGCCTCTCTGACATGCTGGTGTTACCTAATAATTGGTGAACAACATCTGAGGATTGTTAACTCTCGTCTCCCACTGACCAATGACACTGTGGTGGTCTCTCCACCCCCACTCTCCCACCCCACCCCCAGGCAGCCTCCCTTTCCCTATGCCAGAGACACAGGCAGCTAAGGAACCCAGCGCCTCTCCAAGTCCCACTGGTCCTGCTCCTCTCAGCCAGTCCACTGCTACCCCCAGACAGAGGCGGTACCCACATTAATGTGCCACAGGGTGAGGACAGCAACCACCATGGCCGTCGTGGTTCGGCCCTGGCCACTCAGGCAGCTGAACACGAAGCTGGTACTGGGGTCCTTGGCCAGTGCTGCCCTCATCACTTCAAGGAGCTGGTCAAAATCCTGGGGAGAAGATGGATAGCAAAGGGAGCTGGGAGGGGGGCAGCGAGCCAGAGCCTTGCCCCGACACTCTTAACGAGGCCCCTGAACACCCAGTTCCCCCCATACACACACATACACACACACGTTCTCTCACATACATTTACACACATACCACATGTACACACACCATACACATACACACATCACATGCCACACATACACTCTCACACACACCACACACCACATATACACATACTCATACACACACACCACATGCCACACATACACACACCACATGCCACACATACACTCTCACACATACCACATATACACATACTCATACACACACACCCACCACATGCCACACATACACTCATACACACCACACATACACACTCTCTCATACACGCACTTATACATACCACACACACACCACATACACACCAATACATACACATACACATTCTCTCGCATACACGCATACACACCATACATATACTCTCACACACTACACACCACACATACACCACACACCACACATACATTCTCACACACACCACACATACACATACTCACATACACACACGCACACACAAAGGGACCAGGGGACAAAGTGGAGCAATGCAGCCAGGAGGCCAGGGTTCAGTTCCTAAACTTGACACAACCAGCTGTGGGACCCAAGTGACCTCCCTTCTCTCTAAGCCTCACTCTCCACCTCTACACAATGGGAATAATCACGTTTGTACTTGCGGTCTCAGAGGGCTACTAGGGAGGGAAATGCTTTGTCAAGTCTCAAGTGCTAAAGATGAGTTACTCATCTGGAAAATGGGTAGAAAAGTCCCTGGACAGCTCACTACAAAGTTGTCATGAGGAAAACTCTGTCCATTCAATTCAATTGGACAAGCCTCTATTACAGAGACTGCCAGAATGACAAAACCCCAAACACCAGCAGACCTTGCCCTGCAAGAGCCTGCGGGAAACATTCACAAGTGTAGGAACGTGGGTTGTCGGAGTCTGGAGACCTGGGTTCAAATCCTCTAGCATTAGTTGTGTGACTCTGGTCAAGTCTCCTCCCATCTCTGAGCTTTAAAGGGGCTGGGGTGAGGAAATCACTTTGTAAACTTAAATGGGATGGGGGGAAAGCCGGACTGTGATTTCTTTGGAATAGGGAGTTCTCATGGGAGCAAACACCCTTAGTCAAAGTAGGTATGCTCCCTTTGCTTCAACTTCCAGCCTTGGAGAGCTGCCTGGGGCTGAGAGGTGAAGTGACTTGTCCTGGGCCCGTCAGAAGGGGAAACTGAACCTCGGTCTTCCTGACTTCCAGGCTGCCTCTAACCACTACACCACCCTCTCTCTGTAAACCTTAAAGCCTCCCCACAATGCAGTTGTTCTTCAGTCACTGTCAGTCATGTCTGACTCTTTGTGACCCCGTTTGGGGTTTTCTTAGCAAAAATACTGGAAAGTTTTGCCATTTCTTCCCCCAGCTCATTTTACAGATGAGGAAACCGAGGCAAACAAGGTTAAGTGACTTGCCCAGGGTCACAGATCTAGTAAGTATTTGAGGCTGGATTTGAACTCAGGTCTTCCTGATTCCAGTCCAGTGCTCCATCTACTGTGCCACTTTGCTGTCCCAAAAGTACCGCATAAATCTGAGTTATTCTCCTTATCCACAGACATTTACATGCATGTTTAGAAAAACGAGAGAGAGAGAGAGAGAAACATAGGATTTATAAGAGTTAGGAACTTTAGGTTGTACGTGACCACATAATGTGCACACATGTTCCCCACACACATCATGTGATATATACAGATAAACACAGATGCATACACTCATCTAAGCCCTACCCACATGCAGGATATGCTAGTGCTGGAATGGTGATTGTAATGCCCTCTACCCCAGAGACTTGCATCAGTGTCCTCAGCCCAGGAAGGAGCACCAGGGCCACTTCCCCAGGCCAGGGCCCCATCACTGGTCGGACTAACTTCCAACCTAGGTAAGAGAGGGTCCTTTCTCTAAGATTCAGACCTCAAACTGTCACTACATTAAATATCCAGAAGGTGGCAGCAAACACAAGAGAAAAAAAGAAGACTGCATTAAAGGGGAGACACCTGAGCAGATGTTTTTACTATGGGGATAGGGGCTGGACCTTCGATTTCAATGGCAGAGGGAACTCCCAGGTAAGGAAACTCCCTGCACCAATGCAGGTTAGGACCTTTCCTGCAACATATTTTTAGAAAGCGTGTCAAACTCAAGTAGACAAGGGACCACTAAACAGAACGTACAGAAGGGTCCCTGCATGTTAGCAGTGAGGACAGTCAGCGGAGCTCATCACCGGCAGCACGGACAGGTTGGTGCCTCAACCTCCGGCCGGCCACAGCACCCTCTCACACCCCGCTCCATAGCCTTGGAAAGGTAGATGTCGGTTCTGAGGGTAAATGTTTAACAACAGGTTCTTGAGCAGGGAGGGCATAAGAAATAGACACACTTTTAAGCTTAATCCCCTGAAAACTTAGCAGTCAGCTCTCAGGAGTTGGTCTGAGCCAGCTTCAATATATTCCTAGTTAGGTGATTTACCCAATACTGGTAAAAAGTAGAACTGGAACTTCAACCCAGGTCCTCTGACTTCAAAGTCAACATTTCATCCCCTGTACCACGGCACTGAGGATGCATACATGGTGCAGTGGATACAGTGTCAGGCCTGGGGTCAAGAAAACTCATCTTTCTGAGTTCAAATTTGACCTCAGACCCTGTTTGCCTCAGTTTCCTCATCTGTAAAATTAGCCAGAGAAGGAAATCGCAAATTCCTCCAGCATCTTTGCTAAGAAAACCCCACAAGGGGTCCCAGAGAGTCAGACATGACAGAAATGACTGAACAACAGGTAGAAGAGCTCACACTCAAAGTCTAGCCTCCTGCCTCTTTTCTCCAGAACACAGCTGACCCTTCCACACCCCCCACCCCTTCCTAAGGTCTCAGCCCAGCTCCTGTCCAGTTCTACTCATATTACCTGCTCCCTAGGGGCACAAAAGTCTGGGATGGGGAGGCGTTGATAGGAGAGGTCCCGGTTCTGGCTGAGGATATCCTGCATGGTCAGACATGTCTGGAATGGCTTCTGCTTTTCACGATTTGGGTGCACCTCTATCCGCTTGGGGGAAGCCAGCACCCTGGCCTTCAGTTGGGACTCTAATTTCTGCAGGGGAAGGGAATACACCAAAAAGACTGCTGGGCAGGCAGGAATTACGGGATCTCAAAGAGATTTAAAGTTAGAACAACCTTCATTTTATAGATGGGGAAACTGAGGAAGAGGGAGGATGGGGGCCTGTGGTCACACAGCTAGTAAAAAAGGGAATCTGTCAACAAGCATTTCTGACTGTGTGAGAATCTGAACCCAGGACTTCTGTCTCTGTTTCACTCTATTTCAAACTCCCATACCACCATTCCAGGTGCCTGCCTTTCTCAGAGTAAGGCAGAGGATGGGGAGCTCACCTCCAGCTGCTCAGGGGAGAATGCAGCAGGCCCAGGAATGGGCTCCTTCAGGTTCCCCCGCTCCTGCAGTGTGTAGGTCTGCCCATCACACTCCACGACCACGTCTTCCCGAAGGCTGGTCCAACTCACCTGCCGATGCTTCCTCTTGGAGTCAGTCAGATAGGCCAGGACACTTCCCATGGCCTGGGGGGCAGAGGAGAGACTTGGGCTGGGAGCCTTGGGTCCCTCCCTGGGGTCCATCCTTATCGGCCACCCGAAGGGTGAACCCTTCCCTCCTAGACCCATCCAGTTACCTTGGCGGTAGGCTGGGCCATGCCATAGATGGGCATCTTGGCTACCCTCCGGAAGTTGGCCACATTCATCTCCCGGGCGGTGCTAAGCACATCAGGGGAGAAGGGCTCGTCAGCTACCTGCAAGGACACATGTTCACGGAATCTGTGTTCTCTGTAGCCATTTTACAGACGGAGAATGGAGAGGCCCAGAGAGGTGCTAAACTAAAATGGGCTTGTGGGTGGATCCAGAACCCATCCCTGGACTTGTTGGTGATGGCTACTCTGGGGTAAGGAACAGGACACGGTCTCCTCTGGGAGGGAGGTGAAGAAGGGTCATGGGATTCAAGATTTAGAACTAAAAGGAACCTCAGAGATCATCTAACCTAGTCCCATTAAGCTACAGATGAGGAAACAGGTAAAGCCAGGTCCAAGGTCACACAGCTGAGGCAGAGTAAGGCACTGAAACCACATCATCTGGCTCCAGACCCAATGCCCCTAGGCAGGATACAGGAAAGGAAGCTGGGAGGTGTATTTGAGGAAAGAGGAAGAGAAAAGCTCTAAGGAAGGACTATTCGACAGAGGGGAGAAGGGAAGAGATCAGGGCCAAGCTGGAAGAGAAGGCATCTCACCAACACCCAGCCTTCCTTGGCAGCCAGCTCCCCAGTGACCAGAGGCTCCATCAAGTTCACCTTCACCTGTAGCCGGTACAGCTCCGGGTGCCCACACATCCAGCGGCTGAAACTGAGGGCAAAAGCCAGGGGGTACTGGCGGCCACGAGACAGAGAGACACTGCATTCAGGGGTGAGGTGAGCGGGCACTAGGCCCAGACGGACCTACTCCCCTTGGTCAGCTCCTGCCCCATCCCAATACCCCAGGGGAACCACAGGACCAACAGTCAAAGCTGAAGGAGGTCTTAAGAGGACATCTGGCTCAACCTTCTCATTTTACAAGTTAGGAAACTGAGGCCTGGAGTGATTTAAGTCACCCAGGCAAAAGGTAGAAGAGCCAGATCCAGGCCTCTGAGGCCACAGGCCAAGTATTGTTTCCAGTGCGCCCCATGGTACTCTGGTCCTGCTTGCCTTCCCTCTGTCCACATCTCCCAGCCTGGACTGGGGCTCCATTCCTACCTTCAAGGTAAACTGGCCAACCAGGACTAGAAAGCCTCCACAAGATGCCCCCCACCCCAGCTACAGCCAACAAGGAGACTGAGGATGAATAAAGGGCAAAGATGGACCCTGGGTCTGTTCCTCTAGCTAAGTTACTAACCCAACCCAGGGCACAGAGAAGGGAAAGGTTGGGGAAGGGGCCCACAGTAGTATTTCTAGAACCTTTTCAATATAGGACACAAACTCTCTCTGACTCACCCCAGGGTGATGACCACCTTGGTCTTCCCCACCCACCCTGCCCAGCTGGCAGCCACCTTAACCACCCGTCCACCATACCCCAGCCCCAACCAGAGCAGGGGCAAAGCACATGGACACCCCAGAATAAGTCTGAGAATATTAGGCCCCTCCTCTAATCCAGTACCAGATGAGGATTCACACAGACAAAAAACATCAGTCTCACTGCTACCCCAAGGACATGTTACACCCTGAGCAACTGCCCACCTTGCCTACCCCTAGTTCTAATTCTGCCCCCATCTCCACTGTAAATATACACACATACACACATTGCACATACACAGCACAAGAACAGACCCAAAGGATTACAGATCTAACACTGAAAGGGACCTCAGAAGCCACCGGCTACATCCTAGGGGAGGCCCCCCACACCGGAAGCACCTTCCCCTCTAAAGCTACTTAGTATAAAAACCATAAATACCGTACATTTATCTTGTTGATTCCTCCGTTAGAAGGTAAGTGACCTGGGGGCAGGGGAACAGTTTCTCCTTTTTCTTTCTACACTCAATGCTCATACACACTAACTGCTTTGGATTGTTTGGATCATTTTGCAGATGAGGAAAACAGAGGCTCAGAGAGTATAAATGATTTGCCCAAGTACACAGAGACGTACACAAGGATCTGTGACTGCTTCTATTGGAGAACATTCCACACAACTTTTCTTCCTCCAGCACAAATTATAGCAGTCTCTGCCTTAGCTCAGAGGATAAGAGGGCCTGGGTTCAAGTCCTAACTTGGCCATTTGCTGCTGTGTGACCTTGGGTTAAGTCATTTGAATTCTCTGGGCCTCAGCCTACTCTCTTCTGAAAAACAAATGGGTGGACCCTCCCCACTTTCCATCTAGAATCCTCTGGTTCTCAGGAGGTACCGGGAACCCGTGGTCTCAAAGCTGGGAAATGGTAAAGGCAGGATTGGAACCCAGGACTTCCTAAATCTAAGGCCAAAGCTCTGTTCGCTACAACACACCATTTCTATTCACAGGCACATAGAAACTCAAAGGGCATCAGGTCCAACCTCTTCATTTTATGGAGAAGAAAACTGAGGCCCAGGAAAGGGAAATGAGCCTTAGAGGCAGAATCGAGCCAGAGTCAGCACGCTGACCCACACGGCCTCTCAACAGCCCTGGAGAGAGCAAAAACGTGTGCCCAAAGCTCCAGAAAAGGGAGCCTCACAACTACACACAGCCTCGAACCCAAAGCACGCCCAGCCAGTTCACATTCTAGCTGTCCCCCCTTGGGTCCCGCCATGGTCACCAGGGCAGAACATGAGCAGAGCTGGTGCCCGAGGGAGCCTGACCCACCTGCTCGTGCAGATAGTAGTTGAAGGCAATCAGATAGAAGTAGCGTTCCAAGCTCTGCAGAGCCTTCTGCTGCTGGGGTTCCTGACCACCGTTTCCCTGGAGGGGAGGAGAACTAAAGGGAATTAAGTGGAAGTCATGGGATGACCAAATATCAGACCGGTAGGAGCCCTGACAACATGGAACATCAGGATGGGGAGGGGGCTTAGACAGAACATCTGGGTGGGGAGGGAACTTAGAATACAGATCATCAGAACTAGGAGGTACCTTAGAACACAGAACATAAGAGTTGGGAAGAGCTTAGAACACAGAATGTAAGAGCTAGGAGGCAGCTTAGAACATAGAACATAAGAGCTAGAAGGGAGCTTAGAACAACAAAGACGAGAAAGACCTTAGAAGAGAACGTCAGAAGTGGGACAGAGCTTAGAACACGAAACATTAGAAACGAGGGAGCTTAAAGTACAGAATATCAGGGCTAGGAGGGACTTTAGAACACACAGCTTCAGAGGTGGGAGGGAGCTCAGAACATGCAAAGTCGCAGCCAGAAGGGACCTTAGGATCTAGACCATCAGAGCTCAGAGGAAGCTTAGAATACATGTCTGGGGAGGCTTTCCAAGGTGCTTGGTGACTCCCTGTGGCCTCCAGGATAAACAAAGCAAGCCCTCCATTTGCCCCCTGGGCTACACCCACCTTTCCAGGCTTCCTGCACATCAGAACTCTCTCACAATCTCCACTCTAGACAAATTCACCTCTTCACTGTTCCCCTTACACAATCTTCTGTTTCCTGACACTGTGACTTTGCATAAGCTGTTCCTCATACCTGGGATGCCCTTCCTCCTCAGTTCCTCCTCACAGAAAGTCCAACTTCCTTCAAAACTCCAGTCAAACACCACCTTCTGCAGGGACACCCCCCCCCACCTCCTAGCTACTAGGACCCACCCCACCCCTCCATCCAAGGGGATTTCTTTAGATCTGCTTTGCACTCACCAATCCCTTCCCAGTGGTCCTCCAACCACCACCTGAAAAGCCCAGGTGACAGAAAGCTCACTCCAGCTATGAAGGTGGTTCATTCACCCTCCCACCCTTTCTCTGAAAGCAAAGTTGGGAGGTGGGGGAGGAAGGGTGGAAAACACAGAGGATTTAATGTTAGAGGGCCTGGGTTCAAATCCGTGCTCTGCCATTTACAGCCTGACATGGACAAAGTCTTTAAGCTGAGCCTCGGTTCCCCCAAGCATAAAAGGAGAGGCTAAGTGATCTCCAACATTCATAATCCTACAAAGATCAGGAACAAGAAATAAGAGGAATTTGGAGAAACAGAGGAAGATTTATAGAAACTGACACAGAGGGAAGAAAACAGTCCCAAGTCAGTGATAGACATAAGGACGTCAAGGATATGGATGAAGCCCAAGAAAATAAAAGCCCCGTTATCCAGCCTGGAGAAAGGACCAGGAGACAAGGGTTCCACGCATCCTGCTCCCTCTTCTCATGGGAGAGCCTGGGGACCACAAGCAGGCCAGGCTCCCCAGACTCTCAGCCCGGGGCCCTGCACTGGCCGCTTTTGGGGAGCCATTTTTCTTTGTTAAAATGGAAGGTTCCATTCCTGGCCAGGGAATGGGGAAGGAGAGGAGGCAAGATAACACAAGGGCAGTTTTCCAATGTTCCTCCGGCTACAACAATGTAAACAAAGAGCACGTTGACAAGAAAAGCAGAATAAGGCGCCCCAGCCCCAGAGCAATGATACCTGAGGTGGGGGTCTGAGCTCCCTCCCACCCTCACCCGCCTCCCGCCTTTGTTGAGGATTGAGGCTGTGGGGTTGGATCATTACATAGAGTATCAGACTTTTTCAATATGTTGATTAGTTTTGCTGAACTATTTTTCTCTCTCCTATTTTATTTTTAGGCAACAACCATTTCTTAAGTGCCTCCTATGTGCTGAGGAGTGCCTGCTTAAGTGCTACTACTAGGTACTGGAGAGGGAAGACTCTTTGGGTAGGAAAGCAAGGAGGGACCCCCTGCGAGGCAGAGGTGAGATAAAACACAAGAGAGAGTTAAATATTTGAAAGCAGAAGGCATCAATGAAACTTATTTAAAAACAGGGGTAAGGACATGTGATTTTATTAGTACAAGGAACTCCCAGGGTCACCTCTCCCAATTCAGGTGGGTACCATCTCTACAACTCACTTAGAGTTATCAGAAGCAATGGTGGCCAACTCAGATGGAAACAGGGCCTGACAGGACAGGATCCTGCAGGTCACACATTAATTTAGAAAACAACAGATTAACATTATCTATGCTTTACTGCCTTTTTGTTTGTTTTGTTAAGCATTTCCCAATTACATCATAATCTGGTCTGGGCCTGCGAGTGTTGTAGACTGCTTGCCACCCACAGGTCACTGGTTTGAAAACCTCTGGTCCAGAGTCAATGACACACCCAGCATCACACAGCCTGCAGGTGTCAGCGATAGGATTTGATCCCAGGTCTTCCTAGCTTCAAGGATGACCCTCCATGTGCTACTCCCAACACTGCCTCTCTTTATTTTAAAATAAATAAGAATAAATCGTTTGATGTCTAATTGGGCCATTCCTTTGACCACTGAGGTTCTGAGGTCTCTGTAGATGAGAGACTCATTGGGGGTCATTTTAGCCCAAGAACACACACTGGGAAGCAGCTGCAGTTTCTAGTCCAAACATGGCTGGTTAGGGAGCCGGAAGGATGGGCGGGCAGAGCGGCAGGCAGAGAGGGGCCTGGGTTCTGTCCAGGAAGGGTCTGGATTTTAACACCATCCATCAGAGCTGGCTGCCTGTCCCACTTTCTCCCCTTCCTCCTAACTCTGGGATACCTTCTTCTATCCTGTTTATATCATGAGGCCAGAAGACCCGAGTGGGAAAAGTAAACTTCCCTCTCCTCATCCGCCCTTTCCTGTCCCTGTTCCTGCCTTCCTCCAGGAGCTGCTAGCATTCACACTGTCAGAGGAGCGATCACTGGCAGGAGGCAGAGGGACAGAGGCAGGTGAGACAAATGGGTCCCTCTCTCATGCACTAGAGCCCCACAAGAAGCATCTCCAACAACCAGCAATGGGCTAGGGAGATATGAAATGAACTCTTAACTCTCTTCCTGTTGCATGGGTTTATAACAGAGTCATGTCTAGATGGATATAATGCCAACCCCAAGGAGTCCAAAATTCTGTCCGGCCCTTAAGGCCTTTAAGTCCATCCTATGTACTCAGCGTCTATTGGTTTGTATGGTCCTCAACCTAGAGCTGGAATGACCTCTGAGGCCACCAAGTCCATCTCTCTCATTTTACAGATGAAGAAACTGAGTCCCAGGAAGGCTAACTAACTTGTCTGAGGCACCACAAGGAGAGTGAGAGGCTGGGTTTAAGCCTAGCTCTTCGGAATCCAGACACGGCCCTCTTTTTACTGAACAATACCACCTTCTAGAATAAGAGAACTTCAGAGCTAAAAGGAACCTTAGGATATAAAATGTCTACAGTAGAAAAGATCTTATAAAATAGACCACAGGACATCTGAGCTAGAGGGAACCCTAGAACATAGAATGTCAGATCTGGTAGAGACCAGAGCACACAGAATGTCAGAGATAAAAGGGGCTTCACAACACAGGAGGAGCAGACTGTGGTCCAACAGAAGTGTCAAACCCATAACCCCCAGGTCACCGGATGAAATAACCCTGTACTTATCAGCATCCCCTGGTACCTCATGGAGTTTACTCTGGAGCACTGAAGATTGTCAATGGGCCACAAGACTGCTTCGATCTCTACCAAGCTGGCAAGGCTTGGACTGTGGGTCTAGTGCTGGTCAGTGCACTATCTCCAAAGCAGCAGCCTAGCTAAGCTGGGACAGAGGGGTGGCCAGCGAGGGATGCATTTCAATGACCACAAATGCTGATTTCAAGCGGTATAAGGCAGCTTGCTGACTGTGTCCCCAGGAGCAAGAACCCCGGCCCATCTTGTGCCCTACCCAGCTGTCCTACTGCTCCACACAGGGAGGGCCCCGCCTCGCCCTCACCTGCAGGTGATCCCGGCCCACCCTGTCCAACTTCTTCTGGTTTTCAAAGACACTCTCTTTCAGGTTATACAGTTCTGAGCAGGCCGCTAAGGTATGGTCCACCTAGAAAGGAAGGAGTCAGAGAAGATAGAGAGGAGAGAAGGATTGGGGCTAGCAGAAAGAACATAGTGAGGGGGAGGAAGGAAAGGGAGAAGGAAAGCCACTCCCCACCCCCACCATCAGCCTGAAGACCATGTCCCCACCCTCCATGGCCCATGGTCATTCCGGCCCCCTCACCTCCTCCACAATCTGCCTCCCCTTGGGTACCATGCGGATGAAACTCCGTACCACCTCCAAGTGCTCTGGGGGACATGAGTCAGTCTGTGGGGGTGCTGCCCTGCTGGGGGAGGGGGATGAGGATATGAAAGGACAGAAGTCTGACCAACGAAGTCTGAGGCCTCCTTACAACACCAAGGGATCCCCAGCTCTCACAGACAATGCTGGTGCAGGATAAGCTCTGGCAGCTAGTGCTCCAAGCTCGAAAATCTCATCATCAGAAGGCAGCTCATGAAACACCAGCCAAGCTCATGCTACAAATCCTAAATGGCCCCAGAGGTCAGCAGGGTTTTCCCCAAAATATAGCTTCTATAAGACTTGAGTATTATCTATAATCACTGCCACTTTTTTACAGTATACATTGTATAGCATACACACACACACACATACACACACACAGAGGCCAGGTAGTGTATCAGATACAGCACTGGGCCTAGAGTCAGGAAGACTTGAGTTCAAATCCACCCTTAGCTACTTCCTAGCTGTATGACCCCTGGGCAAGTTACTTAACAGCTCTCTGCCTCAGTTTCTTCAACTGTACAGTGAGAAAATAAAAGGACCTGCCTCCCAGTGTTGTTGTAAGGATCAAATAAGACCAGTACCTGGCACACAGTAGGTTCTATATAAACGTTAGCTATTATTAGCTATTATCACGTATATAACACGTATAAGCCTTTCAAAGGGATCATATTTTAGCAATATGACATATGCAGGAGCAGTCTATATTTCAGCCAGGGTGACCAGATAGGATTATACACATATAATAGCCAAGGTGTCCCAAAAGTCTGAGTGCGGTTTTAAGTTATTAAAGCTTAAGCAGACCTGGATGCTGTAGCCAGGAATCTTGCTTCCCAACCTGAGTTCTCACCTGGGACAAGGGCTGAGAGCTAGGGGGACCACAGCTAGGTGGGGTAGGGCCAGCTACCACCTTTGCTCCGCCAGTTCCCCAACTGAGTGCCAGCCCTGGGAGGCAGTGCCCTACCCCCACCCTGTCCTTACCCCACGGGTCCTTTGGGACCCACACACTCTGGCCTCTTGCTTGTCCTCTTGCAGTGAGAGAGCACCAGGGTACCCAGGACCATGCCCAGGTTGGTCCTACCAATTCCAGTCTGGCAGCTGAAGAGAAGGGCTGGGGGTGCCCCCTGGGGGTCCCGGAGTGGCAGCACGCTGGGGCTCTCCTGAAGGTAAGACACTGTCAGTCATGCGACACTATGGCATGGGTAGCCCAGAGAAGCGGAACCCCATCCGAGGCTTGAGGGGGCAGACAATCTAATTATTACTATCCTTCCTAAGAGCAGTGGGAGGAGACCTGAGCTATAGCCTGGCTGGCAGGCATGGGTCTGTTGTGCCATTCACACCCTCTTACTGGTCTGCCTCAGTAGAAAAGGCATGACTTTGGGAAAAAGCTGGCCATGAGCCAGAGGGAAGCCTGTGACTCAGCTCACAGCCAAAGTCAGAGGGGGTCAACCCATGGCACCCACCCTGACCTTTCACAGATGAGCGGAGCCTTAAGGAGGGGCTTCTGGGGTTCAGGCTGCCCCCATCCCATACTTCCCACCATTCCCTGCTTACCCTGAGGAACCCGATGAAAGCATCAAACTGGGCTTCCAGGGGTGCCCCATCCTCTGGCAGGGGCAAACGGTGGTACCTGCCAAGTCAACAATGACTCATCACTGGGAGGCCCCAAGAGGGTGAGAAAAGAACTCAAGGTGAGGAGATGGGGCCAAGGGATCCCTTGGGTGAGGAGAAAGGGCTGAGAGACCCCCATTGGTGAGGAGACAGGGCCAAGGACTCCCTGAATGAGGAGAGAGGGCTAAGATCATGTGGAACTGCAGCCCTCCAATCCTCCCCTTCAGGGTTCAACTGAGACAAAAGGGAGCTTAGAAATCATCAAGTCTAACACACACACCCATTTTACAGAGAAGAAGACTGAAACCCAGAGAGGGGAAGTACTGTGTCCAAGGTCACACAGCCCACAGCTAGCTAGCTTCTCAACCCAAAGACTGTGGTTCCCCATCCAGCATTCCTGGCTCTCTCCAGGAGCTGAGCCCACTTCCCAAGCAGCAGGGCCTGGCTTTCCTACCATTCCACAGGCTGAGCCAGGGGCAGAGCAGAAGCAAGGGCACTGGCATCATTCCCAAATTCTTTGGAAAATCCAGTGAATGGGGAGAGAAGGAGCCTGGTGGGCATGGGTCATACCCAGAATGACCCAGAAGGGGGCAGAGATACAAACAGAAACTATTGCTTGTTTTTGCTGCTCTAACTTTCTGTTATTCTTTTATTGCAAAGGATGGCACCATGGAGAGGGCAGAGGAGAGAGACATCTCCAGAAAAACAAGAAGAGATCACCTGGGAGGAGAAGGTTGGATAGACATGTTTGGAAATGAATGCATTAAAAGGTTTCAAAAATGGGACATTAGATTTTCTGTATGTCTTTATCCTCTACTAGACTGTAAACTCCTGAGGACAGAGAGTGTGTCTCAGCTAAATTTTATACATCTCCCAGTGCCTTGGAGCAAACAGGTGCTTAACACACATTTAATAGAAAAGAAATTAAAAGAACAGCTATGAAAATAAAAGACATGAATAAAAATCTTTTTTAAAGAAAGACAGATAAAGAAGAAAGGGGAAAGACAGACAATCCCCCACATTCCCCTAGGGTATCTTCCAAAGATATGATCCCATGTGCATACCCAAACCAAGGAGAGGGTGGAACTAAATCAGTCCATATGGCAGGAAAACTGAGACCTTGCATAGGCAAAGACCCTGCCTAAGGGTCTTTTTCAGTGAATCAGAGGTAGAACTCAGGGAGAGAGGTCAGCGGCCTGGTGCTCAGCCTGGGGCAGTGACCACTGAGGCTGAAAAACAGTGCATAAACGGACCGGATTGTTACCTGTAGGATGGGAGCAGAAAGACTGGACGCTTGTAAACTTCCTCTGTCACATGGATGTCATCCTCATTCTGAACCTGCACTGAGTGCGGCTCTTCTCGGAAGTGCTCAATGTCATGGTAGACGTGGTATGTGTTCTCACTCAGCTGGGCAAAGTCATGAATCTAGACCAGAAAAGGTCAGACAAGCATTACTTTTAGGATGGCCAGTTCAGAGACAGCTGGTGGCACAGTGGAGAGAGTTCTAAGCCTGGTGTCAGGAAGACCCAATTTCAAATCCACCTCTATTTGCCTCAGTTTCATCAACTATAAAATGGAACCCCCTTCAAGGGTTGTAAGGATCAAATGAGAGAATATTTGTAGCACAGTGCCTGGTGCACAGTAGGTACTTAATAAATGCTTATTCCCCATTAAGTCCAACCCCATCTGACATTAGAGATGAGAAAAGTCCTGCATGGGTCAGAAAAGTTAAGAGACTTGATCAGGGTGATGCAGCTGGCAAGTATCTGAGGCAAGATTCACACCCAGGTCTTCCTGACTCCAAAGCCCATGGTGGAACAGTGGATAGAACACTGGACTGGGGAATCAGAAAGAACTGAGTTCTTTGCCTCGTATGTTTGCTAGCTGAGTAACCTGGGGCAAGTCACTTAACCTCTGTGGGTCCCAGTTTTCTCATCTATAAAGTAGGTTCCATGACCTCTAGGGTACCTTCAGATCTGAATTTTGCTTTGAGCCTCCTACTCCCACAGGGCCTAGATGATACTCTCAGCTTACTCCCCACTCAACCACAAGGCAGCCACCAGCCTGCCATATTCTCCCTCCTTCCCCCATCATCACCTCCTTCCGAATGGCCAGCTCCAAGTTTTCCACCTGGACACCTGGGCTCTGTCCATGGAGATTCTTACTGAGGTTCTGTTTGTCCCGAGGTGTGTAAGACACAAAATCATCATCCATGCGCAAAAACAAAACTGGCTCCTCACGGACACAGAAGAAGAGGCACTCCTGGTGGAGAGCCCAAGAGGAAGCGACCCATTACCATCATCATCATTAACATTGCCATCACTCTACCATGATCACCATCACTAGCATTATCACCACCATTCTAACAGCCATCAGTGACATAGACCATAATTGCCAATGGCATGATCTTCCTACTGTCACCATCATCACCACCAACATCCTACTGCCATCACTGTCACCATCTCAGTCATTGCCCACCTACACAATACTACCATAAGACTATCACTGATTCATTTTGTATTCATTACAACATTACAATATATTCACCAAATACCTATTACATGCTGTGGAGGAGTCTAAAGTTGCATGAACCTCCAGAAGCCAACAGACTAAGGAGGGAGATGGGGTAGGGCCACACCACAGATTTGAAGTCCATCCCTATCTCTTGTCCTGTCTTTCCCTTAGAATCTCAAGCCCCCTTCCTTTTCCTACCTTCCTAATTCTTATCCTCCTTTCTCTCTAATTCATGAGTTCTTCCTGTAGGGGCCACCTACTGATTCCTGGGTAGGTCTGCAAAACAATTCCTGCACATGCATAGAAAATACCTATTGACACAGTTGTGTCACTGAAAAAACATTAAACATCTACTGTGTTTAAAGAGCTGTGCTAGGGGCAGAACCAAGATGGCAGAGTAGAAGGACAGATCTGCTCTAGCTCTACCCCTATAGCCCATAAAATACTTGTAAAAATGGCTCTAAACAAATTTTAGAATCAGAAAGAAATGTTAAAATCAGAAGCCACAAAACAACTGAGTGAAAGAGATTTCCAGCCCAAGACAGCCTGGAAGGCTGACAGGAAAGGTCTAACACACCGGACCTGGAGCACAGCCCAGCCTTGGCCACACTGCACTGCACTGATAGGATTGGAGCAGGCTTCAGGATGCAGAATCAGATGTAGTAGCTGAGGTTCTCAGATTTTTCAAGCCACAAACGCCAAAGACAGCTTCAAAGGTCAGTAAGAAAGCTCTTTCACCTAGGTGAGAAGGGAGCCTGGTCTGGCCCCTGCCCCGGCCTCAGGGCGGTGGCAGTCACTGTGGCAGCAGTGTCCACTTTTGGAGCCATGGCCTAAAGACCATGGGGCAATTGAGCAGCTGATCTGGATCTCAGTCCTGAGGGGCAGTCCTGGGGTGAGGAAGAGCATTGGCATGGTGGAGCTGGTGGAGGCTCTGGAGAGGTAATCCTATTTGCAGATTCAGGGCACAAAAGAGTGCTCGTGGTTGCTCACAAATCAGAGTGTCCCTTGATTGTGACACTTTGGAGGAACTGAGAACTTACAGGTCCCTAGAGTATACCCTCCACTTCACAAAGGACTCAATAGTCAAGTAACTGGCTGGGAAAATGCCAAAAAAGGGGGAAAAAATAAGACTACAGAAGGTTGCTTTCTTGGTGAACAGGTATTTTCTTCCATCCTTTCAGATAAGGAAGAACAAAGCATACCAACAGAGGAAGACATAAAAGTCAAGGCTCCTACATCCAAAACCTCCAAAAAAAAAAGGCAAGGCCATGGAAGAACTCAAAAAGGATTTTGAAAATCAAGTAAGAGAGGTAGAGGAAAAATAGGGAAGAGAAATGAGAGTGATGCAAAAAAAAATCATGAAAAGCAAATCAACAGCTTGTTAAAGGAGACCCAAAAAAATGCTGAAGAAAATAACACCTTGAAAAATAGACAAATCCAAATAGCAAAAGAGGTCCAAAAAGCCAATGAGGCGAAGAATGCTTCAAAAAGCAGAATGGGCCAAATGGAAATAGAGGTTCGAAAGCTCACTAAAGAAAATTTTTCTTTAAAAATGAGAACGGAACAGATGGAAGCTAATGACTTTATGAGAAATTAAGAAATTACAAAACAAAACCAAAAGAATGAAAAAATAGAAGGCAATGTGAAATATCTCATTGGAAAAACAACTGACCTGGAAAATAGATTCAGGAGAGATAATTTAAAAATTATTGGTCTACCTGAAAACCATGATCAAAAAAGAGCCCAGACATCATTTTCCAAGAAATTATCAAGAAAAACTGGCCTGATATTCCAGAATCAGAAGGTAAAATAGAATGGAAAGAATTCACTGATCACCTCATGAAAGAGATCCCAAAAGGAAAACTCCTAGGAATACAGCAGCCAAAATCCAGAGTTCCCAGGTCAAAGAGAAAATATTACAAGCAGCCAGAAAGAAACAATTCAAGAATTGTGGAAATACAATCAGGATAACACAGGACTTAGCAGCTTCTACACCTAAGGTATCAAATGTCCTGGAATGTGATATTCCAGAGATCAAAGGAGATAGGATTAAAACCAAGAATCATCTACCCCAAAAAAACTGAGTATAATACTTCAGGAGAAAAAATGGAATTTCAATGAAATAGAGGACTTCAAGCATTCTTGTAGAAAAGACCAGAGATAAATAGAAAATTTTACTTTCAGATACAAGAATCAAGGTAAACAGGAAAGAGAAGCTTTAAGGAACTCATTAAAGTTTAACTGTTTACATTCCTACATGGAAAGATGTTATTTGTAACTCATGAGATCTTTTTCAGTATTAGGGTAGTTAGAGGGAATATATATATGTAGGTGGGTATGGGTATATATGTCTGTATATATTTTTATATATATGTTTGTATGTATTATATATATGTAGGTATGTATATACACGAGTGTATGTGTGCATGTATGCATATATATACATACAAACATAGACAGAGGGCACAGGGGGAGCTGAATATGAAGGGAGAATACATAAAAAATAAAATTTAATGTTGAATGGAATGTACTAGGAATAAGAGAAAGAGAGAGGTAGAATGTAGCAAATCATCTCACGTAAAAGAGGGAAGAAAGCTTTTACAATTGAGGGGAAGATGGGGGAGATGAAAGGAAATAATTGAACCTTACTCATATGGGATTTGACTTAAGGAGGGAATAGAACACACTCAATTGGATATAGAAATCTATTTTATCCTGCAGGAAGGCAAGGGGGAAGGGGATAGGAGAGGGAAGATAATAGAAGGGACAGTAAGCTGGGGAAAGGGATAACCAGAAGAAAACACTATTATGGGAGGACAGGCCAAAGGAACGAATGGAATAAATGAAGGGCAGGATAGGACAGAGGGAAATGTGATTAGTCTTTTACAACGTAACTATTGTGGAAGTGCTTTGCATTGTTACACATTTATGACCTATATTGAATTGCTTGTTTTCTCAATGAGGGTGGGTGGGGAGGGAGGGAGAGATTATGTAACGCAAAGCTTTAAGAATGAATGTTAAAAATTGTTTTAGCATGTAACTGAAAATTAAGATTCACAGGCAATGGAGTATAGAAATCTATTCTGCCCTACAGGAAAACAGAGGGGAAGGGGAGATGGAAGAAGGATGAGCAATCGAAGGGAAGACAGATTGGAGGAAGGGGTAGATGAGGTGCACATTGTCCTGGGGTAGGGGGTAGGGAGAGGTGGGGAGAAAATTTTGATTTCAAATTCTTGTGGAAGTGAATGTTAAGAACTGAAAATAAATAAATTATATATTTTAAAAAAGAGCTGTGCTAGGAACTAGGGGTGATGAAGACAAGGGCCCTACCTTCTGGGAGTTTGTAATCCAGTAGGTTCTTTGGTATTCCTCTGTCAAAGCCCAAAGACCTTGGCTTGGCTTCCAAGGCCCTCTATAATCTGGCTCTTTCTACCTCTCCAACCTGACCACCATAATCCCACCACCACACCCTCCATCTCCACCATCCTTTAGCCACACCAGCTTCTTCTGTCTTCTCTTGCGTTCCCCCTGCTTATCTCTGCTCCGTGAATGCATCTCCATCCTTCTCTCACCTTCATTATGTCTCCAACCCTGAGACCATGAAGTAAGAGAGTCAGCCCCCACCTACCTTATGGCCATCGCTCTGGAGTTTCTGGAGAACCCTCTTGAAGCCTGCAAGGCTGGGCTGCCCCATGCCAAACACAGCATGCCCACCTCGGGCCTGGCGGAAATTGGGGGCCCCACAGCTTCCCATGGTGTTCAAGGTATCCATTTTCCCTGAGATGTCCCGGACCATAAAGTAGCGTCCCTGGGAAAATAAAAGGGGGGGTAGAGCCTTGAGGGATGTGATGGGAGCCCTTCCATCCCACCCCCCACAGCTTCCCATTCATCTCAGGGCACACGCTTCATTCGGGTCACCCAACCTCGACCATGACTTGTTTCCTTCTGGCCTTGGGTAGGGGGTGGGGTGGCTGGCTCTGAGAGATTACACAGACCAACTTTCAATTTACAGATGAAGCCCCAAAAGGCAAATGACTTGCCCAGAGTCACTAAAAGAACCAGGATATGAACCTGAGTCCTCTGACTGTAGGTTCAGCTCTCTTTCCACTACATGCAACTGGCCTTGGAAATAAGGTGAACTGAGTGGAGAAGATGACAACCCAGAAGGCCCTGGGACAGACAAGAAACGTGTGCTAGATTCTCACCAAAGGAAGGGACTATGTACTGTGGATACAACCCAACGACCAAACCTGCTCTCAGAAAGCTTCCATCCTAATTGAGGGAATAGGGGCGTGTATACAAATAGGCATGATACAAAGCAGAGGGTAAGGACAGAAGGAAATCCAGGGAGAGTAATAGAGGAAAATCTGAGGCTTTCTGATAAGAGGAGGTTGAAGGGTGGTGTGGGGGAGCTGGGCTAGGGGGTGGGAGTCCATGAGAGATGAGAGTATGGAGAAGGCAGGGTTTGAGCTGGGCCTTGAGGTCATATAGAGATAAGGAAAGCCTGTGATCCAGGTATGGGAGATGACAGAGCCTAACTCATTAAGGCAGAAAAGGGCAGGACAAGATCAGGGAACAGTGGACAGTCCCAGCTGGCTGGAGACCAGGATTAGTAGAGGGTAGAGAGAAGTAAAGGACTGGAAAGGAAAGCTGGAAACATAATGTGGGATGAAAAAGGGAGGGCTAGGCCTCTCCCAGAGGGTCTGAGTGCAAATTAGCAAAGGGTAGAATGTGCCATGTTTGTCCTCTCCCTACCATCAGGGAAACATTCTACTCAGGTGGAGGGGCAGTGAGCCAAAGACCAGAGGAAAGAGTTAGAGGGCATTTAACTAGCTTAACCTCTGCTTGGAGTACCCTGGGAACCTCAGATAATTCTCATGCTGGAAGGGACTTTGAGAGGTTATCTCCTCCATCCCCCCTGCCTAGTGGCAGAACAGACACCTACAGCAGATGGAAGGACAAACTTGTTCTTTTCCAGGCCTCCACGAGGGTAAAAGGTTAGGAAAATTCCCAACTGTGCTCACTTTCTTAAAAAAATCAACAGAACAAGTTACACTAGAGAGAGGGGAGCTGGAAGACAGATGCCTGAAGAACAGGAAGACCTAAATGCTGAGGAAGTGGAGAGAATAGGGAAGAAAAAGTGCATCTTCCGAGGTCTACACATGGCTAGCCTCAGGTTGGCCACTGCATAGCAATGTGATCTGGGGCAGATAGCCAAGGGTGATCATTTATAAAAAAGGGTTTGATTCAAGCATCTTTAAGGTCTCTTTCAGGTTCTGAAAGTCTGTGCAATACTCTCTGGCCTGGTTAGCCCAAAGGGATTGGTCGGAAGGTAGAAGTGAGTAAATAAATAACCCAGCACGATCTGGGACAGACCTTGGGTCAAGGGCTCTGGATGGAACATGGCCATGAGAAGCCAGGGATCTCGGACAGCTCAGGTGAGTCATCCAAAGGGAAATGACTGCAGAGGACCAAGAAGAAAAAGAGGGGAAGGGAAAGAAAAAGAAAGCAGGAGTAGAAAGAAAGAGGAAGAGCAAGGGGGAGGAGAGAGAAAGGAGAACTTTTTCCACTACTAGAAGACTTTTAAAGAGGGTAGAAAAAGAAAATGGAAGAGGAGTGGAAAAAGTCAGCAGGATGAAGGGAGAGCAAGAAATAGAGGAGAAAAGAGGAAAAGAGAGAAGGGAAAAGAAGGGAAAGGAGAAGAGGGATAAAGAAAAGAGGAAGAAGAGGAGGAAAGACAGTGAAGAGAAAGAAAATGAGGGGAAGACACAGGCAAAAGTAGAAGAGGACGCAAGATGGGGGAAAGGAAAGAGAAAGAAGAGGGGCAGGTGATAGGGTTGGGCGGGGAGCTCACCTGGACCAGGTAATGCTCCTGTGTGTTCTCTGAGATCCGGCCTACCGTGTAATGGGCCTTGAGCAGTTCATCATGGATCTGGAACTCTTCTTTACAGTTGTACCTGTCCCAGGGAGCAGGAAGAGTCGAGGACAAGGGCTCCCACTGCCCCCAAGCTGCCACCCACCATTCCAGGAACCCCTGAATCACTGAGACCCACACACCCCCCTCATCCCTCTCCTCCAGCCCTTTTGGGCTTTTTTTCTCCCTTATCAATATGGAAGCTCTAATCTGAGAGTAGGAACACTTTCCGAATATGTAAAATGAATATTACAAAGCATGTACTCCCTACCTCCCAAGGACTGTTGGTGATGGCTGACACAAGGACTTTGTAAGCTTTAAAATCTCTATAAAAATGGAAGGTCAATCATTCAGCAAACATTTGTTAAGGGATTACTTATGGACCAGGCATTGGGCTAAGTGCTAGGGATATAAGGGAAAGAAAAACCAAAAACAACCCTTGCCTTCAAGGACCTTACATCCTAACAGCACATCGTTTACCTCCTCACAGAGGCAAAGGATTCAGGCTGTGGAATGAGATGCCCATCTTTGGATGTGGCCAAGGTCAGACTTTAGTTTCTTGACTGAATATCTGTTACAATGGTTTTCTTTTTCAACAAGGGGCTCAAGGGGAGGAGAAACAATAAAAGTTGGTTTAAAATTAAATTTTCATTTTTTCATTTGAAATTTAATTAATGTATAGAAATAGGTACATACAAGATATATTCAAGTATATGGAAGATAACCTTAGAATGAAGCTTAGAAGCTAGGGGACAGGGAAAGGCCCCTTCACAAGGTGGGATTTGAGCTCAGTCATTACCTCTACTATCAGTACTACCATTACCACTACCACTATCACTGCTACTACTGCTGCTGCTACTGCTTCTATTGCTACTACTACTACTACTACCACCACCATCCTGCTTTGGACCTTCATTCACTATGTCACTATGTGTGTCACTATGTCACACACACTAAGTAGATGTGTCTCTTATAATCTTTAACTCTAGGTTTTCCCCAATTCCTTCCCTTGACCAACCTCAAATGAGTGTTGTAACAGTAAAGAGACACAGGTCTGGTCACTTTAAGCCAAACCAAATGGATGGACACCCAGGAGTGGCAGCAGCTCCATACGGAAGAAGCCTGGGTACCAGGGCCTCCTCCCCTCCGCTGCCTCGGTGTGACCTGGACTAAGGGGCCCCAGGCTCTCAAAGGCTCTGCTGACCTAGAGGCTGCCAGGAAGGGTCCCACCCTTGCTGCAGTACAGGCACAGGGCAGATGATGTATGCTGCTCTTCCAATGACGAATCTAGGTATCATAAGGTCAGCCAACACCAGCCTGACTCTAGGAACATGAGGTCTGCAGCCATAGCAGCTCAGCAAACCAGATCTCAAGGCTTGGAGAGGCCTGGAGGGAGCCTCCCTCCCAAAAGGCTTCACAAATCTTGTAAAGCATTGAGGCTGAAGCTGACTACCCACCACCACAACTGTGGAAAAGGGCCTATAGTGGGTGGCACAGGAGGAGCCAGAAATGAGCAAGAGCAGGACTTCCCTCCCTGCCCTTGGGGGCTTATAGTCTGTTTAGCTATTCCCTTTACAGAAAGAGTCTTCATAGGATCCTCTGAAATATCAATTCTTTTTCAAGTCAAAGCCAGTTATTTGAACAAAATAAAATTTAATTTGGAAAAATATCAATTTTTCAAGTAGATTTTACAACTCTCAGAAGAGAACAGACTCCAAGAGGACATGTGTTGTCTTTATTTCCCCAGCATCTAGTACAGTGTCTGGCAGATAGTAGGGGCTTAATAAACACTTCTCAGTTGAATTGAAAATGGATTTAATGGACAATTTCATTGATACACAAGGCTTGCAGATATATACCCAGCAAGGTGCACTTGCAATGGTGGGTAAACCAGTTTAAGAGAAAGGTACAAAATACAAGAAATCTTGGACCATGGCAAAGTGAAAATGTGGAATATGGGGATGTGAGTTCAAATCTTAACTCTGCTACTCTCATTACTTGTGTGACCTTGGACAGCTCACCTAACCCCTCTGAGTCTCAGTTTCCTCATCTGTAACAATGAAAGGTCTATATGACCTTTAAGGTTTCTCCTATCATCTGAGGTCCCATCATACCTTTGCACCAGTCGGTCCCCTGTACCTGGAATGAATTTCCTCCCTCGTCTCCACCTCTGCCTCCAAGTCCCATCTTCTGCATGTAACTTTTCCTGATCCCATCAACTTCCAATGCCTTCTCACCCAAAACCACCTTGTATCAAACAACTTTACATATATTTGCAGTTATTCAAATTTCTACATGCAGTTTCTCTTCCATTTAGAACATGAGTAGAGATTGTTTCTTCAAGCTCATATACCCAGAGCCCACACAGTGCATGGCACACCGTAGGTACTTAATAAATCCTGCCTGGACTGACCCATCTGGGGAATCTGTTATTCTGGGATTGCTATCAATCAGTCAAAGGCTAGTCTAACTCACCCACACGAGCAGGTGAGTTGTCCAAGAACCCCAGAGCTCCATCCTCCTCCTCCCTGATCTTGCTCCTTCTGGACTCCAAGCAAGGAAACTTCTCAGAGCTGGGGCCTCCTCAGACTGCCCAGAACCCCTCCCTCTAAGGCCCCATGGCCCAGGTCCTTGCTCCACTGCCCCACAGGGACACCGCAGGGACTGACCTTCTTGCCTTCTTCAGACTTTCCAGAGATGCCCACCAAAGAGTGGAGAATTACCATAGCCAACAGGTCTCTCAGGTTCATGCTCCTCATGCTTGAGGTGGGCAGGAGGGGTCTGTCTGGGAGCAGGAGGTGCGCTTCTCCATGCCTCCCCTATCTAGTGAATTAACAGACTCTCCCTACTCACCTGGCCTTAGCCCTTCTGTCCAGATCAATGACGTGATCACATAACAACAGATACTCTCTCTCCATCCTCCATTCTCTCTTTCTAAGTATCATCCTAACAGCACAGGATTTACAGCTGAAAGGCCCTTAGAGGGTTTCTGGTACAACCCCTTTATTTGAAATTTGAGAAAATTTAAGAAAATCTACTGACAATCACACCATTTAATTAGTAAGAAGCCAAGCAAATGCTCAATAATAACAGTACCTTGCATTATTTATACGGTGTTTTAATTTTTGCAAGGTGCAACCAGGTAGCTCGGTGGATAGAGCAGCTGGCCTCGAGGCAGCAAGACTTGAGTTCAAATCCAACCCCAGAAGCTCAGTAGCTATGTCAGCCTGGGTAAGTCACTTAACTTGTCTGCCTCAGTTTCCCCATCTGTAAAATAGAGATAATAATAGCACCTCTCTCCTAGGATTGCTGTGCCTAGCACACAGGAGGTGCTGTATAAATCTTCATTCCCCCTAGATGCTACCTCATTTGATCTTTACAATAAATCAGTGATAGAGGTGCTATTATTATCTCCATCTTATAGACAGAGAAGTAGAATTTCAGAAGGGTTAAAGGACTTGCTGAGGGTCTTATGGCTAATAAGTGTCTGAAACAGGATTCAAACTCAGGCCATCATGAACTCAAGTCTCACACTCTATCCACTATGACACATGGCTTTACCTTAAACACAGAAAATGTTTTCAGACAGACCCACAGACTCTAAGTTTAAATTTCTTATCTGAGGTTGACAAAAACTTCCGTAATGATGTTTGCCCAGGGAAAGGGACTGGTCCAAGGTGAATCAGTTGGTTCACTGTGGAAATCTTGTCTTCAAAGATGGGCTGCTATTTACCTAGCATAGGACCCTGAGATTTTGGAATTCAGGAAGACCTTTGAGATCAACTAATCAACCACCTTCCTTCTACAAAGGAGGAAACTGAGGCCTTGAAACAGGGAGTGATCCGGCCAAGGACAGGTCACTCGAGAACCAGTTTGGCCACCGGGAGCCTGGGCCTTCACACTGACTGTCCTCTTCCATCCTAGCCCCTACTGCCCCATCTCAGGTAGCATCCACTCAGAGCGTTAGGGACAAGCATGTCTGGGCTGTGAGGCGAGGGGGTCACTCACGTGATCACAACTGGGGCCACTTTGTTGGTAATGATGGATTTGGCCCGGCTGTTATGAGGGCCAGTGGTCTGGAAGGAGTGGATGCTGAGTGAGTGACGGTCATCCATGCTGCCGCAGCCCTGAAGGCCCTCAAATGGGGAGCCTGTCACCGCCGACACCGTCTGCTGGGCAGTGCTGGCCGTCGTACCCATAATCCAGGGACAGTAGCCTCAGTATGCGATCTGTGGAGGAGGAAATGCAAAGGGAGATGGAGATGGAAAAAATCAATGGTCTGAAGTTCAATGGAACTTAGCATGAAAGAGTTAGAGTCGAGAGGTACCACTGAAGCCTTACAGATGCAGAAACCAAAGCTGAGGGGAAGTCAAGAGACTTGTCCAGGGTCTCACACAGAAGTGTCTAAAGTCAGATTTGAACTTGAGTCTCGCCTAGAGCTGTAGCTTCATGGGATCATAGATCAAGGCTAGAAAGGACCCTATAATAACGATATATTTACAGATAGGGGCCTTGTAATCTCAGAAAGATACCCAGAGTCATTCAGTGAGCATGGGTCAGAGAAAGGATCTGAATTCACATCTTTCTGACTCTAAAGCCTGGCCACTACCCCGAGCTAAGTGGCCCACACAGGAATCAAACTGAGAGCTGGCCTCCTTCAAGAACACTATAAGTCAGGACTCAATAGCTACTGGGTTCTGTGTTCCAATCTTGCCAAAGCACCCATTGGCCAAAGGCAAGCTGGGGTGACTGTGGCCATGATCCATCTGCTTCAGCCAGCTCTTTCTGGTCTGGGAATACCTCCCTCCTCTCTTCCTTGGGACCTGTCATAGCTGACAATTCCCAGCAGCCTTCCTAAGACAGCTTTATTAACACACACACCTTGTGTTTACAAGGGCCCCATCTCCAAGGGTCTCCGAAAACCAACCAAATTCTCTCTCTCTCTTTTTTTTTTTTTGGTTGAAGACAGAAGAGATGAGACTATAAACCAAAAAACAAGAGGCCTGGAGGAGCTAGGATGGGGGTAGCCAAGGCACAGTGGGAAAAGGTAAAGTCAGAGGACTTGTGTTTCAGTCTAAAGCAGCCACTAACCAGGGTCATCATGCCCAAGGCCACTTCTCCCCTCCCCCAGGCCTCAGTTTCCTTATCTGTAAAATTAGGGGTAGGGGACACTAGATGGGTTCTAAGGGGCATTCCAACACTGAACTGAATGAGCCTATAAAATGTCAACACAGAATCACTGGATGTCAGTGATGAAAGGGACCCCAGGGGGTCACTCAAGTCCAAAGTGTACCTGAACAAGGATGCCCTCCATAGCATAATCCACAAGGGTTCGTCAGCCCCCTCAGGGAGGGGGATCTCACTACCTCCAGAGACCACCCATCCCACCCTGGTATTCACCCTCCTGATTGTTAGGAGCCTGGCTGGCCTCTCTACAGCTCCCTCCCCCAACCAGTGTCCAGCCTGGGTCCTATGGGGTCAAGCAAAGCAAGGATCATGGGGGTCACAGACTAACAGACCACCTAGGCTGACCCCAATGTTAATCCCTCTCCCTCATGACAAGCCCTAGAAAACCTCCAAGACATCCGTCATGGCTCCTATGCCCAGGCTCTCCTTCTGCAGACTAAACATCCTAGCTTGTTCACCCTACCCCATGTGGCATGGCTTTGCACACAGCCTGGGGGCAGTCACCATCTCAGCTGCCTTTCCGTGTATCTCTGCCCGCTTAAGGTGATGGGTGCCTGGGCAAACACCAAGTCCTCTGCTTCCCAGGCCAGGTCTACAGTGACATTCAAAGTACTAAACATCTGCCTCCCTGAACTTCCTGCACCTGGACTGAAAGAAGATGCACAGGAAGGAAACCGGGGGAAAGAACTCAGAAAAAACAGAGAGGGTCCCAGAGGAAAGCTCCAGTACCACAGAGCAGGGGCAGCGGGGTGGGGAGAGGGAAGATGGAGGGAGGAGGGTCATCCAGAGGGGGCCTCATGGAAAGGACAGCTGGCCACAGCTGCTCCCAGGCAGACTCAGACTCATTCCCCTAACTAGGAGAGGAGAATCTGCTGCCTCTCCCACACCCCCACCACCTGCCTTCTCTGCTAGGCCTTAGCTGTTCCCCGACAGCTGGCAGTCAGCCACTCTGAGGGGGAACCCAGATGTTTGCAGCTGCAGATCTGAGGTTGACGTGGGGAAATCAGGCCCATTTGAAAGTCAGTCCCTACATGAAATGGCTCTGCAATGCCCTGCGCCTGACCCTAAGGTCCCAGTGCCCTCTGTCTGGAAGGAAATCAGATTCCTTTCCTGAAATCTCTCTGTAGCTCACCCCCTCCTCCTCCGTCTCTTCAGGGGAGGCCTGTTCTCACGGCCTCCAGGGCCCCCCATCAATGGTTCATCCTCTTCCGGACTCTAGAGAACAATACTGCCGATGACTCCCACTTCTTTGGTGCTTTATGGCCTGGAAAGATTGCTTCATACCAACCCCATGCGGTGGGCAGGAGGGAACGATCGCCCAGAAGCATAGCATCTCAGAGTCAGGAGAGACTTCAGTGGACATTCCACCAACCCAGACATACCCAGAAGGAAAACCCACTGTGAGATCACATCAGATGTAGATGTATACACACATATCTACACTGAGGTGGTCGTGGTTTAGTTGGTTCAGCCACGCCTGACCCTTTGTAATCTCATTTGGGATTTCCCTGGCAAAGATGCTGACTAGTTTGCCACTGCTTTCTCCAGCAGCTGTTTTGTCAGGTAATCACAGGTTAAGTGACTTGCCCAAGGTCACATAGTTAGGAGGTGTCTGAAGGTAGATTTAAACTTGAGTCTTCCTAACATTAGGCCCAGTGCTCTATCCACTGAGACACCAGTTCCTTCTATCTATACAGGCAAAAATACACATATCTCAGAGACCCACATTTTAAGAAGGGCAGTAACTAGCTCATGAGTACGCAGCCAGAAGAGAACCTACTGGAGAAAATGAAGACATGCACTGTGGAAAAGAGAAAACTTAAGGAGGATCCAGTCACTGCCTCAAGTATTTGAAGGGCTGAGATGTGAAGAAGGCTCGGCTCCCCTCAGAGGGCAGAAGCAGGAGCATGGGCAGAGAGTGTAGAGGCAGGTTTCATTTCAGTATAAGGGAAATCTCCACCATTAACCCCAAGGCAGGCTGAGCTGTTGAAGAGATGCTGAGATTCCCATCCTGGTCCCTGCTGGAACTGAGAGGCTACAGAGGATCATGGGAAGAACACTGTTTCAGTCATCAAGCCAGATTAACATCCCATCTTTACTTTCTACCTTGGTAGCCCTACATAAGACACTTCTCTTCTGTGAGCCTCAGTTTCCTCATCTGTAAGATGAAAGGGCAAGCTGGACCAGAGTAGACCTCATCAAGGCCTGAATCTGAGCCGCTTGTCATGGATGTTGTAGAAGGCTGGGCAGGTTCAGGGTGGCCTGCGGGCTGCCAGCGTTACTTCCAGTTTTGAACTTCAGTCCTTCTGAGATGTCTCCAGGCAGTCCCTGGGCTAAAGAAGGACAAGACTTAGCTTGGCAACTCAAGACGCCCACCCTGACAGGAGCTAATGGGAAGAGGTAGCAGAGTGAACAGGCTGGGGAGTCAGAGATCTGGCTTGTGTGATCAGAGGCAAGCACTTGGCTTCTCAGAGTCTGAGTTTCTTCATTTGTAAAATGCAGACAATAAGACGTGCCTCACCTAACGCGTGGGATTGCTGCCATGGAGGTTAGTCAACATGTATGAAAATGGGGTAGGAAGGTGAGAGTAGGACAGAGAAGAAAGAAGGGAAGGGGAGGGAGAGAAAGGTAGACTACGTGGAGGAAGGACTAGAAGGCCACCTCCAAGCAGGGATTCAAGGCCTTCCCCTAACAGACTGTGAGACCCTGGGCAAGTCACTTTAAGGGCCTGGTGCCTGAGGTCACTCTCTAAAGCCATAACTGCCCATCATGAGTCAGTAGACCCATAAATACCAGTGAGATCATAGGTCTAAACAATCCTCCACGTGCTTCATGTACACACATTCATATACACACACCTCATAAAGACAAGAGTTACTGACAGAATAAGGCCCTAATAATAATATGGTACAAAATCAACCATCTCAATTCTCTCCTCCCCCATCGTTCCTTAATAAACTGTGAAATAGCCAAAAAAACCCTCGATAAAGGAAAGGACAGGAAGAAATCTGGATTTGGAACCAAAGGTCCTAATTTTGTCACTACTGAATGAGCTTAGGCAAATTCATCAGCATCCCAGGACCTCAGTCTCTCTGTTAAACCAGGAGTGGGAGGATTTGGACCCGACCCCCAAGCTTCCTTCCAGCCTTAGATTTAGGGTCCTCCACACCTATGCCTGGGGAGGTCAAAATCCTGTCTAATCTACGCCAGAATAAGTAACCCTGGGCAAGGGAATGGACCAGGGGCTGTCATGGTCTGATGGGAGGCTCCCTCCCAGTTCCTGGGTGATCCCTGCTTCTGATTATCCTGGGGAGAACAATAGGGCTGCTGGCTAGGCCAAGTGGGCCTCTGCTCTGGATCCCAGACCCCCCTCCCCCAATCCCCCACCCCTGACACACATTGGTCTAATCCCAGAATGCTGCGTCATGGTCGGGTCCAGGTCTTAGGGGAATCTCCTTGGATTCATCCCATGTCAGACAGAGTTACCTGCTCAGACTCTGGGCTTCAGATTTACGGAATTCCAGAATCCCAGGTGTCATCCAGAGGAAGTGAGGGACATAGTAGATAGAGTGCCACACTGCTAGTCAGAAAGACCTGAGATCACATTGTGCCTTAGACACTTTCCAGCCTCAGTACAATAAGGCGACTGGGTTCAGTGTCCTGCAGGATCCCTTCAGGACTAAATCGATGAGTCTGGGACCCTTGGGTGAGCATATTCAGGGCTGAGGACCCAGGCCAAGGGAGATTTAGCTCTCAAGTTTGATGCCCAAGTGGCCCAGTTTGCTTAGCTCTGTCTGATCCCTGGCCACAGACTGAACCTCTCATACCAGTCCACCAGATTGAGAAGAAAGACAGGTCAGTGCAAAGCCTTAAGGCTCAGAAGACCAGGGATCAGGACCTTGAGATAACTCTCTGAGATATGTGACTCTGGTCACTTCATTTCATCTAAGACTCACTTTCAGGGTCAGTTAGGTGGTGCAGTGGACAGAGCGCAAACCCTGAAGTGAGGAGGATCCAAGTTCAAATCTGGCCTGTGTGACCCTGGGCAAGTCACTTAACCCTGATTGCTGCCAAAAAAAGAAAACAAACCTCAATTTCCTCGGATATAAAATGGGCAAAATGGGTAAAATTTCCTCTACTGACCTCAGAGGCTTGCTGTGGAAAAAAAAGCTAATTTATAAACCTTAAAATGCAATAAATGGGTCACCATTATTATAACTTTTAAGATTTAGAGCCCCCCCTAGCCACATGCCTGTATTTTAGATATGTAGAAACAGAGGCCCATGGAGAAGTGTTGTGACAGTAAGCACCCTGGCATACACAGGAGGGCCTGGTTGCACAAGTTCTTAGATCTGTTTGTCTAAGGAAAGCAACCTTAAAAGGAGAAAACAATCTTACTTTTAATCAAGCACATATATCATTCACTTAGTTCATGGGAAAACTGAGCACCCTGAACTTCAGAGAAAATACAAGCAGAAATTACAAACTGAAAGATCAACAGGCAGGGCTTCCAACTGTCTGACCATAGACAATACATAACTCATTACAGGAGAGAGAGGGCCCTCATTACAATCAACAAAAGGTGTGGGCCTTCATAGGAAACAAGCCTCCCAATCAAGCTTCCCTTAATAGCCCCACCTGAGGCCTATTAATGGGCGGGGAAGATTTTTAACTCCCATTACAAAGTAAAATGACTGACCCAAGGCCATACAGGTAGTAAGTAGCAGATAAAAGATTAGAACCCAGCTCCTCTGGGTCCATATTCTGGTCCTTCTCTCCTTTGCACGCAGGTAAGGTGACATTTAAGGATGTTGACAGGCAGTTACAACGTCATTCCTCAACAATGATACCTCAAAGTACCAAGTGGCATCAATTAATGCAATGCATTTTAAATAGATAGTAGGAAGGAAAAAAATTTACTTCAAAGTAAAATTATAATACGTGGAGGGAAGAAAGAGAAGGAAGCAAGCATTTTCTAAGCACTTACTATGGGCCAGGTACTGTGCTAAACGCTTTCCAAATATTATCTCATTGATCAACTCATAATTATTTCTATTTAAAATACATGTGCTGAGAGGAGAAATTATATATAGTTGTAAAATCATTTTTAAAACTTAAAACTCTTGGGCCAAATGATTCTGCAGACGCACCTGGTCCTTCTGGGACTACGCAGAGCAGCCCAATTCAGGGGCCATCCCACTGCAGGGGGTGAGAAGTCCTGGCCCTCTGGACACCAACACTTGGATGTGGAAGACAAGGCAAACACTAGGTGTGGAAGTAGCAGCCAGATTGTGCAGCCACAGGCCAGGAACACAAGAGGAATTCAGAAACAGAAGAAAGGCTCAGGCTAGACAAGCTGGTCCAGGGAGCCATGGGGATTGAGGGACAGACTGGAAATATGCATCCAGGAACTCTGAAGGTTCCCCAGAGAAAAAGAAGTCTTTGGTCATCAAATAGCTGGGAGACCCTCACTTGGGAGAAGAATTAGCTTGGATCTGCTTGGCAACCAAGGGAAGATGGGAGCCAGGGCGATGAGAGGAGGCTTCGGTCGGTGGAACAGCTCCCTCTCAGAGGTCGTCCAAAGAAAGCTGGATGACCGCGTGTTGTGGACCAGACTCTGGGGTCTGTAGAGGTCAGACTGGACGTCCTTTGAGGGCCCTGCCGGCTCTAAATGTCAACCAGAAGTCAGAGAGCAAGAAGACTCTCCTCAAGAACAGGGGAGGGCAAAGGGCAGCAGAAGAAGCCCAAACTGCCACTCGATCACTGTATGACTGTAGACAACTCATGCCCCATCTCTGAGCCTCAGTTTTCTCATCTGTAACATGGGGAAAAGGTCCCTCCTAGTGCTCCCCCTCTGTTCCAGAGTCAATCCAGGTCTTCATCTAGGGCTCTTGTCACCAACCGATGCAGGGCTTCCTCAAAGACCAATAATAAATAGAGCATTCGTTGAATGTCGCATGTACGTAGAGCCTTTAGGTTTAGAAACATTGCCTCATCAGATCATCACAACAACCCCCCCGAGGTAGGTGTTATTATTATCATTCCGTTTTACAGATACAGAAACTGAGGAAAAGAGAGGTTAAGTGACTTGTCCAGGGTCACACAACTAGTAAGTGTCTGAGGCAGGATTTGAACTCAGGTCTTCCTGACTACTGCACTACTTAGCTATCTCAGAAGATGGACAGAGAAGGGATGGCAGGGGCCTGAGTTGGCAGTCATTGGCCTAACTTCCTATGAGTGGATCGGGATAGTTCTGGGAAAGGCATTCACGGCACCCAACCTAGTTCCCACAGGGTGGGCAATTGGGATTATCTGGAAGGCTGGGGGGGGGGCGGGAGGGGGGGAGGGGGCAGTATATCCAAGGCAACATTCTTAGACCCAGAAAGAACTGTAGAGCCCTGCAGGCTAGGAGGGGGCCAAGAAGAAGAAAAGATGGAGGAAAAGAAGGGATAGAAAATATGGGAAAGGGACAAGATGAGAGATGGGGAGAGGAGAGAGAGAAATAAGAGAAGGGAGGTGAAGGGGAGAGAAGATTGGGGTGGAAGGAGGAGGAGGGAGCAGGGAGGGAGAAGAGAGATGAGAGGGGGAGGGGAAGACATTTGCATAAGAAAAGGGCAGTGAGGAAAAAACCAGAATCCAGGGCAGAGAAGCGAAGGGGCCCCCCAGCTTTGGGGGGGGGAACCTCCCCCTCCTCCTCTCGGGCTCAACCTGAGGGGCCCAGGATGAAGAATGGCTCAGCTGTCCAGATTCCTGCCTCCATCCCCCCTCTCAACCATGGAATTCCAGAGGATAAAGGCAGGGAGTCAAGAGAAGCCCCCACCCCCTCCCTGCCAACCTGTCATCCCTGAGCAACTTCCCTCTCTCAGGGGACACAAAGGAGGCAGAGGCCGGGATGGGCCCAGCCTGCAGATGAGAGAGAGGGCTGGGGCTGGCAGGCAGCCTGAGACCCCGAGGGGGGCCGGCCACAGTACCTGTCAGGCCCCTGAAATCTCTGGGCAGTGTGGGAATGCAATCTGAAAGTTGCAGCATTACAGAATACCAGAGGCAAAAGACAGAGATAGATAGGCAGTGTGGCATGACCATCGTCAATAACTGCATTTATTGAGCGCTTTACAAATGGGGTCTCACTGGATCTTCACAACCACCCTAGGAAGTAGGTGCTACCATTATCCCCATTTTACGGATAAGCAAACCAAAGGCTGAGAAGGTATGACTTTCCCAGGACAGTAAGTGTCAGAAGCAGCCTTCAACCCAGTTCCCTCAGATGCCCCTTCCACCACACCATACTGGGTGGGTGCTTAAGCGTTCGTTGCCTGACTGAGTGGCTGCACCTCAGACCCACCCTCCAGGCAGGGTCAGGCAGAATTCTCCCATCTGTCATTGCAGATACTGTGATTGAGTCTGGGAGGGGGCTTTCCGCCCCATGTCCTAGCTCTCATCACCCTGCTGACTTACATCTGTCTGTGATCACACAACAAATTGCCCAAGGAGTCCATGAGGACCACCTCCTCCTCCCCAGGTCAGGATTCAGCCTAGCAGATACATAATGTATCATGGTCAACACTAAGTCTCAAGCAGAGAGGCCCTGATGGAGTTCAGGAAGGATGGGAGTGGGAGGGAAGGGCAGGCCCCCTCCACTTTCCTTCCCTAAGGAAGGACCCCAAGAAAAGCCTAGTCATGCTTATATGAGCAGAGAAACGATGTCATGGGATGTTAGAGAGGGAAGGACCTTCCAGATCCCCTTGTCAGATCCCCGTGCTGAAGGATCCATCTGTCTCAGGATCCTCCCAACTTAGGGCCTGGCACAAAGCAGGCCACATGCATGGTCCTGACAGCTAACTGAGCCCAGAATCTCTTACACTCCCCCAAACTACCCGATAACAATTTCCAAAACCAGGAAGATTCCAACAAACATTATCTTTGTCACGACTAGATGACAAGAAAGTAGAAATACTGACCAGCACCCCAGGCAGCAGCAGGAGCCAGCTGGACAGGACAGACCCCAAAGGAGGTACCTAAGAGGCAGTGGGGACAGGACGCTGCTCCCAAGGGGAAAGATGTCTCAGGTGAGCTGGGAGGGCATCTTCTGGACTCACCATAATCGGCCTTACATTTCCCTAGCTGTTGCCTCACCTCTGATCTCCAGCATTGACTGCAGGGCCTGGTACACAGTAGGTACACAATGTTTATTTAACCCTAGTGAAGAGCAGGGCACACAGTAGGCATCCAACTGGCACACAGCAGGCTCACAATGCTTACTGAACCCTAGTGAAGGGTCTGGCACAAAGTAGGTACGCAATGTTTATTTAACCCTAGTGTAAGGCATGGCACATAGTAGATACACAAGGCTTACTGAATGATGATTAACCTGATTTCCCAAGGACATTCATCCTTTAGTGAGTTCTGTATTTCTTACATCTGTAGTAGTTATATAAGGGGATGGAGGGCAGGAATCACTTTCTCTTCCTAGGCCATGGAGAAGACAGATAGGCCCAAGGTGCGCCTTTTCAATGGTCTTGACCATCCTCAGTGCCAAGGACACATCCCCAGACAGGGCCACTTTGTCTCCAGCCCCTGAGAGTTCTCAACACGTGGCCCCTTAGGACAAGAGATGTCTGGTTCAGTGGGTTTGGGTACTGGCTAGCTTGAGCAGGCTGGTGCAACAGACTGAGCATTGGACCTGGGAGTCAAGAAGAGCTGGGTTCAAATCCTACCTCAGAAACTTGCTGCCTGTATGGTCATCTTGGGCAAGTCCCTTCCCCTCCATAGGCCTCAGTGTTCTCATAGACTTGATGACCTTTGAGGTCCCTTCCAGCTTTCTGTCTATAACCCCTCCGACCTCTAAGTCACTGAACCTCAATTTCACCGTCTATAAAATGGACATAATGGTCCTTTTTACAGAGATCCTCCTAGGATTTCTATAAGACTCAAAACACACACAAAAACACACATGTATATCTATAGAGCACCCTGCAAACCTTTAACTCCTATAGAAATGTCAGTTATTATTAGAAAGGTCACATTCTGTTTTGGGGGCTTCGGTTTCTTCATCTGTTCAAACAAGGGGCTGAAATTAGAGGATCAGTATTTAGTACAGTACCTAGCACATAGTAGATACATAATAAACACTGATTGATTGATTGATTGATTGATTGATCTCTAGGAGTCCAGGCCTAAGATTCTGGAATCCAAGTGAGGTGCAGGAAGGAGAGGCTGTCCAAGGTTCCACATGCCTCCCACAAGCTGTGGGTGAGAACCCCAGAACCAGGGCAGCCAGACCAGACTAAGGCCCTCCTGGGAGTCTTGGTGGAAGACTTCCCTTGTAATATCTCCCTTGGTGTAATATCTCCCTTGTGGGGGAACATATATGATATAAACCCATCCCGGAATAATCAATAGCATTCACATGGCACTTTAAAATTGCAAGATGCCTTATCTCATTTGACTCTCACAATGACTGCCGGAGGGAGAGGTTATTATCATTCCCTTTTTACCGATGAAGAAACTGAGGCTGAAAGAGAGGGTCAAGTGACTTGCCCAAAGTCAGAGGGAGGATTTGAACTCAAGTCTTCCTGATTCCAAGGCCAATGTTCCATCCAAGGAGCTATCGCATTTCCCTCGTCCTTTAAGATTTACAAGACTTTTTTCCCACCATAGGACTGTGAGGTGGGTGAAACAAGTACTACTACCCTCCATTTTACAAAGAAGGAAACTGAAGTTGGGCAGACTGACAAAAAGACCTGCCCAAGCACACAGCACATGGCACAAATGGATGTGAACTCCATCCTCTGAACTCCAAAACTCGTGTTCTTTGCCTTCCCCCTTGCTGCCAACGTCCTCCTTTTACAGAGGAGGAAACTGAGGCTCAGAGATGGAACGTGGCTTGCTTTACAGGTCATCCAGGGCCAGGGCCTGGACCAGAATTCTGTCCTCTCCACCTCCAGGCCAGTGTTCTTTCCATTACTCATCTTTCTTAGCCTCCCACTTGACTCCAAACTCAGGACCGCCCAGGAAGAAAGTTCCCAGCTTCCAAAATGGGGAATTAGCCAGACTCTCCTGGGCCCAAGGCCTTCCCAGGGCCTCCAGCCATTTGCTCGGCCCTCATTTGCATGCCCCCCCAGGGTAGGGGGAAGGCCAGGATGGCAGGGTGCCCAGAGCCCCTTAACAATAGGACTAAAAATAGGGCAGGGTGTCAGCTCAGGAGCGGGAGAGGAAGAGGTCTCCAGCTGCAGGATACATCTGTCTGGGGCAGCCACCAATTAAGAGGAAACACAGGCATGCTTGGTTCTCCTATTGTGTTGCTGGGAGAACTGTAAACCCTTCTGAGCCTGCACCCCAAGGAAAGGCCGGCCCCTTGCTGTCCCAAGGCACAAATGTTCATTATCCTCCTACTAGCTAATACTCGTCCACAGAGCCCTTTAAGGCTTCCAAAACACTTTTTACCTGTTATCTCAATTTGATCCTCACACAACCCTGCCAGATGGGTGTTATTATACTACTCTTCCCATTTTACAGATGGAGAAACTGAGGGTCAACCAAATTAAGTGATTTGCCCAGACTGACACAGCTAGTAAATGTCTGCGGCGAGATTTAAACTCAGGCCCTTCTGACTCCAATCCAACACTATCCCCTGTACCTGGCTGGAAGAAACACTAAATGTGATCTAATCCAAACCCTTAATTTTACAGATGAGGAAACTGAGGTGCAGAGAGGGGATGCTGCTTGCCCAAGTGAGTATGGGCCCCATTCCTTTCCCATCACCTCTACTCCCTTTAAAGGCAACATTCTCAGAGCCCTCACTCACCTACTTGGTTTTGGGTAGTTGGTTGATGGTTGGGGGCTCATCGTATATATCATAATGGCCGGTGCGTTGGATTTAAGTGAGGCAGGGAGTTTAGAATGAGTATAAATAGCAATTGTTAAAAATTGCGGAACTGAAAGGGATTCAGCAGCCACTGAGTTCCCAGAGCCTAGAGAGAAGTAACTCAAGGAGAATTTCCACACTTGGAGCCTACTTCTTCCTTCCTATTAGGGAATCCCAAAGAGGTCAAGTCCATCAGCTGGGTAGACACAGTACAAAGTCCTGGGTTCCAGCTGGACTCTGCCACCCATTCTTAGCCTTGACCTTGAGTTCTGACAGGTCCTCTCCAAGCTGGAGATGCTAAGGTTAAGGACCCAGCAATGGTGTATTTCTACATAACAGTCATTTACAGGACGTTTGAAGGTTTGCAAAGCATGACCCCTACAGCTCACAGCAATCCTAGAAGGTCTGTGGTCCATCACTGAGCAGCCCAGCTAAGTCAGAGAGGGCCATCCACTCTGGTTCCCAGTGATCACATTCAAAGCAGAAAGGGGCTACTGTCAGTCTCAGTGAACAAAGAGGACAGACTATCCCCTAGGAATGGAAAGCTCTTCCCTTTCCAGCCCCAGCCTCCTCCAATTCATGCCCCCTTCAAAGATCAGCTCAAGGGCCATCCCTCCTGCAGAAGGTCGTTCCTGGTCCCATCCACTGTCAGTGCTGTCACACACATGCACTTATACACACACTACTTTGTATTATTGAGGCAACAACATTCTGGACAGAAAACTGGCCTTGAAGGCAGGAAGATTCCCAAAGTTCAAGGCCGGTCTCAGATATATCCTGGGTAGGTGACCAGAGGGGGAAGTCACTGAACCACAGGCAACTCCCTAACACCAGAAAATGCCAGGCAGCGAGAGTTCTTCAATGGTAGAGGGAGCTTCCTGTCCAGCTTCCCCTTCACCCAAGAAACCATTGGTCTGGCACCAACAGATGTCTGAGAATCTAGAGCTATCACTCCCTAAGGCCATTCAGTCCACTGCTCTCCATTTATAGATAAAAGGACCCAGGTTCACAGAGATTAAGGGACTTGCCCAAAGACACCCAGGAAGTAATGGTCAAAGGTGGGATTTGAACTTCCCATGCTATGATCTCCTCTCTGGATCACTCACTTATCTGCTTGGCACATACTGTAGACACTTAAGGTTAACAAGTCCAAACCCCTCATTTTACAGATGAGAAAACTGAGCCCCCACAGAAATTAAGTGACTGTCTCAGGGTCACACAGTCGCTGTCTAAGGTGGGACCCCAGCCCAGGTCCTCACGATCCCTATCCATTAGCCTACACTGACTCTCTATGACTAATTCTAAAAATGCTTAAAGAGGATACTAAGACAAATTGAAGAAATTTGTATTTATGAAGAAAACAGGATCAACTCAGATGGCTTCTTCATTGATCTGCGTGGAGGCAGGGAGCTGGGCCAGATGACCTTCAAACTCTAAGACTATGAGGATGCTTGCTCACAATTTCAGCATCAAGCAGGTGGGTTGTTAACAAGCAACAGCTGGATAGAGCCCAAGAGCAGGGGCAGCCCTCCTCCCTATCACCTCCAGGGGGAGCTCTGAGTCCCAGGGGCAGGGAGGAGGAGATTCCCTGAGTAGGCTGCTGAGCTAGCTAAGGATGGCAGCTACATCCATACCCCCTGGGCTGCATATGGGCAACAGATGATCGTCCATCCAGCTCCTTCCTTATCCCTCAAAGGCAAGCTCTTGCTCCAGTTAAATGGACTGTGGGTGACAGCACCAGCTCCCAGAGAAGATGGAACCTCACAAATGCAGGGTCCAGGCCAAGGCTTCTTCCCTTTTCTGTGTCCTGGCTGCCTTGGACAGTGTCTGATGAAGCCCACAGACGTTTGTCAGAGTCCAGCTTTTAAATGCAGAACACAAAATACACAGGATTACAAGGGAACCCAATTTCATTAAAATGTAATTGTTAAAATATTTTTAAAAACATTCAAGGACTCCTGGGCTAGAGCACGCACTAGAACGTATGCATCATCCCATTCCTTGCTCTCTTAAACCAAAAAATATCTCTCAGTGTTCAGGAGCATGAAAATCTCCAGATTGTCAAAACTAAAAAAGCCCTTAAAACACAGATTATCAGATCTTTAGAATACAGGATGTCAGAGCTGGGAGGGACTTTACAAGACAAAATGTCAAAGCTCAAAAAGACCTTAAAACACAGAATAGTATTGCTGGAAGGGATGTTAAAACAAAGAATTCAATTTTTAAAAACCATATTTGCTGAGCGCTATGTGCCAGGCACATTGTCAGGCATTTAGAGATGTACAGAAACAATTCCATGTCCGTGTCCTTGGGGAACTTTCTATTCTCTTGGGGGGGAGGGGTAGGATAGAACAAGGCATGTGTCTAGGAAAGAAATACAATGTAAGATAATACCATGTTTATAATGATGGGGACAAAGAGGAAATCCCAGCAAAATTCTCTAGGAATACTTAAAAGAGAGAGGAAATTTTGCTGAGTTCAGAGAGAAGTAGGAGACCCACAAACTATGCCTTTAAGAAGGATCTAGGTTCTGAAAGAAAGGGGTAGGAGGACTTGGACTGCCTACGTGTGAAGCTGTCTGAGCAAATCAACAAAACAGCAAGTCAAGTCCTGTAGGGTTTTTTCAAAATTTTCCAGGTGAAAATGTTCACACTGAAAATTTAACAATCATTTGACTGATATGAGCTGGCTCCAGCACTGCCCTGGAACTGACAAGAGGTCATCCAGACCATCATCAGACCAGTGCCCTACTCTGGCAGCTGTGTGGAGGATGGACTGGAGATTTGAGAGACTGGAGTTGGGACAGCAAGTGAGAGGCGAGATTTTAGACATGGTGAGTCTGAGAACATCCAGGCAGAAAAGTCTAGCACAGCACCTGGAACATAGCAGGTAACTCAATAAATGTTTCTGACTCCCTGATTGACTGCCTGACATCTAGAGTTCAGAATAAAAAGTAATGAAATCTATAGGAGTCAGTGAGATAAACAAGGAAGAAATTATGGAAAGAAGAGCAGAAAGCCAAGGACAGAGAGGTAAATTCCAGCAAGGGAAAGTCTAACAGAGGAAGGACAAAGAGTGAATTACTTTCCCTAGGCTACAGAAGCCTGAAAGGGGCCTGAGAACATTAAACAGGAGTCAGATGTGGACAGACAAGGTCTTAGAGTCAAAGGCCAAGAATTGCAGTTTACAGAGAAAACTGGCTCAGAGAGACAAAGCATTTATTTCTCCACACTCGTACAGTCAACATGAGCCAGACATCTCCTGACTTCAAGCCTATGGTTCCATTCTGCCACTGAGGGACACTGAGTCATAAACTACTTTCCCATTCATGACCTCATGTGATTTTCAAGGTAGGAGACAGAATATTGGGGATATTGCTCATTGTACAAATGGGGAAACTGAGATGGAGAAAAGTAGGTGAAGTGACTGGTGCAGATGGTAAAGAACTGAGCCAGGACTCTTTCTCTTAATTTTCCAATACCTGGTTCACTAGTCTTTCCATAATTCTAACATATTGAATATGTTAATATTAAGGTGAAACATAACACAGCATCAACACAAAAGGATTTTATTAATGGTTTTTACATCACATTTTCATCCCATTAACTCATCACCATCCCTAGAGAACATCTCTTTACAACAGAAAAGCAAACCTTAGCAAAATTAAACCAAATACAAGAGCCAGCAGGATGACATTCCACATCTGTGGTCTACCCCAACCCCACCGACAGGGAGATACTGCGTCCCAGCATCAACTACCTGGACCCATTAACATTCCCCACATCCAATCAGAATTCTCGCCTCTAGCACTGACTTCATTTGCATCGTTTTGATTTTTTCACCATACCTCAGTTCACCAGTTGATTGGTGGGAGTAGCAGATACAGCATAGTTCTTGAAGTCAGGAAAAACTGAGTTTGAACCCTGCCTCCAACACTTACTAGCTGTGTGGCGCTAGGCAAGTCACTGAATCACTGTCTGCCTCAGTTTCCCCTTTGGTAAAATGGGCAATATAATAATAGCACCTACCTCCAGGATCATTGTGAGAATAAAAGGAATTAATCCATAAAACACTTTGCAAACCTTAAAGCACCATATAAATTCCAGCTATTACAACTATTGGTTCATATCATATGTCTTCCCATGTTTTCCATGATACTTACTAACATCAAACCTCCCTACAAATGGTTCAAACCATGAGAAAGGCACTTTGTAGACCTTAAAGGACCCTAGAAATGGGTTAATGGCACTCTTTTTAAGACAGCTGCTGATACTCTGGTAAAGATGACCCAGTTCTCAGCGGTTGAGCCACGGCCAACTGCCAGACAGCAGCAGGGATCGGTAGTCACTGGTCGAAAGAGTCAAATGCCCATCCTGGCTTGGAGCCTCCTGCTCTGGCCAAGCGGGGCAAGCCTGGTGGCTCCATGGTCAGACATGGAGTCTGAAACATTCAAGACTGAAGCTGGAAGGATAGATTCTAGGCTCCGTCACATTCCTTTGTGTTGGGGAGACACAACCCATGAACCCAATGAGACCTTGGGAAGAAGGCTGGCCTCACAAAGAAGCAAAGGAGGGGGCTGCCTACCCTACATCCTTTTCCCCACCATGCTCCTCTCTCTCCCTTCCCAGGTTGTCTCTTTAATAAAGAACAGTACCTTTCATTCTATCAGAAGAGAGAAGACACCAACCCCAAGCATCCCTGGGAGGGATAGCCCACTGACAAGGATGGAGTCAGCCACAGAGAGCCAGGGCTCACAGGCTGCTCCACCAGAGAGCCAGTCTCTGAAACAGCCACAATCCTATCACATCACAGGCCTAGCAAAGGTTGTTAAGAAAGAAAATCTCAGCCAGGGGATACCAATATCTGGATTCATACAATGACTGTGGGTAATAACAGCACTCAGTCTCAATATTCTGCCCTATATAAAGAAGTTAGGCTAAATGATCTCCCGGCCCCTTCTACCTCTGCATTGGTGACCAATAGGTGGCTCAGTGAATATAGCACTGGGCCTGGATTCAGAAAGAACTGAGTTCAAATTTGGTCTCAGACACTTACTAGCCATGTGACCCTGGGCAAGTCACCTCACCTGCTTGCTGCCTCAGTTTCCCCTGTAAAATGGGGATAATAACAGCAGCTACTTCCCAGGCTTGTTGTGAGCACCAAATAAGATAATACTTGTAAAGTATCCTTCAAATTTGAAAGTGCTTCCTTTCAGGGTTAAGGTTCTAACAGGACTAAGACAGAGACAGGCAAGCCTCTAACAAGCTTTGTCCGTCCTTCTATCAGGAGAGACCAAGGCCCAGAGAGGGCAATCGGCTTCTTCAGGGTCACACAACAGGCCAGCGTCCAAGGCTTCCCAGTCTCTGGCTTGATTTTCCTTTGTATTTCCTCACAGTTCTTGGCCACTTCACAGTCACTGCACCTGGACCCCACCTAATCCCAATCTCTTTCCGCCACATCCCACACCCCCAGTGAAGGAACTTGGCAGGAAGGGCAGGAGGGGATGGGGAAAGCTTTCCCACCAGGAAGTAAGGTCAACTGGCAGGCAAAGCCACATTCCAGCAGGGGCCACCCAAATGCCGATGACCCCAAGGGTCATGGGAGACTAGCAAGGGCAGGGGCAGAGGGACGACCTCACTGCCAGGCGGAAGCCAAATTTATTATGGAAACTGAGGAGCAGCTGGCAGACCTGGGAGGGAAGTGACTTCACCTTACATTCTGTCCTGGGCTGTTTCCTCCCGAGCTTCCTATAAAGACAGAGAGGGCTGGGACAAGGAGCAATTAACCCCATGGAGGCTGCTTCTCAGGACAATCACAAGCTTAGTCGCTGGGCACAGACAGCAGGGCCTGGCTCTGGGTCTAGTGCCCCATCCACTCCACCACTTGGCCTCTCTAACAATACTTCGGCTGAGGACACTGAAAACTAAAACCTGGAGCTCTTGTTCATAAAACAAACTAGGAGATCCCCAAGGACAGAAAGAGACTAGGACCCCACGTTCTGAGGACCTCCCCAAGTCCCAGCTGCTGTTTTAGGAAGCAGTTTGGTGGAGAGAGTGCTGGGCTTGAGTCAGAAAGAGCTGAGTTAGAATTTTGCCTCACTTACGATGTGACTTTGGACAAGTCACTTAATCTTCTTCTGTAAAATGGCAATAATAATAGCACCTATCATACAGGACTTTTGTGAGGATCAAGTTGTATGTATGTGTATGTGAATATATTTACACATATACAAACTTATATATGTAGCAAGTATAAGCTTTAAAACAAATATTACTATTTTTGCCATTATTATTATTTTAGAACTTATGTAAAGAAGCGATTACTCTTAAGAAAAGGCAGCAAACAAAAGCCAAATGACCACGTTGGCCAATGATCCATTGGCCAAAGGCCTCAGAGTACACCAGGATCCCACCTGCAGATTTAGAGCTGGAAAGAAGCTTGGGTATTCCCTAGTCTCCTTTTACAAGTAAGGAACTGAGGCCCACAAAGGCCAAGCTTCTCAGGGATGAGAGGTAGGACAGAGGGAAAGAAAGGAGTGCTTTCAGGCAGTATGGAGCCCAAAGAAGTTGTCAGCACCCCCAGGATTGATTCAGGAGGACTCCCAGTCCTCAGAGATGTGTGCACCTCTCCCTCATCCACCACAGTGAGATCTGATGTGGTATCAAAAAAACAGCCCCTCCTGCTCCACCCTGGCGCTGCAAACCAAATTCACTTTTCCCATTTAGAAAACAACACAGCAGAGGAAGACTTGGCAGAGAACGCTTTGAGGACGCTTCCTGGCAAGGGGGGCGTTTTTCCAGCATCCCCAACCTCAAAGTGACAAAGGAAAGAAGGAATCTTAGGAACAGGAAAATAAAATGTTTCTCCTCTTCCTGTTTATCTCTCAAGTTGATCCAGAAACCCCTGGTAGTTGTTTGCTAAGGGGACAAGCCAGGCCAAGAGAGACATGCTCTGCTCCCACAAGTCCCATGGAGAGCCCACCCCCAAATCCTGTCCCAAGGGGGCATCTAGCACATAAAGAGGCCTATTCATCAAAGCCCTGGGAGCAGCAGGAGGGCTGGGCAGGCTCTTCAAACACACTGGCTGAGAGAAATTCCTGCCCAGGAGGGTGATCAGTCACCAGCCAAGAAATGCACTGGGGTTTGTCCAGTCAGAGATGCCTGAGCACCCTTGTGGCACCCCCCCCACCCACCCTGGGCCCTTCCACTTCTACTCTGAGCCTCACCGAGGGACTGAAATCCCACCCCTCACTCATCCACCTTTAAGACATGGAGGACCTTTAATACTTTCAGTAGAATAATCAGGGGCACTAAAAGATCCACTTTCACATGAAGAAGCACTCCCTCCCTGTCCACACTAAGCCACTGGTCACATGAGTTATACAAGGCCCTGGTTGCCACCACAGCAGAAATGTGAAAAGGGTGGGGGTTCAAATCCTGGCAATGCCACCTGCATGGCCATGAAATAAGGACAACATCTCTGAGTCTTAGTTTCCCCAACTTCTAAATGAGGCTCTTACTCCTTGGTCCCGAAGACCAGACTAATTCAATTCAACAAGTGTTTATCCCGTGCTCACTCTGTACCAGGCACAAAGACAAAAAGAATGAAGTAATCCCTGGTCTCATCTTTGTCCGTATATGACCTACATTCTCCTGGAGAGAACACAGGGACAAAGTTCTACAGAGTCTGGACCAAATGAAGACAAAATCGTTTAGCACGAACCCCTGGAGGCAGAAAGGGTCGTCCTCTTGTGGGTGCTGAGGCTCGAGGCGAGCCCTCAAGGGAATGAAAAGTTCCAAGGGGCAGAGGTGAAGAAGGAGGGCATTCCAGGCATGGCCACTGTCAGTGGGCAAATCACTAAACCTCTCCAACCTCAGCTTCCCCATCTGTAAAATAAAGAGGTTAGGCTACATACCTCGAAGGTGCCTTCCAGTCATAAATCTATAATCCCCCCAAAGCCAGGTAAATCTCAAGGTGCTGTACATACAAGCAGCTATTACTATATACGGCATCCCAAAAGTCTTGGTGAAGTTTTAAGCTTTAATAGGTAAGCTATATATTATACAAAAGAGTTAATAAAGCAATGTTGGTTTTTAGTTTGGGAACCAGACCTTTAACTACTATGGTGCTGGGAACTTCAGGTGAGGAAATAGGTACAAGTCAGCACCTTCTCTGCAACTTACCCCTTATGAAGTCACCAGAGCCATTGGTCGGTAAAATGAGCTGCCCAAGAGTCTAGACCAAAGATAGGGAACCTGTGGCCTTCTAAATCCTCAAATGCGGCCTTTTGACCGAGTCCAAGTTTTACAGAACAAATCCTTTGATTAAGGGGATTTGTTCTGTGAAGTTTAGATTCAGTCAAAGGGCCGTACTTGAGGACCTAACAAACCCAGCCTTGAGACCACGGGTTCCCCACCCCTGGTCTATTAGCTCTGGGCCTTCTTGGCTAGTCTCAATCTACTTCATTACTATGACTCTGAAAGGAACTACGCACATAGTTCATACGTATTATATGAGAGCTAGTTTGGCCTTGGAGCCAGGAAGACTGGGTTCAAATCCCATCTCTTGACAAATGCTGGCTTCAGTGCCCTAGCCCAGAGGTGTCAAACACTCAGATTAAATTGTAACTGGGAAGCATTTAACAAAATAAATAAAAATACGATAAAACCTAGATAATGTTAATGTGTGGTTTTTCTAAGCCAATACACAGCAGCAGGGATTCTTTTGTTTGGTTCTATTGGAATTGCTCAAGACAACTCTCCTAAAACAGGGATTCTTAACCTGAGGCCTACAGATTTCAAGAGGTCTGTGAACTTTGAAGAAAATTCCTTCTCTATTTTCAATCACCTCGTGTTTCCTTTGTAATCCTATTTATTTCATTATAAGCATGTAAATGCATTCTTCTGAGTTAGAGGTCTACAGACTTCACCAGATTATTAAAAGGAGTCAGGGCTACGATTGACAGAAAAGGTGCCCACCTGCATGGGAAGAGGAAGCTAGTTGAACGAATGTGAATCAGGGTCCAATTTTTCTCCCTCTCTAGATATGCTATAGCCACACGAATAACAGTTTTTAAATAGGACTTGACATGGATAGAGGAACTTTAGAAAGCACTTTCCATCCATCATCTCATTAAATTCTCACAATCATCCTGGAAGGTAAGCTTAATAATAGTAACATAAAGATGATTACAATTGCCTGGCTCAGGTGAGGAGCCTGCGGCCTTGAGGCCACAAGTGGCCCTCTAGGTCCTCAAGTACTGGGGATTTGCCTTAACCTGGGGTAAGCCACTATCCTCAATAAAGTTCAGTTTGCCCATCTGTAAAATGGAAATAATGATAGCTGTGCTACCCCACCTCACCAAGTTGTGTGTACTTAAGCCATAGAGTGTGATCAAAATGGGACCCCTCAGGATCCCATTTGGTTTTGAAAGAATTCATAGGCAAGAGGCAGAGGCCAGGCTGAAGATAAAAAGGACTTATTGAATTACACAGAACCAAAAAGCACAAACAAAATAAAATCAGAAACAAATGAGAAGCAACTGTTGGGGGTAAAACCTTTGCAGTAAAGTTCTCTGATCAAGGTCTAGTATCTGAGATACACAGAGGAAACGAATAGGCAGTACTCAAATGAAAAAAAACGCCAACTATCAAGAAGCAGATGGAAAAAAAGCTCCCAATACTTACTACGAGTCAATCCACAGCATTTGTTAAGGGTCTGCTTTGTGCCAAGCACCGAGCTGGAGCATGGGGATAAAGCATAAAGAATGAAACATCCCCTTCTAGACAGGAACAAACATTCTAGAAAGAAGGAAACTGAAATAAGTCGGAGGTCCTAGCTTATAACCAATCAGATAGATAAAGAAGAAAATGGCCATTGCCAGAGGGGCTGTGGGAGGACAGGCATGCACACCAATAAGGCATTGCTGGTGGAGCCAGGAAGCAGTCACTAGGGTTGTGCACACCCTTTGACACAGAAATACCATTACTAAGATTATACCCCAACAATGGCCGAAACAAAGGGAAAGAACCCCCATGTGCAAAAACATTCACAGCACAACTTTTTATTATAGTAAAGAAATGGAAACTAAAGGAGAACCCATCAACTGGGCAAACCGCTAAACAGACTGTTCAGTATGTATGTGCATAGAGTAGAATATGACTATGCAGTAAGAAACAATTCAGAGAAACCTGAGAAGACTTATATGAATGGATGCAGAGTGACACGAGCAGATCCAGAAGAGTGATTTATAATATTACTTTATAATTTATTTTATAATAATGTCAAAGAATACAAGCTTGAAAGACTTCAGATGTCGAGTAAACACTGACTTCCAAAGATATCTTTGTCTTGTGACTTCGAAAGAAAGAGAGAAAGAAAGAAAGAAAGAAAGAAAGAAAGAAAGAAAGAAAGAAAGAAAGAAAGAAAGAAAGAAAGAAAGAGAACCTACCTCAATAAAGCCTTTTAAGTGAGCAGAATGAAGTCTCGAAGGGGACAGACACAAATGGTAGTTGTGTTCCTACCTTGTTAAATTTAATGTACACTAAAATACATACAACAGAGGTTTGAAGGTTATTTTGTTCTTTTTATTTTGTTCTTTTATTTTGTTCTTTTTCTGTATTGAAATGTTGTTTGTTGATGACTAAATTCACAATAAGAAAGAAAATTATAAAAATATTTTAATAAATAAAAAATCAATAGGGTCCTTGGTTCCTCTATCACCTTCTACATGAGTCTTTCCTGACCCCAAGATGCTCCCTTGTCTTAATTTTGCACATGCCTAGGTGTGTACATGTTGTCTCCTCAACAGAAAGAAAGTCCTTGAGGGCAAGGGTTGTGTTTGTATTCTCAGTGCCTAGCACAGGCTGGGGACACAGAAAATGTCAAATAAATGACTGCTGATTGATTAATAATATTATTTTTGCCTAAGGTTAAAACACAAGAGAGGATCACTGTGAGCATGAAGGGGTAGTGTCTGTGCGCGCGCACGCAGGTCTCCCTTCCCCTTCCCCACCCCACCCCCCCACCATCCCCCAAATCTGCCCAATCCCAACCTGCTCAACCACCTTCCTTTCCCAGGCTGCCCAGAGCTGAGACAGCCCTCAACATGATCCCACAATGCCATAGGGAAAAAAAAGAGGAACACAATAGCATCTTGTGTCTCTCTCACAAGCTCAGAGTACAAATTCTCCTGGGCACAGATCCAAATGCCCTTACCAGGACCTCTGAGGACAGCATAGGCTCAGTTTCTACCTGTACCAGAAGAGGTCCAAGGTCCCCCAAACATCTGAAGGCAGGAGGAGGTCCCAGAAGGTCCTTGAGGACATGTATCAGGATTTAGGACTGAAAAGGGCCTTGAAAGTCACCCACTGACTCCAACTCCTTCCTTTAGAGATCTGGAAACTGAGAACCAGGGAGGAAAGTGATTTTCCTAAGGTCACAGCCAGTAATTAGGAAAATTATAATTTGAACTCAGGTCTCCAAATCCAGGTCTCTTTACATTTTTTCATTTATATTTTTGTGATCACTTTATTCATAAAATGGCAGATTTCAAGCCAGAAGAGACTTCAGAGAAAATCAACTCCAACCCCTTCATAACCTGGGTGCCCAGAGACACAATTCCTGGATCCCAAAGAGATCAAAGACTGAGGAAAGTGGCCCATCCACAGGGCATTCCCAAAGACTTAGGTAAGCCGTCAAAACATAATACTACAAAAATACTAAAGGGATGCCCATCAATTGAGAAATTGCTGAACAAATTATGGTAAATGAATGTCTTGTTTTGCAGTAAGAAATGACAGGAGAGAAACCTGGAAAGATTTATATGAACAGAAGCAGTGAAGTGTACACAACCATGTGAACCATTTATTTATACAGCAACAACAACACTGGAAGGACAAAAGACTCTGAAAGACTCAAGACTAATTGATGCAATGACAATAATCAGGATCTTGAAGAACCAGGCATAAAGGGCGCTGTCCAACTCTCAATAGAAAGGTGTAAATTCAAAATGAGACACACATTTCTGGGCATGGTCAATGTGGGAATTTGGTGTGCCTGACTATGCGTGTTTCTTACATGGGTTTTGTTTTTCCTTTTTTTCCCCAGTAGGGAGAAGATAGAGAGATAGGAACAAGGTAGTAGAAGGAAGGAAGGAGAGAGGGAGGGAGGAAGGAAGGAAAGAAAGAAAGAACAGAAAGAACAGACATAAAGAGGGAGAGGAAAGAGAGAAAGGAAGAGAGAGAGGGAGGAAGAAAGAAGGAAAGAAAGAACAGAAATAGGCAGAAAGAGAGAGAAAGAAATAGAGAAAGAGAGAAAGGAAGGGAGAGAGGGAGGGAGGAAGGAAGGAAGGAAGGAAGGAAGGAAGGAAGGAAGGAAGGAAGGAAGGAAGGAAGGAAGGAAGGGAGGGAGGGAGGGAAGGAGGGAGGGAGGAGGGAGGAAGGAAGGAAAGAAAGAAAGAACAGAAATAGGCAGAAAGAGAGAGAAAGAAATAGAGAAAGAGAGAAAGGAAGGGAGAGAGGGAGGGAGGGAGGGAGGAAGGAAGGAAGGAAGGAAGGAAGGAAGGAAGGAAGGAAGGAAGGAAGGGAGGGAGGGAGGGAAGGAGGGAGGGAGGAGGGAGGAGGAAAGGAAGGGAAGGGAAGGGAAGGAAAGGAAAGGGAAGGGAAGGGAAGGGAAGGGAAGGAAAGGAAAGGAAAGGAAAGGAAAGGAAAGGAAAGGAAAGGAAAGGAAAGGAAAGGAAAGGAAAGGAAAGGAAAGGAAAGGAAAGGAAAGGAAAGGAAAAGGAAAGGAAAGGGAAGGGAAGGGAAGGAAAGGGAAGGGAAGGAAATTGGGTCATCGAAGCATTTTTTAAATGCATAGAAGAAAATAGAAGACCAGAAAGATCCATACAAAATGGACAATTTTGTAAGTTATATGTTGAATTTATATTTACAAGATGTCCCAAAAGTCTTACGTAGTTTTAAACTGTTAAAGCTTAAATAAAATAAATTAAAATTAGATTAAATTACAAATTAAAGCTATCAAAGCAGAGTATCACAAGGTCCAGAAAATTTAACACAGAGAAATATAGTCTTTGCCATTTTAAGTCTTACGTGGGTTTGGATATCTGATCCATAAGAACGAGATGATGAGGGTTGGGGAGGGGGGAGAGGTGTGGCTTCATAGCACTTTGTCTGACAAACATCTGGAAGTTCCCATGGCCAGAGGCCTTCTAGACTCTGCCCCCTCAGACCTCCCCAGGAATATTGTACTCAGTCTGGGATTTTAGATAGGACATGGACTACTGGCAAGAATTAAGAAGCAAGTGACAAGATTGTCCAGAAGCCAGGACTCTGCCCTCCTAGTAGAATGAATGGAAGGAACTGGAAAGGCTAAGCCCAGAGATAACTAGGGGGATGTGATAGCTTTTTCCAGGCATATGCCAGGCTACCTATCCTGTGCAGAAGATGTCTGAGTCACTCAGCTCAGACAGGATGAGGACCAGAGGCTAGAAGGTGCAGAGGGGTGAGTTTCTGTTCAAATTTTTAAAAAAACATTTTAACAATTACAGCTGTTCAAAATGGAATGGATTACCCTGCATGATAGTGAGTTTCCCATCATTGGAACATTCAATCAAAGACTAGGTAAAAGGGCCACCTGCCCAAACACAGATGACCTCAAGAATCTCTTCATTTAGAGTCCACAAGGGGAGAAGCCAAGAGATGCTGAAGTCTACTCGGTGGCTTCACAATTTTGGCCAAGCCTCCCCGCCCCCCATCAAACTCTCCTTCCATAACTCTTGGCCATTGTGGGGAGGTGGGGAGGATTTGACTTGGACTTTTCAAAACCATGCTGAAGCAATGGGATGGGTGTGAGACCTTGCTCAGCCCTGGGACCAATGGTCCAGCTTCCTCATTAAAGCAGATGGCCCCTCCAAATAGCCCAGACATAACAGGCATCAGTGCCTCTGTGGGCAAGCTGACCCCTGGGGCATCGCCCAAGCACTTCCCCCCACCATAAATAGCAGCTCTTTCTTCCTTCTTCATTCCCAAAAGAGAAGTGGATTTGGTATCAGAGGACCTGAGTTCAAATGCTCCCTCTGACACTGACCTCTGTCACTCGCTCTCCCTGGGGCCCGTTCCCTAATCTGACAATGAGGGGGCCAGACCAGAGTATTTCTAAGGCCCAGTCTGGCTCTTGCTCTAGAGTCCTACTTCCTTTGTGTCCTGGATAGCTCAAGAATTCAGAGGAAAACTGGAGAATCATGGAAGTCTATCTTAGGGACACTCGACAAATATTAGCTAAGCCCTTCCTGGAGCCAACCCTTTACTAGGCACCATAGGGGAAACATGTAAGGAAAAGATTCAATGCTGGGGAGGACACTGGGGATGCAAAAACCAGCCCCTGACTACTGGGGCTCAGAGTAGCACTTACTATCTGGGTGACTATCCGGGAAGCCAAGTAGCTTCCCTTCTCTGGACCTCAGTTTCCCCATTACCTAAAATAGAGAAAGTTGAGGAAGATGGTCCAAGGTTCTTCCCAAGTCCACAGACCTGAGTCCAGCCCCTCCCTACCCTTGGCCCTCACTGAATTTAACACCAAGGCATCATCATCTACTCATATACAGGGACACAGGGACCAGTGTTTGACAGGGGTGGGAGGGGATGGGAGGCTGGGGGGGGGGCAGGCGTCGAGGAGGAGGGGCACTGCCTTCAAGGGACTCTCTGCGTCTGGGTTTTCTTGTTTGTAGAATGAAAAAGTTGGCCCTGTTGGTCCCTTCCAGCCCCAAATCTCTGCTCCTCTGAGTCAGGAAGGAGGGGATAGGGTATCTGCTGGCTCAACCATAAAGAAAAGACTTTCCCCCTCAAACCCACCCCCCCTTTCATTTTTAAAGACTTCAAAGCTGCTCCTGCTGGGCTCAATTTCTCCTCTGGAGCCCAGAGCTGTGGAAAGAGCCAAAATCTGTGGCCCAGGACCAGGAATTTAGCTTCTTGTTCCCCTCACAGGTACTTCCCCATTGGGTTTAGAAAGTGTGAAGTGTAGGATGAGGGGAGTCTCTCAAGTCCCTCCCCTCCCCAAAGGGGCTGCCTCCAGTTCATCTGAGGTGACACCCCTTCCCTTTCCTCCCCCCTGCCTACCAGCTGCTGGAACAGGGAACAAGGGGATGGAAAAGAAAAGAAAGTTTTTTCCATTGGGTGTCCAGACCTTGATCCTTAGAGAAGTCCAGCTGCAGGACAGGAATTCTGCCAGGACCCCCATTCTTTGGTCTGGAATTGCCCAAAAAATCCACAAAATCAGAGGAAAATAGGACCTCTCATTATTATTTCAGTTGTTAATAAATAATCATCCACTCTTTTTCTTCTATGTCCCCACACAGGTGCTGAGGGAACTTTCCCAGAGCACAAATCTGACCACGTTGTTTCCAAGAACAATAAACTCCACTGGCTCCCTATTACTTAGGGGATCAGATACAAATATTTCTGTTTGGCACTTAAAGCTTTTCACAACCTGACCCTATTCTACCTTTTCAAATTTATTGTTGCTCAGTAGCATCTGACTCTTTGTGACCCCATTTTAAGGTTTCCTTGGCCATGCTACCAGAATGATTTGCCATTTCCTTCTCTAGTTCATAATTTTACAGATGAGGAAACTGAGGTAAACAGGGGCAGGTGACGTCACACATCCAGTAAGTGTGTGAGGTCAGATTTGAACTCAGGTATTCTGACTCCAGGCCCATGCTCCCTAGCTTCTTTGTTTCAGCCAGATTACGGATGACATCATTCCCCTTACCTTTGTCTACAGCCCAATCTCCCCAGCTATTCCCACCACGAGCTAATCCATCTTCACCTCTATGCCATGGCCCTGACTGCTCTCCTTGCCCTGTTTCCCTTAGCTTACCCCTAAGAACTCCTTTCAAGTTCCAGTCCCAGGGAAACTTTCTACAGGACTTCTTTCCCAATCCCTCTGGGGAAGAACAGCCTTCCCCGCCCCCCCCAAAAAAAATTAACTTTTATTTGTTTTGTATCCATTCCGCCTATATTTGCATGAGCACAAGAGGTCAGATATCTAAAATTAGAATAGACCTCATATCGTCTCCCCATGGAAGCGTCTTGAGGGAGGAAGCTGTTTCTTTTTTGTGTTTATATGTCCAGAGCTTAGCACAGGACCTGACACACACAGTAGGTGCTTAAGAAATACTTGTCAACTTGACCTTCCAGGCACTGTGCTAGACTTATAAACACAAAAGTGAAACAATGTTTCACCTCAAGAAACTCAAGTTCTGCCAGAGGAGACAACAGGAACACATAAAAGTATATACAAGATAAACCAACGAGAGGCACTAGCATCTGAAAAAGATCCGGGAGTTTTACTGGGCTACAAGCTCAATGAGTCAAACAGTGTGAGATAGTAACAAAAAAAAAAAAAAATCCCAACTAATCAGATCCTAGGCTGTGTCAAGAGAGACACAAGATATGATCATCCTTTGTTTCTCTACCTTGGTTAGACTCCCTCAAATGGAAATTATTTATTCGATTCTGGGCACCATGTGAATAAGCCAGACAGATCCAAACGAAAGCAACCACAGTGGTGAGAGGACTGGGGTCCACACTGGGTGTGTTGGCACAGGAGTTGGACAAGATCCCTCTGAGATCCCTTTGGTCACAGAGACAGCAATCCTGGGACTTCTGGCCCAAGGCCACAGTTCCTTCTCTTACAGAGGAAGGTTGGCCCTCGTGGTGGGTGACCAGTCAACATGGATGTTAATCTAATTAATATCCACAAGCACACAAGGAGCTAAGTGAGAGGCTACGCCTGGGGAAAGGGAATAGGAAGGGGTTCGAAAAGCAAGGGCTGGATGCAGGGTCTAAGTTGCGGTTCTAAGATGGGCAGCCCAAGGAAAACAGCAGCCAAGAGAATGGGACACAGTAACGTGGGCTTGTAGCCCTGCCCTCAGTCTGTCACCCAGGGAGTCACCTCCTCTCTAAGGCTCAGCTCCTTACCTATAGGGGATGAACCCTATGACTGGACGATGGGAGAGGGGGCAGGTAGTGAGTGCCTTAAAGTGAGGAAATGGGGTAAAAGAACATCAAAGGGAAAATAAGGCATCTGGACAATGGGGCCTGCCTAGTTAACAAGTTTTTGCAGTCTTGTGAAATGGAGGACTCTCCCCATCTAACTCAGCTGCCTTGCACCCCCCAGAAGGAGAAGGGGCAGGGACTCAGCTGACAGTGTTCCAGGGGGGAATAAAAAAAGCCACAAGCTAGGTCCAATGCCCTCCCTGTCCCCATCTCCTGTCTCCCCTCCTCCTTCTCCTCCTCCTCTCTCCCCTTCCCCTCTGCTTTCCTCTCTCCTCTCTCAAGCAGCCACCTCATCCTTTAATGGCATTCAGTGCGGGGTTTCACAGTAGGTCATCACAGGGAGGGAGGGGTTCTCAGAACCTCAGCACCCTTCCCAAATCATCAAGGGAAGATGGTGGCCTAACCCTTAGGGGGTGTCACCTCTACTCAGGACCCAAAATGGTCTCCTTTTTAGAACCAGCATGGTCCAGTGGAAAGGCTGCCGGCCTGGGATTCACAAATTCAGTCCAAATCTTGGCTCTGTCACCATCTGAGCTCTGTGACTGTGGGAAAGTGCCTTGACCTCTTTGAGCCTCAGCGTCCTCATCAGCAAAATGGGTACAGTAACCCCTGCTAAAGCACTTTGTAAACACAGGCATTACTCGGCACCCTCACTCTTCAAGTGCTGGCATACATCCTTCTCCCTCTCAGTGTGGGCCTCAGGGAGCAGTTTGATCTAATGGGTTTGGAGTCCGAGGACCTGAGTTCAAATTCCAGCTTTGCTATTTATTGTTTTGTGACTTGGGAACCAACATGAAGCTCTTGGCTTTCACAGGGCAGCATCCCAGGCCTCAACTCTGTCCACCCCTTGCTGATGAGTAAAGGTCTGTCTGCAGCCAGAAGCCCAGATCCATGAGGTCAGTCAAAGACCAGACCCTTTCCTCTGCAGCTTGGAGCGCCCCAGTCCCTTGCCAGGAGGGGATACTCCTCTAAGCCACGGCTAAGGAAGTGGCTGAGCCCAGCCCCAGCCTAAGCCCCAGCCCCAGAGCTAAGCAATAGTTACAGGAAACATTAAAAGTTACTCAGCTGAAGAGTTTGGCTGGGGTAGGAGGGGAGCAAGGAGCATGGGCTCTGGTGAGGGCAGAGGTTGCCCCTTTCAAGACTAGAGCTATGATTTGGGGTCTATTCTTAGTAAACCTCTGGCTCCCCTCCCAAAGGGCCCTCCACCAAGGCAGGCCTGCATTCCCACATCCCTGCCCTGATGTTCCAAGTCACTACCAAGGGAGTGGCACCGTAACCCAGGACATAGGCCACCAGAAGGGAGGAGGGACCTAGATTCTTCAGGGTCCCCCAAACTCATGCCAATCACTGGCTTTGCTTCTATCTACCTTGCAAGTTCCTCTACCTCTCTGGGCCTCAATTTCCCCATCCATAAAATGAGGGGAGGGGATAAGATGACTTCCAAGGTCTCTTTAGGCTCTTCTATTGTCTTGACTTGGAAAGTCCTTCCCTTCCTTTCATCTTCCCCAAAATCAAAAGCATCTTTCAATGGCCACTTCTAGGCCCACCTTTTCTAGGAAGAATTCTTCAAATGATGCAGGCCTCTCCAAATCACAGCAGCGGCCACCTCCCCCAACACTCTGCTCTGGAGGTTTTCAGCCCTGGTGCTAGACTCCAAGGGTCTCCGGGTGATCCTCATCTCCCCCACTAGATCATCAGCTCCCTGAGAACATGGACCATGTTCTGCACCTCCATAGTATATGCTCCCATGGGAAAGTCAGATGAACACGGCAGCGGAAGAAACCCTGGATCAGAGTTCCAGTCTAAAACTTGAAAGGAGCATGGACTTAGAGTCACTGTGTGGTCAGTGGGGGCTTGCGACCACCTAGACCAACTGCCAGATCTAAAGAGAAGGGAGCCACGACCCAGACTTGCCCAAGATTACATAGGGAGAAAACATGCAAGGTGGGATTTGAACCCAGCTCCTCTTACTCCAGACATGTTTTGCCACACTATGTTCCCTCTCATTTTACATAGGGCAAAACTGAGGCTCAAAGAGAAGATAGGACTTTCCCAAGGTTCCAAAGGTGAAGAGTCCAAATACCCCACTCCTCTGGGTCTCAATCCAGCTTTCTTCCCAACAGAGCCTCAGAAGCATACTCTTCTCAGAACTCAAGGCTCCTACAGGGACCCAGAGAGTTAGAGCAAGGGACACAGGGGTCACACAAGGCCAAAGACCTGAATCGAGAGACACACATGTGGGCCAAGATGCACAAGCATCGAGACCTGTGGATGGAGAGAGGGTGCAGGGGAGAACAGAAAGAATTCTAGGGAGTTAGATGGATGAGAGGTCCCTTACCTTGGACCCATGGACTCTTAAGGAGTCCACAGATAGATTTTCAGGAAAGGCACACACAAAGTCTCTCTTACACACACACATACACACATATATCACACACACATTCACTACACATATATATATATATACCACACCATACCACATCACACATACATATACATATACCACACACATATATACCCCACACCAAAAACATACCACACACACACACACACACACCACACATACACACACAGTCCAAGCCTCCTCCCTGTACTGCTCAGTTATCAATGTTATCCCATATGGCAGGAATTCCTGGAAACTTTTTTCCCCCGCTTTGGTGGTGAGGAGAGTATTTTTGTGGGATGGCCTCCTTTTCCTGGAATCTCCATCTGGGACCTGAAGAAAGGACTGCAACGAATTTGTGGCCTCAGAGAGAGCACAACTGTTTGTCATAGTAGTTGAAAGAAAACCCTGGATTTGAAGTCTGGAGATCTGGATTCAAATCCAGACCCTGCTCCTGATTACAGGTGTGGTCTTGGATCATTTCCTGCCCTGGGCCTCGGTTTCTTTCCCTATAAAATGAGGAAATTGGTCTAGAACAGAAGGTCTTGACCTTTCTCATATCTTTGATGGTCTGGCGAAGTCTATGGACCCTTTCTTAGAAGGATATTTTTAAGCATTTAAAGTCTATAGGACTACAAAGGAAACCAAATGCTACTGAAAGACAGTTATCAAAATAGATATATTTTTAAACCAAGCTCCCAGGGCCTGGATTAAGAGCCCCAGAGTAGCCAGTACCCAGTTTCTCTGCCAGCTCTGAGGCCTGTGACCCTGGGCTTATTCAAGCGGCCAGCTCTGCAAGAGGACAGAGCCTGGAGCTGCCTCAGGTCTCACGAGGTCTTACTTGCCCAAGACCCTCAGGATCCCAGGAATGTCACCCACAGAGCTGTACCATCGAAGTCTGATCAAGGCTCCTGGTCATCAGTGCTGGCCAAGAACCCGCTCCAGGTCTCAGGACAGAGCCCAGGACCAGGATCAGAGATGGGAAAGGAGGGGCAGGAACAGAGCTGGCAAAATATTTCTGAAAAGCAGGAAATAACCTAAGGGGAGGAGGGGAATGGTCATGGCCCAAGGCACAGATACCCTTCACTCTGAGACCAGGGCCTGACCCGCACCCCCCCCCCACCTCAATGCCACCACACAGAGACACTAAGGCCAGTTATACGCACCACAAGAGCACAAAGCAACAGACAACTGGGTCTGCCCTCACCGGAAACTGTCTAGAAGAAGGTTTCCCAACCTTCCCCCACCCACAGCAGGCCAGCACTTCAGAAAGGAAATGAAGACTTCCTCACCACCTGCCCCAGAATCTCTCCTTGAGGCCAAGACCCAAGGGAGCCACAGGAAGGCCCTGAACAGCTGAGCCCTAGGCCTGAATAAAATCAAAGGGCCCTCATAAAACAAGCTGCCTTTGGCCATCAGTCACCAATAGACCACTCGCTGCTCTCCAATACTGGCCTGGGGAAGCTAGAAAGGAAATGCTTCCAGCCCGGGCTTGGAGCTGGTACTGCCCTGTAGGCTGGTAGGCTCTATCTGCAAGGCCATATTAAAAGGAAACAATCCAAACTCTCATTCCATTCGTCATCAGTCTCTTTCCCTCTGCCATCTTTCTGGTCTTCCCCACTCCTCATGAACTGGGGATATGTTTATATCCTAACACCTAGGCATATGGAGTAAAAGGAACCTTAGTGGTTATGAGTCAGAGCACCTCCGCGGCAAGCCCTCAGTTTCCTTATCAGTAAAAATGAAAGGGTTTGAGCTCTGATCCTAAAGATACCAACTGAAATGCTGACCATGCTTGAAGGTAGACAAACCACTTGGTTCACCACAGAGCTGTGTGAAGTAGGGGGTCTAAAGGCTACCAGCCCCATTTGACAGATGAAGAAGGAGGCTGAGAGATGAGGTGACTGACATCCACTGTTTTTCTTGGTTACCAGAGAATTCATTGAGGAGATTGGGGGGGGGGAGTGGAGTGAAGAGATTTCCCAGAAATGATTATAAATTTCAATATCAAAATATCAATAAAATATTTTTTTAAAAGTTAATGACTAGGTGACTCCATTATATAAGCCCTTAGGGCAAGGGGGTCTACATCTTAAATATGGCTGGACTCCCCACTACCTGGGAAGTGGAGGCTGGTGGACTATGGATGCTCAGCAGTTCTGAGTGGACCCATTGGATACCCCCTGTAAGAGTGGGACCAACATCGGTCAGGAGGAGAGAGAGCAGGTGGGCTTACTAAGGAGGCACAAACCAGCCCAAGTCAGAAAGGGAGCAGATCAAAGCTTCTGTGCTGATCAGCTTTACCAGGGAACCCATGCAGTCTCGAAAAACAAAAAAATGCCACACCTATATTATGTACCATCTCCTGATCCAATACAGGCTCCTCAGGGGCAGGGACCGTCTTGTTTTAAAGGGTATGTGCCTAGCACGCAGTACACAAGCAGGAACACAGTAGGTGCTACATAAATGCGCGTTGATGGTTTACAACCTAAGCAGTGCATAACACGGGGCTAACCACCTAACGGTCAATAGTATCTGTTAGTTTGACTTGAAATTCATCCAAGCAAAAAGTCTGGCCCCTCTGAGAATGAAGTAACCCAGATCATCCCTATTTCTAAAGTGATTCCTGCTCCTCCTCCACAGCCACACTTTGGGAAGGGAGTGAAAGGATTATGACCCTAAATCACAGGCTTTTAGTCAGTCAATACATATTTATTAAAGTGCCTACTATGTGCCAGGCCCTGTGCTGAGCACTGGGGAGCCAAAGAAAGGCAAACCCCAACCCTGCCCTCAAGAAGTTTATAAACTAATGTTGAAGCTGAACATCATCTCATTTTACTGACAGGGAAACTGAGGCCCAGCTAGAAAGTGGCAAAGCGGAAACATAGAATCTTGCCCAAGATCCCACAGTCCCCACTATGGAGATGAAGAAAATGAAGACTAAGCCATTAGGCTGAAAAGCAGGGACCCTCAAGGTAAAAAGTCACAAAATAAATACAAGCATCCGGGTCCACAGGGAGGGAAGAAGGGAGGAAAAACTTGGACCCACAGCCAAGTGTCAAGCCTTCAGCCCCAACCAGCTGCCATCATCCCCCAACTGCCCTCCCAAGTCCCTCTTCTGGGGAAGCACACCCAAACCACATATCAGGCATCTCTGGGGTAGCCTAGACCCCAACCTCTCCTCCCAGAGGGGACCCGCTGAGAGCACAGTCCATAAGGAACTTAAGAATTCTTTCCAAACCCCCTCTCTCAACAGATTTAAACTCCTTGAGGGCAGGCCTTCTTTCACGCTTATCCAGCACTCCTAAGGCTTGGTACAAGGTAGGTGCTTAATAAAGCACCTTAATAAAGAGTTAATAAACCAGACTCAAAAAAGTGGCAGTGAGCCTCAGAGAATCATTAAGGTTTGGAGAGAGAGAGAGAGAGAGAGAGAGAGAGAGAATGAGAGAGAGAGAATGAGAGAGAAACCAAGATAGAGTTTTAGAGTCCAGCCCCTTTATTTTACAGAAGAAGAAACTGAGGCACTCAGTGGAGGCAGTGACAGTGACCTGACAGCACTTACCTGAGGGCTGAGCAAGAGGAAGGCAGGCCACGAGACTGGTCCACATCCTGTGGCCTAATCAGATTATCCACCCCCAGCAGGTCCCAAAGGCCCAGCGCCCTGGCTTCCCCAAAGAAGCAAGTCAGCCTCAAGCTTATCCAAACAGAGCTGCCAGAGCTGGAAGGCCAACCAGAGTGACTGTGAGTCAGGCAAGTGAGCAAAGTCTGCTGGAGATTTCAAAGCACTTAATAAAACATGGCTCACATTTCTACTGAGCTCAAAACCCACTGCTGACAACACTCCTAATAAGTTAGTTGGTAGTGACACCTCCCATTCACAGAATACTTCCAGGTCTATAGCATACCATGTGAACAAACGTTCAAAAATCAGAACAACTAAGTGGCACCACAGATAGTGGCTGGAGTGAGAAAGATCTGAGTTCAAATCCAGCCATGAACATTTACTAGATGTGGGACTTTGAGCAAATCATCTAACCTCCCTTTGTTTGCCTCATCTGCAAAATGGGGATGATAATAGCAAACTACACATCCAGTGCTTTGCAAATCTTAAAGTAATATACACATGTTAGCTATTATTATTCTTATAAATGAGGAAACTTGGGCTCAGAGACAAGAAACAGCTTTCCCAAAAGGAAAGGGATAGCCAAACGTACAAGTCTTCTGACCCCTTTGCCTTCTGCCTTGGTGCATCTCCCCCAAACAACACAGGAGGGCCGGAGGAAAGAGGATGCTCTGGGGCAAGGACAATGGCCTCCTTCTCACTCCTGGTCTGGGCTTTTCCCTCTGGATCTCAGACCCCTCTCCTTCTTTCCAGATCCTCCACCATCCTCCGTGGGCAAGAAGAAATCACAAGCCACCTTAGGATGGTGGGAGAGAAGAAAAAGGAAGGTTCACTGAAAAGAGCAGGCGTGGGAGGTGAGAGCCAGGGGAGGTGAGAGCCAGAGAACGTGGGCTGAAACCTGGGCTTGGCTCTTTCACACCTGATCTTCCATTTCGTCATCTTAGCTTTAGGTTCTTCATGTGTAAAATGAAGGTGTGTGCATATGACACGGTGATTCTATGAAAGCCCATTGAAGCAGCTAGGTGGCAACTGGTAGAGAGAGCACAGGGCTTGAAGTCAAGACCTGAGATCAAATCCTGCCCCTTACACATATCAGTAGCTGTGTCCTTGATTGAGTGACCTTACCTTTCTATGCATCAGTTGCCTCACCTGTAAAATGAGGGGCTTGGACTCTATGGCGGCCAAGCTCTAAATATCAGATCCTGTCACCCCATGAGCCTAGACAAGCCAGGTATCAGAGGGAATATAGCAGGCGCCTAGATCCCCTGGGGGAAATTTTGCAGTCACTTGTGGTAGGAAGTATGCTGGTTCAATTTCATCCATCCCATGATGGGAAGGGAGCAAACTAGAAAGCCAGGGAGAAAACCAGAGAGGGACCACCACGGGAGAGAGACCAGGCAGTGACAAGAGGGGTTATGTTGGTACTACCATGCTCAATTTAATATGTGCCAAAGGGAAGAAGCAGTATATAATGGAGGTGAAGTTTCACAGACAATCTTCTGGTCTTTTTATATGGCAATGTTCATGCTGATGATTTTCTAATTCATAATAAATTTGTTAAAGGAGAGAGGTCTGTGCTTGGAACCAGGAGCTTGCAGCCAGAATCCCAGTGCTACTACTAACTAGCTAATAACTTTGGGTACCCAGGTCCCTTCCCTTCTCTGGCCTCAGTTTCCTCCCCAATAAAAGGAAGGACTTGGACTAGATGACTTCCAAGGGTCACTTCAGCACTGTATCCTCCCTCCGGCTCTTAATCCTAGAAGGATTTTCATATCTTAGATCCAAATCTGGCAATCCAAAGGCAGGATCTGACAGTAGGTGGTTTTCTGGGCCCAGAATAATAGGAGGAGGGCCACCCAGTCTGGGCCCTGGCTTCACAGATACCTCATTCCACAATATCCTGATCATCTGGCCTCTTCATGACCCTCGCCATGACCCTCGCCAAGAAGAACCCACAGCCTCTAGAGATGGACCAGTTCACTTAAATCCAGTTCTGGTAGTTCCAAAGTCTTTCCTGACACCAAAATGAAATTGCCTCTCTACCCCTCCCTCACACTACCCCAATGTTCCCAGGCTTGCCTTCGAGGGTCAAGCAGGACAAGGCCAATCTCTCTTCCAGAGGAGAGCCTTTGCAGTGACTCAAGGGTGCTCTCCAATCTATTCTCCCGACCTCTGACACCCCCCCTCTACAAGTCTTCTAAAAGCTTAACTCCCCTACTTTCCTTCAATGGATGGTCCTATTGCAAAAAGAAAACCAGGGAAAATGCAGAAATAATGGCAACATGGGATTTAAGGCTGAAAGAAACCCCAGAGGGCAAGATTCACCACTTCATTCTACAGAAGAAACTGCAGTCCAAAGGAAAGAGAGTTTTTTTTCAAAGTCACACAGATGGCCAAGTTTCATAGTAGAGAGCCAGCCCCGCATCCCCACCCCGGTCCACATCCAGGGAAGGCGTTTCACTATAGTAAAATGGGGAAACTGAGGCTGGGAGGAACTAGAAGCTGACTAGCCCACAGTCACCCAGGTGGCAGAGCAGGAAAGGCATTCTTTTCACTCATCCTTTTCCGAGGCGCCCCAGGGGACCCCCGCCTGGGAGGGGCTGGGGGTAGGAGTTAGGGGGAGGGGCGCAGAGAGATTGCACTCTGGGTTCCCTACCTGCCTCTCGGCGGCCCCGGGGCACATGGGCTCGGCTCCGCAGCACGCAGCTCCTCGGAGGGACAGATGGCTAGAAGGCTGGATGGCCGGCCGGCCGAACAGTGGGACGCACGGGCGAGATCTCGCTGCCGAGCACGGAGTTAGCAGCGGCTGTTCTATCCGAGCGACCCTCTCACGCTGCCCGCCCCTGCCCACTTCCCGAGGCCCTCCATGGGCGGCAGCAGGCGGACCGGAGCTGCCCCGCGTGCGGGGAGCAAGCGAGCCTGCGGAGCGGAGCGCAGAGGAGCGCAATGGAGGGCACCGAGGCAGCGGAGCGGACGCAGAGGAGCGCACGGCCGAGCGAGCGCACGCTGCCTGTGGGCTCCTCTCCCCTCAGCCCGCTCGGCGCCTCGGCGTGGCTCGAGTCTCCGCCGGCGCTGGCAGAGGGGCAGATCTACGGAGCGCGGGCTGCGTGCAGACACACACAGGCGGGCAGAGGCTGGAGCAGATGGGCGGGCGGGGGACTCTCGCTACCGCCTCTGGCCTCGTCTGCCAATCACACCCTCCTGCCCGCCCGGGGACTCCTGGCAACCGGGAGCGGAGGGAGGGGGCAGTCCCCGGGCACCTCCGGCGCTCTCCGAGGGGAAAGGGAGAGGAGGAGTAAAGGCGGTCGGAGAGCCTGGCTGTGCTGGGGAGGGGGCGGGGGCAGCGCCCAAGAGGGGGCGTCTCTACCCACTCCCCGCCCCCTGAACGGATTGCCCGCCCCACCTTTTCTAGGCCAGAAGGCTGGCTCGGCCTTGGAGGAGTAGCCTCCCTGCCCCCCTCCCCATTCTGGTCTGTCTGAACAGATGGCTGCGCCGCTTCCTCTGGTCCTGTCTCCTCGAGGAGAGGAGAGAGGACCAAAGATGGGTGAAGGAAGGAAGGGAGGAGAGGGAATGGGGAGATGCCATGGGACATGGTGGGGAGGAGAGGAGGAGCGAGCTGAAGGAAGCCAAGGGAAGAGGGAGGAAGACGAGGACAAGTTTTTGGTGAGGTCTGTTACTTGGTGTGGAGTTTTGTTTTGATTTTTGGGGTTTGTTTGGTATTTTTTTAATGTTGCCCAGGGAAAAGTGAGTCTTTTTAAACGCCCCCCAACTCTGCTAGCTCTGGAATCTGCCCAAGTCACCAGACTCTGAAGCTAGCCTGTTCAGAACACCAGCAGGCAGAAGGGAAAACTCTCAGCGCCAGAAGGGGCCGTGCCCCGCCCCCACAGCCATCCCAGGCAGAAACGGGTTTGGCCCAAATGGGCTCTCCGGGGAAAAGGCAGGCCTCGGTCCAGCCCAGCTCTGTCCTCCCACTTCTTTTCTGGAAAACCAGTTCGAATCCCCACCAGCTGGACTCAGAAGAGAATCCGGCCCCAGCCACACACACTTCTCTCTCTCTCTCTCTCTCTCTCTCTCTCTCTCTCTCTCTCTCTCTCTCTCTCTCTCTCTCTCTCTCTCTCTCTCTCTCTCTCTCTCTCTCTCTCTCTCACAAACACACACACACCTCACCACCACCCCAGGCAGTTGAGACCCCAGTTGACCACAAGAATAGTGTATGTAGGGAACCCTAATTTTATGAACTAAGGACTATCCAAAAAAGAAATCTTTCCCTAAAGATAATGGAGGGAGGAATATTTGGCCTCACTTTTCTCATCTGTAAAATGGGGAGAGAGGGTGGAAAGAAGCATTTATTAAGCATCTGCTAAGTACCAGACATCTCTGTTCAGTGAATTACCAATATTACCATATTTGACTGAAATGGGGATAATATTTGCCCTAGTAGAAAGAGCCGGTGAATGTGGATACAGAAGACTAGGGTTCAAATCCCAGCTCTCTTACTTGTTAACCACATGCCACTGAACAAGCCACTCTCCCTCCCTTTGCCTCAGTTTCCCCTGTAGAAGAAAGGAAATGAAATAGACAATCTTGAAAATCCCTTCCAGCTCAGAACGTATCGCTCTCCTCCAGTATTGATGGAAAAAGTACTATAGCAGAGATGGGGAACTTGCAGTCTTCAGGCCATATGTGGCCTTCCAGGTCCTCAGGTAGAGCCTTTTCACTGAGTCCAAGTTTTACAGAACAAAGGCTTTTACTAAGGGGATTTGTTCTGTGAAGTTTGGATGCAGTCAAAGGGTTGCACTTGAGGACCTAGAGGGCCATGAGGCCTCAAGGCTGCAGGTTCCCCACCCCTGTCCTAGAGAAATGCAACGTTCTCCCTCTTGAAATTAGTTTGTGTTATTTTTTAATTTATCTGTCTCTGTTACTTCCTCCAAGAGAATATAAACTCCTTGAGAGCTGGGACTTTTTTTTTGTATTGTTGGCATTCAACACCATTCCTGGCACAAAGGGAACACTTTATAAAAGTTCATTGAACAGAAATATTCTTGGAGCAGCCAAGAACTGGAAACAAAGTTGATGGCCATTGATTAGAAATGGCTGAATAAATTGTAGTCTGTGGAGGTGATGGATTCCTGTGCGGGATGACTAGGATGAATTCAGAGAAATATAGGAAGTCGTATATGAGCTGATAAGATTGAAGTGAGTACGAGCAGAAAACCAATATACTCCAAACCTGGGGAAGGAAAAAACCGAAATCAATGCTGTGTTTTTATAATGCTCAAGCTTGTCAGAAAGGAAGCAATATGAGAAACACCTCTCTCTCTCTCTCTCTCTCTCTCTCTCTCTCTCTCTCTCTCTCTCTCTCTCTCTCACACACACACACACACACACACACACACACACACACACACACTCACAAACACATGATTCTTTGCAGAGGTGAGAGAACGTGAGGCTGGAATGCTGCACATAATGTCGACTTTGGTTGATGCATTGGTTGGTTTTGCTGACTTGTTTCCTTTTTTATACTTTGTCATTAAGGATGGCTTAGAGAAAGTGAAGGTACATAGCAGGGGATGGGGATATAGGTGAAAAAAAATAGAAAATTATTTTTAATTTCAAAGAAAGAAATCGGAGCTCCTCTACCACTCATTTCCCTGGGCATACAGGAAATCCCTCAGCCCCAGAGGACAGAGAGAGCCAATGACAAAGAAAAGACATTCCTTCCATTCCAGAGTTGGGGAGGGGGCAGCTGGCCCAACCCCCTCTGGCCAAGCACAGTCAGCCAAGGGCCAACAGGAACCTCCTCAGAGGAGAGGGCTACAGTAAGGCCCAGGGAACTTCCTCCATCTGTCTGCCTGCTCCAAATCAGACTAGGGTCAAAAATACATGTGGGGGTAATAGGGAGCCCCATTTCTCATCCAGTCTGCAATCTCTTCCCCTTTAGCACACACTGCACACACCCACATCCAGGTCAGTGGCCTAGATTCAAATCCAAACTCAGCTCCTTATTAGCTGAGTGACCATAGGCAAGTCATCTTCTCTCTCTGAACCTCAGAAAAATATTGGGGATGAACCAGATTATCTTAATTCTAAAAGATATGAATAAAGACCCTGAGGTTCAATAAATATGTATTAGGTACCTACCAGGCCTGTACTAGGCCTTGGGGAAACAGAGGGGGGAAATGTGCCATCATATAGACACACCCTTACACCATCAGGAATGTGTGTATACAGTAGGCACCCACATGTGTGTATATACATGGGGCATAGTTGCATGTTTTCATGTGTGCACATCACATAATATGATGTGTACACATTTGCATACATGTGCATGCACAGATCATGTATGCATACATTTGTTCATACTTACACACACACCAATTCATTCTTCTGCTTGTGTCTTTTTCCTGCCGTTTGATCTACAATAGAGATGGTTTGGTTTTTGATCACTGACTCACTTCCTGTGCTTGTCCAGCCATTCACAGGAAACAGCTTCTCCCCTCGACCTACTCCCAGCTCTGCTGTCCCTCCCCTTCCCTCTCCCAGCGTGGGCCCAGTTCTGACACACTGTCCTTTAGGAAAGACGTGAACTGCGAGCATGTCCACAGGAGGAAAATCAGGGCAGTCAGATGCTGTGACTCCCCAAGTTTCTGCTTTCCACAGAAGGGGAGATTTCAGATCTTTGGGGAGAGACAGAACCCCAGAGGAATGATCAAAGGCTATCATTCATTCATTCAATAAACATTTTATTAAGAGCCTGCTTACTGTGTGCCAGGCACTCTGCTAATGATACAAAAAGAGGCCAAAAAACAGTCTCTGCCAAGGACTTTACAATCTGACCATGGACATGAATCATGACCTCAACTGTCCATCTTTCCATCCAAGAGCAACCCTGAAATGCCCAGCAGCCACCTACACACTCTCAAGTGGTTCCCTCACCCTCAAGCTTTGAGATCATTCTGGAGTCCTGGGACATCTGGGGATCTTCTCGAAGCACCTTTAGGCAAGGCCTTAGGCAGCTCCAGTGTCTGCTATGTGCAAAGACCTTGCCCTGAGAGCAGGATGAACAGAGAGGGCTTTACTCCTGTCCTCAGGGAGATAAGAGACATACAAGGGCGCCTGGGCACACACATCACTAAATTCAGTCTAGGGCAAACAGGATAAAATGCTAGAGAAGAAGGGCAGAACTGTGGCCATCCCCAGAAGGGAGAACTCATGGCAGGGAAGGAGGGCTGCAATCTAAGGTCTCCCTGAAGAGGCAGCATTTGAAGGAACTGAGGCTCTCCAAAACGGAGAGGATACAGTCAAAGTAGCCAGACTAGGGGCTTTGGTGTCAAAAGAACTGAGTTCAAGTCCAAGCTCTGGACAAATCATTGCACCTTTCCGAGTCTCAGTTTCCCCTTCTGTAAAACAGGAACTGAAGATATAGAGCCAAGATGGTGGAGTAGAAAGACTCACGTATGCTAGCTCCGAACCCACAGCCCATATATTTCCTGCAAGAAGAACTCCCCACAAATTCTGGAGCACTGCAAGGTGCACAGAAACACTGTTGAGAAGATCTCCGTTCCAGAGAGCCCTGGAGAGCTGTCCCCAGGGGTCCATCACGCTCCGGACAGCGGAGTCCACCCCTGAGCTGCCCTTGCCGTGTGGCCCCAGAGGAGCAGATCCAAGCAGGCTTCAGGGACAGAATCTCCGGCGGCTGGGAAGGTCACTCCACCCACAGACGCTACAGGTCAGTGAGAGAGACGTCTGGGCTGGCTGAGAGGGGAGCGGGGTGTCTCCGTGGCTCGGGCCCCTTAGGGAGGCAGTGGCAGAGGCAGGGGCAGAGGCCTGGGACTCCCGGAGCAAGCAGGAGCTCCATTACTGAAGGTCTCTGCATAAAACCCCTGAGGGAACTGAGCCTGGGAGGCAGCCCTGCCCCCAACCGCCCCATTACTGAAGGTCTCTGCATAAAGCCCCTGAGGGAACTGAGCCTGGGAGGTGGCCCTGCCCCCACCTGAGCACCAGAACTTAAGCTCACATTGAATAGCAGCCACACCTGCCGCGGAAAGCCCATTTGAATCTCAGACCCCAAGCACTAGCTGGGCGGATCTAGGTGGGGGTGGACAGGAATCTCAGAAGTCAAGTAACTGGCTGGGAAAATGCCCAGAAAAGGGAAGAAAAATAAGACTATAGAAAGCTACTTTGATGGGGTACAGATGTTCCCGCCTTTCAATTCCGATGACGATGAAATATTCTTACCATCAGGGAAAGACGTGGAGGGCGGGGCCTCTGTATCCCAGACATCCCAGGTGGATGTCCAGTGGGCTCAGGCCATGGAAGAGCTCAAAAAGGATTTTGAAAATCAAGTTAGACAGGGGGAGGAAAAACTGGGAAGAGAAATGAGAGAGATGCAAGAAAAGCATGAAAAACGGGTCAATACCTTGGTAAAGGAGACCCAAAAAAATGCTGAAGAAAATAACACCTTGAAAAATAGGCTCACTCAATTGGCAAAAGAGGTTCAAAAAGCCAATGAGGAGAAGAATGCTTTCAAAAGCAGAATTAGCCAAATGGAAAAAGAGGTTCACAAGCTCACTGAAGATAATAGTTCTCTCAAAATTAGAATGGAACAGATGGAGGCTAATGACTTTCTGAGAAACCAAGAAATCACCAAACAAAACCAAAAGAATGAAAAAATGGAAGATAATGTGAAATATCTCATTGGAAAAACAACTGACCTGGAAAATAGATCCAGGAGAGACAATTTAAAAATTATGGGACTACCTGAAAGTCATGATCAATAAAAGAGCCTAGACATCATCTTCCATGAAATTATCAAGGAAAACTGCCCTGATATTCTACAACCAGAGGGCAAAATAAGAATTGAAGGAATCCATCGATCACCGCCTGAAAGAGATCCAAAAAGAGAAACTCCTAGGAACATTGTGGCCAAATTCCAGAGTTCCCAGGTCAAGGAGAAAATATTGCAAGCAGCTAGAAAGAAACAATTCCAGTATTGTGGAAATACAATCAGGATAACTCAAGATCTAGCAGCTTCTACATTAAGGGATTGAAGGGCATGGAATAGGATATTCCAGAAGTCAAAGCAACTAGGACTCAAACCAAGAAGCACCTACCCAGCAAAACTGAGTATAATATTTCAGGGGAAAATATGGTCTTTCAATGAAACATGGGACTTTCAAGCATTCTTGATGAAAAGACCAGAGCTGAAAAGAAAATTTGACTTTCAAACACAAGAATGAGAAGAAACATGAAAAAGTAAACAGCAAAGAGAAGTCATAAGGGACTTACCAAAAGTGAACTGTTTACATTCCTACATGGAAAGACAATATTTGTAACTCTTACAACTTTTCAGTATCTGGGTAGTTGGTGGGACCACACACACACATACACACACACACATGTACACATGTGCACACACACACATACACACATGCATGCACATACAGAGACAGAGAGCACAGAGTGAACTGAATAGGATGGGACCATATCTCAAAAGAAATTAAGGTAAATGGTGAGAGAGAAATGTAGTGGGAGGAAAGAGGGTGAAATGGAATGGGGTAAATTATCTCTCATTCAAGAGGCAAGCAGGAGACATTTTAGTGGAGGGAAAAAGAGGAGAGCTGAGAAAAAAACAAGAAGTTTACCCTCATCACATTTGACTAAAGGAAGGAATAAAATGCACACTCATTTTGGTATGAAAACCTATCTTACAGTACAGGAAAGTGGGAGAGAAGGAGATAAGCAAGGTGGGGGGGATGATGGAAGGGAGGGCAATGGGAGGAGGGAGCAATTTGAAGTCAACACTCTTGGGGAGGTACAGGATCAAAAGACAGAATAGAAACAATGGGGGGCAGGATAGGATGGAGGGAAATACAGTTAGTCTTACACAACACGACTATTATCGAAGTCAATTGCAAAACTACACAGATAGGGCCTATATTGAATTGCCTGCCTTCCCAAAGGGAATGGATGGGGAGGGAGGGATGGGGAGAATTTGGAACTCAAAGTTTTAGCAACAACTGTTTAGTATTGTTCTTGCTATTAGGAAATAAGAAATACAGTTAATGGGGAATAGAAAGTCATCTGGCCCTACAGGACAAAAGAGAAGATGGGGACAAGAGAAGGGAGGGATGATAGAAGAGAGGGCAGATTGGTGATAGGGAAAATTAGATTGTTCGGTGTATTGGGGTGGGGGAAGGAGATAAAAGGGGAGAAAATTTGGAACCCAAAATTTTGTGAAAATGAATGTAAAAAGTTAAATAAATAAATTTTTATTTAAAAAAAGAAAAAGAAAGAAAACTATACTTGAAGTTTAAAAAAAAAAAACAGGAGCTGAAGCAAAGTTTCTTCAACTGAGACCCAGAAACATGTTTTTAAAAGCATTTTGGCAATTACATTGTACTCTGATTTGTTTCCTGCTTAATCCTGTGTATTTTATTCTCTACGTTTAAAAACACAATGGATATGTAGGTTCCCCAGACTGCCCAAGGGATTCATGACACACAAAAAACTTAAGGAGCCCTGGACCACATGGTCTCTAAAGGTATTCTCTTATGCCAAAAGTCAGTGAGGTCTCATCAGCACTAAGGAAAAAAGGCAGCATGGACTTGTCCCATGGACGTCGTTGACAAAAAGGCACCAAAATATTTGCACTTTTAGGGTAGCAGGGAAGTGAAAACAAAGTAGATCCCTGTCGACAGGGCGTCATTAAAAGAGTTGGTGCAGCTGAATGGGCAGATTAATAATATTTACTATCCTCCTATAAGAAATGAAGAGTGAGGTGAATGCAGAAAAGCATCCACGGAAAGATATAGACTGGAGGAAGCAGAGCCAGGAAACCCCTGGTGACTGCTTATCATGTTGATCATGTTTATGTTAATAACAACAATGGAAAGGAAAACAACTGAAAGTAAACGCCACAAAGTTACAAAGAACAGGCTTCAATTTAGAGGAAACACTGGAGAAGACAACCGTCCAGGCTGGAGGTCTGAGCTGGGGAGGCAGAGAGAGTGAAACTCCGTCTACAGTCAGATATCAAAGCTTGGGTTGGTTTTGCTGATTTTTTCCTTTTTTTCTTTCTTCTTTAAAATTAATTATTTGTTATAAGGGAGGGCTTTCTGACATGGGGCGGGGAATACAGAGGGATGTTTACTGACATAAAAAAATCAATAAAAATGTATTTTGAAAAAGTAAATAAACAGTGCTTGGCACATAGTAACCCCTTCATAAACGTTTGTTGGTTCATTAATCCGTGTAATTTGGTGAGGGGCAGGAAGTTTAGGGGAAGATCAGAAGAGGCACAGCTGGGATTTCTGGGGCTTCATGCCCTAAGTCCAGTTCGAAGTCACCCTCTCCCAGGACTCCTACAAAGGACTGTCCCTAGGGAGGAAACCTTGAGGCTGATGATATCACTTGTCCCACCCCACTGCCCTTAGGGACCCTGTGGCCCTCATCCCCCAGATCAAAGAATCTAGGCAGAGTGCCTATGTCCCAGGATCTACCTAGAGAAGACAATAAGGGATGTCATCGTAGCCTGGGACAGACCCAACAGGAGCAGTGTAGGAGGCCAAAGATTCCTTCAAGCTGGCAGGGGATGAATTTTCAGTGTCTCCTGTAAGCCCAACCTGAAAAGCAGAAGCGTCTTGGCCCCCAGGGTTGAATCCTAGGCTGAGAGTGAGCGCCCTTAGAGATCATCCCATCCAACCTCCTCATTTCACAAAGGCGGAAACTGAGACCCAGATAGAGGAATCACACCACCCCTAAGCAGAAATCACCCAACCCCTAAGCAGCCAAATACAGAAAGGAAACCAGGCCTTCTGATTCTGGACCAGTTCTGGGCTGTCTTACCATGTGGTCTCGGACAAGTTGATTCACCTCTTTGGGTCTCATCCGAAAAATACCTTCATCAGTCAACACTGTAAGCATTGATAAAACACCAGCTATGTGTTAGGCACTGTGCTAGGTGCTGTGGATAAAAAAAAAAAGTCCAAGGACAATCCCTGCCCTCCGGCTCATGATCTCATTGTGGAAACACAATGCAAACCACTACGTACAAACAAGCCATAGACAGGAGAAACTGAAGATAATCAGCAGGGAGAAGATATTCAGAGGGGTTGAGGAAAGCTGCTCAGAGAGGATGGGATTTTAGCTGGCTCTTGAAAAAAGCCCGAGAGTTGGACTATGAATCTGTGAGGTGCCTTCCAGCTCTGACACTAGATGATTCTGAGAGTAAAAGGACCACACAGTCACAGGCTCTGTCACATCTGGCTGGATGCAGATGAGATCTCCTTTCAGAATCCACAGTAGGGGCTTTTTAAAAGTCTGGGGGAGGGTGGAGAAGAAATCTTTGCCACCCTGCCTTCAAATTCTAGAATCTCAAAGTTGGAAAGGGCCTCAGAGGCTTCCTCCTCCCCCACTCCCACCCCCAGCAGAAATCCCCTATACAGCATAGCTTGAAAGGCAGCTAGGTGGCCCAATGGTTAGAGTGATGGACCAGGAAATAGAAGCCTAGAGTTCAAATGCATCCTAAGACACTTACTAGCTATGTGATAACCCTGTTTACCTCAGTTTCCTCATCTGTAAAATGAACTGGAGAAGGAAATGGCAAACCATCCTATTTAGTCTCATCATAGTATCATAACTTTAAAATTGGTAAAGATCATAGAAGTCATCAGCTTCAAATCCCTCCTCATTTTACAGATGAGTAACCTGAGGCTGAAGAAGACTTAGTGACTTTCCCAGGAGTCACATAGCTAGTAAATGAGTCAAAATTCAAATTTGGATGTTCCAGAGTTCTATTCATCACGCCCCCTCGTGGTCTCTCCTGGAGGATTCTCAAGAACAAGGAACTTTCTGAATCCTGAGAGATTTTTCCCTTTGGGGAACAGCTCTGATGGTTAGCTCAGTCTGTCCCATATTGAGCTTAAATCAATCAGCAAACATTTACTCATCAGCTACTGCGTGCCAGGTACTGAGTTAGATACTAAGGATACTAAAGCAGAAATTAAAATTCTTGCTCTCAAATAGTTTACATTCTATAGGGAGAGACAACATGTGTGTGTATATATGTATATATGTATGTATGTATAAATAAGAATAAAATAAATAAAATAAATAAAAACCATTTCTTTTGTTAAACTAAATAAAGGGAATCTGGTTCTCTGAATCTTCCTGCTGTTGCTTCTTGCTATATCCACTGAAACAATGCTTCACATTGTTGAAGACAAGTACCCTACTCCAAAGTTTCTTGGCTCTGAAATCTCCAGGGATTAAAGCAGAACTGGATGCTCATTCTCCCTAGAGAAGAGATTTGACCATCCCCAGGCATCATTGAAAAGAGTCAGAGATGGTCAGACTGCAGAAAGCAAGATCTGGCTGGACCACACATCACCTATCTTCAAGTACTTGAGAGGCTTGGGTAGCTCGGCCCCAGAGGCTAGAACCAGAAACAATAGGTAAGAGTTGTAAGAAGGTAGATTTTGCTCCATTTGGAAGAAAAAATTCCTAAGACCTATCTAAAAGCAGAATGGGGTACTTCTGGGGGTCTGAGTTTGCTGCCACCAGAGGCCCTTTGGACATCACAGGATAACCACAAGCCCAGAAGTTGTGACAAGAATTCATAAACAACTGGGAGTTAGGACAGGCTGATCTCTGAGGTTCCTTTCAACTGTGAGATTCCAGAGGGGCTGGAAAGAATCAGAAAGAGTCCCTTCTTTCACTCCCCTGCCTCTCCCACCTCCCATTCCTCAATAACTTTTCCCCTCTCACTTCACACACAGCTGATATTTCCCACAGTAGAAACCTGCGAATGCCTCCTGCAGTTACCCTGTCGCTCATCTCACAGGTAGAGCAGTCAACTCCACGAGGCCCTCCCCAGCCCCCCAGCTCACTTCACACAGAATTCCCATGGGCAGTGAAATGGGAAACCAGACGTGGAGAGGGGCAGATCTGTGTTGCAAGGGTGGGGGCTGGGAATTAAGGGAGAGGGAGAGGGAGAGAAAGGAAGAGAAGAGAAGACCTAGGCTGGACACAGAGAAAGGTAAAATGGAGCTTTTGGCTGTGACTCATGGAGGATCATTTTTAAGATCCATCTCTGTCAGTGCCCCTCCTGGAGACAGTGTAATAAATTTTTTAAAAGTCTCATGTTTGGGGCTTTCTGGTTTACAAAATATTTTCCTCAAATACCCCTCAGAGATAAGGTTCAAGTATATATTATTATTAGTCCATTTTTCTAGAGGAGGGAACTGAGCCTCTGAAAGATTACAGAACTGGTCCCAGGTCACAAATGTCTGAGAAGGGATTCAGATTCAGATCCCATGACTAGGAGTTTAGTCACTATACCAAGTTGTTATAGAGTGCAAAGAACAAGGTTGGGTGTCCATCGATCAGGAAAGGGTGCAAGACTATGAAAGTGAGTGTCATGGAATATTGTTGCGCAGGAAGAAATGATGACAAGGAGGAATTCACAGAAACATGGGAAAAGTTCAATGGTCTGATGGAGAGCAAAGGCAGAGAAGCAGGAGAACGACAAAGAGATAATCACTGAAAGGAAGCCTTCCATGGATATCTCCAAGAGCAGACAGTGATGACTGTCCTGCTTCCTTCCGCAGAGAGCTGAAAGCCTGGAGCCTTGTGCAGACCTGCTCACACTCTCTCAATGGCTCATCAATGATTTTGGCTAGGTTGTTTTCTATTGCGGGAGTCCAGTACCAGGGGATAAAGGGATAATTATGTGGGGTGTGGAGGGGGATAGTAAAGTAATGTCTAAAAGAGACAATGATATAAAAGTAAAAGATGCTAATAAAACTTGGACTTGGGGAAGGAGGGAATTAAACAAGAGGATTTCGGAGGTCCTTCGATCCTCAGATGACCCTTTGTTTTCTCCTTCCCATCCCTTGGAGGAGGGGAGGTGCTTTCCCTCTCCTCTCCTTTTCTCCAAAAATCAACAGATACAGTTCAAACATAGCAGAGGCTGAGAAGATACCAACTGAGGAATGACCCCTGTTTGGAATGAGAAAACCTCAAACAATCCCATGGGCAAATCCTGGGAGCCCACCCCCTTCTTCCTGGTTCTTGCTCTCCCACTGCCTTGTTTAACAAACCAAACTATTGGTCTGATGGCCTCCTGACATCCTGCCAGGCATCCCTGTGCCCCCAGCAAAAATCCCTACCTGGGGCCAGTTGTGGAAGAGGTGGATGGTAGCTTTGCCAGATGTGTTAGCAAGGGTTCAGAAGCATTCAGACTGGGAAACCTGGACATCTGGAGGGGGGAAGAATCCTCAGAAGTCATCTCATCCAATCCCCTCCTTTTACAATAAGGAAGCTGACACCCATGTAAGTTAAGTCACTTGCCCAAGGCTCCAGTATGGGAGGTGGAATTTGAACCTAGGTCTTCTGAATAGTGAGCAAATTCTCTTTTTACTTTGAGGCAGTGGGAGTGCTGCAGTGGCTACAGCCCTGGGCCTGGAATCAAGAGAACCTGAGTTTAAATCAAGCCTCAGACATTTACTGACTGTGTGACCCTGGGCAAGTCACTTAACCTCTCTGTCTGCTAATAAAATAAAAATTGTGAAAGCACTCACCTTCCAGAGTTGTTGTGAAAATGAAATGAAGTAATATTTGTAAGAGTGCTTAGCCCAGTGCCTGGTACACAGTGCTATATAAATCCTTATTGCCTGCCTTCTCCCCTACATTTCAGCTCTGTACCTCTGTACTCTAGCCTTACCTTCCATTCAAAGAAAGTTTTTTCCTGGTCTAAATCTATGATCCTATAAGTCATTTAACCTCTACTGGCCTCCGTTTCTTTATCTGTAAAATGAGGAAGTTGAATTCTGTGGTCTCTGTGCTCCATTCCAGCTCTAAGTCTAATCATTCTACTACTCCTATTGGGATCTGTGTTGGTAAAGAAAGCATTGGCATGAACAGAATTATGGAGGCTTGAAATAATAATATAACAAATTCCCATTTTCATAACATTTTAAAGTTTGCAAGCATATTCTCCACAACCACTTGGTGTGGCAAGGAGTACAAGTATTATAATCCCCTCTTTACAGAGGAGGAAACTGAGGTTCTGTGACTATCCCATTCATATAATACTTTTATCTCTGAGGTCTCAAGGGCTACGACAGAAGGATTTTTAATCTGGCACCCAAATCCCTGTACTCAGTACAAACCTCAGGATATCTGGACACATGGGAAAGAAAACAGCCAGATGAGAATTCATTGTAGCAACATGTTCTCTGTTTGGGGTGGGGGCTAGCTCCATGGATGGTTTTTGAAGAGTGTTTCTGTGTTGTGTGGCTTTAAGAAAACTGTCACAAAACAGGCCGTGTTATAAGCTGCCTGAGATGTCAGGCACAAAGAACACTTATGACCCACCTAGACCATGATTACTGTGGCTCAGAATCAGGGACAATACCTGCATCCTGAGCAACCCACTCTGAACAGTTCCCTGTTCTCTTGCTCAACTTGGAGATCATGAGATCATGGCAGTTCCTGATTGTGGGACCCCAAGGTGGGCACCATCCTTGGGTAACTATCACCACTGGTCCCTACCATTCTGTGGGCACTATCGCACTTGGAAAAGCCTGGAGTCTCAACCCCAGAACATTTCCACAGCAATATTCCAAGGGATTGAAAGTAGTGAGAATGCCTTGGAGTAAGTGTCAGTGGGATTCCTATCAATCAGGGGATCTAGGAATCCCACTGACACATATGCATCATACAAAACCAAAACATGAACCTCCTGTGTGGGCTTGATGCCTAAAGAAGGGGCAGCGAAAAAAACAAGTGATTTACAGAATCATAAAACATGAAGGGACCTTAGAGACAGGCCTTTTCATTTTACAGATCTTAAACTGAGGCACTGAGAAATGACTTGCCCAAGGTCACGCAGGGAGTTCTGCCTTTAATACTGGGTTGTGACCATGGACAAGGCCTTCCTTCTTCCCTCTGAGCCTCAGTTCCCCCCACTGTAAAATGAGGACTAGATAATTTCTAGGTGTGAAAGGCCCTTTTCAGTTCTAATGTGTGGTGCTCTGGAGGCCTCCCAGCTCTCCCAGCTCATTCAGCCTAGCTTCTCTTACATTCATTCCTCTTTTGTTGTTTCTGACATGGGGAAGATGGTGGGACCCTGACTGAGGGGGCTCTGCTGTCCTACACTGCCACCTGCTGGACATAGAGCATGAAAGCCCTGGTCATCCCTCAAGAAGCTAGATTTCCTCATTTTGAGCTTTGCCTTAGGTCATTCCCTGTAAAGTGGGGATTGTCAACCCTGTTTTGCAGTTGGGAGGAACTGAGGTTCAATGAGTGACCTATCCAAGGTTAGACAGGGACCAAGGTATAGTCTGTTCACAAGGATTTGTGCTAAGGGTTGGGAAAATAAAGACAGGCAAAAGCGGGAGGAAACAATCTCTGAGTAACTAGGTACATACAAGATCAATGCAGAGTAAAGGGAAGGTAGCAGCAACAAAAGAGATCAGCCAAAGCTTCTGGAAGGAGGTGGGGTTTGAGCTGAGCCTTGACAGAAGCCAGGAGGTAGAACATTCCAGAACCAGTTGCACAAAATATCCGAGATCAGCTGATCCAAACCCCTCATTTTAGAGACAAGGAAACTAAGGTACAGAGCTGGGAAGGGATGTGGTCAAGGTCACACAAACAGTAGCAAAGCCTGAATTTAAGTCTTTGGACTACAAAGCCAGGGCTCCAACTGGTGCACCACCCTGCCTTCTTCTCCCTCTCAACTCTGGGAGGAGCAGGGAGAGAGGTCAGGAGCTGTCCAAAGTTTATTGGTGTTGGCCTCAAAGAAGGCCAACCTCCAAGAAGGCTGAACCAAAAGGCCACCCCCAGAAGCCTTCTTTCTGACATACATCAACTGACGTATAGTGAAGTGAGCAGAACCAGGAGAACACTGTACACAGTAACAGCAACATTGTGCAATGATCAACTATGACTGACTTAGCTCTTCTCAGCAATGCAACAATCCAAGACAATTATAAAGGACTCATGATGAAAAATGCTGTCCATATCCAGAAAAAGAACTAATGGACTCTGGATGCAGATCAAATCACACTATTTTTACTATCTTTATTTTTGTCTAGGTTTTTTCTTTTGGTCTATTTCTTCTTTAACAACATAACTAATATGGGAATACATTTTACATGATTGTACATATATAAACTGTAGTCAATTGTTTATTATTTTAGTAAAAAGAAAGGGGAGAGAGAAAAAACTTGGAACTTAAAAATTTTGTAAAAACATGTTAAAATTGTCTTTATATATAATGGGAAAACAATTTTTTTAAAAAAGAGAGAAGTCTTATTTCTTTGTCTTGACTAAGGTGGGGAGGGAAAGAGGGCTGTACGTGGGAAGGGGGACTCAGGAAAGATCACTCAGCACATGAACTGAGCCTTAAAAGTTCCTGGGTTCCTAGAAGTGGGAGTAAGAAGGATGGGCAATCCTGGCAGGGGAGCCAGGGACCAGCCTGTGCAAAGACACAGGAGGCAAGATTAGGAGAAATAGTATAGGGTAATGAGACCTTGGGACAGCTAGGTGGTTCAGTAGACAGAGCACTAGATCTGGAGTCTGGAAGATCTGAATTCAAATCCAGTCTCCAATACTCACTATGTGACCCTGGGCACTAACCTCTGTTTGCTTTGGAGAAGGAAATGGAAAACCACTCCAGTGTCTTTGCCAAGAAAATCCCATATGGAGTCACAAAGACAGGGGAACAACAAAGAGTACTGGGGTTCTGGGTCCTAGGGCTAGGTTCAAGTCTCTTCACTAGTATTTACAGCCTAGGAGACCTTGGGTGATTCATTTTTTTTCTCCCTGGGCCTCAGTTTTCTTTTCCATGAAATAAGGAAATTAGATTTGATTTATTAAGGGCCTACTCTGTGCTGGGTAGCTGGGGATTCAAGTTGACAGAATGAAATGGTCCCTACTATGCACCAAGATCTTGCACACAAGAACACATAAAGAGATAGTATGCACAGTAATGAATCCAATAGGTGATCCTGCTCAAGGCACTCTCCTTATCTGAGCCTTAGTTTCTTCATGTGTAAAATGGGAATGGGAATTCTTCCACTGCTTACCACCTAGGACTATAGGGAGGAAAGGACTTTGTAAGCCTTTAAGGCTAAGGAAGTCAAAGTGAAAAACCATGGGACAAGAAGAATGTCCCTCCCACACACACCTACACACACTAACATACATGCACACACATACATGCACACACTCACATACATATTCACATTATACACATATACATACATTCACATACATACACACACAAACACACTCACATACATACACACACACACTCATGCTAACTATCATAGAAACAGAAAAGAGAATGGGGATGGATGCTGGCCCTTGGGGAGGGATCAAAATATAACAGTGTTTTAGGCACTGATATTTATTCACTTCAACTCAGAATACTAAGCAATGCCAAACTGGCTGTATTGATATTCAGTGAGGATCCTTCTACAATTGTTATTATCTTTTCCTTTTCTATCTCCTTCATTTCACAATAGATTTCCCCCTCCCCTGATAGCCATTGGCAATCTTTTTTCATTTGTTTTTCTTCTTTCCATTGTAATGTTAATTTTTTAATAAAATATTTTTAAAACACAATAGAAATTTAGAAATTATATGCCATAATAATTACATATAACATAGTATATATTATTATAATATACCATAACATAATATACCCTAACATAATAATATGCTATTTAATATTAACACATTCTATATTGTTATATAATTACATTATATAATTATAAGAGATAGAGTGCCTGCCTTGGAGTTATAAAAGGCTGGGTTCAAATATTGCCTCTGGATCATTTGTATTAATTGTGTGACTGGGTAAATTATCTAATCTCTCAACATTAAAGTCTAACATGGAAATAAGAAACTCTGAGACCAATTATTCCTGAGGACTGTCGTGAGACTAGAATAAGGCAACTTGGAGAAAGCACTTTGTTATTATGACTCTAAAGCTCCCTTTATAAGATAGGTCTGATAAATGACCGGCTACACCTCTGCAGTCACATCTGTAAAATGGATGCACACAGAAAGCTCCTCAGCTCCCTTAGAGATTCTGCTAACATCAGAGACTATGGAAGTCATTGAAAAGTTCACGTGTGATATTTCTTCCAATTGATCACAGCTCTTACATCACTGGTAGGAGCTTCCTGATCTCTGAGGAGGTTAATCTACTCGAGAACTCCATAATGGATGTGCAGGATGTGCAGGATTCCCAGGCAGCTTTGAAGTAGCCCCTTTGATGTGAATGGGGGATATTGGCTCAATCCTGGGATGAAAGGTCTGCAGGGTCTTGCCCTTAGGGAATTTGTAGTTTAATTGGTGAGTAAAAACCTATGTTCACAGCCAAGAGGACTGGATAGGAAGTCAGAGGATCTGGATTCAAATCTTGACTAGTATCGTACGACCTTGGACAAGTCACATTTTCCCCTTTGTAAGAAGACCACCAAAACCCTATAGTCAGGAAAGACTTGGGATGGATTCCAAGGGACCTGGTGGCAAGGGCAAAATTACAGGGAAGTGACCAAGCTTGGAGATTTAGAAAGTCTTGGATTGGGAGGTAGGAGACACTTAATAGTTGTATGATCTAGGCACTCATCTACAAAATGGATGAGAAGGGGAAAGGAATGATCGCTAAGGGGATGGTGAGTCTAAGAATCCACATGCACATAGGTAAGGGGGCTAACCAAGGAAGGCTTACCGGAGATGGTGAAAACATGGACCGATCGATGAGATGGGTAAGGTATACTGCCATTCATAAGTAAGAAATAACCAGCAGTGCCTTCTTCCAGTTGCACATGATAATAATATTTAAAGTTGAAAGAAGAGATTTAGTCTAAGGGTTCTTAATCTGCAATCTGATATCTATCATCTGAATGACCTTGGGCAAGTGACACAATCTTTCTGGGCCTCAACTTCCTCTGTTTAAGGAGAGAGTTGGACTGGTTCAGCGGACAGAACACTGGGCCGGAAGACCTGAGTTCAAATCCAGCCTCACTATGTGACCCTGGGCAAGTCACTTAACCTCTGTTTGTCTTAATCTGCTGGAGAAGAAAACGGCAAATCATTCTCATACCCTTGTTAAGGACAGTATTGGCATGTTATAGTCCAAGAGTCAGGGATGATTGAATGACAACTAAATCTATGATCCAATAATTGTTCTATTTAAAGCCATTTAGGGTCTTCTGGAAGAGTAGTGAGTTTCCTGTCATCAGAGGTTTTCAAACAGAGGCTAAATTGGGCATGCTATAGACAGGATGCTACCTGCTCAGAGTTTGGCCTTTTAAGGTCCCATTAAGCTCTGAGATTCTGTGATACTCTAAGAGGAAACTGGAAGAAAAGAAAAGTTTTATGTCTATTCATATTTAGCTAAACAATAGCAATAATAGTAATTATGGCTGTTATTTATATAATACAAAGAACCTTTGATCTTATAAAGAAACAATTACTTTTAGCCTCAAGGAGCTTCTAAAGGAATACCCCCATACCAAAAGAGCCTCCTCTGGAGCACAGAGACAAAGGGTTGGGTGGAGGAGGGAGGGAGAGGAGAGAGCCCAGGACTGTGAATATTGGGTGAATTCAAGGTGGTGTCTCGATGTGTTTTAATTTGCATTTCTCTAATCTATAGAGATTTAGATTAAGTGGAATCTGATTGCGGGAGACTTTGAAGCATCCGAGACTTAGGAGAACAGATGAGGTTTCACCTGCCCCAGGGTAGATGTCAAGAATTATAAAGATCTAGCCCAGGGACCTCTTTTTCTCTGCTCATCTCTCTCCCAGAGCTAGGCTACTCCAACCTGCAAGTTCCTTCCTGTTCAGGTTAGAACCCGAACGGAAAAGTTCTTCAGAACTAAATATGAGAAACTGAAGTTGTTTCATTTTATTTCAATAAATATTTAAGTACCTACTGAGCAAGACACTGAGTCATGAGCCAGAGGATATAAGACACACACAACATCCAGGCCTCCTCTCCTCAAGCTTACAATCTCACAGGAGGAGGAAATATCCAAATATTCCACTGGCTATGGAAAGTCTCAACCATTTGGAATTTCCTTGCCGGCAATGCAGATCCAAACCCTTCCACACATGCCTGCCCACCCTCTGGCTTCCTGTAAGTAGAGTGTCCATTCAGTAGGCTGAAAGGCTTCCTCAATTTCTCCTTACATCTCCAGGGTGTCACTGGAGCACTCTCGGTCTTCCTGACTCCAGAACCAGTATTCTCTGTGCTTGTCCTACCTAGCTGCCTCCAAGTGACTTGCCCAGAGTCAGCAGATAGCAAATGTTCGGGGCAGGATTTAAGTCAGGTCTTCCTAACTCAAGGTCCAACACTCTGGGATGTATGCCACATGATTCTTGATTATAAATTGGGAGGCTCCAGACCTCCCTCCTTTTTCAATATGCTTGGGATGTTCTTTTACAGAAAATCTACCTCCTGGCATACTAATGAACACCACCGAGTATTGGTGGAATGGTAACATTTTTAGAAGCATGAAACATCCTCCCTCCAGCCTTTTCTCAAAATTTTTATTTCTCGGCGAATCCTTCCTGGGATAATGAAAAAACAGTTGCTACTTCCCCTAACTGGCTTTGCCCACTTGACTTTGAGGCACATTTTGAACCAGATTCTTTAATTTCCAGTCTTCCTTCCATGTTCATGGTTTAGTGGACAGATCACTGGTATGGCTGCACTGGACCTAGGTCTGAGTTAATGGCTCAAACCATTAGCTAGTTATGGAATCTATTAACAAAGCCCCAGTTTCCTTATCCATAAAATAAGGGGATTGACAGGCATGGAATGAGGCATCTCTTCCAGGGATGGACCCGGTTTGATTTTTCTTCAATTTAGAGGTGTAAACTGGAAACCAGACCTGCTTGTGAGACGTGGTTGTTAAATTCTCAACGTGAACATTTACACTTCAGAAACCAACAAATGCTACAAATCATGGCTTAATTTGTTTTGTTGATTTGTCTGGACTTAAGAAAGTTATAGAGAAAATGTCAATAATGCAAATTCAACTGTGAAGTAGCGTCCCCTCCCCTCGCCGCCCCCAGCCAGTACTTAAACATTTACCAGCACACCATACACCGTTGACTATTTTCTAGGGGGAGGGGGGGAGGTGTATTATCAGGAAATGGAACAGTTAATCAACAAAAGAAGCATTTATGATGTGGCTAATGTGTATCAAGAACTGTGCTGGGTGCTAGGGATGTGGAGTCAAAGGTGTTAATGATGTTAAAATAAATCATCAGTGAGCCCCGCTTTTTTAAAATGAAGGATCAGACAATACTAATCATTACTGCCCTCCCCAGCTCTGCCGTGCTGTGTCAAGGTCCCCTGAACTTCTGATGTTCTCTATTCTAAGGTCCTCTCCAGCTCTGACACTCTATGTAAAGGTTTCCAAACCTTTAAGTGTCATGGACCCCTCTGGCAACCAGAGCTCAGCCAGGTGTTTTAAATGCACAAAATATGATTACAAATGAAAGCAGTTAAATGGGAATGACAAATACTGAAATCAAAATATTAAAGCAAAAATATGTTCACGGACCCCAGTAAGGGCCCCTGTATAAAATAGATTCTGTTCCTGTCAGGGCTCCTCCCAGCATGACCATTCTGCGGGGTACTGCATTCTGATGTCCCCTCGGCTCAGACACTCTATTTCCTAAAGGTTAACCTCAACGTTCTATACTCCCTGGTCCCTTTCAGCTGGTATTCCGCGCTCTCTGACCTAAGAGTCTTTGACTCTCACTAACATTCTGTGACTTCTAACACGTTCTGTCATTATTTGACTCCAAAACTGTACACCTCTGTATCTCTCAAAGTGCCCCACACAGCGCTAAGGCCCTGCCGGCCACTCAGTCAATATTTGTCAAGTGAATGAATGAAGGACAAGGAGAAAGCACAGTTGGTCTCATCAAACATCCTGCTCCCTAGAGCAGGTGATACCCGTGCTCTGGGGAGGGGGGACCTTGGGAACCGCATCATTCCTATCTCCCCACCCCAAGGGAAAAAGAAAGCAGTTTGGGTATGAGGAGCACTGCTCTAGTCAAGGCAAGAAGCAACAAAATCAGTGGAGGGAAGTTATTGGTGCCTTTGGTCAACCTGCCCTGGGCCTGACTCCATGCTTCTGGCTGAACTGGGCTAGAGCAGGAGGTCAGACAGAGAGACAGATCGATAGATAACCAGCCAGTCAGTCTGCCAGTCAGTAGGTCAGCCGGTCAGTCGGTCAGCCAGTGAGCTCATTACTTGGTTGGACAGTTTATCAGTTACTTGGTAACATGATCAGCTGGCCAGTAAGTTAGTTGGTCAGTCAGTGGGTCAGTTGACCAGTCACTCATTCTGTCTGTCAGTTGTTTGATTGGTCAGTCATACTGTCCAGTGGTTCAGTCAATCAGTCAGTTTGTCAACTGACCAGTTCTCCAACTGGAGGGTCAGGAGAACAGTTGCTCCTTTGGTTAGTCTGCCAGTCTGGCAGGTAGGTCAGTTGGTCAATCCATCAGTCATTCTGTCAGTCAGTTAGTCCATTGGTTGGTTAATCTGTCAGACTGTCACACATTCTGTTCATTAGTGGGTGAGATAAAAGTGATTGTGTATCCACAAGGCATGGAGAGAAAGTGGATTGTAGAGAGAACACAGACAAGTCAGAGGCAGCTGATAGTGGAATGAACTCTCAATCCACCATGATATTTTCTCAACTGATTAGAAACACTTCTCCTCCTCTGGAGCTAAAAGCTGTCCAAAGTTGGTGTGGTCCTTTTGCTTCTGACTGAGCCCTTGTCCTCAAATGCTGGGCTCAGAACAAGGGTTATTTAAGATCTGAGGGTTAAAGGGAGTGTAGAAAAGAAGGAACGAATGTTCCTTTGCTGCCCCAGCAAACAACACAGTCCCCAGGGGAGCAGTGCTCCCTGGTCCCTCCTCTCAGACCCCATTTGAAGCATTTTTTCTCATTCCAGACATCACACTTCAGCTAGGGCAATAACAAGCTGGAATTAACCCAAAGTGTATAGAGAGAAGGGAAGGAGAGGAGGTCTTAGGAACATAGCTCGGCCGTTGGAAGGCCATGGAGTCTCACTCCCTCATTTTGTAGAGGAAGAAACTGAGCCCCACTGACTGGAAGTGATTTGCTCAAGGGGACCAAGACACCTACCGTGTACTCAGACAGGGCAGTACTAAATGCTGGGTAGACAAAAAAAGGCAAAAACATAGTCTCTGTCCTTCCAGAGCTCACTAGGGAAGACAACATGGGTACAGTCATGTACACATAATACACAAAAAGAGTGTAAATGAAGGACAGTCTCTGAGGGAAGGCAGAACCAGTCAGCACGATGAGCAAAGTCCTCTTGCAGAAGGTGTATGTGTTGTAAGCCATGAGGCTTAGGTAAGGAGAAAACCCATTCCAGAAATGGGGGACAAAAGAGAAGGCTAAAATAGGACGTGATCACTATCTTTAAGGGGTAAAGGGCTTTGCCAGGAACAAGGGTTTCACCTTCTCTATTTGGCCCCAGTGCATAGAATGAGGAAAATCTAGACAACTATGAAAATGTCTAAGAAGCAGAGCCATTAGAAAGCGCAATGTAGTACCTTGAAAAATAAGGGGTCCCCTGTCCCTGGCGTGGTCCAAGCTAGAAAACAATAAATGGACTGGTTGTAGAGGGAGGCTGACTCTGACCGAGTCTGTACAAGATGGGCTCCCAAGCTCCTTTCCAATGCTGAGATTTCAATGGTTTGGAGATTCCCTCCCTTGGTTTTAAATAGCCCATACAGCATTAACCCACCTCCCGAACTTTGCCCAGCTCTCTCCTCTGTAACGGATAAGTCCGTGAGGTCTAGGGAGGCCCAAGCTCCCAGAGCTGGGCAAGACTGAGTTAGGTTTGGGACACACCTATCAAGCAAGCTGGGATGGCTAACTCCTCAACAATGCTTACAGGGGCTCAGGTCACCATCATTTCCCTTCCAACAGGCTTCAAAACCTCACCCATATGAATAGCCCATTGTCCCTACCCGCAAAAGGTAGAATCCATCTTTTTCCTCCACTCACCCTCCCTACCCCCTTGCCAGTCACATTCATGAACCACTCCACTGAACTCAGCAAACATTTATTTAGCTCATATTGTATGCAGGGCTAGTACTGAGACAGTCGCTAAGATGAATGACCCACTGGTGCATTGACCTCATGCGTACCTGTTTTGTGTCAGAGGCATTCTGTTTGTCTCCTGTCCCTGTATCCCTCTCTGGTCCCTTCTGTGTGATCTTAGATTCCAAATCTGTGTAAAACAAGATTCCTAAACTAGAAGGAGGACCTTTCAAGTCACCTAGTCCAACTCTTTCATTTTACAGAGAAGGAATGTCAGGCCCAGAGAGATTAAGGGACCTGACCAGGGTCATGAGACTAATAAGTGTCTGAGGCAGCATTTGAACCCTTTCTCTGTTACACCATGCTGCCTCTGAGGGCTCCTGAGCCACTGGTTAGTGGGGAAGTGTGGTGGAGGATAGACCACATTCTCATTTAGGCCAGCCTTTAACTTTCTCAATACTTTTCAGAATTTTAGGCATGAAATGGGAAGGGGTTATGGGATAGACGGTGGTGGTCCTAGAAAGCATTGAGATCTACTGAGTCCCAAAGACACTTCCATCAGATCCATTGAGAATTGAAGATGGAAGCCTCCTACTTACATTGGGAGAAGGCCCCATTTTACTGCATGGAGGATGTACTGAGCACAGTGAGTGTGGTCATTTTTCAAGCTCATAGCATTTTTCCTTGGCAAGTGCTACTTTGATTATTTAATGGATCACAGATTTAGTACTGGAAGGGACTTGGGAGGAGATAGAGTTGAAGTCTTTCATTTTAGGGTGAGGAGATGGAACTCAAAAGTGACTTCCCAAAATCACACATCAAGTAAGGTCTGGATGACTGAACCCAGGCCTCACAAGGTAGGTGTGTGGATAATGCAACAGGAGGGGAAAGCCAGGCCCAGGCCCGGCACAGGATAAACATCCTGACCTTTGTGGTTCATTCTTCACTCTTGAAAAGCACCAAAGTCATCAGGAGGGTGATGGTTTGACTTGCAAGTGAATTGTTCTTGAGTAAGGCAGGGCTGTGCAAAGCCATCAGTCTCACTGTCTCCTCCAGTCATAGAGGTCCAGCAGCAGGACATAACTCAAGAATACTGACCATGGTTCACCCTGACCTTTAGAGAAGTAATCACACTTCCTCATTTTATAAAGGAGAAGCTAAGACCCAGAGAAGGTGTGTCCTACCCAAGGTAGCAGAGATAAACTTCTAAGCCAGGTTCTTCCACACATCTTCCTTTGATCCTTAGAACACACCTATTTTACAAACTGAGACCCAGAGAAGTTGAGCTACTTGTCAAGGTCCCAACCTCTGGGTCATGACGGAATCAAGAGTAGAGTCTAGAATTACTGAATTTCAAAGTGGTCAGAGACTTCAAGAGTCGTGGAGCCCAGCCTGCAGAGGAGGAAAAATACCTGATATCCTTGACAAAGAGTAATTCAATGGGATAGGATGGGAAGGGAAAGGAAGGGAAGGGAAGGGAGGGGAAGGGAAGGGAATAGATGAATGAAGCACTTAAAAATATACTCTCAGAGAAGAACAAAAGAAAACACAGACAAGTCTTGAAAGTTACATGTTGAATTTGTTTTATGGTTGAAAGAAAAAGTAAGCTGTTATTTAACAAAAATTCAGTGTCATTTTTTCTACTTTTTTTTTGTTTCTTTTTTCTGTTCTACTTTCTATATGAAAATGCTCAGTGTTTTATGTTTAAATTCAGAATAAACAATTTCCAGTTTCTGCTGCAAGTCTTACTGCTTAAAGGGGCCTTGGAGGTCAAATCTCACTCTCTACTCTTATAAATAAAGTGAAGCCTAGAAATAAGAGAAGACCTTCCCAAGGTCACAGTTCAAGATCCTCACCAGGATTCAAACCCCCTCTCTCCTGAGACTGAACATCCCACACTGGGAGAGCCTTCATCCTTCCAAAGTAAGTTTTTTTCTTCTATGGAGCCTCGATTTGACAGGGCCTTTCACAATCCATGCCACCCCCATCTCTACAGTCCTTGAGAAAATGAATACAGTATATCATCTATAGAGTTCGTGGCCTAGGCTTCCCATTAGTTAATTTGTGACTTGAGGATGGTCAACCAGTCCCCTTAGTCTACAGCATCTACTGGCTGGCCCTAGACATGAGGCCATGCTTGAGTCTTCACAGTTCAGTCACTCAACTTGGCTTGTACACAAATGAGTGTATACAACTGGGTTGTGTACCACCAGTGCTGCCCCTTCTCACCTCCCTTTTCTGGTTATAACCTCCTACAAGTTATCTTTCCCAATTAGAAAGTACCATAAATACAAGGACTGTCTCTTTAACAAACAAATTTAAATTCTTGCATCCCCAGTGCTTGGAATAAAGTAAGAGTTTAATAAATGCTTTTTTCATTCATTCATTCATTCATTCATTCATTCATTCATTCACTCATTCATTCCGTTCCTGACTGTTAGAGTCTTCTTCTGTTGTTGTGGCTGAGTCATTTTTCAGTCATATCTGACACTTTGGGATCCCTGCTGGGGTTTTCTGGGCAGAGATACCTGGAGTACTTTCCCATTTCCTTCTCCAGCTCATTTTACAGGTAAGAAAACAGGGACAAACAGGGTGAAGTGACTTGCCCAGGGTCACCAAGCTAGTAAGTGTCTGAGGTCAGATTTGAACTCAGGAAGAGTCTTCTTGAGTTCAGTCCCAATCACCTAGCTGCCCCTGCTCCTCTTATTTCAGGTCAAAAGAATAAAAGGAACTTGACATCCTAATTTATTCAGATCCTAAGTACAAAGAGTGATTACAAAATGAGATTAATACCAGAAGTTGGTCAACAACTATTCATTTAGCACCTATTATGTGGCAGGCACTGTGCTAAGGACTGGGGATAGAAAAACAGGCAAAAGATGGCAGTCTTGTGTCCTGGAGGAGCTCCCAATCTCAGCACTGGACTTTGGGGCCCATGGGGTTGGGGAGTAAGGTGTAAGAAGACTGAAAAGGTAGGAGGGGGCCTGGGGATGAAGGGCTTTAAAAGCCAATGGGAGGATTTTCTATTTGAGGTAAGAAAGGAAATGTCCCTTCCTTTAAATTCATACCCCCTCCCCAGTCACTCCTCTGATCTACGATCAGGTCACACTTCATTTACAACTTCCATGGTATACCTACCACCTCAGTCCATATTCCTTTCTCACCTCTCCCTTCACTTCACTCCTTCCACCTCAGGCCCTGCTGAGAGCCTACCCCACCCCCACCCAACTTCCAAGGATAGTCACGGTTAGGGGCTTGTCAAAAGGTGGCCAAAATTTAACAGGGGCATCTGGAAAGTGTCTGAGGTGGCAGGACTCACCCACAGTCACATTTTCTCATCCCTCTGTCTGACTAGGTTGTTCCTGATTCACAATCTGGATGTCTGAGGCCCTGGGGAATTGCTCTGAAACCAACTAATTTGAAACAGGCTGTCTCTTAAAAAAGAAAAAAAAAGTCAGAAAAAAGGGAAAGTTAAGGAGTCAGGGAACATAAGGCACATGAAGATGTAGGTGAGAAATGGAAAGAGTGGTCGGAGGCTGGGGCATAGTAGGAGTTTGGGGTTTGGACATTTGGTTTGAGAAATTTGAATCATAAAGGTTGGCTGTAGATGAGTGCTAGGGTTCCATGCAGCCGCAGATTCTAGGATCCTGGGAGAGTTGGGCTGAGAGCACAAAAGCATCCCCAGGACCAGTGTACACCCCTAGATTCTCCCTGAGATTCTGATTTCAGAAGCCTAGCTCCCCTGCCCTTCCCCAAGCTCTCCTCCTCTCCTGACCTTATACTATGTGTGACTAAGACGCTGTACTCTTTGCGTGTATCACACAGTAGACTCTGGTCTCACCTCTCCTCTGTTAATAAGGACAGTGCTTGGCACTTTACACCTCACAGTTGTTTGAAGGCAAACTTGGAAACCTTAGGGAGAGTGCTAGAAAAATCCAATGATTATAGAAGGAAATTTGCAAGTCAGTCCAGGAGTCTTAACCTGCGGTCCTCAGACCTCCCAAGGGTCCATGGAGAGATTTCAGGAGGGAAAAATGACATCTTTATTTTCAGTAACTTCTCAATAAAACAGAACATTTCCTTCAATTACGAATATAGGCAACAAACCACAGCAGAATTAGGTTTCAGCAGACTGCGGGGCTGGGGGTGGGGGGTCCCTGACGGTCCATGACGCAGGAAAGGTATATTTAGAGTCCCTGATTTGTTCCAACCCCCTTAGTTTACAGAGGATGAAACAGGTCCAGAGAAGTTGAGTGGCTTAAGTCACAATCAGCCTTAGGTTTGAGCATCTGTAAAATGGGGGAGTAATAACAGCCCCTGTTTCCCAGGGTCCCCGTAAAGATAATAGGGAGTAACATACATAAAACACTTTACAAACTAGATGCTAGCGATTGTGATGGTGGTGGAAGGATCGGAAGAAGAAAAGAGGTCTTATGCACCACTTGGGTGCCCATAAATCTTGCAGAGAATAAGAGGTATGACAAAGCCTCCCTTCTTTAAACCTGTTATCTATGTCCTCCCCCTTTGCTCTTCTCTCCTCCCCTGCCCTCCCCATCCCTCCCCATACCTTCTCACCCCGCGAGTCTCCTCCCCAGGGTTCTCCCCGCGTGTTCTGGTGACCTTAGCCCTGCCAAGCAGAGGGAGGGAAGAGGGGAGGGATTTTTAGGTAGGAGAGAAAGGGCGGGAAAGGAGAGCATATAAGGGCAGAGGGCTGCCCCTGTCCCCTGATCAGGGCTGACCTAGCTCTGGAGGATGGGAGAGCTTCAGTTTAGCCTCCTGCTGGTGGCCTGGTGGGCAACCGTGTCAGCAGTAGCCCTGCCTCTGCCCTCGTCACCTTCTCCCCTGGCTTACATGCTGAAGCTCTTCCATGGTCACCAGACCCGTACCCACATCGTCCGCAGCCTGCAGGCCCAGGGTAAGACTGGGATCAACTTTGGGTGGGGTACCTGAGCCGGCTGGTCAATCTTGATGAGGGCGGGGTCCAGCTTGGTTCAGTATTAGAGAGATCTCCCAGGGTTTGGGAGTGGGGGAGATTCTGGCATTACATGTGTTTCAGCATCCTTGGCATCTCCAGAAACGGGAGTGCCTGTTTAAGAAGTGTGGGGTCTCAGGATCTGATGGGAGCTTTAGGTGTTAGGTGGCGTCAGAGGAGGGTGTCTCGAGGAGCTTGGGCATTTGGAGGTGTCTGTTTCAGGGACATCCCAAGAGCGGGGGTGTCCTGGAATTTGAGGGTATCTCAGTGTCAAGGGTGTCCCAGGGTTTAGAATACCCCAGGACCGAGGGAGTTCAGGGATTTAGGAATGTTTCTTTAGCGGTGGTTGGGTTTCTGTGAGGTCCTGGGGTCGGGAGTATCTCAGACTTTGTGGATGATTCGTCAGGGGCATTCCACAGTGGAGGGGGGGTAAATAGCTCAGTGTCCGGGGTATCCTGCGGCTGGGGCTATCCTAAGATTTGTGGTCAATGTTTCTGGGGGCGTTGCGTGATTTGGGGAGCCCCATAAATTGGGAATATCTGAGAGTCACCTGGGGCTGGAGGGTGTCCAAGGTTTGGGGTGCCGTGTGTCAAGCCATGGGATTAGGGGTCAGGTTCTTACAGCACACACCTAGGTTGTCTCCTGCCACTTCCGTTCCCGTGAAGGTCACCCCCACTCCATCGAAAGGCACCCAAGATAAAGTGACGACGAAAGGCAGGATCGGGAATCACGCCCCGCCCCCAGTCGAGGGTGTTAAGGAGTTTTCTCAGCTCTAAGATCCCAATCCACATCCCTCCGCCACTGGGGGCGGAGCACTCTAAGGGCCCTTCCTCCCTGCTCTGGCCCCCGCGGGGCTTCCTCCGCAATCCACATCTCCTAATCTGAAAGAGACCACTATCTCATGTCACTGGCGCCCCGCTTGGCTCTTTGTAAAGTAGGTCTGGAAAGGGGAAAGAGGGATAAGGCGAGAAAAACCCGTTTCCTCTCCCCAATCGTCCCGCTCCCTGGGTCGGAGAACCCCGGTGACCTCTCTCTCTCTCTCCCTCCCTCCCTCCCTCTCTCATATGCATTTGCCAATAAACACAAGGGAAGAGACTGGTCTTTGGTGGGGGGACCCCAAAATCGCTATTCCCTTTGGGAAATCAGTCCCTATCTAGTCTAGTCCTTCTCACCCAATGCATGAAACCAATTGCCTCATCCACAGCCCCGGAACCTAGGCGTTTTTGCTTTGCCCTCAGGAGCTGGGAGGAGGGGAAGGAAAGGTGGGAGTCCCTCTCCCTCTAACTTGCTATTTCCTCTTGGGGTTAGACATTTGGCCGTTCCGTAAAACTAAAGGGCAGGACTGAATGGCATTTCTAAACGTAGTTTCCTGATTCCACGTGTGTGTGGTCTGGTAGAAAGTCCACTGGCTCAGGAACCAGAGAACTTGACTCTGGGCCTCAGTTTCCTCATCTGTAAAACGTGGAGGTTGGACAGGCTGATCTGATTTCAGATCTAGTGTAGATCTATGATCCTGTATCTGTTTCTAGAGCCAACTATGAATTAGCATTGGCTCATAGGCAATCAACAAACACTCGTTAGGTGCCTACTAAGTGCTAGACACTGCTAAGAAACTGGGATAGGAAGAAAGGCAAAAGCAGCGCCCCCACCCCCACCCCAAGGCTGAAGTTTCAGCTCAGTCGTATGGCAGTGGGTGAGCGGTTAAGCAAAAGTCACACTGATGCCCTTTTCTGGGCCTGCCTCAGCTCTCTCTTTTGAAAATGTGCTTCCTTCCTTTTGAGAGGATTGGTGTGGATTGCTGCACCACTGGCAGAGGTGGTTGGTTAGTTTTGCTTCACACTTTCTCCTTTTGTTACAAAGAAAGGCTTACTGGATGGGGATTAGGGGTGGGGATAGTTGGAAATAAGTGATGTAAAAACAAAAGGCATCAATATCATTTAAAAAGAAACAAATGGGAAAAAATGCTGGCATTGCACTGGCCGCTCCCAGCTCTGACAGTCTGTGTTCCTTCCCCTAAGGTTCCTTCCAACAGTAACTTTGTCTTTTCTATAGCCTCTTAGAGCTATAAAATCCTATGACTATCTCCTGCAACTAATTTAACTAATACTTTCTGTCACCTCTTCTGAGGAGCTCCCCAGGCACTAAAACCATTAGCACTTGTAAGTGCTAATAAGGAGGGAATAGTGATTAAGTAAAAGGGGACTCAAGTTGGGGTGGGGATGAGGGAAGAGCAGCAGCCATCTGTCAGCAGAAGGCTAGGAAGAGAAATTAGTGCTCAAGTTCCCCAATCAACTTATGCCAGACCCCGAGGATTTGCCTCATACTCTTTGGTCTGGGGTAGGGATGCCTGTTTCTTCTGCAGTGGGGGAAAGAGAATCCCAAGCAGTAGATGATGTTGAAAGAAGGCAAGGGGATCCAATTCTGAGATGCCTCTCCATCCAGTCCGACCTAAGGGAGGTAGTCCTCTGAAGTGCTTTAATGAGAGAGCTCAGTTCAAAGCCTTGTTTTAACAACTTTCTCAGTTTTAAAAACAAAAAGATTAAGATCTGAGGACACCTTTCAGCTCCAACTTTCTATGAATATAATCTGTATAATAGCTAATATGTACATAGTGCTTGGCTTACAAAGGGTTACACCTATTATCTCCTTTGATCCTCCCAATTACCCTGGATTTTACAGATAAGGAACTGGAAGCAGAGAGAGGTTGTCACTAGCCCAGAGTCACCCAGCTAGGAAGAGTCTGGGGCAGGACTAGAGTCCTAGTCTCCTATCCCACACCTGGTTCAGGGCTCTAAAATAACTCCAGTTTCTCTAGGATTTTAAGCCCTTCAAATCTATGTCCTCAGAAGGTTGATAGGCAGCACAGTGTGGTAAGTGCTGCCTTGGGAGTCAAAGGGCCTGAGTTCAAATGCTATCTCTGTCACTTATTACCTATGGTACATGTAGTACCATAGGTACAGATTACCTATGTGACAGGGGAAATCATTTCATGGTTCAGGTACATTTCCCCATGTGTAAAATGATAGTGTTAGATTAGATGGTTGATTATAGCTCTGAATCGATGAACCTATGGAGGCAGTGAAAACACTATCATCTCTATTTTTAAAAAGAAGAAACTGAGGCAGACAGGGGCTTTGACGTGCCTAAAATGACACAATCAATAATAGCGGAACAAAACTTTGAAAGCAGAGTTCTTCCAACCCCAAATCCAGTGGGATTTTTTCCCCAGTAAGGGGGAATGGGATTCCTGACTCCCCCCCTCCTCCCATCCCCCTCACCCTCGCCCATGTACTACAGCTACCTCTAGGCACACACGAAGTGGCGATGCTGCCTGAAGTGAACAAAGGATGCGTGGAAAGGTAGAGTCTACTTGGTATGGATTGCCTCCTCAAGACAAACCTCCCACTCACGGCATCCCCTTCTCCATTTTCTTTTCTGCCTAGATGTGATGATGGTGGGACAGCACTGGACTTTTGCCTTTGATTTTTCCTTCATGAACCAAGATGAGGGGCTGGAAGGCGCCGAGCTTCGGCTCCAACTCTCCCCCTTGGGGGGGGCCCCGGCGGAGCCACCAATCCTGGTCGAGATATTTCACCAGCCAAGGTGGGAAGATGAAGACAGCGCCGACGCCTGCCTGGAGCGCCGCCAGCTGGCCTTGTTTGTAGCCACCGCCTCCCAAGTCACCTTCTCCTCCGATGGCATGGTCCTGGAGGTGACGGAACACCTCAGCAAAGGACTCAGGCCCCCGAGCAACCCAGAGGAGATGCTAGCCTTAACCATGGAAGGGACAGACCGACTCAGTCAAGAGTGCAAGCGCCGACCCCCCGAACCTCCCGTCTCCGACGTGCAGCTAATGCTCCACTCCAAGGAGCAGAGGCGTCTGGGAAGCTCCACGCTATTATGGGAGGCGGAGAGCTCGTGGAGGGCCAGGGAGGGCAGGATCTTACAGGACAAAATCAAGAGGAACCCTCGACGGAGGAATGGGCTTGAAAACCGACAGTGTAGGAAAGTCAGATTTCAAGTGGACTTTAACCAGATAGGCTGGGGCTCCTGGATCATCTACCCCAAGCAGTATGAAGCCTATCGTTGTGAGGGAGAATGTCCTACCCCATAGAGGAGAGGTTTCAGCCGACCAATCATGCCTACATTCAGGTAGGGGTGGGGGCAAGGAAGGGAGGGAGAGTTTGTGTTGGTGTGGTGGAGTGAGATGAGCGGGGTAAAAAACTCTGGTGGGGATCTAGTTGTGAGGCCTATATAGTCTGAGACCACATTCTTTTTCCTTCCTAAATTGGGGATTAGCAGTCAGTCCCTTATAGAGCTGATCAAAGGCCACTTAGCTTCTGTATATATAAATTATTTAAAGTGGAGAACAGAAAAAAGTAAGTGAAGAAATATTAGCAAAGATGAACAGAAGAAAAAGGATGAATATAGTTTTGCTTGTTTTTTGTCTTTTTTGGCCATGTCCAACTCTACAATTCCTTTTGGGGTTTTCTTGGCAAAGATAGAGGAGTTTGCAATTTCCTTTGCCAGTTCATTTTACAGATAATGAACTAAGGTAAGCAGGGTTAAATGATTTGCCCGGGGTCACACAGCTAAGAAGTATCTACTAGACATTTAATAAAAGGATTTATTCTGTAAAACTTGGACTCTGTCAAAAGGTCGGACACAAGGGCTTAGAAGGTCACATGTGACCTCAAGGCTGTAGGTTCCCCACCCCTGGAAGGCCACAGTTGAACTCAGGTCTTCCTGACTCCTGGCCTAGTGCTCTGTGTACTGTGGTGCCACCTAGCTGCCCCATGAATATGGTACCCCACCCTATTCTATCAGGTCAAATGGGGTCACTCATTTTTATAGTGCTTAATATTAAGTTTACATACACAACATAGTGTTCACACAAACTCTGAGGTAGGTAAGGGAAAGCATTCTTGGTCCGATATTAGAGACTAAGAAACTGACGCTCAGAGTAAAAAATATTCCTCACCCAGGGGCAGCTAGGTGGCACAGTGGATAGAGCACCAGTGCAGGAGTCAGGAGGATCTAAGTTCAAAATCTCACCTCAGACACTTCACACTCACTAGCTGTGGGACCTTGGGCAAGTCACTTAACCCCAATTGCCTCATTATGGGTCATCTCCAGTCATCCTGATGAATATCTGGTCCCTGGATTCAGATGGCTCTGGAGGAGAAGTGAGGCTGGTGACCTGCACAGCCCTCCCTCACTCAAAACAAAGTCAAGTGCAAGTCATGTCATTATTTCTCTGATAGCATGGTCTTCTTTGGCAATGAAGGACGAACACACATATTCCTCATCCAAGGCCTCACAATTCAACCAACATTCACTTGGGGCACTAAAAGGTTTTTTTTTTGTTTTGTTTTTTAATAAAAATTTATTTAACTTTTTACACTCATTTTCACAAAATTTTGGGTTCCAAATTTTCTCCCCTTTTATCTCCTTCCCCCACCCCAATATACCAAGCATTCTAATTTTCCCTCTCACCAATCTGCCCTCTCTTCTGTCATCCCTCCCTTCTCTTGTCCCCATCTTCTCTTTTGTCCTGTAGGGCCAGATGACTTTCTATTCCCCATTAACTGTATTTCTTATTTCCTAGTAGCAAGAACAATACTAAACAGTTGTTCCTAAAACTTTGAGTTCCAAATTCTCCCCATCTCTCCCTCCCCACCCATTCCCTTTGGGAAGGCAGGCAATTCAATATAGGCCCTATCTGTATAGTTTTGCAATTGACTTCAATAATAGTCCTGTTGTGTAAGACTAACTGTATTTCCCTCCATCCTATCCTGCCCCCCATTGTTTCTATTCTGTCTTTTGATCCTGTCCCTCCCCAAGAGTGTTGACTTTATATTGCTCCCTCCTCCCATTGCCCTCCCTACTATCATCCCCCGCTCTTGCTTATCTCCATCTCCCCCACTTTCCTGTACTGTAAGATAGGTTTTCATACCATAATGAGTGTGCATTTTATTCCTTCCTTTAGTCGAATGTGATGAGGGTAAATTTCTTGTTTTTTTCTCAGCTCTCCTCTTTTTCCCTCCACTAAAAAGTCTCCTGCTTGCCTCTTGAATGAGAGATAATTTACTCCATTCCATTTCACCCTCTTTCCTCCCACTACATTTCTCTCTCACCATTTACCTCAATTTCTTTTAAGATATGGTCCCATCCTATTCAATTCACTCTGTGTTCTCTGTCTCTGTATGTGTGTGTATGTGTGCATGTGCGGGTGTGTATGTGTGTGTGTGGTCCCACCAACTACCCAGATACTGAAAAATTTTAAGAGTTACAAATATTGTCTTTCCATGTAGGAATGTAAACAGTTCACTTTTGGTAAGTCCCTTATGACTTCTCTTTGCTGTTTACTTTTTCATGCTTCTTCTCATTCTTGTGTTTGAAAGTCAAATTTTCTTTTCAGCTCTGGTCTTTTCATCAAGAATGCTTGAAAGTCCTCTGTTTCATTGAAAGACCACATTTTCCCCTGAAGTATTATACTCAGTTTTGCTGGGTAGGTGATTCTTGGTTTGAGTCCTAGTTCCTTTGAATTCTGGAATATCCTATTCCACGCCCTTCGATCCCTTAATGTAGAAGCTGCTAGATCTTGAGTTATCCTGATTGTATTTCCACAATACTGGAATTGTTTCTTTCTAGCTGCTTGCAATGTTTTCTCCTTGACCTGGGAACTCTGGAATTTGGCTACAATGTTCCTAGGAGTTTCTCTTTTTGGATCTCTTTCAGGCGGTGATCAATGGATTCCTTCAATACTTATTTTGCACTCTGGTTCTAGACTATCAGGGCAGTTTTCCTCAATAATTTCATGGATGATGATGTCTAGGCTCTTTTATTGATCATGACTTTCAGGTAGTCCCATAATTTTTAAATTGTCTCTCCTGGATCTATTTTCCAGGTCAGTTGTTTTTCCCATGAGATATTTCACATTATCTTCCATTTTTTCATTCTTTTGGTTTTGTTTTGTGATTTCTTGGTTTCTCAGAAAGTCATTAGCCTCCATCTGTTCCATTCTAATCTTGAGAGAACTATTCTCTTCAGTGAGCTTTTGAACCTCTTTTTCCATTTGGCTAATTCTGCTTTTGAAAGCATTCTCCCAATTGAGTGAGCCTATTTTTCAAGGTGTTATTTTCTTCAGCATTTTTTTGGGTCTCCTTTACCAAGGTATTGACCCGTTTTTCATGCTTTTCTTGCGTCTCTCTCATTTCTCTTCCCAGTTTTTCCTCCCCCTGTCTAACTTGATTTTCAAAATCCTTTTTGAGCTCTTCCATGGCCTGAGCCCACCGGACATCCACCTGGGGTGTCTGGGATACAGAGGCCCCGCCCTCCATGTCTTTCCCTGATGGTAAGAATATTTCCTCATCATCAGAATTGATAGGCGGGAACATCTGCACCCCATCAAAATAGCTCTCTATGGTCTTTTCTGCTTCCTTTCTCTGGGCATTTTCCCAGCCAGTTACTTGACTTCTGAGCTTCCTGTCCACCCCTGCCTAGATCCGCCCAGCTAGTGCTTGGGGTCTGAGATTCAAATGGGCTTTCCGCGGCAGGCGTGGCTGCTATTCAATGTGAACTTAAGTTCTGGTGCTCAGGTGGGGGCAGGGCCACCTCCCAGGCTCAGTTCCCTCAGGGGCTCTATGCAGAGACCTTCAGTAATGGGGCAGTTGGGGGCAGGGCTGCCTCCCAGGCTCAGTTCCCTCAGGGGGTTTATGCAGAGACCTTCAGTAATGGAGCTCCTGCTTGCTCTGGGAGTCCCAGGCCTCTGCCGCTGCCTCTGCCGCTGCCTCCCTAAGGGGCCCGAGCCACGGAGACACCCCGCTGCCCTCTCAGCCAGCGCAGACGTCTCTCTCACTGACCTGTAGCATCTGTGGGTGGAGTGACCTTCCCGGCTGCCGGAGATTCCGTCCCTGAAGCCTGCTCGGATCTGCTCCTCTGGGGCTGCGCAGCCAGGGCTCCGCTGTCCAGAGCGCGATGGACCCCTGGGGACGGCTCTCCAGGGCTCTCTGCAACGGAAATCTTTTCCACTGTGTTTCTGCGTTCCTTGCAGTGCTCCAGAATTTGTGGAGAGTTCTTCTTGCAGGAAATATATGGGCTTTGGGTTTGGAGCTAGCATATGTGAGTCTTTCTACTCCGTCATCTTGGCTCCACTCCGCCATCTTGGCTCCCACTAAAAGGTTAAGTGACCTTAGGATCACTCTCTGTTCACATGGCTAGCATGTGCAAGACTGGAACCCAGTACCTAGGTCATCTTGACTGAGGAAGGTCTACAATTCACATTGCTTCCCTTTCCTCATCTGTTTTTGGGGGATTACACTACTTTTAAAACTTGCCTCAAAGGGTTGTTGTGGGGGAAAATGTCTGAACTCTGGTGACTCAAAGGGAATTGCCACACAGTAGCTTGGTTAGATTTATTTGTAGGCTGGACACAGGGTGCCACATCATGGTAGCAGCTCAATTCCAAAAATGGTAATGGCTTCTCTCCGTCATTCCACCTCTCCTAATGGATGCATCACTGATATTTCCCTTTCCAAGGTAATGCAACCTCCCACAAGCATTTTTGGCAGTGTAGAATAATAATGAATAGAAGGCTAGCTAGCCTCAAAGGCGGGAAGTCCACTGACAAATGCTGGCTGTGTGACCCTGGGCAAGTCCCAGTGTTCTAGGCTGTAAGATGCAAACATCGTGCTAATATACATTGGAAGGAGCTTTTCTCAATTGGGAATTCTTCCTTTATATGAATGGAATCACAGGTCCAGCCCCTAATCCTGGTTCTGACCACATCAGAAGTTGTTTGGGATAAGTCCCTTCCAGTTCTGACATACACTGAATAAAATTCAAGTTATTTCTAAAAAAACTGAAAACCAAAGTCCACAGGCTTGGTTAAGTTACTAGCTCCTCTATAGTCAGCATCAGGGGCCAATCCAAATGGGGCAATATATTGCTGAAATCTAGACTGTTGGCCCCTTTCTGCTCCATGAACAAGAGACACCTGGCTACTACTTTACTTAAAAATGCTCCTTTCTTTACCGATTTCTGTATCTGGAAACTCTCACTTTGGTTCTGTTTCATCTAATGCAGTGATCAATTGCACCTCCTCCTGATAAGTGAGAACAATATAATTCTGACCTGACCTGCCCTGCCCTACCCTTCTTCTCTCCCTCTGCAGAGTTTACTGAAGTTCTACCAGCCTCACCAAGTACCTTCGACATGCTGCGCTCCTGTGAAGACCAAGGCCCTCAGCATGTTGTATCTGGAGAATGGCAACGTCCTCTTAGATCATCACAAGGACATGATAGTGGAGGAGTGTGGGTGCCTTTGAAAAGACCATGCAGAGACAATAGATTTACAGGTCAACTCAATTCAAATTCCCATATTCTGCTGCTGGCAGGGTTCAGCTGAATTGTGGAGGGGGCCAGGGCAGAAGGAGTAACACGAAAAAGATTCAGTACCCACCTGAGTTGAAGTGATGTGAATCTGACTCGAGACAATCTTTGGACAGATAGAAAGGAGCGTTTAAGCTCCAGCTGTGGGGCTTGCCCTGTTTCTTCTTCATAGAATGGGTCTGTTCTGGTCTCTGAGGCTGGTACCCCAGAATGACATCAGAGCAGGCAGGTGTGTAAGCAGGAGCTGGTCTTTGCTAATGAACTCTATATATCAATAAAATGATTGAGAAAAAAAACAACAAAAAAATGATTGAGGTTCTCCCAGGTGGCTTTGGCCTTTAAAGGGAAGGATAAGAATCTTCTGTAGGAGGTTTGGGTAGAGAAGACTTTGGAAGATGGAAGTCAGAGTCCTGTTCCATCTTCACTGTGCTGGGGCTACTAGGGAAACACAATCTGCACCTGTCTGAAGGTGACAGTGTAGGTATTGCTTCATGTATCCTTGAAGTTAGTTTCCCAGCTGGTAAAGCCCAAATAACCCTGGCCTAAGGTCCTGATGACTTGGCTTCAATCAGCTCTGCCATTCATGAGCCATGGTCTTGGACAACTCAATTTCCCTCTATAGGCCTCAGTTTCCTCATCTGTAAAATGATAGGGCTGGATGAAATTATTTCCAAGGCCTTTTCCTGTGCTGGAAGGGACCATATGGACCAAGGAACACAATTCCCTCACTTTAACTGCGGAAGGAAACAGGCCTAGAGAGGTTGAGTGATTTGCTAATAAATGGTAGAGCTGTGAAGCTGGAGTAAGCTGAGGATGCCAACAAAACTTGCCTTCTGAGCTCAAGATAACTTACATTTCCATAGTGCTTAAAGGTTTACAAACTGCTCTTCCTTCACATCCTTTGAGGTATGTACGTACATTAAGCATTATCTCCATTTTACAGATGAAGAGACAAAAGGGGTGGAGAATACTACCAGGAAGGGACATAATCAGGAAACCGCATCCCCCCCACCCCCATCTCCTAGGTTCCTAAGGCCATGGCCCTTTCCACTGTAGCAGAGGATTTTATCTTTTTCCTGGATCCTTTAAATGTTATACTATTCTTCTCCACTGTTTCTCATGAGAAGTATGTGTTTGTAAAGCCCACTGGCCCTGGGTCCAGCCTAAACCTCTGCCTCAGGCCCACTGCCGGGACCCAAGTTGTGTAGATCAGACTTCGTGGCACCATGGCAGAACTCTCACCTAGGTGCCATAGCATGGTGGCTCCCAACGCAAGGTCCCAAACCTTCCACTAGACCCCTCCCCACTTCTTTTATCCATCCATGGAAGGGCAGCTGCCCATTTGGGGGATGATCAAACTTCCATAAATCCTTTTCATGAGGGTCTAGGACCTTCAATTAATCCAACTGCAAAATAAACCTAGAATTCCCCTCAGGTTCTTCAAAAAGTTGACTTAATTAGATGTTAGTCCCAGTAGGAATGATCCAGAGGAGCAGCAGCCCTAGCTAACTAGGGGGAGATTGGATTTGCATCTCTCTGGCTAGCTGTGAACTCAATACTCCCAGTCATCATCAGATCTTATCCAGCCAGCCACCACCTGAACTAAATGGTGATGGTGTCCAAGGCTGGAAAGGATTTGGCATTTGATACCACTAAGCTCACAGGGCAGCCTTTCTCTCTGCTTTGGCTTAGCTTGCAGTCAAGAATGCAGGCATCTGTATTATTCTCACAAATAACAGACCAAATTATACATATAAACTCAAATAAAACATGGGGCTGAGAAAGAATCCCACTCCAAAAGCTTTCACAACTCACAGGGTCTCCAGAGAAGCATACAGTCCCAGAACAGGAAGTTAAAAGTCATTCTATTTGTGGCCACAGTGAGGAGTGCTGACAGCAGACCTACCCTCCAGGGGAACTTGGAGCCTTGATAACAAGACATATCTTCATGGAAAGCTGAGAACTCCAGGTGAAGGTGATCATATCATACAAAATGTCTGGCACACTATCCCTTGAAGTGGACTATGTCCTGCTCTTGGGTGAGAGGATCAGACCGAGTCAAGGCTGGGGAAGGGGGAAGGGAGCAGTCTTAGGCTGGAGATATCACCTAGACACCAAGTTTCCTCTTCTCAGAAAAGCTGCCCTTCTACATGTCTCTGTACCAGGTTCCTTCTGAAAGGATCTGAAATGGGTGGGGTTGAGTCTGCCTCGAAGAGCCATCTTGTGTCTACCTGAGCAGCCAGAGGCTCAAAATGAAACCTAAGGCAAAAGGGCCACTGGACACAGAGCAAAGCCAAGACATTCACTAGTATCTAGTAACTGGCAAAGTCCTTGAGGCAATCAGCTACAATCTTGGCTCCAAGTGCCAGAGGGGGGCCAAGCAATATCACAGAGTACTTACTGGCAAGCCTGCCACATGGGGAGAAGGGTAAGAAGAAAGGGAGTGGGACCAAAAAGGGACACAAGAGAAGGAGGACACAAGAGAAGGAGGACACAAGAGAAGGGGCACCCAAGGCAAACAGTGATCCAATTCCACTGTGCACCAGGCCCACAGGTAATGCTACCCCTCTCCTAGAAAGCTCCCACCAATCAGGCAATACTCCTCCCAGCACCATCTGTGGTTCTGAGGTGGTAAAAGATGATGATACATGCTAATGTCCTCTACAATTAGCAGGGCTGTCAGGTCAGGAGGGGTCACCTCAGCCCCCAGGCCAGCAGTCTGGGAAGTGTGGCAGATTTCAGGTCAGATCCCACCTTGACTTTGTGATCTGGGACAGGGTAAACATGCCCTCCCTGAGCCTATTTCTTCCTCTGGAAAAGAGAGGGGGACAAAAGATGCTGAAGGTGCCTTTTCTGGCTCTGAATCTATGGAGCAAGTGTAATAATTATTTCCATGGCGATTCTAAAGTTTACAAAGCCCAACTTGATGAGGTAGGTAGTTACAGAATTAGCCTTGTTTTCAGATGAGGGGCCAAAGGTCACTAGAAGCAAAATAAACAGTCTTGTGATGGGGTCAGATTCAAATACAGGTCTCCAGACTCCCAAGTCTAGTTCACAGCTCAGTTTGCAGAGCTTTCACAGCTAATATTGGAGCAAAGATCTGAACGCCAACTCAATCCACTACTACATTATCACGTCCGTGACCGTACACTAAGGTGGACTAACTATGCTTCCCATCACTGAGAATTCTCAGAAATCAAGGGTATGCTCCAGCCTTTTTACTGGAAAAAAAGACTCTATACCCATGGGATAATTTAGATTTATTTCCTCTAAGAAAAAGAAAAATCCCACTGGCAAAAGCCTCTTCCCAATACTTATGAGATATGACAACAGGGAGTTCTGCAAGGGGTTTATGTGGGGCCCTCATCCAGGCAATGCTTCTTACACACATGAGAGATGTCACCAAGCATGACTTTACGTGAAGAGCAGAGGGAGGTTTAAGGTTAATCCTAAATCAGGCTTTGGCTGAGGAACACTGAAGGAAGCACCAACTTCCCAAAAAGGATATGACAATTTACATTTTACAAGGTGCTTTTCCTCACAACAACACTGCAGAATAGGTGATGTGGTACTAGCCCCATTTTACAATTTACAAGGCTCAGTGGCCAAGGGATTTGTTCATTTGTGAGCACACAGCTACTAAGTTTTAAGTTGCTTCTTGAACCCAGGGCTCCTGACCGCAAGGCTAGTGGTCTCTCTCCAATACTGGCCTGCCTCTTTTGAGTCACATTCCATCTTCAAGAGCTCTACTGATGCGTCAGGCTCAAAGCAAAATAACAGTCGCTAAAGTGTCGGCTTTCCCCAAACACCTTCCACATTCTAACAAAGGCTCCCAAGATGCTAACAATTGATATAGTATGCAGGGAAAAAAAAACAATCCAAAGCCAAGCTTTTAGTTAAGATCTTTATTGATCTAACTAACAGCAACCACTGGTGAGAGTTTTTCTGTTTCCAATACCTGTTGGTTTTGAAAAACAATTAAAATAAAAACAAAAGCAAAAACCCACAAAACCCATGGAATTATACAGAAGTGCCTAAAGGCCTCGGCTGGCAGCCTCTGATTTCCATCCAAAACGATAATGTAAAGGAAGAGATGGGGAAAGGTGAGTGGATAAGGAGGTGACTGGGGCAAGGGAGGTGGTCTCAGCACAATTTCTGGCTAGCCATAGCTTTGTGATTCAGAATGACACTGAAAAGAAAGGGGCAAGAGAACAAGAGGGTCAAGCTGGACTGGGCAGAGGAATGAGCATTTTCTTTATAAAACATTATTAAAAAGAAGCTTAAAATGGACACCCAACACACAAGTGTCCTTTGGGTTCTCCAAGACACCTTCAAGGCCTACCTCACCCCCCTCAGTAAGAGGGCGGCTTCACCAAGGTAGAAAATAGATGGATTCCATCTTGAGGTGAAGGAAAGGCACTGGATTACCAATGCCCGGTGATACGAACACAGACATGGGGAAGTTAGTAAGTGGGATGGACCATTCATCCTGCTCATCCAATCTGATCTAGAGCCTATATATAAAATGGGGCTTGTCCCAGTTTCAAGTAAATTGCCCTTGGCACAGGTGGGTTTTTTTTTAAGATCATGACTAAAGAGTAGGGAAGGAACACGGGGGCTAGAATGGGCATGCCACACTTGCTTGATTCATGAAGTATTCCAAGACTGGGATGTTGAGTAATAGCTTCAGTTTCAAGAACCAATGCTCTCTAACACTGACAAGGAGTCTTCCCTCTCAAGAACCTCATTTGGCCTGAGGATTTTCGAGCTTCCAAGCATCTTTCCACCTGTTCTGATTGTTAGATGGGGAATAGAGGAAGAATTTAACTGCCTTAGAGGGAAGAGTTTAATTGCCTTAGGGAACTTGTTTCATCTCAGTTCCATTCCCCAAAGCCTCAGGTTTTCTATTCTGGCATCCCAGACATAAAATGCAGTCTGCCAGTCTGCAGAGTTTAAGCAAAGGGGAAGCATAGGAAGATTAACATAATAACCAAAAGACTTTTCCTGTATGTGAGCTTTAACAAAAGGAATCAACTTCAAGGAACAGCCCAAAGGAAGCAGTTCATATTCCCCAGAGAATAAATGGGAAAATAAATATTCCATGTACCAACCAAATTCTTGTAGTTTGTTTTTTGGGGGGAGAGAAGCAGGGTAGGGAAATGTACAATTTTTACTTGGCCTCCAGTCTAATGTCAAAAGAACCTCAATTCCAAAACAAAAGCCACAAGCAAAATAGGAACAAGACTTAAACTACTGGGAACTGGGATGGACCCACATTTTCTCAGCTCCAAGTCCATCTTCATTTAGGGAAAACAAAAAGTTACAAGTTATAGTGATGGTCAAAGTCTGTCCAAGTTCAGAATCAAAACAGATCCCTAAAAATGAAGAACTCATCTCAAATGAATCCCTTCTACCCCTCCATAAATGTGATTGGGTTACGCAGACTAATAAAGAGCCCTCCAACTGCCCAAGATTATGGTCCAGAGAAGTGCAAAGTGGGGAAAGCTCTGAACCAGTGAGATGGGAGCAGGGGCACGGCTTTGCTTTACTCTGTGGAATGACTGCCAAAGGAAGGGAAGGCCTCTAATTCCAACACTGCATTGGAAGCAAGACACTGCCCTCTGCGGGCCAATATAGCCAACAGGAGACAGATTTCCCTCCAGCCATTTCTGTAGTTAAGAACATAAGGCAAAGTGCCAACAAAGGATTGAAGAGCAAGGAACCCCAAAGCAATTGCTCCAACAGGTAAGCATCCAATTTGGGAAGAAAAGAGAAGGAACTTGAGAAAGAATTCCCACCTAAATAGTCACAAAGACATCTCTACATGAAGCACCTGGGAACTACAAATGCGTGCAACTCTTGCACACAGCAGACACTCAAAAAATAAGTATCTGACTGGCTGAATGACCAAGAGACCGAGTCTGGGGACAGAAATCAGGCCACTTTGCAGCAGTCATGGCTCCAAGCTTCAAAGGAAACGCTGATGCAGCACAAGCACATTGCTGTGGATGGTCCAACAAAAAGGACCCTCTTTTAAAGTTCCATCACAATATCAAGGGGCTGCTAGGCACAATGGAATTGATACTATTAAGCCCTTCTTTACAACAAATGGCAGAAGATGCTGGATCTGATTACTGACAAAGAAGAAGCAAAAGCAAGGAATAATTAGAAGTCATGGAACACCAGCTCAAGCTCTTTAGTAATCAGTAAACATCAATACTCAAGCACGTAAAATACTGCATTTTTAATGTAGGAACCCTAAAACTTGTGAGGTGGACAAAAATGTCTGCTGAGAAAAGCAAGTACCTTATAAAGTTCAACCTAGGCAAAGAGGCTGGTCTCACTTTAAAAACAAACATCTACCAAAACAACATAAGAGTTTTAACTGAAAAACTGGGGTATGGCAGAAGAGGTCTTCAGGTGTAGCCGAGCACTTCAGCCCTTTACTCTACTCTCAACTGATAGAGTGCTTTTGCCCCAAATCCTGCCCTATTTCACCCTGAATCCCAGTAGGGTGCTTCCTCAGTCTCTGCTCATTCTAATTTTTGATATTCTTTCCTGGGCTTGGCAAACCAAACAATTTTCTATGTTTCTGACCTAGCTTCTTGCTTGCCATGCCTGCTTCTGCTCAGATCCAGATCTCCCAACTGGGGTCACTGATTAATGATTCTGGTTTGAACCTGCATTGTTCCCTCAACGCAATTAGTCTGACCATAACTCCTCAGAAGGAATGGCCAGAATCCCCTTGAACTAGCAATTCCTGAGTCACAATCATGAGATCTAGAATGGAAGGGACATTAGAGGCATCTGGTCTAGCTCTTCTTTTACAGATGAGGAAACTGAGGCCAAGAGAAGTTAACTGATTTTCTGAGGGTTACGAGAAGACTCTAACTAGTCATCAGAAATGAAAACCTGGCATTTGAGATAATTAGGAGAAAAATGTAAGCCTCTATGACTAGGATCAGGCAAAAAAAGGGTCTTGATTTACTGAGGGTCAGGGAGAAATAGAGATGTGCCTCATTCTAAGAGGGATAACCCCTCCTCATTCATTCATTCATTCATTCATTCATTCATTCATTCATTCAACATGTTTGATGCCAGTTGCTCTGTAGGAGAAGAGACTCAGTTCCAAAACTTCAGATCTCTCTTCTCTCCTGGTTCAGCTTTTGGCAGAGTCAATCATGTTCAGTAGCAATAAATCATAAATAAGTAAGGTCCATGCTTTAGGCCTTAATTTTCTTCTTGATGGGGTGAAAAAAAAAAAAAGAACAAGATTTTCAGCAGCAGATCCCCTGGAAGGGCCATTTCACTACATCCTAGTGGTCCTCAGCATCTGGATCATCTACTCAATGAATGGAACCTTAAATTTACATTTTGGATCTAGTGAAGCAGATCTGAAAGGAATGTGATTCTTGACCCTGAAGACATTGCTCAGGAACAAGACCACAGCAAGAAAGGTGGGTTGTCTCCTGAGGCACAGAAAGGGAGTGACTACATAGAAAGGAAAATGCAAACTAAGGGTCACTTAGACCAAAAGGGCTCTCTCCCTACTTGTTTCTTAAACACTGCCTTAAGGACACGCACCCAAGGAACTTCCAGGAAAAGGACATATATACACCAGCCCAGAGCATCCTACCCCCCCCCCCCACTCTCTCTCTCTTGGCCTTGTTTAATTAAAAAGTTAATGACAGGGAGATCAGAAAGCCTCTTGGAGTCAGCATCAGAAGAGCACTTCTTACACCTCACGTGGTTTTGGGAAGACCTTAAGTGAGGGTGAGGTGAGGGTGGAAGGGTTTAAAAGGGGGAAGGGGATTTGGCTACAGCCTTCCCCTCAAGAGAAAGCACATTCCTAAAATGGCTACTTACTTCAAAACTGAGTTTCTAATCAGTATTTTTTGTTCAATGAAGCTATCACATTTTCCTGCAGTAACAATGAAGCTCAAACTCACCCCTAGATTGGTTGCCAGGCTATAGTCCACTCACTGCCAGTTTCCGAAATGGACTAAGCTCTCTCAGACCAGAGATCCCATTAGGGCCTATTATGTATGTGACTTGAAGTTTTTTTAAGAACATGGAAAGCCTCACTTTGGAGGAGTTTAATTAAAACCAAGGTACAGATATAATTTTTTTTGGTATGGCCACTTTTGTCATCCTCAAATTTTTAGACACAAACATTCCCTAAACACTGCAGATGCAGCTTATTCCTGAGAAACATCAACAATTTCTAAAGGTTTCTGTTCTTTTAACTATTCATATTTTGTAGTAGAAAACAGAATCAAGTTCCTAAGAAATTCTGCCTAATGTGAAAACATATTCACCATCATGGTCTTTTCATAGCTCAGAACAAAAACAAACAGCTTTTCAAAAAGCTGCACAGGGCTGTGACTTTCATTCAGGGAGCTCTGCTCTCAGCAGCAGAGCCCAGGATTCTAAGAAACCACCAGAAACTCAATCACACAAGTCAAGAGTCCCGTGGAAGAATGAGCAAGGATAGCAATAGACAGTCGTCAGAGGAGCCTGGGATCCAAAACGGAACTGTTTGTTTAGAGCCAAGGAAGAGAAGGAAAAGGTAAAGAGGAAGAAGGCTTTAGCCTCTGGCAAAGTGCAAGGCAGAATGGTCTGGTTACACAGAATCACCCACTACAAACCCTAAACACAAACACACAGTCATGGGGAAAGGAATAAAATTATATATCAAAAGTATTGGGTGAAAACAGGAGATGATGGCAGAAGAACAGTGAGCCTGTTCCACAGAGACCTCTCACCTTCCTGATACTGGAAGATGTCTAATGAAAAAGTTGCTGTTCAGAATTTGACTGAAAACATTTCTAGAAAATAGGTCTGTAGTCATCTTAAAAATAAAGGTTCCTCCTAAGCTACTAGGAGTGTCAGATGTTCTCAGATACCAACTCAGATCAAGCAAGGTACCTTTGACGTCAGGCTGCAAAAGACTGACAGAAACGAGAAAATACAGGGAAACAATAGAGTACAAGGGGAAAGCTGGGGGAGGGAGAGGGAAGGAAAGAGAGCCGGGGGAAACTAAGCCCATGTTTATTTCCAATTCTATATCTCTCAGCCACAGAGGGCAGAAGCACTCCAGGGGGAAGTCAGGGGCAATTCTAAGATCAGTCTCAAACTCTATTGTCTCAAACTTGTAGAATACGAGACTGTGAAGCCAGGGCAACAGAGAGAATGAAAAGCTCACTGGCCAACCTGAGAGAGAAGTTGACTATTAGGACTAGGTCTCCAAATGCATTACAAGCCAACTGGGAAGAAGGCATTTTTCAAGTTTAAATTTAGAATCAAAGAATAACAATGTAACCCATCCACAAAGTAGATGTCAATGTTGCCTCTTTACCTTGGTGCTGATGGAATCATTGAGACATTTGAGAGGAACAAGGGAAATTAGTTTCTGCAAACAGGAATTTCAGGGGAAAGGAATATAAGAGGAGACACAGTAGCTGTGTACTAATGGCTCCCTCTAAATACAAAGTTAAAAAAAGTTTTGTTCAAACAGGTAGGTAAGGGGAAAGGATAGTAGGCTGGGGGGTGTCCTGCACAGAGAATATAGGAAAGAAGGTGAAGGGAAGGGATGGGGGCTGGGCAATGGAGCATTAGGGGACATGGAGTCAGAACCCAGGTTTCACAGAAGCATTCGCGAGAGAGAGCTCCTTCCTGGAGGGACATCCAAGGTCAAGGTAACTAGCAACTCATTTCCCCTCCTACCCTTGACAGGTCTGAAAGTCAAAATGAAAGCAGCCTGCCTTCTGACTATTCAGTACTGAAACACATGAGGGAGAGAAGGTGAATGGATAGTGCTGAATCCAACAGACCCTACATCTATCTCCCTCCTCAGCTCTGCAATAGCTGGTAACTGACATCTAGCTTGGGATGGAAGTGAGCTTTCCACCATGATGGAAAGATGACCAAGAGAGTGAAGGCTCCACTCCTTTCCTATGCAGGTTTTTGCCTCTGCAGGAATATTAGAGGGGTCTTGATTCAGTCGGACTGGGGCAGAGGAGAGAAATCAATGAAGGGGAGCTAGTCTTCTGATCCTTTGGCACCTGGAGGACGAAGTGGAGGCTGCAATGGAGGATGATGCTACTGCTTCTTCTGTCTTTTCAGTTCTCAGTCCTATTGGTCAAATCAGGTACACGCAGGTATCGGAGCTGCTGCTTCTGTCATCTGGAGACTCATCAGATGTCCATCTCAAACTGAGCATCATCCCCTGGTTCAGAACAAACCAAAAATGAAACACTCTATACTAGGTACACACAGGAATCAGATGCTTCTCTGTCCCTTCAAGGGCAAGTAAACATCTACTTCAAATCAAGCATCAGATCTTTGTTCGGAACTAACAAACGACAAACAGACGCTGTAAGGGCTGAACAAAAAGAAGTGGAAACAGAAGCCATGCTGTCTTCAGCTTTCACCAGCCCTTCCTGCCTCAGTGTCTTGCTCTAAAACCAGCCAACTTGGACTCTACAAATCTTTTGCCACCAATCTTCTCTCCCACCCCCAAACCACTCTGCTTTGCTTTGGATGAAGTTTTCATTAAGCAGTCACTCTATAGGATGGGTGAGGTATCATCTTATCTCAAACAAACTGGCAGTCACACATTCCCACAGTGAGGAGTACAAGTCCAGAATTTTCTCAGTGACCCTTTGTTCACAGGTTGGGAAAAAAGGCAGGCTCCCGGGGAGTGCTGAGACATCTATCATGCCAATAAGCTCCATTGGCTCTGCGGAGGATTCTAACTCTGTCCATAAACAACTGATTTAGAACCTAGAGACAGAATGCTGGCTCAAGTTCAGGTTGCCAACTTTAAGGACAGACAATTCTGCCACCCCAGGGACAGAGTTTATTTGTTTTTAAACCAGAAAAAAGTGAATTTAAAACCAGTCTATCTGGAAAAAGAAAAAACCTAAGACCACATTCTCTTCTCCAAGACTTAGACAGCCAGCTCTTTGACACTGTTACTTCATCAGTGTAGGTCCTCTCTCCCCTAATGAGGACACAACTTCTCTGTCTCTTGGCTGGAAAACTCCTCACCATGCAAGCAACGTGGTGATGACCCCCTCCAAACTGAAATCATCTAGTCCTCAGACAGACTCAAAGTCTGCCCTGGGGCCTGCCCATACAAGCCTTTCCAGTGTGGTGGCACCTGCCAGAGATCCCTGGTATATACCACACACAGGCTTTCAAGAGCTCCTCACAAGCAGAGGATGACATCAGTGTAAGAAAAGGGGCTATGTTTCTTAAAAAAGGAAGGTTCCCCTCCCCCGAGGAAATGAAGGGGCAGGGTACAATAAGGTCTGAGGCACACAAACCTTCTGAATCTGTTTCAAGACAATGCCTTTGCAGCTGACCATTCCCTTCTCCCCAGGTAGCCCCTTCTCTTTCTACTACTGGGTCCAACTTTAGGCTAAGGATTTTAAGTGGGAAAAAACCCTCAAGATCATTTCCAAAACTCTGAGATACAGCCAAAACTTTATTTAAAGAATATTAAAAAGAATGTTAGCTACACTCAGTGATAGCAATCAAAATAGGATATTTTGTTTTTGTTTTAGTATAATCAAGTGCCTCAGATTGAATCTTACCTTTATCAATCAAGAGTTTTTACAAGAAGTACAGAAACAAGAGTTTCTTTAACTAAAAACAGTGTATATATTTGAACTGGGGAACTGTTTTGTAGGAGGGTCCCAAGTACCTTTTGTTTTCTTCTATTGAGGCACTCGATCAAAGGGTTGTGATGCCTCCCCACACCCGCTTTGAGAACCCAGATGTCATGCTTCCCTCTCTGGTAACGATAGTCAGACAGTTGGAGTCCAACTGTCTGTTGAATTCAGACAGAGGAAGCCACATCTGTTGATCTTTTGATTTCTCTGTATTTTCTTTGAAATTCAGGGTGCTGACTCCCTGAACTAACTGAATAATATATGTACTTGGTTAAAGGAATGATACATGTGCTTGATTACAGTGATTGTTAACCCCTTGAAAGTAGCTTGCCTTTTATGAATGCAGATCTAAAAACTTGTTGTAGTAGACCCCCTGTGTATGTTGGGATGCTTACTGTTACACACTCTTACCCATTAGTCTTCCAACTATCCCCCCACATTTTCTCTTACCTACAGTAGGCTTCCTGTCATGATTGTTCAAATTGTTCACTTCCACTTTGGAGTCTTCAATCAAGACGCCAGGACTGGTGACTCCTGGAATATTGGGGAGCTGGCAAGGTGGGGTTTGAGCCATGGGAGAATTTCGACGATCCAACAGGAATTTTCGGTCATAGATAATTCGTGTTCCTAAAAAACAGGGGTGTGGGGGAATGAATGGGTAAATTAAAGCAAAATGTTAGTTTATCAGCATCTTGCTATATACCAGATGAAATGAACAAATACAACTGAGACTTTACTCTCAAAAGCTTTCAGATCAAAGACTAAGACCTTAAGTTATCTAGCCTCAAGTGAATGGTAGCTACCAGAGAAACCTAAAGATAATCATTTCTTCCTTGCAAAAAGAATTGACTTCTCTCTTTCCTACAAAAAAAGGGAAAAAAAATCCCCAAGAGTAATGAAGTACAATTGTCCACAAAGGTGATAAGGAAGCACATTTTAAATAAAACTCGATGGAAGGCAAAGAAAATTCTGCACCCATAGGGTAAGTCCCTAATGTTAATACAAAAAGGGGTTCACAAGAAATTCTTGAAAAGATGTCACTGTCTATCTGGCCCCCTTTGCTCCATTTCTCTTGGGTACTAGGGTTATAAAGGAAACCTACAGCTTAGGGACTGAATTCTAAGCTCTTCAGGATTGGTCAAATGCCAGATTTCAACTATATATGCTACTTCTCCCACTTAGAAAGCAACACAGACATCATTCATTATGGCTTCATGTGACATAACATACATACTGAAACCCTGATTTCTGCACTGGAAATAACTACTATTTAATCATCCAAAAAAAGCATTAGCTCCAGCTTCTGAACTGCCTCACCCCATCAGAGGTGGAAGTAAGAAAATGAATTAATAGGAAAGAGGGAACATGAGACCAAGATGTTCAAATCAGAGACATGGAATATAAGCTACTGCAAGAGTTTATTCTCAAAGGAAGTAGCTGAGCCATGACGAACTTGAAAGTGTAAGTATGTAACCCAAGATTAGGATAACTTGATAGAAAAATCAAATACTATTAAAAACAAAACAGGTAACTTAGAAGGGTTGTAAAGAACTTTATAATACTCAAATACAATAAAGATAAAATCTATCAAGAGTAAGCAAAGTTTAGTTCACCTAGATTCCTTCAGATGATGTGTTCAAAGGAGAGACAGCACAGTTGTAAAGTACATAGAAAGTTAGGTAGTCAATAGTAAGGCATTTATTAGGGAGGAAATGGAAACTGTAGACTCTGAAAGGCAGTAACTAAAAACTGAAACCAAAATCCAAACTACACCAATGATCACAGGATCACAGATTTGGAGTTATAAAGGAGCCTAAAGGGCATTCAAGTTAAACTCACTTATTTAAAGATGAAGAAACTAAGACTGGGACATATTAAGTGACTTGTCCACAGCCACAGGGCCAGTAAGCACTAAACTCAGGTCTTCCTGACAAGCCCAACACTAGCAACTGTACCACCCAGCTGCCTATACAAATTCAAGTAATCTGGAAGTGAAATGATCCAACACAAATCATACTGATGCTATAATTTTATTTTTAAATAAATACTAGTGAATTAGTTTGTTTAGATATTTTAAAAATTGCATGTACACAATTGGCAAAATGTTTAGATAATAGGGAGGGGGGGGAAAGATATAAGAAGATAGAGCCAAAGAAATTAAGTCATTAGTAAGATAATGACCTTTTCTAGACGCTATCAACAACAAAATTCTTGAAAGTAGTAAGAATTAAGTCTAATCAACACAAATGAAACCCCAAAGCCTAGCTCCTACTTAGAGTGAGGCACATTACTCTCATACACAGAGAACTGAGCAGAAGGATGAAGCTGGAAGAGAAGGCTGAAAAGATAAACATGGAATTTCTAGACCCAAAGATACTCTATAAGTTTACAGCAGTGTTTATCAAGAATCTTTAAAGTTTTCAAAAGAGAACATTCCTACAATGTACTCTTCCGGGCCAGGTGATTTGAATGCATCAAGGACAGGTGGGTGGATTGATCTCTTACTCTTTCCTTACTTATCTTGTCATGTCCCTTGCTTGTCATGTCACTTACTTGACATGTCCCTGTCAGTCATTTTTGTCTTCTTATCTTTAGGGTAAAGGTCAGTTCAAGCAACAGTCCTGTTGCCCTTCTGGGCATCTCTTTTTTTTCCAGATAGTTTAGAAACCCTTTGGGCATCTGGCTCTGGCTGCCCTCACCAGCCTCAATTCAAGCTGCACAACAGTGTTTCACAGGGCCAAGCCACACTCTTATCCATCTTCCATTACCTGAATATTTCTTTTAAAAATCTAAGTTGGCTGCTCAGTTGTTCACCTACATCGGTTTTCCTCCTTACTAGAATTGTTTCCCTTTATGACTTTAGAATTTCATTCCTGAGCATCTTCCATTCCTCCTGAGTTGGCTTCTCCTGAAACACCATACTGAATAGGGATCCACCTTTTCTCTAAACCCTTTGAAATCTGCTTTCCCTAAAGCTAAGGTACATGTCAGACTGTGCCCCTATTTCTTCTCTATCACAAATGCCATGAAAAAAATGGTCGTGGTCATTTCTCTCCCATGTTCCCATCAGTATCACCCCAGAAATCAGTTCCTTCTAGCGAAAATGAGATACAGAATAGAATTGGCTTTGCTTGGTTCCTCCACAAGGATGAGATTTTCATTAAGGCAGGATAAAAATCACTTTGGTGATTGAATGGAGGGTGGATAGGAGTGGGGAGAGATTTGAGGCAAGTAGGCTAAACAGCAGGCTACTGTAATAGTCCACGTGGGCAGTGATAAGGGCCTTCCCTAAAGTGGTGGCAGTGTCAGAGGAGAGAAGGGGACGTATTCAAGACATGTTGGGAAGGTAAAAATGATAGGCCTTGGCAACGGCTTGGATATGGGAAGGGAGAAGGAGTGAGAGATAGTGAGGAGTACAGAATGACTCCTAGGTTGTGAGCCTGAAGGACTGCGAGAATGGTGTTGCCCTGTATGTACCAGTACATAGGGAAGATAGGGCGTAGACTGTTTAAAGGAAAAGATAATGAGTTCCGTTTTCAACAGTGAGTTTTAAGATGTCTATGGGACATCCAGTTCAGGCAGATGAAGATGTGAGATTGGAGGTCAGTGGAGAGTTTAGGGCAAGATCAATAGTTTTAAGAATCATCAGCATAAAGAGAGTAATTAAATCCATGGGAGCTGATGAGATCACCAAGGGAAGTAGCAGCATAAGGGGAGAAGAGGAGACCCATGAGACAATTCTAACCTCCCAGTCCTTCCGTCTAAGGACTTTGGCCTCCTGGCTGTTCCACGAACAAGATGCTCCATTTTCTCTAGCTGCATTTCATGCCTAGAACAATCTCCCTCTTCCACTCCAACTCCTGACCTCCCTGGTTTCTTTCAAGTCCCAACTAAAAACCCACCTTCCACAGGAACCTTTAATCATCACCTCTTTGTCGTGTCCACAGCTGCTCTGCACACACTTGCTTGCATGTTGCCTCTAGCATGGTGCCCAGCACACAGCAGGCACTTAGTGTGCGCTGAACTGAATGTGCTCATATGTGCTCTTCTCTGATCTTCACAACAATGAAGTAAAGATGCTACTGTTATAGATGAAGAAACTGAGGCAGCCAGAGGTGGAGTGACCCAGCCAGGCACACCCAGCCAGTGAGCACCTGAGAGAGGAGGTGAAGCTCAGCACTGGGGCCACTGAGCCACCCACCTGCCTCTCTGCCACGCTACCCCACCATCCACGAATGCTCTGGAATAAGGCAAATCCATTCAAAGTCATGATCCAATGATGGTTTCATGCCCCCAAGTTTCAGTGATTCCTAGGAGTTCCAATTTCCTCTTCACATTAGGACGTCTAGTCCCTCATCTGTTGCCCAAACTGTGGGCACATTTCAGGTCAGTGGTTTTACTCTTGATTATCCTTTGGCTTTGTCTCCTGTGAATTTCTGGGAGATTCAGCTACAAGTTTTTTCCTTCCTTGTAGTTATCCTTCATAGTATCTAACTTGGGAAATATTCCTAAACAGTTTTCCTCCTTCCATACCTTTTTACAATTAAAGCTTAATGCTTAACATTAAGCAGCTGCTCATTTAACAGGTAGTTCAAACAAGAGAGAAGGAATAACTCTCACCACAGTCTACAGAAATGCTGATAACAGAAACAGCGAGAAAGCTAAACTGGATTTCTTCTAATCACTATGTTATTGTAGCAGTCAGTGATAAGGAACCAAAGATGTTGAGCTCAAATTTGAAATCGTCATTACTAAAGAGATATCAATTGTAAGATACAAGTGTTATGTAATATTGCCCATTAACATGGGGGAACTAACCAACATGACAAACAGGTGACAAGGCACAACTAGCCCTTACCGGTCTAAAGAATTAAGAACCTACTATGAAACTCTGAGGGAAGATAGCAAGTTTACATAAGCCAAGACAATATATGGTGTGAAATGTCAAAATGGAACACACCACCCTGGGAAGGGGATGAGGGAAGGCTGATAGAAGACACAGCACTTGATCTGGGGTTTCAAGGATGGGTAAGAATTGAACAAGTATAAAGGAGGACATTATAGGCAGAGCAAATAGTGTGAGCAAAAGCATGTAGGTAGGAAAGCACAAGGAAATGTGTAGGAATATTAAGTTATTCAGTTTAGCAGGAGCCTAAAGCACACAGAAAGAAATTGCCAGAAAGATGAGGTGGCAGCAGAACAAGGAGGGCTTTGAAAACAGCAAAGGAATTTGACTTTGACTCTGACAGCAAAGCCCTGAAGAATCCTGAATCAAAAAAGGTTATAACTAGATTCCATGTGGAAACTATTCTGGCAAGAAAGACTTATGAGGAAAAAGTAGAAGAAGGTCAATGCACTGGTCTAAGTGGATGGCAACCTGATTCTCCTCCAAGATGACAACAGTAAGGAGAGAAGAAATGAGAGAAATGGTGTAGAATCAAGAGAACTTGGCAAAGATCATGAGCTCAGCTTGGGATATGCTGAGGTTTAAAGTTTTAGCACTGAAAGGGACCTTCAAGGTAGTCCATCTAGTCCAACCCTCTCATTTCCCTGAGGTCCAGAGAGCTTAAGAGTAACTGGCCCAACCTCCTAAAAGTTGTAAGCAACAGAGCCAGAATATCCTTTCCCTCCCAATCCACCACTCATTTCACTAGAGCAGGTGGCCTTTTAGGTGGAGTGGGACATCCAGGTGGAGAACTCATAATCTAATGGTAATTCCTAGGCAGGCAGTGGGCAGCTTTTGATGGGTTTTTGGCAGAGAAGTGACAAAAAATGACAATATCAGAGCTGATTAAGTCACACTGCCTCTTAGAGATCATTATTTCCCTTACTAAGATGTACACAAGTCATCTCTTTGATATTATGTCTTTTGCCTTTTTGTATTCCCAGAATTTAGCATAGTGCTTGGCACAAAGTATGCACTTAATAAATGTTTACTGACTATTTACTGGGTAAAGAACAAGTTCCTTAGCCTCTGTTACGCAGCCCCATGCTATCCATTTCCCATTTAACTAGACACATGAAACTTAAGTCTAGCCAGAATGATCTCCTTCCTAGCATGTCTCCACTCCACTCCCTGCCATGTTCCATACTTTATAGTGTAACAAATCCCCTTAATAAAAGGATTTGTTCTGTGAAGTTTGGATTCAGTCAAAGGACCACACCTGAGGAACTAGAGGTGCACGTGTGGCTTCAAGGGCACAGGTTTCCCACCCCTTCCTTACACAGTTAAGGCTCTACCAAAAACTATTCCTCTCATCTGGGATGTTCTTACCAACACCAATCCCATGCTATCCTTGAAGCAACAGCTCAAGTTCAACCTTTGCAAGTCATAGCTTCTCAAACTTTTATTAGAGTGCACTGCACATAGTAAGCACTCAAGAAATACGGGACCTGGAGTGAGGAAGACTCATCTTCCTGAGTTCAAATTTATCCTCAGACATGTAATAGCTGGGTGACCCTGACCTTGGACAAGTCACTTAAACCTGTTTGCCTCAGTTTCCTCATCTGTAAAATGAGTTGCAGAAGGAAATGGCAAACCACTCCAGTAGCTCTGCCAAGAAAACCTTCGAGTCATGAGTTGGACACAAATGAAAAACAACTGAACATCTGAACAACTTAAAAAGTCACCAAAAATCCTGTCATGAGAAAGGTGAAGCAGTACTGTACTCCAGACTAGCATATCAGAAAACTAGGGATTCTGTCATCTATATATCACAGATATCGTCCTAATCCACAAAACCAAGTTCTTATTAACATTAAACATTAACAGTAAAGTCAAGGATGTTACCATCACTGCATGAACTACTATGCAATATGCTACTCTAAAAATAGATTTAGTAATACAATTAATTCAGTTTTACAGATAGGTAAAAATGAAGCAAGTTAAAATACCTACCCATCCATGCTATTAAGAATAAGGCCAGAAACCTCAGGGATTGAAGGCTGAAATGCTAGCTTTGCCTGAGCTTGCTGTGATCTTAGACAAATCATTTCTTCAGCTATGATTATTACTCATAAAAAGAATGACTCTAAAAGTAACAAAAGGATTTGCAGAAGTTAATTGTGGTCCTCTGATGAATCCTACTTTCCCATTGGTTTTCAGTTACTAATGCCTAAGATGGCTTTCTTGAACAAATAATCAGAACATTTATAAAGAGACACCTGTGGCCTTGGATTCAAGAGTTTTTCACCAGAATCCAACCACAGAGGAGCCTACTGCAGTGATAAGGCTTTGAACTGGGGAAAGTCAAGGAGACTCAGGTCTAGTTCTGGCTTTGGCTTTGATGGTTACCTTTAGGAAAAACTCACCTAACTTCTCTGGTCCTCAGGCTCCTCATCTGTGAAATGAGGGGTGGGAGTGAGCAGACTCTACCCTAGGGTTTCATTCAGGCTATTATCTTACAAAGCTGCAATTCACAGACACAGTATAAGAAAAGAGGGCCAGGCTAATCCCACTTCTATACCAAAAAACCCAAAGCAGAGCAAAGAAATCAAATACTGTTATTCCAGTTTGGGCTGAGCAATTCACCTTATCTGAGAAATTTTCTCTAAGGCAAGAAATTCCTGGGCTCTGATTCCAAGGAAAGGCAGCCTAGACGTGCTAGGTATCAACCTGCCTCCCGGAACAGTTTGACTTGGTTAGACTTCACAGATGGGGTGCCACAGGTACTCTCATCTCAATCCCATTAATTATTAACAATGAACATTAGGATCTGTGTGAAGAAATAACTCAATAAAACTCTCTTGCAATTTGCTTTGGGAATTCACTCAGAGTTTTGTACTAACTTGGCTCCCCTTTTTGTTTAGTAGTATTCCCTAGAAAAAGAAACCCTACCCCACTCATCCCCACCCCGCCTCCCTAGCCAACAGCAAGAACTGTACTTTGCTAGAACAGTCTCCCCTCCTCCCAAGACCATCACGGACCCCACCAGCAGTAACACCCTGCCATCTCTGTGCCTTCTTTGGGTTCACTCTTTGGGTTCACTCTTGCTCACTGTTCCTTTTCTTAAGCACACTGTTCCTAAACAGGCTCTGCCCCCTACACCTTTTCTTCTCTAAGTCCTCCTTTGGGAATCTCACCCTCCGGTCTCCATCCCAATCATCCCCCACTAACCCTCTACTCTAGAATCTCCTCCACAGCCACTCAGCTAGCTAATTCCTGTCATCTTTTTTTAGAACTGTTTTTTTCACATACCAAGAAACTATTTCTCCCTCCCACTTCTCCACTGAGGAAAGAAAGCTCTAGTAACAAATATGTGTAGTTAAACCTCAACAAGTTCCCAAATTGGCTATGTCCACAAAATATGTCTCGATCTGCACCTCAGGAAATGGATTTCATTATCAATCCTCTGATTCGTTAGCGCACGGATCAGAGCTAAGTCATTCATCTTTACAATGTCTGCTCTCCTGAACGTGCTGACTCTTCTCAGTATCTCTCTCATCTATTCCAATCTTATTTCAGGTCCTCATTTTACTTAGACTACTATGATAACTTTCTGTTTGTCCTATTCAGCTTATTCCCACTCCACAACATCTCCACATTGATGCCCAAATAATGTCTCTTATTCCCTGCTGTTATCATGTGATTTCTTTTACTCAAAACCTTCCCTGACTCCCCACTGTCTAATCAAGTGAGCAAGCATTTATGATGTGGGCCAGGCACTGTGCTAAGAACTGAAGATACCCCCTTCCCCTAAAGAGCAAAAACAGTCTCTATCCTCAAGGATCTTACAACTGAATAGAGGCAACACAAATATGTACAAGATATTACAGGACAAACTGGAAATAATTCAGAGAGAGAAAAAGTACTAACTTTAAGGGAGACTGGAAGAGGGATTTTAACTGATACCTAAAGGAAGCCAGGAAAGCCAGGAGGTGGAGATGGGGAGGGAGAGTGTTCCGAGCATGAGGAATAGCCAGTAACAATATCCAGAGCCAGGAGACAGTGTTATGTTTGAGAAAGAGCAAGGAGGGCAGTATCACTAGATGACAGAGAAGGTGTATATAAGGTATATGAAGGCTAGAAGAGTAGGTGGGACAGAAGCTAGATTTTATACTTGATCCTGGAGGTAACAGGGAACCCCTGGAGTTTACTGTTAGGGGAGGGTACTGATCCTGGTACCCAGGGCCCTCTATGAGCTGTTTCCAACCTATTTATTCTGAATTATTTCATATTAATTCTCCTTTACCCACTTCGTAAGTCTAGCCAACTGGGCAGTTCTTTGTCACCAATTTTTATGCTGATCTTTCCAAGTGCCATTTTATCCAAGAAACCTTTCTAATCTCTTTTCAATCAATTTCTCCCTTCCATCCCCAGTCAAAGGCTAATTTAAGTTATTAATATTTATTTTATGAACTATTGCTAGCTATTGTTAGAAAACCTAACAGGTTTTCTTCTACTTCTAGTCTCTTGCTCCTTCCAATCTATCATATACATCTGTCAGATGATTTCCAATTCAACAAAAATTAAGTACCTACTATGTTCTAGGAACTATTAGGTCTTGGTATAGAGGGATGACTATGCCATTTCTTTGCTCAAGTGTTCAATGGCTACTATTAACTACTGAGTAAAGACATGCATGGCCACAAATAACTTGTTAAGGACTCTTACACTACACAAGGATACTCTGACCAAAGTGGAATGCAAATACATTCTACGTATTAGAACCCAGGGAACTGAAAGAATTATTGCTGAGAGACTGCCAATCATCACCAGAAGATCCTGGAGAGGTTCAAGTATTTTCCGACAAAAGAAATGGAAGAACATGGAGCCTGCAAACGACAGACTAATGAACTTGATTTCTATTCCTGGCAAAATTTTAGAATACAAAACTAAAGGAAATAAATATATCACTCAAGTCTGTGAACATCTAAAAAAAGGGATTATCAGAAAGAACCAGTATTGGTTCATTAAGAACAGGTCCTTCCAAATAACCTTAATTCTTTTTTTTTTGAGCCTTGTAATGCCTGAAAAGACCTTGGTCTAAAGGGCCCAATGTCTCCCAGTGCATCCTGGGCCATCTCCAATCATCCTGAGAAATATCAGGTCACTGGATTCAGATGACTCTGGAGGAGAAGTGAGGCTGGTGACCTGCACAGCCCTCCCTCACTCAAAACAAAGTCAAGTGCAAGTCATGTCATTATTTCTCTGATGGCATGATCTTCTTCAACAACGAAGGACAAAAAACAAACATGATAAATTATAGATTAGTTAGCCCAACTAATTAGCAAAGCATTTCACAAAACCTCTCCTGCTATTCTTCTGTAAAAGATTAGGGAGATGTTAACTAGAAGCCAACAGAGTTAGGTGAATTGAGAACTGTATGCAAATCTGGCCCTGAAGAGTAGTTTATTAATGGTTCTTTGTCACCCTGACAATTTATTCCACAAGAAAATTGTTAGTACCTTACACTGAAATGTACCAGAAATTCCTGAATCCCAACTATCGTTCTGTTCAACTTTCACCCACTCAAATTATTGTACCTATGAACCTTCTAACATTGCTCCCATAATATTGTTTGCATAAAACCAATGGTCATTATTGGGCAGGAGATGATTGAGCTTGCCATCCCAGGCTTCATGGCTCCTCCTGGTGCTTCAAATGCTCTTCACACATCCATCCCATTCCCTCTTAGAGGTTAACCTCAAATGCTGCCTCCTCCCCAAACTTTCCCTCACCTCCCAGGCTCCAAGAGATTTTTTTTGCATATGATCTCATAGCACTTAATACTCTTCACCTGTACTATGGTTATCATATTCTAATCTGTACTATACTTATCTGAATATATCATATTTCTTGTATTATATAGGCTCCCTGAGTTTATGAATGGTCCCTAACACAGTACATCTAAGTCCTTAATAAAAACAACCAAACAATATTTATTTAGAATCTGCTGTGTGTCAGGCACTATGCTCTTAGACTTTGAGGCTACAAAGACAAAAATGAAATGATCCCCGCATCTAACGAACTTATACTTTGTCAGGTTAAGACAAGTGACATAAAATATATACAAGAGTTTATTAAAATAACTTTTATAGGAAACTCAGAGAAGGTAGCAATGTGGGGGGAAAAAATCAGATAAGGAGCATCTGACAATGACTCCCAGCTCACTGAGTAAATACCTGTGTGACCATGGACAAGTCACTGCAACCCCATTTTCTCCTCTATAAATTCCAGTTGATCTCTAAGCAAGCACCTTTCCAGCTTTCAATCTAGGATTCTGTGATCCTACATAAAGTATGTATTTCTATCCTACTGGAGAGTTTCCCCCATTATGGTGCACTTCCTTAAATATCAATTACAAACATTTACTGGGCTTAAAGGACATCAACAAAACGGTTCTCAAAAGTACTACACATTCTTAATCACTTAAAAGAAGGCTCCAAATTGCTAATAATAAGACAAATGCAAATCAAAACAACCCAGCAAATTGGCAAAGATGGCAAATGATAGGAGTAGTAAATGTTGCAGGGGTGGTAGGAAGATCACCACCCTTGTGCACTGGTGGTGAAGCTGTCAATCAGTACAACCATTCTGGAAGTCAATTTGGAATTTTGCAAATAAAGTGACTAAACTGTCCATACCTTCTGACCCAGAGATTTCCCTACTAAGATTATACCCTAAGGAGGTCACTGATAAGAAGTCTTCATGTACATCAAAATATTTATGGCAACACTTTTTATGATAACAAAGAATTGTAAACAAAGTAGATGCTTACACATTGAGGGAATGGCTAATCAAAAGATGGTTCGTGGATGTAATGGAATATTATTTTGCTGTTATGACGGATACAGAGAAGCATAAAAAGAGTTACATGATCTGATGCAGAATGAAGTATGGCCAAGAAAACAACATACACTTAACCACAACAATGTAAATGCAAAGAACCGTAAAACAATCCAAAGTAAATATTGCAAAATTAAAAAAGAATGAAACCCCAAAGAAGAGATATGAGAAGACAGCCCTACCATCCTCCTTTGCAAAGGAGGGAGGTCCAGGGGTAAGGTGCCCTGCATATAATCTTAGACCATCAAATGGCAGGAAGGGAGAAGGGTGGAGGGAAGAATAATTTATTAAGCACCTACTACGTACAAGGAACAGTATTGAGCACTTTACATTATCTCATTTGATCCTCACAAGAACCCTAGCAGCTGTTAATATTATTCCCAGTTAAGGAAACTGAGGTAAACAAAGTTCTAAGATTTGCCCAGTCATATAGCTTGTCAGGGTCTGAAGTCAAATTTGAACTCATTTCTTCCTGACTCCAGATTCAGCGCTGTATCCACTGTACCATCAAGCTGCTAATGCAATGATGTACTGATCAGTTTGGTTGATTTTTTTTAAACTCTTTCCCTTTTCTTAAAAAAAATTTGCGATGATAAAAAGAAAATACCCATAAACAACAAAATATTTATAGCAGCATTTTTTGTGGTAATAAATAACTGAAAACAAAGCAGAATATCAGTTAGACAAGTTAACAAATTGTGGTAATGAGTGTAATGAAATATCACTGCACTGTAAGAAATGCTGTATGTGATGAATACAGAGAAGCACATAAAGATCTTGATGAACTGATGTAAAGTGAAGTCAGCAGAGCCAAGAAAACACACAAAGTGACCACGACAATGGAAATAGAAAGAACACCACCATACCAAAAAAAGCCCAAAGTGAATGAAAGAAAATTATAAAGATCCACCAGGACTAGAATGAAGAGATATGAGAAGTCACCCCATCCCACCTATCACTTCTTGAAAGTGGGAAGGCCACAAGTGTTACACACAATACATGTTTTCAGACTTTTTCTATGCATTGATCACTTATGCTAACTTTTTTTCCTTTCTAAAAACAATCCTATTTTTGTTATATTGAGTGGCTCTCTTGGAGATGGAAGAAGGTAGGTGAAGATTACCTAGGTTAACTGTGATGATTTAAGAAATCAAAGACAAAAAAAATAAACCTATAAAAATATTCTGTTATATGGGATGATTCTCAGGGTAGTTAAAGACGGTACAGACACTGGGAGAAATTCTGGTGCCGCTGAAAGACCAAAAAAAAATCTCAAAAATTTACGCAAAACCAACAACCATTTATTAACTTCCTACTCTGGGCCAGGCACTCCAAATACAAATAATAAAAAAATGTTTAAGCCCCTGCTCTCAAGGCACTAGATCCCATTGAAGGTCAACAACATATACACAAAAATATAAACATTTCTGGAGCACGGAACCAATAACTGAGATCAGTAGGCATCTGAGCTGAGCTTTGCAGAAAGGTAAGGATTCCATGAAGCAGAGATTGAGAGTGATTGCCTTCCAGGGTAGGGAGAGAGCTTGTGCAAAGGTGCAGAGGTGGGAAATGGAACAGTATTTATGAGGAACTGTGCCCTCTACACCCCAACCCAAGAGCTCAAAAAGTTCATATATGGCCTCACAGCCAGCAGGCCAACAGGAGGTTAACATATGTCTGACCTAAGGAAACAACCTGACAATTAATCCAAAGCAAGTGGAAGTGAGCAGTTAGCAAATTACTTTCTGTTGTGGTCTTATTCTTCAGGCATTTCTTATACACAGAAATAAACTCCCTTTGTCAACAAAGACAGGAGAGCAGGGAGACAAGTTGTTCATTGACTCCGGAACTGTGGTTGGCATAATATAAACTCAGTCTAAGTGACTTTGCCCAAGGTCACATGGAAACTTCATGGATTAGCAAGGAATAGTCCTATTTTTCCTTCTCTACCCATAAAACCCAATTCTCTCCCAGGAAAGGAACTCAATTCAAAACAGAGATCCTATAGAAAGCTTGCGGTTTTAACCTTTCTCTCTCTTTATCCCAGAGCCATGCTGAGTTCCCTGCACACACAGATTATATGTGTAATAAATATTTGCAAAACTGAATTGTGATGCCTTTCTCCTGTTTCTTATGCAATTCCTTCTCCTTCCTATTAAACCTACACAAAATCGCTACCTACCTTAGGTAGGGCAAATAGTAATGGAAGGGCTTTTAAATATTGTTGGGCCTGAGGAAAAACACACAGGAATATAGCAGTACTGTAAGTGGAGGGGAGAACATGGTAGTACTGAAAAAATAGCCTCAGATGTGAAGTCAAAAAGCTGGGTTGGAGTGCCAGCACTGTTGTTTATTAACTGTGTAACAATCACTTAAAACTCTCTGAGGTTTAGCTTCCAAATCTGTACAATGGTCCTACAAAAACATGAATCAGAGCACTAAGAATGGAGAACACTGGGTAACCAGTGAAGCACTGTATATAGAAAGATCAGTTGTTGTTATGCCATGTAGAAAAGAGAATGTAAAAAGAAAAAAAACTAAACTCCCAAAAGAAGTCTACATAATTTTAGTCAGTCCCTAAAACACCTTTCAAAAAGAGGGCTTTGGGATACTCTAAAGATACTACCTCCAGAGCAAAAAGGAACAAGCAAAATGTCAGTGTATTTTAAATGGAAGGGAGCTCTTATTTAAAGGACCTGGGTTCAAATTCCAACCCTGCTACTTACCCGGGGTGGGGGGAGTGGGGCTGGGGAGGGTGATCTTGGGTAAGAAAGGCATTCAGCCTCCTTTGGGTCTCAATTTCTTCCTCTGTAAAATGAAGGAAGGACTTGTCTAGATCTATTTGAGATTTCTTAAGAGGAGGAGCATATTTTTTACAGCCCCCGTTTCCATTTAGAAATAGAGAGTGCATCCTGATCCTTCTCAGGAAACAACCTAACAAAAAATTGGAAACAAACTCAATGCCCACTGGTAGGGACATGTGGTACATGAATGCAAGGGAAGACTACTGCTCCATAAACAACAAATGTGAAGAAGTCTGAGAAGAATGGGAAGACTGTCATGAACTGATGCAGAGGGAAGCACAACCAGGACAATTAAACCTGGAAAATGGGATGTTGCAATCTAATGATCAAGCCTGGCCTGGAGCAGAGACGAAAAACACAGCTCTCTTTTCTTTGCAGCTTGGAGTAAACACTACGCTGATTGGTTTTGCTACATTGCTTCTTTTTTCTCTCCCTTTTGTTCTCCTTTATATCTGGGAATGATTAGTTAGAGAGGGGCAGAGAAGGGATATATTTAGAAATGAAAGCAATGTAAAAATATCAATTAAAAGCAACCAAACATCAATACAAAACTGGGTAGATACAACATTGTAACGCTTTCTTCAGAGTGAGTAAGAGTATACACCCATGTTAAAAATAAGATTTTGAGTAGCAGATGTTTGATAACCTTCCTCCCCCATTTCCTTCAGGGGTAATTTTGTGAAACTTTTCCAAGATGTTACGCTCTGATCACAGCCATATCAAGGCTCCCCAAAGGAAATATAAAATTATGAACACAGCAGAGTGTGAAAACCCTTGCCTGGCCTGATTTTTTGGCAAGTCAAGTTCATCAGTTCTCATTTTGGTGTTCTCTGCCATATGTAGACCTCGTGACATTTCTAAAGTGTGAAACAGGAGACTCTTTTCCCTTTCCTTCCCACTAACTTGTTATTTTCAGAAAAATTCAACAAATCAGTCATTTTTATAAATTCTTAATTTTGGCATTTGATTTATTCTTTTCTAGTCAATATAATCTCAGTATTACACATTTTTCCCCTTTCTAGGTTGTAATACACTATATATTGTATACACAGAAGACATACAATGAGTATTGACTATGGTGGGGGGGAGGTGTTCGGGAAGCAATAGAAAGATAACAGGAAGAATAAAAGAAGGCCAAAGAAAATCTCCAATCAGAGAGATTAACAGTATTTTTATAAAGTATACAAAATATTCATGCTACCTTAAAACTATCTTCTACCATCAACATACTGGACAAAAAAAAGAAGTGATTATGTATTTTCTTTAATTAAGAGGAGCACTAGTAGCATCCAAGCCTCCGCTTTAGCCTGTTAATCTAAGTTGAAGAACTTCAAAAGAAGAAAATAATATCTATAAGTATTTTTATGCATTGAGTTCCCTGTGCTAACTAAAGTAAAAAGGCTCCAGTTTGAGTGACTCTTAGGAATACTCTAACCTTCCTGGCTGATCTGCAGCCTTAACATCTCCTTTTGGATATCCTGAACTGGATCCTCATCCTGGAAGACACAAGGTCAGCCTGTCCAAAAAAGAACTCATTAGTTTCCCCACTATACCTTTTCTGTCTTCCCAACTTCCCTGTGACTGCTGTGGGCATCACTCATCTCCCATTCACCCAGGCTTGAAGCTCAGGCATGTTCCAAACCTCCTTACTTCCTCACTTCCCATATACAATCTGTGGCCAATGTCTGGTCATTTTCCATCTCTGTCACATGCTCTCTTTTTTCTTTATAATGCCCTGGTGCAGGCCCTTATCCCCTCACACCTGGACCCCACTGCAACAGCCTTCTGGTTGGGCTGCCTGCCTCAGTCCATCCTTCAACGGCCAAAGTGACATTCCTGAAGTGCAGGCTGGACCATGTCACTCCCCAAGTCAATAAACTTCAGCCTCTCTTTATCATCTCCAGGATCAAATAGAAAATTCTGTTTGGCATCAAAGCCTTTGGGAACCTGACCCTTCAAATGTCTCCTCATACCTTCTTACGCCCGCCCCCAACATTCCTCCATACAATGACAAGGACCTCTTTGTGACTCCTCCATATTCCAGACATTTTCACTGGAGCTGACCCCATACATGGAATGTTCTCAGTCCTCAGCTTTGCTTCCTGCCTTTCCTGGTTTCCTTCAAAAATCCCAGTTAAAACCATTTCTTCTATAGGAAGCCTTTCCTGATCATTCTTATTCTAGTGCCTTCCTTCTGTCAATTATTTCCAATGTATCCTGTATGTAGCTGGTTTCTTCACACTCATTTGCATGTTGTCTCCCCCATTAAATTGTGAGAATTGTCTATTTTTTTTAACCTTTCTTTGTATCCTCACAGCCCAGCACAATACCTTGAACAGAGTAGGCACTTAAATGTTTAATGACTATTAACTTTCATTAACACCCAGGATTCTTCACAGGATTATAGATTCTAGAGCTTGAAGGGATGGATGGACCTTGGAGGGCTATTAAATACAACATCCTCATTTTACAGATAAGGGAACTGAGGCACAGGTAAGTTAAGACTTATTCATGGTCACAAAGCCAGTAAGTTGTCTCGGGCAGGATTTGGACCTACAATCTTTCAAGCTGTGAGTTCAGTGCTTTTTGTACAATTCTCAATTTCTCTGTCAAAAATACCGAAGTGTCAAAACACTAAGAAATATCTGACCCTGAAATAAAAAAAACCAGTTGTCGTAAATATGAAATACATGTGATGTAGTGGAAAGAACCCTGAAGCCAGAAAACCTGCCAGGAAAAATTCAAATCCCAGCTATGCAATTTATGATTTGTGTGACCTCAGGCAGACAACCAGTAAGCCACAGTTTACTCATTTGTAACATGAATGGGTTGGAATTGATCTCCAAAATCCCTTCCAATCCTAAATTTATTATCTTAACTCACACCTAAACAAAGGGAGAGAAAAATGGGTCAATATTTCTAGGAAAAAATTTCGATGAATTTTAGGAACAATGAACCTTTAAAAGCAAGTCTTCAAGGGTATTAAAAGACAAAGCAACTTGACTGTTTTAAAAGATGATTTCCTACTTTGTCCTTTTAGCCCTTATCCCCCAAATGGAATCATGACCAATATTTAGCCAGGGAATTTTGTTCTCTACCCAAATCGATTACTGTATGACACAGTAATAATTACAAAGTCTGTACCTCTATATTTAAAGAAATATATTAGAAAGACTATAACACAAAAAAAGAGGAAAAAATCAAGCTTTAGAAAACAGTATCCATTGTTTAACAGATATCAGATCAAGTTTGGTGGGAAATAACTCTAATTTGTAATGATTCCTGGTTTACAAAAATTCTGACAATAGACATTTCAGTCAATAGGCAGGTCTTGTTCTGATCAGGTTAGGAGCAAAGTCTGGTACACAACTTGGCTTCATGTCCTGCACAGCTCAAAATAAGCACTTCCTCAAATCTAGTACTCAACACATGCAGATGAATTTCTAAGGCATTTTAAGCTCTTGGAGGCAGTGGGCTCTCCCCAAAGCCAAGATCCTCTGTAGAGACTAGATCTCTACATCCTATTAGTCAATCAGTTCCCCTGCCCCAGACCCCCAGATCCTGCAATTGTGCACCCAGTTAGAAGACTCTTAAAAAAAATACATACGGCTTTAAAGTGTGTAAAAGAGTTTTGTACATGTGAAAGCACTACATTAATGCTTTAAGTATTTGTTACTCAGATCTGAGATGTTAGACTGGACCTAGGATCCAGCCTCACCCACCCAGTTGGAGTACAAAGAAACAGTGCCAGAACCTGGGTACAGAGGAAGGCTGAAGGGACACTTAGAAAAGGGATTCAAATCTTCTTCTGCTTCAAGTAACCTCAGGACACACACACATAGTCTGGCAGCAATCTCTTCATTATTTATAAATTCACAAGCTGCATCCCCAAAAAGCAAAACATAGACATTTCCCTCCTTAGTGAAGGCATTCAGCCTCTCTGCTACCCACCCAGATATAAGTATCCGTTTCAGCAGCGAAACAAGCAGACCCTGGCCTCCACTTCAAACCTGTGGCCATCACCTCTCACCCTCAAGCCTCAGCCGCTTTGTTACCCACTTCATGATTAGACTTGGTACGCAGAAAACCACCATCAGTGAGGATGGATGCCAGGACTCACGCTGGCCCCCTGCCCCAACCAATAAGGACACTCCCATGCAATGTAAACAATGGCACAGTCAGGAGGACAGAAGCTCTGCAGCCCACCCGAAGCCAGGCTCAGTGGCTCCTCTTTGGGATTAATAAGCAGCTTCTACGGCCCCGGACGAAGTGACCCCAAAAGTACAGCTCTCTCTCCAAGCGTGTCCCTGGAAGAAGCTCTAAATCAAAACGAGGGAAAACAGGGGAGAAAAAATGTAAACCAACGATCTTCTCCGTAGGGTGAAGGGAGGGGGAAATGTTGCATTTCAAGTGACTATTGCCCCCCAGGCTGGGGCTTCGCTTTCATTTGGCTGGCACCTTTTTTCTCTGCCGGGGAAGGCTGGATCCAAGTTAAAGGCGGGGACCCAATCTCACCCAGACGTCCCCTAGGCGGATGTTGGGGGGACAAGAACCAGCCATTTGGCTCCAGATGGGCAGAGAAGGCGGCTCGGGGCGGCAAAGACAGAAGTTCGGCGAGACTCCGCAGGACCGGGTCTGGCCTCTGCAGCCCGTAGAAATGAAGTTAGGGACCCAAGCTCACTCAACCCCGAGCCCCGATCCGCAGCAATCTGCGGTGTAGACCCGCCTCGGGGAGACGCAATGAGCACCGAGCACTTATGCGGCGCCTGCAGGGTACGGCACGGGTTAGGCGCTGGAGAGCACCGAGGGGGAGGGGCGGGTAGGCTCTCCAGGAAGAGGGGCGGCGGGACACTGGGGATCCTCCCGGCCCGCCCAGGCCCGGCCCCGGGGCAGACGCGCCCCTGCTCACCCCCCGGCGTGGTGGAGAAGAGCGTCCCCCCGGGCGTGGTGCAGTAGTCGTGAGGTAGCTGCGCGGCGTCGCTGATGGGCACGGTGCGGGTGGGGATGGCCCGGCTCTGGCTCTGGCTGTGCTGGGGGCCGTGCCCGGGGCCGCTGCCCGAGGCCGACGCGGACATGCTCGGACCGGGCCTGGCGGGCGGTGGGGGGGGAGGCGGCGGCGGCGGCGGGCTCGGGCCGGGTCGGGTCGGGCCGGGGCGGGGCTGCCGCGCTCGCTCCGCTCACTCGCCGCTTCCCTGCCTCTCCCTCCGCCCGCCCGCCGGCTCCGCCCCTTCAGCCGCCGCCGCCGCCGCCCGATCCTCGGCCTCCGCCTCAACCCTCCGCAGCAGCGGCGACGACGACCGGAAGCGGGGGGGAGGGAGGTGGTTAATGCCGGAAATGACGTGTGCCAGAGTGGGCGGGGGAGGAGCCGGGGCGGGACCCGGAACCTCGCGCCCCAGGGGCGCTTAACCCTGCACCGCCTGGTGGACCTGGGGTTACTTGATTTTTTAAAATTTAAACTTTTTTATTTTCAGTTTCAACTGCTCCCCCCTCACCGAGCAGCCAAGAAACATATCCATCATGCATGTAAATTCATGCAAAATATATCTCATTAGTCATGTTGCAGGAAAAAAAAAAGCAAGAAACAATGTCCAAAAGAAAAGTCAACCTCCTGCCTTTAGGGGTCAGTTTGCTCTCTGGAGGTTTTTCATCATGGGGATAGTCTGGGATCATCGTATTGCTAAGGAGAGCTACGAGTTCCCGGTGCTTCATTAGACATTGTTGCTGTCGCTGTATACAATGTAGCCTGGTTCGGCTCACCACTCTTCATAGGTTCATACAAGTCTTCTCAGGCTTTTCTGGAGCCACCCTCTGCACATTTCTTATACAACAGTAAGACTGCATCACGGTCATGTACCACAGCTTATTCTGCCCCAGTGGTCTGTGGTTGTGGTTTGTCCTTTGTTCTGGATGAGGACGGTGACATCAGGGAGACGATGACAGGACTTGTAATTGAAATACATTGCGGAGGGGGGAGTAAGGGGAGCGCTATGCTAATCACAGCCTCACTTTATCCTCCAGAGCCATCAGGGTCCAGTGGCCAGGCATAGATAAGGACGAGTGGAGATGCTCGCCCCTCCCCTCCACTGATGGTCATTCCCTCACTTTCCAATTCTTTTCCACTACAAAGAGCTGCTATGAATATTTTTGTACATATAGGTCCTTTCCCTTTTTCTTTTATGTCTTTGAGGTACAGAGCCAGTAGTGATCAGAGGGTATGCACAGTTTTATAGTCCTTCAGGCATAGTTCCAAATTCTTCTTCAGAATGGTTGGACCAAGTCACAACTCCACCAACAGTGGATTCGTGTCCCAATTTTGCCACATACTACCTTCTAGCATTTATCATTTATGATAGGTGTGAAGTGGTACGTCAAAGTTGTTTTAATTTGCTTTTCTCTAATCATTAGTGATTTTTTCATAGCTTTTTTTCATAGTTTTGATTTCTTCCTCTGAAAACTACTTATTCATATCTGTTTACCATTTATCAATTGGGGAATGGCTTTTGTCTTTGAAAATTTGACTCAATTTCCTATATTTTTGAGAAGTGAGACTTTTATCGAGATATGTGCTGTGAAATTTCCATCTAGTTTCCTGCTTTCTTTCTAATTTTGACTGCATTGATTTTGTTCACACAAAAACTTTTTTATTTTATGAAATCAAAATTATCCATTTTATCTCCCATGATCCTCTCTATCTCTTATTTGGTCATGAACTCTTCCTTAATCCATACATCTAATAGGTAATTTTTTTTATGTTTCCCAAATTTGCTTATGATATCACCCTGTATATCTAAATCATGTACTCATTTTGAACTTATCCTAATATTAGGTGTGAGCTATTGATCTATGCCCAGTTTCTACCAAACTGCTTTTCCAGTGTTCCCAGGAGCTTTTGTCAAATACTAAGTTCTTGCCCCAGTAGCTAGAATCTTTGGGCTTATTCAACACTGGGTTGCAGTGGTCATTTACTTCTGTATATTCTGTACCTATTCTGATCTATTCCATTGATCATCAGCTCTATTTCTTATTCAGAACCAAACTGTTTTAATGATTACCACTTTGTAAAACAAAGATCAGGTACTGCTTGCTGGCCTCTCTTTCTTCACTTTTTTTTTCATTGATTCCTTTGATATTCTTGATCTTTTTTTCCTCCAGATAAATTTTGTTATTATCTGTTCTAGTTCCATAAAATAATTCCTTGGTATTTTGATGGTATGGTACTGAATAAGTAAATTAATTTGGTTGTATCAGTGTTTTTCTGATAATGACTTGGCCTTCCCATGAATAATAAATATTTCTCCAGTTGTTTAGATCTATGTTTGTGTGAAAAGTACTTTGTAATTGTGTTTATATAGTTTTTGGATGTGTCTTGGCAGGCAGACTCCCAAGTATTTCATGCTGTCTGCAATTATTTTAAATAGAATTTCTCTGTCTCTTCCTGCTGTATTTTGTTGGTTAATGTATAGAAATGTTGTTTATTTTACATCCTGCAACTTTGCTGAAGTTGTTTCAACTAGTTTTGTTCATGTGTGTGTGAAGTGCTTTGCAAATGTTAGAGTGTTTTATTATTTTTATTTCATAGAATTATAGAGATCCTAAATGGAGTTGTGGCAAGCAAACTGACCATGGAGTCAGGAATACTTTACTAATACCTTGGGCAAGTCTACTCTTCTCAGTGTTCCAGGCACCTAAGAATATAAATTACAGAGAAGGTACAACAATTATAAATCACAGGTGCAGTCCCTAACCTGAATATGGCCCTAGATGTAGGACTAAGTTACCTAGCTGGAGAATGGGTCTTAAAGACAGGAAAAAGTCAATTTAAATCCTGCCTCTAACACATACTGGCTTGAATCCCCAAGTCTCTCAAACTCTGTGTGGTCCAGGCAGAACTCTAGGACAATAAATTGCAAAGAAAATGCTATTAGGAAACTCAGATTCAGTTTATAAAACCCGATATTAAGTGATAAATCCTGTCTGGCAGAACCTTGGAAAGAACCCTGTTCAAATCCTGCCTGGGCCCCTTGCTGGTTGTGTGACCTTAGGCAAGTTGCCTAGTGTCTCTGAGATTTAGTTTTCTCATCTGTAAAATGAGATTAATAATCCCTGGTATGACTCTTTAGAGGCTAAAAGCATTTTTTCAAGCTTAAACAAAAGACTTAAATGTACTAAGTAGAATTTAAGGTTCTTTTTTTTAATAGTTATTTTTCCCCACTTACATGTAAAGACAATTTTTGAAATTCATTTGTTATAAAATTTTGAGTTCCAAATTTCCTCCCTCCCTTTCTCACCTCCCTCCTCCCTAAGATAGTAAGCAATTTGATATAGATTACGTATGGGCAATCATGTGAAACCTATTTCCATATTAGTCATGTTGCGAAAAAAGAAATAGAACAAAAGGAAAAAAAAACACAAAAAAAGTAAAGTGAAAATAGTATGCTTCAATCTTCTTTCAGACTCCGTCTGTTCCTTCTCTGGATGTGAATAGAATTTTTCATCATGAGTCTTTTGAAATTGTCTTGGATCATTGTATTGCTAAGAAGAACTAAGTCAATCATGGTTGATCATTGGGAAATGTTACTATTACTGTCTGTGATGTTTCTATGGTTCTCCTCACGTTCATGTAAGTTCATGTCAGTCTTTCTGAAATCCATTTGCTCATCATTTCTTATAGCACAATAGTAGAATATGAGGTTCTTGAGGACAGGGTCTATTTCATTCTGTCCGTTATCTCCGGTCCTCTCACACATCATTAACACTTAAAGCTTATCAATAAATTGCACAAGTGCCAATTGTTATTTATTTTAAGGACAATTAGAACATTGAAGGTTACAGATGAGAAAGACCTTAGAACCTGGGACATCATATAGCTGATGTCAACATGTCAAAGTGTAGAGATCCTAGACTGTATCTGTAATTTGGGTAACAAGAGAAACGCCCTCTACTAATATATTTTAGTATGTATATTTAGTATATATATTTTAGAGAGTCCCTAGAGCAGCCATTTGCAAATGTTTTAGTTTCAGAACCTCTTTAGGATCTTAAAAATTATTGGGGACTTCTCAAAGTTCTTTTGTTTGTAGGGGTTGTAGTCATCAATAGTATATTATATTATATTAGAATATATATATTAATATATTATTATTATGTTAGAAATTAAAATGTCTTAGTATTATTATAAAAATAGTTTTGGGGTCAAGGTCTCCAGGATATCCACGTTGAGAAACACATCAAGATCTTAAGTAACTTGCTCAGATCACAGAACCTGTATGAATCGGAAGTGGGAGATAAAACCAAGTCTTCCTGGCTTCAATGCGTATGTATTATTTATTATGCTGCCTCTCTAGACAGGCTTTATAACAAGGAATTTCAGAGCTGATAGAGTCTTGAGAATGTAGACTGTCCCTAGATGGCAGCTCCTTAGACTACAAGAGCTGGAATGTACCTATTCATCTTCAACTTATCTCTATTTATAGAAGAAACTGAGTCACAAAGAATGGGTGTGATTTGCCCAAGATCAGTGTCAATCCCCCAAGAAGTATTTAGTGCCTATCCTGTACCTGGCATTATGAAGGTCAGGATAGTCATGGTCCCTCCCCCAGAGGGAGCCTGCAATTTCACTAGTGCAGTGAGATTTAGATGAAAAACAATTAGATCAGCATTATACACTAGTAAACTGAAGTGCTAAATTGTGCAGAGGGGATAATTAGAGAACAGAACATTATATAATGAAGGGTTAATGATGCAGTATGAAAGATATCATCAAAGAAGCAGAAAAGGAGGTGAGTGAATGCAAATGTCAAGTGAAAAATAACAGATGGCCAACCATTGTGGTCCCCTGGTAGACCCAGTTAGGTGGCACAGTGGATAGAATGCTGGACCTGGAGTCAGGGAGATCTAAATTCAATTACAGAATGAGATACTACTTGCATGACTCAAGTCATTTAATCTCTGTTTGACTCAGTTTCCTCATCTGTAAAATGGGGTGATGATAGCACCTATCTCCCAAGTACGTGCTTCTGGCCCTTACCTTTGGGGATCAAATGAAATAATATTTGTAAAGTGCTTTGTCAACCTTAAAGTGCTATAGAATGCACTAATATTATTACTGTATATCCAACGTCAGGAGATAGGTAAAGGACCCCAACACTTTTGCCTGGACACCGAGGAAGTTTATCAAGAGTTGTGAGGGATGATAAATCCCCATGGCTAGATTGGGATCTGGACAATTAAAGGGAGTGTGGGATGGGCATATTTTATGATGAGATAGAGATAATAACGACCATAGAAGTCAGAGAATGGAGGGATTACTGTGGACTAGACCCATCTGAAAAAGCCTCAAGCAGGATCATTAAACCACAGAAGGTCAGATTTGGGCATGAAAAGGCTGAAACAAAAAGAGGTCTTCATCCTCTGGGCTTTTAGGAGAGCAGCAGGTACAGGGCAAAGAGCTCAGATCTTGGTGACTTGGGTTTGGATTTTGTTCCTGACACTTGCTGTGTGACCATGAAAAAGTCACCAAACCTTTCTGAGCTTCAAATATCACAGAATCTCCAAACTGGAAGAGGCCTCAAAAGGCAGCTAATTCAGGCATCATGGAAAGCTTATATTCCCTCTAGCACATCTCTGACAAGTATTCATTCATCCTCCGATGACTGGGAAATTATTACTTTCCAGGGCAGAACAATTCACTTCAGGCTAACTCTGATGGTTAGGAGATGGAGCCTAAATTCTCCCCTTTGCAATTTCTATTTTCCTTTTTCCACCATCTGGGCTTGGGCAGAATGAGTCTAACCCCCACCTTTCTTGTGATGATATTTACACAAATACTAGAAGACAATGTCGTGTGCTCCTTAAGTTTAAGGACTGAGACAAACTATTGCCTCCTTTTTCTGTCTCTCCTTCTACACCTTGAAAGCACATGAATGCTTGGGGTGGTTGAACCACACTGTTGACATAGCTTGTGTCCACAGAAACCCCATGGCCTTTTTCACAAGAACTGAGGTCTAGCCACAGGTCTAGAGTTTGGTCCATCAGTCAAATAGCTTTTGGTTAGCATTTGCTCTGGGCTAGGCTCTGTTGCACGTTGGGGATACAAAGAGGCAAAAACATGGTCCTTGGCAAAAAGTTTATAGTCTTTTGAAGTTGCCTTTTTGAACTCAACTATTCAATTCAATAAAAATTCGTCAGACACCCACATGACTAATGTTAGGAGCAAAGGCCCCCAACACTTTTGTCTGGACACTGGGGAAATTTATTAAGAGTTGTGGGGGATGACAAAGCATGGATAAATTGGGATCTGGAGCATTGGTGGGATTGTAGGATGAACATAGTGTATGGTGAGGTAGAGATATGTGTCATTCACTGGGCTAAGCACTAGTCACACACATAAGCAAAAGAAAGACATGCCTGTCCTCAGGGAGCTAATAATTTAATGAGGGATGACAATATTCAGAAGGAATGCTGAAAAGGTGTGTGTGTGTGTGTGTGTGTGTGTGTGTGTGTGTGTGTGTGTGTGTATGGGGAGTATGTGTTCTGATTATCCCCTCCCTCACAGTGGAAGGGACTGGAAGTGTTTGACCTGGTTTAGAGAAGCCTTAAGTTATAAAATTATAAAAAATTATAAAAAGTCATAAAATAACTTTCTTCAAGTATTTGAAAAGCTGCTACTTAAAAGAAAAATTAGTTGCGTAAATATATTTCACATGACTTCCAATGTATAATGGGAATAATATTCTTGCATTCTCAATAGGTGGGGAGGGAGTAGAGAAAGGGAGAGAACTTGCCACTGAAAATAAAAATTAAATTAAATTAATTTTTTTTTGAAAGAGGAATTAACTTTGATCTACTTGGCCCCCAAAGGGCAGAACTAATTGTTACAAAGAGGAAAATTTTAGGCTTTAGATTTTAAACTTTCTAAGGAAGAAAACTCTTCCAAAGTGGAATGTGGTACTTTGGAGAGTTGTAAGTGTAGGCCTCTCATTGGAGATTCTCCCTTTACTGGAAGTCTTCAATCAGTCAATATTTTTAAGTACCTATTATGTGCCTGGCACTGTGCTAAGCTCTAGGGATACAAAAGGAGGCCTTCAACTTGCTTACAATCCAATGGGGAAGACACCATGTAAAGAAATATATACAAAGCAAGCTATTTATGGATTAAAAAGATCATGAAAAGAGGGAAAGTCCTGGGAAGAAGGGTTAGGGAAGTTTTCCTGTTGAAGGTGGGATTCCAGGTGGAACTTAGAGGGAAGCAGGGAAGTCAGTAGTTAGGTAGAGGCCATGTGTAGAAGGGATGGTGGAGCATACTCTTATTCAGACATAAGCTTGTCTGAATGGCCTCTAAGGTTCCTTCCTGAGAGAGTCCCTCTCAAAGGATCGCCTCTGAAATCCTTCAGATATCTGTCTATCTGCCTTCAACTTTTGGAGTAATTCTAACCATATCTGCTTCCATTCTACTTGGGGCAGGTAAGTAAATATTCAAAATGTTCAAAAACATGCAGAGACATTTCAGAAAGGAGAGATTGTAAAACCTGAAGGGGTCAGAAAGGGTCTCATGTAGCAAGCAACATCTGCATTGGGTCTTTTTTTTCTTAAAGAAAATTATTTTAAAAATAATTTTTTTACATATATTCTTTCTGCATTGTGACTTGCCTTGGGTTTCCAACAATACTGAGCCCCTTTTACGTAGGAACAGCCTGGGACTGTGATTTAGATTTGAAAATCTAATCCTGGCTCTACCACCATGTCCATGGGTGACATACAAGTGACCTGATATCCCTGGGCCTCAACTTCCTCATTTATAAACTGAGAGGGTTGGATTACATTACTTAGAAGGTCCCTTCCAACTTCAGCTCTTTGATCCCATAAGACAGTATGCTAAACTCTATGTGGGGATATAAACTTGGATAGGACTCCTGCCTTCAAGGAGCTTTTAATTCAATTGGAGAGAAAGGCCTTGTACACAAATACCTAGATTGTGGTGGAGAACAAATAAAATAATAGAGATGAAAGTATGTCCAAATCTGTAATTGAATAAATGAAAGGCAATATTATTTTTTTTTTATTGTTAAGGCAGGGGACTTCAAGTCAGAAGGCCTGAATTGGAGTCTTAGACTAGCTCTAAGAAGGGTCAGTTTCCTCATCTGTAAAATGGAAATAATAACATTTACACCTTGATTGTAGTAAGGAAAGTGCTTCTGACATGCTGCCAAAATGGGAGTTGTTAGTATTAAATTCTACAAAAGACTTTCTGTGTCAAGGACTCTTGAATCCCTACCTTAGCACCATAGGCTTAGAGGGGAAGAGACCTCACAGGGCTACCTCATTTCCCAGAAGAGGAAACAGAGGGCAGAGAACATCAAGACAAGACCAGGATTTGAACCCAGAGCTTCCAGCTCCAAAGCTGTGCTTTTTCCATGGAGTCTAAATTCCACCTTCCCCAGGAAGGCTTTCCTGAACCTCCCTAATGCTAGAGCCTTCCCTCTCTGGATTACTTCTAATTTATCCTGTCTGTAGCTTCTCTGGATACAGTTGTCAGCATGTGAGCTTGTCCCCTCCAATAAACTATTAACTCCTCAAGAGTAGAGTCTGTCCTTTGCTTTTCTTAGCCAGTGCCTGGCATGTAGTAGGGTTTGATAAATGCCTATACTTACTGAGCACAAGCTTTGGAGCAGGCGTGCAGGCCAGTACATGGCTGGCATGTTTGCCACTGAGGGGCCTGCCCCACCAAGGGGAGAGGCTGACTCATCCACAGAAGCCTGACCACTAGAGCAGGAGGGCTTTTTGGCCACAGCAGCTCATAAAACTGCCTACTCAGGTGTGGAGGTGTTGAGATAGGCATTGCGAATCCGTGATGTAGCAGCATTTATAGTTATCATGGTTTTTCTCATCTTTATGATTATGATTAATATTTTTTTGGTTGCAGTGATGGTGATGGTGATAGTACAGTCTGTATCCAGGCAGAAAGGGAGTTGCCCAGGCACACCCAGGGGAGCTTTGAGGATTAACCACTGAATCATTGTAAAGGGTTATCAGATGTTAGGACGATGGAAGTGATCCAGGAGGCCCCAGAACAGCAGCCAGGAAAAAAGGCCTGGGGACTGGGGAGTGGGGGGGAGTGGGAGGTGGTAGAATTGAGGGAAGTAGGAAATGAGGAGGAGGAGTATTCCTGAGCCCAGGTAACCTGGGAGCTCTCCAGTGTCTGCACAGTTGCAGGTGAAAGGTGGGTCCAGATGGAGCCTCTCACATCCTCCTCCTCCTCCTCCCCCACCCCAAATGCTAAACAGATGAAAACATTGCCAGAGGGTAGGGAGAGAGAGCTTCAGCTGCACTTTTTCCAAGGCTGGAGCAAAGCCCTTTGCAAAAAGAAATGTCTTGTCATCATAACAGTGAATGACAGATCATGCCCAATGCCAGCCTGTGCCCAGGGGCAAAGTATACCATGTCTAGTGGTATGACCCTATAACTGGTTGCTGCAAAATGTGAAACAGGGTCCATGGGCCCAGCAACATTGCCCTCTCCTGGAGGGAAACTGATACTGCCAAAGAAAACTGGGGGCTGGAGGGGGGTTGGCTTGAGAGCAGCAGAACAGCCTAATTCTTTTGTAGACAATTCAAGTTCCTATCCTGCTTCTGATACCTACACATGTGACCTTGGAAAAATCACTTTAACTCCTTGGGAAGAATAATAACAAGAGCTAATATTTATTTAGGGTTTCAAGCTGGTCCTTACAACAGCTTGGTGCATTAGGGGCTATTATCATTCCCATTTTACAGATGAAGAAACTGGGGAAGACAGAGGTTAAGTGACTTGCCTAGAGTTACACAGCTAATAAGTGCCTGAGGCAGGATTCAAAGTCAGGTCTTCCTGATAGTTCTACTATCCTTTATACCACTTAGCTGTCTCGATTTCTGTTATCCAGTCTCAACTGTAAAATAAGTAGGATTTGAACTAAATGACCTCAGAGGTCCTGTCTAGCTCTAGATCCATGATCTCTTTCTGATGATTCCCTTAACAGTTTGGTGGTATGGTGGATAGAGCACTAGGCCTGGAATTAGGAAGACCTGAGTTCAGATATAGCCTCAGACAATTTTACTGGCTGTATGATCCTGAACACGTCACTTAATCACTGTCTGTCTCAGTTTCCTCATCTGTAAAATAAGAGCACCTACCTCCCTGGGTTATTGTGAGCATCAGATGAGATAATGTTCGCAAAATGCTTTCACAGTACCTGGCACAGAATGAGCACCATATACATGCTAACTATTATTATCAAATGAGATATAGATTCAGAAAAAAGCATTTTGACAAAGCATAACCTCCATTCCTTTTTAAAAAACAAAACAAAACACTAGAGAGGAACAGATCCAAGCAGGCTTCAGGGACGGAATCTCCGGCGGCCAGGAAGGTCCCTCCGCCCACAGACGCTACAGGTCAGTGAGAGAGATGTCTGGGCTGGCCGAGAGGGGAGCGGGGTGTCTCCATGACTCAGGCCCCCTCGGGAGGACACGGTGGAGGCAGCGGCAGAGGCAGCTGCGGCAGCCCGGGACTCCCGGAGCAGCAGTCAGAAGCTCAAGTCTCTGCATAAACCCCCTGAGGGAGCTGAGAGTGGGAGACGGCCTTGCCCCCACCTGCTCCATTACTGAAGGTCTCTGCATAAAGCCCCTGAGGGAACTGAGCCTGGGAGGCAGCCCTGCCCCCACCCAAGCACCAGAACTTAGGCTCACATTGAAGAGCAGCCGCTCCTGCCACGGAAAGCCCTGAGACTGGGAAGCAGCATTTGAATCTCAGGCCCAAGCACTAGCTGGGCGGATCTAGGCAGGGGTGGACAGGAAGCTCAGAAGTCAAGTAACTGGCTGGGAAAATGCCCAGGAAAAGGAAGCAGAATAAGACAATAGAGAGCTATTTTGATGGGGTGCATATGTTCCCGCCTTTCAATTCTGATGACGAGGAAATATTCTTACCATCAGGGAAAGATGTGGAGGGTGGGGCCTCTGTATCCCAGACACCCCAGATAGATGTCCGGTGGACTCAGGCCATGGAAGGGCTCAAAAAGGATTTTGAAAAGCAAGTTAGACAGGTGGAGGAAAAACTGGGAAGAAAAATGAGAGAGATGCAAGAAAAGTATGAAAAACGGGTCAATACCTTGGTAAAGGAGACCCAAAAAAAATGCTGAAGAAAATAACACCTTGAAAAATAGGCTCACTCAATTGGCAAAAGAGGTTCAAAAAGCCAATGAGGAGAAGAATGCTTTCAAAAGCAGAATTAGCCAAATGGAAAAAGAGGTTCAAAAGCTCACTGAAGAGAATAGTTCTCTCAAAATTAGAATGGAGCAGATGGAGTCTAATGACTTTATGAGAAACCAAGAAATCACCAAACAAAACCAAAAGAATGAAAAAATGGAAGAGAATGTGAAATATCTCATTGGAAAAACAACTGACCTGGAAAATAGATCCAGGAGAGACAATTTAAAAATTATGGGACTACCTGAAAGTCATGATCAAAAAAAGAGCTAGACATCATCTTCCATGAAATTATCAAGGAAAACTGCCCTGATATTCTGCAACCAGAGGGCAAAATAAGTATTGAAAGAATCCATCAATTACCGCCTGAAAGAGATCCAAAAAGAGAAACTCCTAGGAACATTGTGGCCAAATTCCAGAATTCCCAGGTCAAGGAGAAAATCTTACAAGCAGCTAGAAAGAAACAATTCCAGTATTGTGGAAATACAATCAGGATAACTCAAGATCTAGCAGCTTCTACATTAAGGGATCGAAGGGCGTGGAATAGGATATTCCAGAAGTCAAAGGAACTAGGGCTCAAACCAAGAATCACCTACCCAGAAAAACTGAGTATAATACTTCAGGGGAAAATATGGCCTTTCAATGAAACAGAGGACTTTCAAGCATTCTTGATGAAAAGACCAGAGCTGAAAAGAAAATTTGACTTTCAAACACAAGAATGAGAGGAAGCATGAAAAAGTAAACAGCAAAGAGAAGTCATAAGGGACTTACCAAAAGTGAACTGTTTACATTCCTACATGGAAAGACAATATTTGTAACTCTTAAAATTTTTCAGTATCTGGGTAGTTGGTGGGATTATACACACACACATACACACACACATGTATACGTGTGCACACACCCACACACATGCACACGCACACATACACACATGCACACACAATCAGAGACAGAGAACACAGAGTGAATTGAATAGGATGGGACCATATCTTAAAAGAAAATAAGGTAAATGGTGAGAGAGAAATATAGTGGGAGGACAGAGGGTGAAATGGAATGGGGTAAATTATATCTCATTCAAGAGGCAAGCAGGAGACTTTTTAGTGGAGGGAAAAAGAGGAGAGCTGAGAAAAAAACATGAAGTTTACCCTCATCACATTCGACTAAAGGAAGGAATAAAATGCACACTCATTTTGGTGTGAAAACCTATCTTACAATAAAGGAAAGTGGGGGAGAAGGAGATAAGCAGGGTGGGGGGGGATGATGGAAAGGAGGGCAATGGGAGGAGGCAGCAATTTGAAGTCAACACTCTTGGGGAGGTGCAGGATCAAAAGACAGAATAGAAACAATAGGGGGCAGGATAGGATGGAGGGAAATACAGTTAGTCTTACACAACACGACTATTATCGAAGTCATTTGCAAAACTACACAGATATGGCCTATATTGAATTGCCTGCCTTCCCAAAGGGAATGGATGGGGAGGGAGGGATGGGAAGAATTTGGAACTCAAAGTTTTAGCAACAACTGTTGAGTACTGTTGTTGCTACTAGGAAATAAGAAATACAGTTAATGGGGAACAGAAAGTCATCTGGCCCTACAGGACAAAAGAGAAGATGGGGACAAGAGAAGGGAGGGATGATAGAAGAGAGGGCAGATTGGTGATAGGGAAAATTAGAATGCTCGGTGTATTGGGGTGGGGGGAGGGGATAAAAGGGGAGAAAATTTGGAACCCAAAATGTTGTGAATATGAATGTAAAAAGTTAAATAAAAAAAAATAAAAATAAAAAAAATTATCCCTTCCCACCAAAAAAAAACCCAAACCACTAGAAAGCATAGGAATAAATGGAATTTTTCTTAAAATGATAAGTAGTATCTATTTAAGACTACAAAATGTTATTATCTCATTAATGGAGATAATGAGGAGGAGTAATGGAGATTAAACTGGAATCTTTTCCAGATCAGGGGTGAAGCAAGGAAGTCCATTATCAACATTATGTACTAGAAATGCTAGGCATAACAATAAGGCAAGAAAAAGAAATTGAAGGAATAAGCATAGGAAAAGAAGAAACCAAACTATCACTTTTTGCTGATGATATGATGAACTATCTTAGAGATAACCATCTAAGGGAACCATCTTAAAATCACAACTTGAAGAACCCTGAAAAGTTAACTAAAAAAACTAACTGAAATAATCAACACCTTCAGCAAAAAAAAGTTGCAAGATATAAAATTAATCCATATAAATAACCCTTATTTTTGTATGTTTCCAACAAACTCCAAAAGAAAGAGATAGAGGGAGAATTTCCATTTAAAACAACTGCAGATAGTATAAAATACTTGGGAGTCTATCTGCCAAGACATATACAGAAACTTTATGAACACAATTGCAAAACACTTTTCATATAAATAAAGACCAATGTAAGCAGTTGGACAAATATTAATTGTTTGTGGTAGACCAAGCCAATATGCTAACAATAACAATACTACCAAAATTAATTTACTTATTCAGTGCCATACCAATCAAGCTACCAAGTTACATTACAGAACTAGAAAAAATTGTAACAAAATTTATCTGGAGGAACAAAAGGTCTAGAATATGAAGGGGAATCAATACAAAAAGGTGAAAGAATAGGGCCTAGCAGTACCATATCTTAGACTATACTACAAAGTAATAATCATTAAAACAATTTGGTAGTGAATAAGAAATAGAGTCGTTAATATGAGGAACAGAGTAGGTACATAATACATAGAAGCAAATGAATACAGCAACCTATTATTAGATAAACCCAAAGATCTAAGTAAGCTGTTGTGGCTAAAACTTACTGTTTGACAAGAACTACTGGGAAAATTAGAAAGTAGTCTGGCAGAAACCAGGCATATACCAACATCTCATCCTATATACCAAGATAAGTTCAAATGAGTACATGATTTAGATGGAATGGATACTATCATAAGAAAATTAGTGGAGCATGGAAGAAATTATCTGTCAATTCTCTGAACAGGAGAAGAATTCCTGAAGAAACAATAGATAGGTTTACAGGAGGTAAAAATGGATAATTTTGATTACATAAAATTAAAATATTTTTTGCACAAACAAAACCAATGTAGCTAAAATTAAAAGAAAAGAAAGAAACTGGGGTGTGGGGGAGAAATCTTAGCAGCAAATGTCTGTGATAAAGGTCTCATTTCTAAAATATATGGAGAACTGAGTCAAATTTTCAAGAATAAGAATCATTCCTCAATTGATAAATGGTTAAAGGGTATTAAGAGGGAGTTTTCAGAGGAATAAATCAAAGTTATCAGTAGCCATATGAAAAAAAATGCTTTGAATCACAATAATTAGAGAAATACAGATTTAAATGACTCAGAAGTACCACTTCTCATCCGTCAGATTGGCTAAGATAACAAAAAGGGAAAATGATAAATGCTGGATGGGATATGGGAAAATATGTACGCTAATACATTCTTGGTGGAGCTGTGAACTAGTCTAACCATTGTGGGAAGCAGTTTGGAATTCTGCCGCCAAAATTATTAAATTGCATATACCTTTTGACCTAGCTACTATATCTATACCTCAACGAGGTCAAATAAAGAGGAAAAGGACTCATAAGTACAAAAAGATTTATAGCAGTTCTTTTTCCAGTGTCAGAGAATTGGAATCTGAAAGAGTACCCAACAACTGAGAACTGGATGAATAATTTATGATACATGAATCTGATGGAATACTATTGTGTTGTAAGAGCTTATGAAGGGGATGATTTCAGAGAAATCTTGGAAGATTTGAATGAATTGATGCAGAGTGAAGTGAACAGAACCAGGACAACAATTTATACAGTAATAGAAAAATTGTAAAACTAATCAACTTTGAAAGATTTAAGAGCTCTGATCAAGACAATTGACCCAGCACAATTCCAGAAGACTCATAACGAAACATGCTGTCCAGATCTAGATAGAGAACTGCTAGACTCAGAGAACGGAGTGAAGCTGAATTTTTTTTTTTTGGATACAGCTAATGCAGAAATTTGTTTTACATGACTACACATATTTGTAATGGTTTTTGTTTTTCTTGATTTGCCATTGGTGGGAGAGGAAGAAAGAGAAAATTTGGAACTGAAAAAAAATTTTAATAAACTCTTTTTGTTTAAAAAAGAAAAACATCTCAACCCTTCAAAGGTCACCCTGCAATACTTAGGGAGAGATGTAGTCAGCCATACTCTAGGGTTAGTCTTATCTGTACCAGCAGGTGTTGAGATCCAGAATATGGGTTAAATGTATTTATCCTATGTGTCCACCATCTGTAAATGTCTTTTTCCATGGTTGAACATAAGGTCCTTGAGGGCAGGGAGTGATTTGGGTTTTCATCTTTGTGTCTCCCTCATTCAGAACAGTGCTAAGCACAGAGATGATTAATAAATACTTCTTGAACTGAATTTGAACATGGAGAGGAGATATGGCTTGCCCTAAGTAACCTCACGTCCTAATTCTACAGCAGATGCTCTTTTCCCAATGCCATGGTTTCCTTGGGAGCCTCCAGAACAGCTTTTGGTGTGTAGGTCCCTCTGATTTTCTCCCAGGAGTGTCTGAATAATGTAAAATTCATGGTGTTTCACATTCTGAATAATTCATGGTGTTTCACTTTCTAAGATTGAGGAAGAGAAAGGGGAGGGATGAGGAGGAAGAACCAAATTGATGCCTTCTTTGAAGTCCATGAAATGTCAAGGGACTCCTAAGTGCAAGTAGAGGGTGAGTTGATAGGCCACTGGGGACCTTCTCAGGTATGGAAGAGAAGGAGGCTGATGTTGTCCTATTTTGGCAAGGCCCCTGTTTGCTGGGAGAGGCTATGAAAAAAGCCCACTGCAGTGGAGAACTTGCTGTTGGCTCCTGGGATAGCAACTAATAAGAAGGCAAAAACTGCTGTACTTGGATTCCAAGGACCTAGGTGCCAGCCCAACTTAGGGCCTTAGTAGTTGTGTATCTTTGGGCAAACAATTTGCACTTTCTAGGTTTCAGTTTTCTTATCTGTAAAATTAGAGGACAAGACAGAAGAAAGTATGGTACAGTGGGTAGGCACTGAGCTTGGAATCAGGAAGACCTAGGTTAAAATCCTGCCCAAACACTTTTCTAGCTGTGACCCTGGGCAGAACTTGAGTTTCCTTATCTTTAAAATGGGGATAATAAAAGCACCTACCTCACAGAGGTGTGAAGATAAACTCTTAACATGTCGAATGTTTTACAAACTTTAAAACATTCTATAAATGCAAGTTATTGTTACTGTTATTATCTGTCAAATGAAGGGACTGGATTCTGAGATCTATGAGTCTTGTGATCTTATGATTTATGATCTTATGATTTAATGCCTGCAAAGTCTCTTGGCCCTGATCTGTGTTAGGGCTTGCCCTCCCTTCCAAAGCAGCATGTTCCATTTGAGATAGCTCTGATTTTAGGGAAATGTTTCCTTAGAGCTTCACCTTCTGAAACTGCCATCTCTTACTCATGACCCTGCCCTTTAGCCAATCAACTTAATTCTCTAAAGGTTTACACTGGGTTTCCAGTTCCATCTAATGCTAATTTTTCCTTGGGTGAGAGCCAGCAGTCACCAGTCCCTCCAACATTTTTTCTCTTCCTTTCCCTTGGCCTTAATCATAGTTAGGTTTTCAACAGACAAACCGGTTGTTTCACTCTCTCAGTTCAGATTTTTCGGGAGCAATCTGAGAGACAGAGAGAACAACAGAGACAGACAGAGAGACAGAAAGAGAGAGAGGAGATAGAAAGTTGCTGAAAACTTGCCTTCAATGACTAGCCTTAAAACACACTTTTGTGCAACACACCTAGCCCTGTGCTCTGGGATTTAGACTCAAGGTTTGTTGTATTCCACATTGGATGGTGTCACTGCCCTCAGAAGCTGGGCTGCTGTTACATAAAGTTCCAAGCATCCCATTACATATATCTCTCAATAGAATATAAGTTCCATGAGGTCAGGGATTTTGTAATATTGTATTGATTTATTTTCCCTAGGTTTATAACACTAATATTCTTTTGGCACCACCATTGATCTAAGAACCATGGACTGGTAGAGTCTCTGAAGAGGTGAAGCTAGAGATCCCCAAAGGGCAATAAAGAGATATATATAATGGGCAGGAAGAGTCAGAGGAACTCGATTCAAATCCTGACTATGTTACTATCTTCGCGACTTGAGGAAGGCGTTTCACTTACTACTCTGGCCTTAGTTTTCTCATTTATAAAATGAAGGGGTTGGATTAGATGCCTTTGATGGTCCTGCCAGCACTAAAGAAGTGGGAAGATCTATATGAATTGATGCAAAGTCAAATGAGTTGAATCAGGAAACAATTTACACAATAATGTTAGAAACATACTCACTTTAAAAAGGACAACATCCATTGTGAAGTCAGGATTTATTAATTTTTACATTTATTCCTGAAGGAATGAATGGGTAGTTCCTAATGGACTACTACACTTGCTGCAGACAAATGCAAGGTTTATATGCCCTGCTTTCAATTTGAATTCCCAGACTGCCTTCCACTGGCCAGCATTCCAGTGTTCACTAAACCTTACCCCACATCGGTCTATATTACCACCACATTCCTCATTTTCTTTATAGAATGACATGATATAAATTCTTTTAAAGTAATTGATTCCTTTAATTGATATACAGTCTTTCTAGTGTTGACCTAAAGGTTTGGTAAAAGAGGCAAATGGGCGAGGTGATACCCTAATTGAGTAGGAGGTGAATATAAGAGAGTTGACAGTGTCAATTGAAATTATGACTTAGGATATCTGTGGTTTCTTTGCCATTAACATGCCATAACATAGTGTATGTCCATAAAATATTAAGATGTGGAAAAAGTCCCATTATTCAAGATAGCATTTTGGGTTAAGTGTCCTTAATGGTGATAATCATTTAATATAAATTTTGGACCTTAACAAAGGCCAGAACTTGAATTAAGAAGAACCTGAACCTAACAGTCTCTTTATTCTCTGAAGTAAACTCAAAGAATATCTCTTCCTATGTCAACAAAGCCAGATGGGGCTGACTTAGCATTCCTTATGGAGACCCTTAACCCAAGACACTATCTTGAATAAGAACAAGACCCCCATTTCCATATCTTAATATTTTGTGGACATATACTATGTTATGGCATGTTAATGGCAAAGAAAACACAGATATCTTGGGTGGTAATTTCAACTGAAACTTTGTCTACTCTGTTATCTTATTGTATTTGTAATGTATGTAATTAAGAAATTCCTTTCTCATGGTCTAGGTAATCACTCATGGAGACCATAAATCTGAAGGACACAGACCACCATGGATTGTCCTAAAACAGATTTAAGCCTGATCATTCTTATATTAGGCAATCAGAAGTTTCTTCTGGCTCCTTGATCCTGTACTACTAGCTTTAAGGGAATAAACTGTATGCATTTAGCCTGTTTGCCTTTTCTTAACCAAACTTTCAGGTTGACAATGGTTATCTTAAGTCAGACCCATCTGGTCTTGTTGTCACAGGAAGGTATTCTCTGAGTTTACTCTGGGAACAAAGAACAAAGAGCCTGTTAGGTTCAGGCTCTTCTTCTGGTTTCTCAGTTTAGGCTCTGACCCTTATAGAGGGTTCAAAAATGTTATTAAATGATTATAACTGGAATTATAGATATCAAATATGTTCTATGGAAACATAAGTTCACTGTATCTCTTACAATAACATTATTGCAAAGATAATCAACTTTGAAAGAGTTGACTTTTCAAAGATCAACACCATGAACAACCGCAATTCCAAAGTACTCAAGATGAAACATGCTGCTCACCTCCAGACCAAGAACCAGTGGACTCAAGGGTGATGCTTGAAGCATATTTTCTTCTTTTTGGGTGGGTGGGGTGGGTGGGAAGCATGGCTAATATGGGAATTGGTTTTGCATGACTCTATATATTTGTAGCAGGTTTTTATTTCCTTGCCTTCTCAATAGTGGGGATGGCGGGGAGTGGGGAGAGAAGGGGATGGAGGAGAATTTGAAATAAAA